>CM058232.1:82997254-83621474 GCA_030180135.1 Orychophragmus violaceus | reverse complement strand
TTCCGGCACCAATTTTCGCTGCGCTCGATCCAGAAACGGAATCTTTCCTATGACTGTTAAACCACTCTGCAAATTTTCTAATAAGTGCATCGATCATAGGTAGTAGATGATACCTTCTGGCCTTCTTAAAAACTGCATTCATAGACTCCACACAATTAGAGGTGTCTATGTTGTACCTTGCACCGGGAGAATAACACCTTGCCCATTTCTTCACTTCTACGCTTTTGTCAAGATATTGAGCTGCTTGAGGATATATGTTCCTAAAATCGCCATATTGTCTTAGGAAATCAGCCTCGGAGTATATCCGAGCAATTTCCCTAAAATTTTTTCCAACTTCTTCTTTGTTCTCGTAGGAAACTGCTCCTCTCACATTCTGGGACAGGTGGTAGATGCAATAACTATGATCTGAGAGAGGGTACACTAGACCTATTGCCTTGATGAGACTTGCATTTATGTCGCTAATAAAAACTAACTCACGACTATCCGGTATTACGGTTTTCAGCGTATTGAAGAACCACATCCAACTTTCTTCCTTTTCACCATCAACTAGATCAAAAGCAATGGGATAGTGGTGATGATTCGGATCCTGCGCTGTGGCGAATATTAAACAACCTCCATATACATTCTTAATGAAAGTTGCGTCAACGATGAGCACTTTCCTCATGGCTACAAACCCTTCGATGGAAGCTCCCAAAGCCACAAATAGATACATGAACCTTCTTTGTTCATCCAACACCAAATCGGTTTTTGTTCCATGATTCACCTTCTCCAACATATGCAAATAAGAAGGCAACATCTTGAAACCATCAACTGGACTACCACGGATATCAAAAACAGCAAGGTTTTTCCCTCTAAAAGCCGTAGAATACGACACTTCCACACCGGCTCTTCTTTGGACAAGCTGCACAATAGTTTTAGGACATGGAGTATCGAAGTTACCGGGATAGTCTTCGTTTAAGATGCTTGCAACTAACCGTGGTGTACCTTTCCTCTTGTTGCTTACTCCACTAGAAATTGTCCGAGAGCATGAATGCATCTTCGTGTATGTTCGAACCGAGAACATGGTTGAATTCTTAATCTTTACAGCTCTCAACTGCCATTTACAACCTTGCTTCGCTTCACGGCATTTCACCACGTATCGACTCTTATCTGAATTACCTATTAAGATCCCAAAACAGTTCAGATTTGCGGCTTTATCAACCAAATACTGCACATATTCTTTACATTTAAATTCTTGACCTATTTCAAAACCCAGGCCATCTTCCCATTCATCTAAACGCCTTGTCTCTTCCACAACCCGGGGAAGCTCAACTGATTCAACCATATCCAAATCATGCATATTATCATGTTGTACAATATCACCATCGCCAATAGCAACATTCTCCAACGGCTCAATCGGCTCAGTTGGCTCAATAGGCTCAATAGGCTCAATAGGTTGTTCTGTTGATTCCTCGCCAGTAACATGAGTAGCATCACTAGCATTGATTACCCCAATATTATCCCGGGCACTAGAAATAAGCTCACCATAACTCCCACCATCTCATTTCCTCCTCTCTACTCTTGAAAGTTGCTCGGTAATCGGAAATATTTCCAAATCTGTGACAACCTCTACATGCAAAACACTTCTTCGTTGCTCTTTATCCAAAGAGGTTAGATACACGTAAACATCCTCGTCATCAAAAATATACGACTGCCTTTGAGGTTTCACTACCAATGGAATATAACTTAAATTCAGCCTCTTTGTAGAATCATCTATTGAAATCTTTCTGCGTATCCTATCCACTAGCAACGAATACGTTATCTCCTCCATAGATGATGTCTTAAACGATATACCATACAACCGAGCTTCTCTAGGAATCCATTCATAGTCATCTCCGATCTTTGAATAATGTCCTTCATAATCAAAATGTATGTTTATGAAAGGAGAACCCATCATCTTCTGAAAATGACATAAAAATATGCATTAGCACTCAAATTTCAATAGTAATACCAAGTTATACCAGTTCTACCACAATAGTTTTACCAAGTTGTACCAGTTCTGCCAGAGTAGTTTTACCAAGTTTTACCAAGTTTTACCAAGTTGTACCAATTCTACCACAGTAGTTTTACTAAGTTGTACTAAGTTTTACCAGTTCAACCACAATAGTTTTACCAAGTTGTACCGATTTTTACGAATCTATAATTACCAAGTTTTACTAAGTTGAGCAACTTTATCAGACCCAAAATATCCCCAAATTGCCAAATCGCCAAATGCGATAACAACAATAGGATGCAGTACGATTAAACCACAAATTTCGATTAATTATCGATTAAGTTGTCTAATTCACCAAAAAAACACGGATACAAACACAATGTTCTTAATCCAGAAATTAAAATCGACCTCCAATCGAGCTCAAGCAAAAAAGAGAAAAAATAGAGAAACGAACGACAAGAAAAGGGAGGAACTTACCTGGGATGATCAGAATCCCGAATAGAAGTGGTTGGGATGGTAGAATTGGGATAGATTTGAGGAAATCGAATTCAAAATAGCTGCAAAACCCAGCTGAAAATCGACCAAATCGAACAGGAGAGAGAGAGAGGAGAGAGAGCGTGGTCGAGATGGAGGAGGAGAGAGAAGCTCTTCTCTGATTGGTTGATTATTTGGTTTATTTTAGATTTTTTTTAATTGATTCATTAAGGGTAGAATGGGGATAACATTAAAAGGGAGGAGTAGGGGAGTATGGTAGATTAGGCAAGAGTATGTGGGAAATTGACTTTGAGTCAAGGAGCTTTTGAGAATTTGACCCGCTAAAAACATGTTTTTAGACATAATTTGAAGAATCTTCTATCTCATGAACTTCTTTCACTCTTTTTGAATTTTAAACAATTTCTAAATTTTTATTTTAAGTCTTAGTCAAGTATTATTATCTCTTTAATTTATATTCTCTAATCATGATTTCCATTATTTTCTCATGGATTTTGATGGGATCAATATGATTAGTGAGTAGTCATTTTGGGTCTTTGAGATGAGGTAGATTAGGGCTTGATTAGGGATGATCTAAGGTGTTTAGGCTTTATTTATGTTAATCCTTCCCTATTATGTTGTTCTCTATGCTATATTTACAAGAAATTGTTGATTTAGATCTTAAGTCTTTTTCATGCCCACAAGGGGTTTGATAAAATGCTTGATAGAACCTAATTAGAGATTTTACATGCTTAGCCTATGAGAATTGATGTCTAAGGTGTTTAATAGTAAAATGAACTTGTTTTACATGCTTAATTGATTCTTGATCACAATTGATAGATTGATCTTGATTAAGAGTTGGTTAAAGGAATCTTTGCTTAGAGATAATATTGATTTAGTGTTTTGAGTTCTAGACTAAGTATTAAAGACTTGCTTGAGTGGTTAATGATTGAGATTGAATGCTTGCTTTCTTGTAATTTGATATTGAGAAATGATTATTGCTTGTTTAGCATAGAGTTAGTTGCATGAAAATGTAATTAGCTACTTATATGATCATTGAACCCTCTTTATTTGCTTGTGTGATTGATTGGCACCTACATAAGATCATCCCTTGATAGCTTTAACTCATTGACCTCATCTCTAGGACTCTCTTTATCTTATTGCTTTGTTTGCTTTTGCTTCTTAATCACTTAGATAGCTTCTCTAGAATCTCTTTTAATTGGCTTAGATCATTAAGTTGTATGTATTCTTGATATTGCTAAACTTAACCCATTTGGATTGATACCTTTTATGCTACAACAACATAGTATTTTGAGGGATTGATAATTCAAGATCCGAAAAATCCTATTATCAGCGACTAATAAGCGACCAATATAGCGACTAATAAACAATTGCTTTAAAGTCGCTAAATATTTGGTCGCTAGGTAGTTGCTAAATTAGCAACCATTTAGCGACTATCTGGCGACTATTATAGTGACGTTTTAGCGACTAATTTTGCGATAGGAATTCAATTTTTGCCTATATTGCGACTAGTTAGCGACTAATTTGTGACTATTGTCGCAACTTATTAGCGACTAACAACTTGAATCGGGATAAAAATTTAATTTCAATTTGGTTTTGGTTTTCACTATTTTGGTTTTTGTTATTTGATTGTTCTAATAAATTATGAATCTAAAACCTTTAGAACAATAGACAACTTGATATATTAAAGTTTAAAACCTAAAGTGCATCCAAACATTGGTCTTAAAACAAAAACTAAAAACATCCAAACATTAGATACAACAAGTTTATACAAATATGATCAAGTAGTCCTAAGGAGTAGGAGAAGAGGGAGACGTTGGCTCAGCAGTTTGGGTTTTGCAGAAGTCGAGGTATGTCGGGTCTGTTTGCCGTAGATATTTTTCCACCATGCCCAACTCCTTCGGATCATTTTCTTGTCGAGCTAGCTCAGCAGCTTGTGTCTCAATTTGGCCCCTAGCTTCTTCGAGCTGATGCTGGAGCGAGTTATAAGTTGAATAGTTACCCGGGTACTTGCGCTTTCCGGAGGCGTGAGACTCTCCGAGACTTCCAATACCATAAGCATGGCCTCTATCATCCACAATAGTTGACTGGAAACAGAAAAGATATATACAAAGTTAGAAAATTGGTTAAGAATGACAAACGATTCAAATAACAGAATCACTAACACATTTAAACAATAATAGAATCATCAACACATCAAACATGATCATTAACACATCTATCTCACTACCAATAACAAAACAGATTCATAAATGCAACATATTCATATATGCAACAAACCATATGTACTCATATACATTAAAACAGAGATGGTTAATGATTTCACAGAAGCATAGTTACTTGAAGAAAGAGTTCATTGATCTCATCAGTGGTCAGTTCTCTTGGTCGCGAAGTCCCATCAGAGGTTTCCGCCTCAATCTCAGCCTGCTTTGCTTCGACCTTCTCCTTATAATTCTCTGTGACCTGTTGCGCCTTCAAGTCTATGTAAGTTCCACCTGGTTTGGTGTGGTTCTTCAGGAAGACTTCACCGAAACTTACTGCTCTACCCAATTGTTGTTCCTGAAATTGCAACACAAGATAAATTAGTTAAAGAAAAGTATATAAACTAAGAGAAGCATTAGAAGATAGAGGAAGGCTGAGTCTTACCATTTCTTGGTGAATTTGCAGAAAAGACTTCTGCCCACTGTAGTTCTTGTGAGGATCGAGACCGCCACGATCAGAATTCCGAGCAGCGAAAGTGGTCTCACTCTTCTGTTTACCTTCATCAGTGTCCCAATAGGCCACCATTTCTTTCCAGATTATGTCTGTCATCCACGAAGGTCGCACACCTGAAAGGTGAGCTTTGCTGACCATATCCTTCATTCTTCTCTTACAAATCGCCTCAAAATGTGCTTGCACGGTCCCTGTTATTAGGTAATCCCGGTGGTGCTCTTTCTACAGTAGAAGCAGCAGAATCATGTTAGTAAGATAGTGATGAAAAGTAAAATAAAAGACAGACAAATTTACTATACTAACCGCAAACTCAAGGAAGTATCGCTCTGCTCGCGGCCGTGGCACATGACTCCAACTGTAGAATGCTCCATCAAACTTGTTTGTGAATATCTTAGTAATTTTCCGGACTAAAACAGACTTGTCACGACCAAACCTACACAGAGAGAAAAAATCAGAATATATTATGACTTAAGTACACAGAGAAAAACAAACAATCTAATTGGAGAGAGAGAGAGAGAGAGAAAGAGAGAGAGAGAGAGAGAGAGAGAGAGAGAGAGAGAGAGAGAGAGAGAGAGAGAGAGAGAGAGAGAGAGAGAGAGAGAGAGAGAGAGAGAGAGAGATGCTTATACCAAGTGGTATTTGGCGGCTGAGGAAGTAGTGGAGAGAGAACGGTCATCCACTGATCATGGATTGGCATGGCTAGCAGCCTCTCAAGATAGCGGAGACGGCTTTCCTCGAGATTTGGTTGAATATCAGCGTTGTCATCAACCTGTCAACCCCAGCTTCATCCAATTGGTTGGAATGCTGAACTTCAGGTGCCTGATTACTGTGAGCTTCGGAGTCCTGATTCGGAGAAGGCCTTTGTTGTTGAGACACTTAAACTGAACGAGCAGGAGAGGCTTGTGAAGGAGTCATCTGACCTGAAATTGTGAATAAAACGTAGAAGTCAAACAGAGATAATACTCAAACACAGATATATTCAACCAAACATAGCAAAAAAACTCAGACAATTACATCTACATGGCAATACTCGGACACATACAATGCAGATTAAGAGCATGATTAATTACAGACATAATTGACAATACACAGACATAATTAGATATGAACCACTAGATAACTCAAAACGCAGAACAACTAGAGAAAAAACAGACATAAACCACTTGACAATATGAACTGAATCCGTTACAAGAACCAGACAACATGATTAAGTACAAGAACCAGACAACATGAGTCAATACAAGAACAAGACAACATGATTAAGTACAAGAACCAGACAACATGAGTCAATACAAGAACAAGACAGCATGATTAAGTACAAGAACCTTGCAACATGACAGCATGATTAAGTACAAGAACCTTGCAACATGAGTTAATACGAACTAACTTCTTCTAGACAAACATGAATCAGACATCTTCTAGACATGAGTTAATACAAACATAAACTCAAGCAATACAGACATCTTCTAGACAAGAATCAGACATTTATCAATCGTATCATATAATCCCATAACAAATCGCACAGACAAAGAGAGTTAATACCAACATATTATCCTATAACAAATCGCACAGACAAAGAGAGTTAATACAAACATGAGTTAATACCAACGACAACACGATTCAAGTCCTATAATTCTAAGCATTTGTCAGTCGCATCATATTATCCTATAACAAATCGCACATACAAAGAGTGAAGTTACCATGACCTTGACTGTTCTGCCTGGGAGTTACACTAGAAGGGCCTCCCCTCTGAGATTGAGGGTTCGTCGAGCGACCTTGAGAGGTCTGTCTGGGAGTTACACTCGAAGGGTCTCCTCTTTGAGATTGAGGGTTCGCAGAGTGACCTTGAGACGTCTGTCTGGAAGTGGTCGAGTTGTTTTCGAAAAGAACAGTCGGCGGTGGATACTGGCGAACATGCAACTGTGTTTGCGTCAGAGTTGGGCGCTGTGTCGGAGAACCGTCGGTCGTCGGAGTGAACTCGTACTGTGTAGGTAGATTAGCGGGCCTACTATTTGTGGAAGAGGAAGGCTAAGCCGCAACGTCGACTGGACCTGCTGGCCTCGACCTCTTCCTCTCCCTCGACCTCTTCCTCGCCCTTTTGCTGCGGCCATCGGAGATGAAACGGATGAGCTAGCAGAGAGATATATCGGAAACAGAGAGAGATAGATCAACCACACAGAGAGAGAGAGAGAGATCGACAGAGAGCGATTTAGGGTTTGTGAAAAGGAGAAAGAGATCGAAAACAGAGAAATAGAGAGATCGACCACAGAGAGAGAGATCGAACAGAGAAAGATTGAGAGAGGTTAGAGATCGATCGAAAAACTAGAGCACGAGAGCAGGCAGAACGAGAGAGAGAGAGAAAGAGAGACGAAGAAATTTCGAGAGAGAAGAAATGAAATTAGTTTAACGAATTGGGATCGACCCCTTAGTCGAATTTGGGAAAAAAATCAGAGGGAAAAATTCCCGGTTGACCCAAAAAATTAGAGGGAAAATTGGCGGTTCAGTAAAATTCGGTATTGGTATGGCGGTTTAGATTTATTGGGCCTAAAACTTTTGGCGGGGCAATTTATTTGTGGCGCCAAAATCCTGAAGCCCTGTTTAGTCACTAGTTAGTCGCTAAACAGTTGCTAATCTAGATTTTAATTTTATGATTTTAAACGTTAACAAACCTTATAAAAATTTATTTGAACATTAAACATTAGGAAATTTTAATTAACCATAAACATCATAATTTCTAATTAAATATTAGTCATTAATCTTATAACTAAAACAAGAGCAAGATGTCATAAACATTAAACATAAACATTATACCATACATTAACATACTCCATATGAAATCATAATCATGTCTAGTTGAATTAATTTGAAATCTGAAATTTATTAATCAGTACGGTTCTTCGTCATCTTCCGCTTCATCGTCTTCCGCTTCATCATCTTCATCGTCATCAGAAGAAGAAGATAGATTACACCGAAATTCGTCTTCTGGTTCTTCATCTCCAACATTGTAATCAAGATTGATTGGGTTTTCATTCTGCACCAAATTCTCGGGAACGAGATCTTCGACTGTAGTCATCATTACCGGATCATCATTTTCCTGTTGCAGAAGAGTCTGTCATGTGTTGACAATTTCCCCCAAAATATTCCCCTTAGGGTTGACTTTGACAACATTGAGCCACAATTGCTTTGGTCTCTTCGTGTATGGATACATGATATAACAAACTTGCTCCGCTTGAGAGGTTGTGTAAATTAAAGATTGTAAGATATCCAGACAGTAGTTAAAAAGATAGAGATCATTTATGTACCTAGAATAAATGGTTCGTATTTATTGTACTTTCTCGATGCACAAACGTCTACAACGCCATCATTGCTCCTTCGAGTGCCTCTACCGAGAATCGGGTCATACCAGAAACACTTAAAGAGTGTTATTCTCAAATTAACCATCCCCTAGTACTGAAGTTGTATTATATCTATTAAGATCCCGTTGAAATCAGCTGCATCGGATGCATCACTGTAATTCTCTCCTTTAACACATACACCATAGTTACATGTCTTTCGTCCCTCGCTTTGGTTTTTTGTATGAAACAGATATCCTCTTGTATAGAAGATAGGCTAAGTTATAGCCTTGTTGACAGGTCCATGCACAATGTCTTGAAACCAAGGAGGATATTCATGAGTGTCGTTCCAGTAAGTAACCTACATATAGATAAAAAGACAATATCAAATATGTCGATAAAAACACCATACATATATAATGTGTACTTAAGAAATATTTTTCATACATACAGAATCTCGCACCCATGTATGATATTAGTCAGCCCTTTTCACAGAGAGATCTCTCTCAGAGAGATTTGGATATTTTCCAGAGATATAGTCTTCAAACTAACTGTTTAGAACCAACATGTATATGAGACCAACACAATATATAAATTAATTTAAGTTGTGTTATACCTCTCAAATGGTCGAAAATAAGCGAAATTTCGCAAAACATAAGCATATGCACATTGATAATCTTTTGGTGAAAGCCATACTTCATGCATTTCGCCACTTGGACGGCCAACATGAGTAAATATATCAGGTATATCTTTGTCATGATATTCGGGGACTCCACCTTGATTGTATCTTGTTAACCTGACAACAAGAGCTAATATATATAACTTCAGAATAGATAGCATGTACATATCTCCATGGACTAGATAGAAATTTACCTTGAATTTGTTAGTATATTCGAGGCGAAATAATGCTCTGTGAAGTAAGCAATCTCTTCATTTAGATATGATTGAAAATAGATCCAGCTGCATATCTTTTGTTCTTCGCTTTCCCTTTCAGCTTTTTGAAAAACCTTTCAAAATGGTACATCCACCGATATTGAACAGGGCCTCCTAGTTCAGCTTCGTAGGGGAGATGTATAGGAAGGTGCTCCATCATGTCGAAAAATGATGGTGGAAAGATCTTCTCCAAATTGCAAAGAATCAAAACTATGTTTTCTTTAGAATTTGGACGCGACTCTTCTGCAAAGTTCTTGAACATAAGTCACGAAAAAATCCTCCGATCCCTACAACATAAAGAAATTAAAACAGCAAATGGTTAATACAAAATACAAACTGGAAACTACATATTCAATATAATATGAATAATCGGTACCTGCTAACGCGAGGTGGACGTTCTTGTCTAGGAGTTCTGCAAAGATAAATGGAAGTAGTCGCTGCATAAAGACATGGCAATCATGACTCTTCATCCCGGAAAACTGTGCATTATCCAAATCAGCACAACTTGCTAAGTCGGAAGCATAACCATCTGGGAATTTGACCTCATGCTTCACACATTCCAATAACTTAGTCCTGGCTTCGTTTGTCAGAGAGTAAATTGGGAAAGGAGCTCTACTAGCAGTATCAATATGTAAGTGTGGCCGAGAACATAATTGATCTATATCCAATCTCTATGGGATGTTGTCTTTTGATTTACCCTTCACACGCATAAGAGGTTTTATAATGTTGTCAAAAACATTCTTCTCTATATGCATCAAATCGAGATTATGTCCCTCCAGTATGGTAACTCTCAAAATATGATTTCTTTGTGCTAGTTATGCTTCTTCCCATAGCCGGGCATCTTATCTTCATGACCGTTTCCACCAACATCCTTAGTTTTTGGTGGATTTACACGACGCAAATGGTAGGAATAAACATGCTCACCGGTTAAAGAATCAGGAGGATACTCATTCCTAACATCCTTTCCCTTCAAGAAGTCTTTCTTATTTTTCCTTAGTGGATGATCTTGAGGAGGAAATCTTCGGTGACAATCAAACCAACACGTCTTTCTTCCATTCGGCAGATAAAAAGATTTTGTATCATTCATGCACCATGGACAGGATAATTTGCCATGGGTTTTCAATCCTGATAACATGCTATACGCCAGAAAGTCGCTGATCGTCCACAGCATAACTGATTTTAGATTGAAATTTTGATTGAAGGACACATCTTATGCATCGACTCCATTACACCACAATTCTTTTAACTCCTCAACAAGAGGCTGGAGGAATATATCGAGACTATCTCGTGAATGCTTTAGCCCATAATTCATTACTGTAAGAAACAAGTACTCCGTATTCATGCACATTATGAGGGGGTAAAATTATATGGAGTCAAGATCATAGGCCATAGCGAATGATTATTAGACATGCCAAATGGATTGAATCCATTTGTACATAGTCCAAGATAAACATTGCGGGTTTCTTGTGCAAACAGGGGATACTGATCTTGAAAATATTTCCACTCTGCCGCATCAGACGGATGACACATTTCTTCCTCTTTTATTTTGTGCTCGGCATGCCATCTCATTGCTGTTGCAGTCTTCTCGCTCTGATACATTCTATTTAGTCTGTCAGCAATAGGCATATACCACATACGGATGTATGGTATATTGGTCCTACGGTGTTGCTCGTTAGGCTTCCATCTTGGTGAGTTACAAAACCGACACTTATCTAACCTTTCGTCATCTTTCCAGTATATCATACAGTTGTTGAAGCAAACATCAATCGGATGACATGGGAGGCCTAAACTGCGCATCAATTTTTCTGTCGTGTAATGTGAATCGGTTGCCTGATTTCCTTTTGGTAGAAACTCCGTAAACATTTCGCATATCGAATCCGCTGCCCTTTCACTCATGTTCTGTTCTGCCTTCTTCTGCATGACTCGAGCAGCTAAGGATAACTGCGAGTGACCTTCACGACAACCATCGTACAATGGAGTTTTCGCTCCTTCTAACAAGTAGTAGAATTTTTTTGAATGATTACGTACAGGTTCATCCGCATTCGGATAACTACCATGTTCCTCCACATTCTGATAACTACCATACGGTGATAGTTATCAAAATCTACGTTATCACGAAATGCATCATTCACTATATCCACATATCTATCTTCTACTAAATTACCCACTCCTTCACTCCCACTAACCCATGTTGTATCAGCATAACTCGTTCCTAAACCCATATCAAATTCTTCTCCATGCTTATACCAAATATAATAATCAGACATAAATCCATTCCTATACAAATGCTTTTGTATTCTTCTTCCCGACATAATTGATTTACCGTTCTTGCAAAAATCACAAGGACAAAGAAACTTACCTCTGTTGCTCTGCGCAAAAGGCTGACTATTTGCAAACGGGATGAAATGATTATCCACCCCGCCATGAATTCTGCCGTGAAGTTTCCCGTTAATGCATCGATCCGGTTATACATCCACTCCCAACCATTAGTGTAGTTATAATCTCCCAACATTTTTTTTTTACTTAAAAACGTTTTCCCTCTGTTTTTCTCAATTTTGTCTTAACATTTTTGTCTATCTTTGTTGTTGTGTGGCTGAGGAGAAGTGGAGCTGATGTTTGTATATATAGAAATTTTTGCGACTATTTTGCGACTGTTTCGCAAAAATTAGTTACAAATTAGGTACTACAGACTCGGCACAATAGAAACGTGGTTTTATACCGACTTTTTCGACTAAAAGAGAAACGGTTTAGTGACCCGCCGAATTTAGTCGCTATATAGCGACGTATAAGTTGTGGTCGCAATTTAGCGACTAAAGAGCAACTTTTCCCTATTAGTCGCAAAATCAGCCGCAACTGAGTCGGTAGGTAGTCGCTAAATTTAGCGACTGTAAATTCAGTCGCAACTTGTAGTCGCAAAAAACCTGTTTTCTTTTAGTGATTTATATTTAATGATAATATTTATTTTTAAATATGTATATATATAAAAGCATATAAATTCTAATTGTTTGATTTTCTGTTTATTTTGTTTGATATTATAATAATAAAAATGAATTTATTAGTCGTCACTAAACTAAAATTCTTTATTGCGATTTTACCGTAATAAGCTCAACAATTTAAAAACTCGACCACTCATTTTTACATTGATTTTAAGTATTAATTCAAACATTTAACTATCAATGTAATTCTAAATTTTTGATTAGTGTTGTCTTGATTTTATATTTGTTAATACACACTTACAATTAATTTTGACAAAATATAAATATTTATACCAATTTGCTATCTTTTATATCCTAAGTTGATGTAGAAAATTTAATACTGTTGGATTTGATCCAACTTGAAAGCATTTAAAGAAGCAGATTTATTCAAGCATGAATGTGAAACAAGTAAAGAAGAAATAAAAAATGGCTTAAGTGTGGTTAAGCGCTTATTCATGAGATACTTGGTTTAGCTTGTGTAATTACATGGGTTTGCTTGGATGCACGTGGGTTTCATATGTGTGTCTTTATTGACTATATCAAGGAGATCGATTAAAAGCATGTTCTTGGAACTCATCTTCTTCAGAGATACTTTCCTATGAGAAAGCAAGTGAGAGAAAGGTCTTTTTGGGTTAGGGTTATTCTTCTCCTCTGTATCTTGTGCTTTCTCCTTCGTTCTTCTGCTCCTTCTAAGTGTGGAAGAGAAAGGTCCAATATTTTCGGATGCCCTATTCAAAACTAAAATATTATTTATTATAATTTTTATTCAAAATTTTATTTAAATATCTTAACAAAAAATTATATTTTAAAATGCCTATATTATGAAAAATATATTTAGAAATGCCTTTTTAATTTTTTTAATATATACTAATGAAGAAAATATATAAAAATGCCATTTTTAGTGGAATGCTCTAATCCGTCGCTTATGTGGCTTATGCTCGAGGTCGACTCTGGCCGGCAGTGAGGGATCTTTTGTAAGACCAAGTTCGGAGTGTTTCCGGTCAAGATAGTGGACGTGAGGCAGCATGATAGACTCCCGAGCGCCAGTCACTAATGCCATTTTTCAAGAAATTTTAATCTGCCATGCCACTCAATGATCAACATGCCACTCATAATGTGGTTTCTCCAAAATACCCTTAATGAAATACTAAATGAAAGAGAAGGTTTGATATAAGGTAAATTTGTTTTTAATTAAAATTAAACAAAAATAAAAATATGAAATAACAATTTAAAAAAAACAAGCTTCTCTCTCCTCTCCCCCTCTCTCTCCTCGCGGATCATCTTCTTCCTCTTCTCAAATCGGAGCTCAGTCTATACCGTCGATTTCTTCCAATTTATTCTCCTCTCTTTTCTCCCTTAAAACGAATTGGATTGTGTTGAATCGGTTGAATTTTAGGTAAATTATAATTTTCAAATCACCTCGATTTCATAATATAAATCTGGAAAATTAGTCCAACTAGTACAACTAGTATCACTGAGAATAATATGATAATTTGTAAAAATAACTGAGCAGTTGTACGAGTTGGACCAAAATTTTAACTGAATTTTATTATATTATATTCACACATAACAACAAATTTGACAAATCATATAATTAAGCCATATAAGAATTCCAAAACACAAAACAAAAGGTTATAAATCAATAAAACAAAAATTTATCAATTTTCTAAGACATATTATTCATTTCACATAAAACACTCCTTATAGTATAAGAAAGTGTTTGTAAAGATCACCTTTTATGATGGTACAGAGGTGAAAACTATAATATGCACAAATGATATTGTGAAAACCTCACAATTGATAATTAATGCGGGAAAATCACATGTCCAATTACAATATACTATAACGTCATAAGGTACAACTACAAAAACTTAAAAATCATCAAAATACAACTATGAAGAGGAACATACAACTGTACACTTAGGTACAATTACGTGAAAAATGCGGTAATTTTTAATACTATAAAAGCAACATGTGTTAAATGTGTTTTTAATATGAGAATTTTTTTTATTGTGGTTTAAATTTTCAGATTTTCGACTTTTTGTTTTTTTTTAAATTGTTCTAAACCGGAAAAACCGAGAGAAAGAGTGAGATTTCTCGGTTCAATTTCGATTTAACATGAATAATTTGCCCAGCCAATTTGGAATTATTTGCTTAGCCAATACGATTTCGGTTTCGATTTCGATTTCAGATCAGAATAATTTGGTTTTGATTTCGATGTTAAACATTGTTATGAATTCATTTTTCGGTTTCTATTTTGGATCGAAAAATTTGTTTAGCTAATTCGATTTCAGGCTTGAATAATTTGCTCAGCCAACTTGATTTCGGGTTTGAATAAATTCTCAAATTAGCAATTTCATATCAACCAATTTCTTCTTCTTCTTCTAACCTTTTTTTTTCTTCTCTGCGCCTCTCTTTCCTCTGTTTTTCTATGTCGCTCCTTTCTCTTTCTTTGTGTCGTTTATCTCCGAGATGTGCGCTACCGTAAGAGACCTCATCAGAATAACAATTGTTGCTATTCTTGCCTTGCATGATAGAAAAATTGCCGATGGTTTGGAAGATCAACAACAAAAACCATACATAAAAACAAAAAGTGTCATTTGATAGGGATATATTTATCGACATCAAAATTTAATGTGAAGCCATAACTACAATTTCTGGAAGAAAAATAAATAAATTATTTGTACAATTATTCACGTACAAATAGTCCAATTAATATTTTCGGTCCAACTAGTACAACTATTTAATTATTATTTTTTAGTTTTTATGAATTAATTTTTATTTTTACTTAGGAATTGAGATAGTTGGATTTATGGGTTAACAGGTTTGGAGCACGAATCTATAGATTGGGTTAGTAATTATATTAAAAGGGATAAGGTTTTTTAGTCGAGTACAAGGCACAAATGCCACTAACTCTTAGAAAAAAATCATAAATGCCACTCTCCGATAAAATTACAATTTTACCCTTAATGAATCTCTAATGATGGTTTGTCAAGGTTAAATAGCAGTGAATCGGTATAGGTTTCAGTAATACACGGTAGTTCAGTGGCTGTGCGCGTTCCTGAACGCGCGTCGCGCCCAGGGTTCGAATCCTCCTATGCGCGGTACATCTGGTACAACTGGAGGATTATTTTGACAGTTGTACCAGTACATCTGAGGGGCAGTTGTACCATCTGAAGGGCAGTTGTACTAGTGGTACAACTGGTACATCTGAGGGGTAGTTGTACTATTGGTACAACTGGTACATCTGGGGGTAGTTGTACTAGTGGTACAACTGGTACATCAGGGGGGTAGTTGTACCACGAGGATGGTGAGTATTCACTTAAAAATATTCAGGGGTAGTTTCGTCAGTTCACTTAAAGCGAGTGGCATGTTGATCATGGAGTGGCATGGGAGATTATTATTTGAAAGATAGTGGCATTTGTGACATTAATCCTTTTTAGTCTTTTGCTTCATTTTTCTTTTAGAAGTAAATCAAAAAGAAATTAAAAAACATAAGGATGGCAGTAATGAATTCCTTTTCCAAAGTTAGTGGCATATATGACATTGATCCTAGACTCCCCTAGACGTAAAGGTCTTCCATGAACCGGGTAAAAATTTTGAGGTGCCATTAGGTAAGAGAACAATCTAACCGACGAGTGATCTAGAAAAGGGATTGAATCTTCAATAAGTAGTATCAGAGCTGGTTGTTCGGCAAGTCATCAGGGTTCAATCGATTCTCAAAGTTTATAGGCTTCGAGAGCTGAAGAAATAGGAGGAGGAACTGAGATTCCTCGAAGGCGGAGACGGAGGCGTTACGTTCTTTATCGGCTTTAATTGAATTAGGAAGCTCGTTGGTGAGGGCCATATCTGATTATGTGAAGAGGTTTATCTTAGTAGTCGATATCTCCAGTTTTTTTTTTTTTTTTTTTTGATAATCCAGGGAGGATCTCAGACCGTGGTCCAGACCGTGGTCCAGACTAATCTCTCTGGGCCCAGTCAGGCCGCAGGCCAGCTTCACCTGGAAGGGTTTTCCCTGGGCCTTAGGCCCAGTGTCCGCGTTATGAGCAGAGGAGGCATTTTTGTTTCCGCCTGTAGTCGAACCCGGGTGGTGGTTGCCACCTCGGACCCTTCTACCACTTGGACTACCTCAACCGCTCGATATCTCCAGTTTCACAAAGAAGAATCGTAGAAATTTCTGGGATTCGCTACAATCATAATCTCAAAGAAGTAAGGTTAAAGGAACTTGCAGTGTTTTAAAAATGTTTCAAGCACAAAAGACTGGTTTGAGACTCAAGCGTGGATGTTTTGTTTTATGTCTTGCGTTTGTGTAACCGCATTAAGGCTGGTGTGATATGGATGATCTCATAGTCGAAAATTAGGTTCTGATTCAAGAAATACTTGGAGCTCAACTCACATGGCTCAGTGGGTGTAATCAGAATAATTCGTCATTACGTAAAATCAAATCTTGGTGATGAGTTGTCTATTTCCGCTGCAAAGCACAAGGTACATTGTGAGGCTCATTATGTTGTTTCTGGTTACTCATGGTCTGTGATTCTCAAAGGTTGAAACTGATTTGGAACACAAAGGATGCATACTGCTTTTATAAAAGAGATAGCCAATGTTGTACTAGTTGCAAGTTTTTGCTGATTGAATAAGCTGGAAGTAACACTCTTGGATTTTACGACTAAGGGACGCCTTAGGAACTGGCTCACTGAGTGTTGGTTTGTTGATGTTTATACATCAGTTCATTTTTCAGAATTCCAAGAAGTAGATGATGCATTGAGGATGGAATAAGATCAAGAGGAGTTTATAAGAGCAGATCAAGTGTTGAACTATGGTTCTGTTTTAAAGGGAATGTTCAAGTTGGTGCTCAAGAGTAATGAGTGGATCATGTTGTTATAGGAATATCCATGATGTCAAAGGATATAATTTGCAGTAATCCTAAGACGGAATGGCTATAAAAGTCAGAGCTGGTTCTTTAGTTGAGTGGCACAGGGAAGAACAGGCAAGTGTATTGGTGAATCTTCTGGTATAAAGGGCTCTTGGTGGGTTTTCTGGTTAATCTCGTGAATGACTAATTGGGTGTGGTGAATCATGTGTTGTAAGGCTCGACATATGCTTCAAGGAGGAAGTCACGAGAAATCTGATACACAAAATATGTGTATGTGTCAAAGTAACAGTGAATAAGGGTTTTAACTCTTTTAGGTGGAGCTAAACATAATAGACAGTAAAATATGAAGGGTTCTAGTTCAGGTGGAGTAAGTGAAGAACTATTACAGGTGGAGCTATGAATTAACAAGTGTGTCTGTGATAACCGAGGTTGTCACGAGGTCGGGATGCGCGTCTTGCTAGAGAGTTGACGTGCTCGGTCCGAAGGAACTAAGTTGTTCTTGAGAGAGAACCGACTAGATTCAGAGATAAGCAAGAGTAAAGTAGTGCTCGGGATGAAAGAAGAGAAGATTGTGTTCGGGGTTCTTTGTCGAGAGTGATATGCTCGGGACGAGCGTAGTTGGTATTCAGATTCCCGAGCAGGTCGAAAGACGTGCTCGGTTTACAATTCGGGAAATTGACTCTAGAGAGAGAAAGTAGTAAGAAGTGCACAAATCCCAAAAAGTTACATTGATGTACAGTGACGACTCCTATTTATAGTAAAATACGGTCATACTTTCTACAGGCCGTTGACCGCTTGTCGAATTCGTGCGGGTTGGGCCGTACTTGGTGACGTGATGGGCCGAGCCGTACATTCCTTGGACATTTGTGCTGCTGAGCCGGCTCGTTGTCGTTTTGTTCAGGTCGAGCCGAGCCGAGCCGATGTAACGAGCTCGGTCTGGCGTATTCGTTCTGGTCCTTTATCGCTTGTTGGGCCTTTGATTTCTTATTGGGCCGATCTTGAGTTGAAGAATAGGTATTGGGCCTTCTAAATGGGTGGGGTGCTAAACCCATATATAACAGTAAGCCCCCCCCCCAGTTCGTCGATCCTCGTGGTATCGAGGTCGGCGGATTTGATCAGCGCTTAGTTGGGCCAATATTTATTCGGAATCGGCCCGGTCCGTTAATTGAATCCATGTGCCTTTTTTCTTCTTTTTTGGGGAACGCGAGAAATTTCTTGGGAACTGGCGGGGCATCGAAGAGTCGGTTTGTTGTAATGATGGCATCTATAGGCGTGGGAAGCCGAAGGGTTACGTAGGGGTCATCATTGCGCCTGTCTCGAGATTTTCCCTGCTTGCTTATATATATCTTGCTTCGCTCTTCTTCAGTTTCATTTCTCTCCTCCCGCAGGTATTTCGCTCTCCCTTCTCTCTAGATTTTTCTCTCTCTAGGTTTGTTGCTTTGTTATATTGTAAGTCATGAGAATCGATTCTAGTTCAGCGTCTTCCTCGGGTCGGGACTTGTATTCGGTTAGATTGTCCGAAGATGATTCCGTTCAGTCTAGTTCGTCGGTAGGTCAGCTAGTCTCCTCGCCTGGTTCGGGACGAACGGAGGTCATTTCCCAGAACCCTGACGATAACCGAACTCAAGATCTGACGGCCTTGGGCAGCGTACAGAGTTTTCGTGTACCTTATCTGATTGATTCCGAAGACGATGGTGCTCGGCCCTGGATCCCGTTGAACCAGGATTTGGGCTCTCTTCCCGTGAAGGCAGAAGTGGTGGCTACGGTTGACCAGGCTCGGTGCGACAGGATGGTGGTGGAACCGAGGAGACCAAGTAAGGCTCGGAAAACGGGGCGAAAGGCCGCGGATGGCCCGAAGAAGACGCGTCCTGTTCGTGAAGTTCTTCCGACGAAATGCTCGGAAGATGACTTGGCGTGGCTGAGGGACAACTGTGATCCTGGAGGTATTGACCGGCTCGAGCTTCGCAAACCTGAGTCGCACGAGAGGCCCTGGGATTGTCCCGAGGGGTGGATATGTTTGTACGATTTTTGGTTTAGGGGTATCCATCTTCGGTTCCCTCTACCGAGGTTACTGGTGGCTTATTGCGAAGAGAGAAGGATTGCTATGTCCCAACTGTGCCCGGCCGCTGTTCAAAACATGGTTGGATCCATGATTCTGGCCTCCGAGTGTGGAGTGGAGATGACTCTTCGGTTTTTTGAAGAGATAACGACAATTTCCACGAACCCTACTACCGTCGGGACCCGGTATGTCTGTATGCGTACTCGTTATGGGGAGAAGGTCGTCATCGGGAAACCGTCTAAAATTGACGACTGGCAGGACCGCTACTTTTATGTTCGGGTTAATTCCGCCTCGGTTCCCGATCCTGAGAGGCCGTATAGGACGCTCTGGAATCATCTTCATGGTAATCCCTACTTCATGCTCGTTCCTCTAAATAGACTAACTCATCCTCATTCTCTCTTTTTGCAGATCGTCATTCTATCGATCTCCCAGTTCCAGACCAGTTTTTGTCGAAGCTGCATAGGCTCGTTGCTCGGAGTATCCAGAGGTGGCCAGACGTTCACGTTAGTCGGGTCAGGCGAGCCATAGAGTGTTCAGACGAAGGTATTCTTGTTGTTTTTCGTTTTTTCTATGTTCTGCTGCTCCTTTTTTTTTGATACGCATCGTATGTTCTGCAGGCTGTTATCTGCGCTCCGTCGATTCTTTGATTGAGCATAACAGTAGACCTCTCGTTCCGATCGTGCCGAAGAAGAGTCGGAAGCTGGAGATGGGTCGTATGGATCTGGAAGTTGTAAACTACGTCGAGGAGAATCTCGTCGATCAGCAGGAGAATCCTGTTGCGGAGCCGACAAATCCCTCCGAGCCACAGGTAAATCCTGTTGCCTTGGATCCAAATCGACCTTTTTCGCCGTCGGTCGGGGAGGTCCCGCCCGGGATGGTTTTTGTAAACGAGTATCATCGGGATTTGTTTCGTCAGGTTTGCGAGGCGGTGGAGGCGGCCGAGGCTCAAAAGAAGAAAAGGAAGAAGAAGAAAAGGTCGCGGACCGAGGATGCGGCCGCGACTGAACCGGGAACTCCCCTTGTTCCTGAAGATGGTCGAGAGACCGAAGAGAATGTTGACGTCTTCTCCTTAATCAGGAAGAAGAAAAAGAGGTCTGTTGACCCCTCGGGTCAAGCATTCGAGCCTTCCGAGCGGTCGGCTCTGGTGGTTCTTCCTGACGCTACGGGTACCCAGGTCGGGGACGTCGAGGGTCCGAATGCTGATGATGCGGCCCTTCTGGAGCGTTCGATCGATAACCCGGGCGCTGGCCACGCTGAGGTTGAAGGCCGGGAAGAAGACGGGGATGCTGATCCTCGGGAGAACCAGTCTATTCCGGATCTGGATGAAATCGCCGGACTCACTTTTTTGGGTGGACCGGGTGAAGGGGCGTTCACAGACTATGGCTTCTCCGTTCGGTACGAAGGTGAGATGCCGATGGTTCGTGATGGTGGAGCTTGCGCGGACTTGTTCCGGATGTTTCGGGAGAGTCCTCCGCATCCGTTGCCTCCGGTTGAGAATACGCGTTTCCCTGATCGGAAGAAAGCGGCAGCCAAAGACATGGCTCGGGTAAGATTTAACCTATCCTATGATTTCTATCTTTTGTTGGTTGTCCTCTTTCTAATCTCTTTCATTTCAGGGCCTTGCTAACTATAACCTTTTGTTCGATGCGTACGAGCAGAGGGAGGTCGACCTTGAGAGGGCGATCAGTGGGCTGAAGCGGGACCTTACCAAGGCTGGTAAGGTCATTGCCGAGCTAGAGGGGTATCGTGAGGTGTCATTACATGCGGTGGCACTTCGATCGACCCTCGAAGATGAGCAGAGGAAGGTGTCAGCTTTGGAAGAGAGAGTCGCTGGACTTTCGACTGAGAACGATCGGCTAAACACTGAGAATGTTCAGTGTCTGGCTGATTGCTCCAACGTTCGGGCCGAAGCCGATGAACTGATTGCTCGGGTATCCGATTTGGAGAGTAAGCTTGAATCCGAGTGTGTTCGGCTGAGATCCTCTCGTAAGCGGGAAGTCCAGAAAGAGAGGCGGAGGATTTCTGAGAAAGCGCAGGCTCGGCTTTCTAAAATTAAGAAGGCTAACGAGGAGAAAGAGCTCGGGCGGAGGACCCAAATATTGATGAACCAGGCCGCTGCCGTTGCGTCCATGCTGGAGACACTGGTTAAGGAGGGATTTGCTATTCCTCCTGATAGGATAGCCAAGGCCCATGCCGATGCTGCTCGTTTTAAGGAGGCGCTCATCTCGATTGAGTTTACCGACCTGAAGGACGAAGATTTTACCATGACTCCACCGGATAGTCCTGGTCGGGCCACCGGAGGCTCTTCGGTATCTGCGGCGGATCAGCAAGCTTCGGTCGAGGATGAGGATCGAGCTCCCGAGGCTGCTTCTTAAACTTTGCTGTTTTTCCTTCTTTTTGTAATATGTTATTGTAATCGGATCTTCGCCTTCGTGCGTTTTTTAATGAACTTGTTTTCTTCTCGTTTCTACTCTTTTATTTATGCTCAAGTTGAAATAAGCGATGAAAGAAAGGGCTCGGTTTAGGTTAGATAGTTGATTTTGGCGAGGAGCGAGCGCGATGCTCGGCCTATCCCGTAGGACTGACCGGGACAGTTATGCAAAACTGTGTTCGGCTTATTTTTTTCTGTCAGTCGT
Organism: Orychophragmus violaceus; assembly: GCA_030180135.1. Classification (NCBI taxonomy): domain Eukaryota; kingdom Viridiplantae; phylum Streptophyta; class Magnoliopsida; order Brassicales; family Brassicaceae; genus Orychophragmus; species Orychophragmus violaceus. The sequence continues at coordinate 83,599,490 of CM058232.1, read as the reverse complement.
CCTTGTGCGGGAACTGGGCCCGGCTTACTTGGTTGTGGGTTTCGAGACTATGCTCGTTGTACCACGGGTCGGGCGCGAGTAAGTGCTCGGCTTACCCCTAAGGTCTGATCGGGACAGTGTGCGAGAGCTATGCTCGGCTTATTCACTGTCGATTAGCCTTGTGCGGGACTTGGCCCGGCTTTAAAAGTATCGAATCATCTGGCCAAGATGTCGATCTGTTCGATGCGGTTGAGACAAAATTTTAACTTGATAAAATTTTATTATTGATATAGCTGAGCCTCGTGAGAGGTTGCCTACGTACCCCGAAAGGGGATCAAGCCGATCGTAGTTCACTTTACATATTACTCGAACTCGTGTATAGCGAGCTCGGTTTTTTTTTTTTTTTTTTTTTTTTTTTTTTTTTTTGAGCGATGCTCGGGTTTTTTGTGAGCAAGATGTGCTCGTTTTTTTTTTTTTTTTTTTTTTTTTTTTTTTTTTTTTTTTTTTTTTGAGCGATGCTCGGCTTTTCTGTGAGCAAGATGTGCTCGGCTTTAGTAGTAGTACCTCTTGAGCTTATTTGCGTTCCAGGATCGTGGAATGGCTTCTCCCTTCATCGTTACGAGCTCGTAGACGCCGGGTTTTACTACCTTCGAGACGATGTATGGACCTTCCGAATTTGCGCCGAGCTTCCCTGCTCGGTGTTCCCGCGTGTTTTCGAACACTTTCCTGAGGACGAGGTCGCCTTCTACGAAACGTCGACCCTTAACCTTCTTGTTGTAGTGTCGGGTGATCTGTTGCTGGTAGTTTTGAAGGCGTAGGAGTGCTCGGTCTCGTAATTCTTCTACGTGGTCGAGGCAATCAATAATCATGTTGTTGTTAAGTTCCTCGTGCTCGGGCGCAACACTCAAGCGTATTGTCGGGACGCATACCTCGGCTGGAGACATTGCCTCCATTCCGTGAGAAAGTGAGAAGGGGGTTTGACCTGTCGATGTCCTTGGTGTGGTTCGATGAGACCAGAGAACGCCGTCGAGTTCGTCGGCCCAGAGACCTTTCTTGCTCTCCATCCGTTTGTTTAGTCCGTCAATGATCGTTTTGTTTGTCGCCTCGGCCTGTCCGTTCCCTTGTGGGTATCTCGGGGTAGACTTGCTTAGACGGATCTTCCATCTTGCGCAGAAACCCTCGAACAGATTGGAGATGAATTGGGACCCGTTATCGGTTACAATCTCGTATGGGACACCGTGGTGACATATTATGTATTTCCAGACGAACTTCTGAACGTCGAGGTTTTTGATTTCCGAGTAGGATTCGGCTTCGACCCATTTGGTGAAATAATCGGTCATTATCAGGATGAACTTCTTTTGATGCGAGGCTGGCAGGGGCCCGACGATGTCCATGGCCCATCTCATGAATGGGTAGGGTGTGGCTGCAGTGGTGAGAAGCTCGGGTGGCTGGTGTATGCTTGGGGCATGCCTCTGACATTTCTCGCATCGGGCAACATAGCTCTCACAGTCAGCGATCATGGTTGGCCAGAAGTGACCGTGCCGCTTTATTTTTGTGGCCAATGCTCGGCCGCTTGTATGATTTCCGCCTGCTCCTTCGTGAGTTTGCTCGGTGACCCATTTGATCTCCTGCCCGTTTATGCATCGTAAGAGTGCCTTGGACGCGCTCCATCGAAATAGTTCGTCCTTCATCATTACGTACTGAGCGCAGCGAGCTTTTAAACGGCGAGCTGCCCAACGATCCTCGGGGACCTTCCCAGTTAATATATAGTCTTTGATTTCGTTTCTCCAGTCGGTGGTAATAGTATGCTCGGGATTGGTATCCTTAGTTATATCCTCGTTGCTTTTGTGAGCATCGTCCAATCCTTCTTCTTCCTCGGTAATGAGAAGTACGTCTTCGTTTGACGCAATGCTTGGTCGGGCTATGCATTCGACTGGAATGATTCGACGAAGGTCGGGGTCTGAAGTCGATGCTAGGGCGGCCAGTGCGTCAGCAGAGGAGTTGTCGCTTCGGGGAATCTTTGTAAGCGTGACTGAGCCGATTCGCGCGGTAATTTCTTGGACGAGCTTTAAGTACGCGTCCATGCGCTCGTTTTTTGCTTCATATTCTCCGTTAAATTGGTTCACAACGAGCTGAGAATCGGCGAACGCGTCTACTTGCCTCGCTCCTACTACTTCGGCCAGTCGCAATCCTGCGAGCAGTGCCTCGTATTCGGCTTCGTTGTTAGAGGCCGAAAATCCTAGACGGAAGGATTGCTCGATCAGTTCGCCGGTCGGGGAGGTTAGTTTGACTCCAACTCCTGAACCGTTTCTTGATGATGAACCGTCTACGAACAGAGTCCACTTCTCCTTTGGCTCTTGCCCTTCGGCTATGGTGAGCTCGGGTGGTAGTTCGATGATGAAGTCTGCGAGGACCTGGGATTTGGCGCTGGTCCTGGGCTTGTACTCAATATCGTATTCACTGAGCTCAACTGCCCACTTAGCGATCCTTCCTGATTGGCTCGGGCTGTGCAATATTGTTCGGATCGGTTGATTTGTTAGGACGACCACCGAATGCGACTGAAAATAGGGGTGGAGCTTCCGGGCTGAGACGACGACTGCCAGCGCGAGTTTCTCGAGTGTGTTGTAGCGTGTTTCTGCGTCGTCAAATATCTTGCTGGTGTAGAAGATTGGTCGTTGATCGCCTCGGTCGTCGCGGACGAGCACACTGCTGACTGCCGAGGTCGACACAGAGATGTACAAGTACAGCGTCTCTCCCTCCTCGGGTTTGGCCAGAATTGGTGGGGTGGAGAGGTAGGTCTTTAGCTGTTGAAACGCGTCCTCGCACTTAGCGTCCCACTCGAATTTCTTGTTCCCGCGAAGAAGATTGTAGAAAGGGAGACACTTGTCCGTTGATCGAGAGATGAATCTATTCAGGGCTGCGACACGTCCGGTTAGTCGTTGGACTTCTCTGGTGTTCCTTGGAGATGGGAGCTCGGTGATCGCCGTTATTTTCTTCGGATTTGCTTCGATGCCCCTCTTTGTGACGATGTAACCAAGGAATTCTCCCGATGTGACCGCGAAAGTACATTTTGCTGGATTCAACTTCATTCCGTACTTGTTCAGGCTCGCGAAACATGTTGCGAGGTGACTGATGTGGTCGTCGGCTAGAGCGGATTTGACGAGCATATCGTCAATATAAACTTCCATTGTGTTGCCGAGCTGGTCGGCGAACATTCGGTTTACGAGGCGCTGGTAAGTTGCTCCTGCATTCTTGAGCCCGAAGGGCATCACCTTGTAACAATATGTCCCTCGGTCAGTAATGAAGGAAGTCTTTTCTCGGTCGTCTGGGTGCATCATAATCTGATTATATCCAGCGAAGGCGTCCATGAACGATAGTAGCTCATGGCCGGTGGTTGCTTCCACGAGTCGATCAATGTGCGGAAGCGGGAAGCTATCCTTTGGGCACGCCTTGTTGAGGTCGGTGAAATCTACGCATACTCTCCATTTACCGTTCTTCTTTTTCACTACGACGGGATTTGCCAACCAGTCCGGATATTTCACCTCGGTGATCGAACCTGCCTTTGAAAGTCTTTCTACCTCGTCATTGACAGCTTTGGCGCGTTCGGGGCCGAGCTTTCGTCTTTTTTGTTTGACTGGCTTAAAGATCGGATCGACGTGCAGTTCGTGACATGCGATGGTCGGGTCGACTCCAGTCATGTCAGTCGTCGTCCAAGCGAAGGTCGTGGCATTTTCCTTTAGGAATTCTATCAGCTTGTCTCGTAGATCAGCTCGGAGGTCGGCTCCTATTGCGATGCAGCGTTCGGGATCGCGAATATCGATGTTGATTTGTACTGTCGCGTCCTTCTGCGGGCGGTCGGGAGGTGGCAGCTCGATTCGAGGCTCTGCGACTAGGTACGCTTGTGACTTGTGACGCATTTTGTGCTCGATACGGAAGCATGAGCGAGATATCCTCTGATCTCCTCGTAGTGTATACACGCCGAATGGGGTTGGGAACTTGACACATTGATGAAACGTGGATGGGACTGCCCTCATTTCGTGAATCCAAGGCGTGCCGAGGATGACGTTGTAGATGGCTGGTCGGTCGACGACTACGAATTTGATCAGCTTGGTGATTCTGCCGACGTAGACTGGAAGTTTGATTGTTCCGATTGTGTTGATCGAGTCTCCCGAGAAGCCGGTTAGTGGTCTCGTCGACGGTTTGATACGGTAGTCGCTGAGCTCCATACGTTGCAGTGTTTCTCTAAAAATTAGATCGACCGAGCTGCCGGTGTCGATCAGAATTTTTTTTACCTCGCAGTCGCCAATTCGCATGGCGACGACGAGTGGATCGTTATGCGGTCGGTCCACTCCTTCGGCGTCCTGTTCGGTGAAACTCACTTCTTCGCCGATTTTGAGCTCGTCGGTGGCGTTTCGTCGGAAGTGCTGGGCTGCTGTGGCCCTCCGTTCGTATTCTTTTATCGATCGAACTGAGTCGTTAACCATAGGCAGTCCTCCCATAATCATGTTTATTCGTCTCCTTGGACGTGCTCCGTCTTCTTCTTCTTCGTCGCGGGTTCTTTTGTCCGCGGCTGTCGTTGCGTTGATTTGTTCGGTCTCCTCGTTGAAAGCAATCTGTTTCCTTCGCTCTTCCTGGACGATCCTGAAGCGCTCGGCCTCGTTCTTTGGTTGCGTGACCTGGTTGATTTGCTTCGGGTGAGGTTTGTTGCGATCCAGCATTAGTTTCTTCCCATCCTTTTGGTAATCGGAGAAGAGGAGGGCTTGAAGGTTTCTGCATTCCTCGGTGCTATGACCCGCTCGCTGGTGATATTCGCAGAATAACTTGCTCTTTTCGGCTCCTCGGACGAACTTGTTCCATGGCTTGCCTTGACTTTGACCTTGGTATCCTTGGGTGGGTCGTTCCTGCTGATGATTTTGAGAACGGTCGGGATGACTTTGTCGTTGATCCTGATGGGAACGTTCCTCGTCCTGTCGGTGTCCTTGCAACTGATCGCTGACGTAATACGACGATTTCCCTTTTCTCGCGGTTTCTTCTTCCTTGGATTTTTTTGTAATCCTGATCGTAGTGCTGCCGAGGTTCGTATTGTTCGATACTCTTTTCGATTTTGTCCCTCGTAGTCGAACTCTTGGATCCAAACTTCTTGGCTAGGGTTTCTTTTTCCTCCTCGAGTTCGACAAAGATCGATGCGCGGTGGAGGGCATCCTCTAGCGAGCTTGGTCTATTTTTCTTTAGTTCTTCTCGGAAGCTTGATTCGTACCAGAGGCCGTTTCGTAGTGCGGGTAGACCCTCGCTGTCAGTGATCGTGATTTTGGCCAAAACGTTTTTGAAGCGGGTGACGTACGATCGGAGGCTTTCCCTCGGTCCCTGGGAGATAGCCCACAGGTCGGCGTTTGATACCTCCTCCTGAATATACATCGAGTAATGTTTGAGAAAAGCGTGCGTTAGGTCGCTGTATCCGTCGATCGAGTTCGGTTCTAAGCGGGAGAACCAATCCAAGGCCGAGCCAGTCAAATGATCGACGAACAGCTGGCAGTAACCTGCGTCTCGTTCCCCGACACTGAACTTTGTCCTCCCCATTGCTATGCGGAATGCTGTCAGAAACTGCCTCGGGTCGGATTTACCGTCGTAGGTCGTCATCTTGATTTTGACCGCAGAGATAGGATGCTCGAACTGGATATCCATGAGGCGCCGAGTGAACGGAGTGTTCTGAGTTTCTTCCAGTACACGGTCGATTTCGGGGGCCGAGCTGATCGCTTGATGGACTTTGGACGTCATATTTTTCAACATTAGCTTTATGTCTTCAATTTCGTTGTCTCTGTGCGCGTCGGGCACTGAGCCGCCCGGGACATCCGTGTTGGGAGGTTGTTCGTCCTCGGTCTGCTGCTGCGTTACCGTCCGGTTTCTCGGATTTGGAGGTGGCGTTTCTTCAAATAACGCTCGGTGAAGATGAGTTCGAGGGACGGATCCTTGTTGACTTGTCATTCGCAGATCGTTGATTTGTCCCTGGCATACCGCGTGTGCCGTGGCGAGCTGATCGAAGCGTGCGTTACTTCCCTGAGAGAGTTCGGCTATTTGAGTCATGAGAGTTTTGAGCAAGGTGGACATGTCCTGCTCGTTTGTCTGAGTTTCCGCGGCTTGTTGTGGTCGTTCGGTATTTAGAGGTTGCTGCTCGGCGCCGGCCGGCTGAATGATTGGATCTGCAACCTGAGAGACGTGCTGGGGTTGCCCTCTTGCTCGGGAGGCTGTTTCCGAGCTTGTTATGTCTTCGATGTGGACGTAATCCTTGTTCGATGGAGCTCCTGTCATCGCTGAATCTGTCCGTTAGTGAAGAAAACTTAATTTCCCCACAGACGGCGCCAATTGTGATAACCGAGGTTGTCACGAGGTCGGGATGCGCGTCTTGCTAGAGAGTTGACGTGCTCGGTCCGAAGGAACTAAGTTGTTCTTGAGAGAGAACCGACTAGATTCAGAGATAAGCAAGAGTAAAGTAGTGCTCGGGATGAAAGAAGAGAAGATTGTGTTCGGGGTTCTTTGTCGAGAGTGATATGCTCGGGACGAGCGTAGTTGGTATTCAGATTCCCGAGCAGGTCGAAAGACGTGCTCGGTTTACAATTCGGGAAATTGACTCTAGAGAGAGAAAGTAGTAAGAAGTGCACAAATCCCAAAAAGTTACATTGATGTACAGTGACGACTCCTATTTATAGTAAAATACGGTCATACTTTCTACAGGCCGTTGACCGCTTGTCGAATTCGTGCGGGTTGGGCCGTACTTGGTGACGTGATGGGCCGAGCCGTACATTCCTTGGACATTTGTGCTGCTGAGCCGGCTCGTTGTCGTTTTGTTCAGGTCGAGCCGAGCCGAGCCGATGTAACGAGCTCGGTCTGGCGTATTCGTTCTGGTCCTTTATCGCTTGTTGGGCCTTTGATTTCTTATTGGGCCGATCTTGAGTTGAAGAATAGGTATTGGGCCTTCTAAATGGGTGGGGTGCTAAACCCATATATAACAGTGTCTCTGATCATTTCAGAACTTCAAAGCCTGAGAAGGATTTAGTAAAGAAGGCACTAGAGAGAAGATTTAAATGGATGTTGAAGTGTGAAGAAGACAGGGCAGCCAAGACTAGTCAAGCCGTCAAGTACCAGCATAACCTGATTTCATCAGAAGAGAAAAGTGTACAGTTATTCAGGTGTTGACATGCTCGACGTTTGAAAGAACAAGCTGTTCTCAGTTGCAGGCCAATAAAGTACAGAAAGTGGTTTAAAATATGACTTAAGATGAGGAGAAAGAAGTGATGGTTTCAGTGAATTCTCTGGATAAGAAACTAAAGGAGACAAGTACAAATTCCGCAGAAGATGTCTCAAGTTTGGTGTCATTTCAGGGAGCCTAAACAGTTATGCAAAAAATGATAAGGCTGTTCATCTTAGTGCAGAATTTAGCAACTGAATAAGTCTTAGAAAGGAGGAAAAATGCAGTAAAACAAGGCTGCATTTTGAGACGACTAGTGAAAGTCTGTACCAGATTTTTTGGTACATGAATGAACTGTTTGTTCTATGTTGCATCATAAGGAGACTAGATCCTTCTTAAATAGATATGTGCATGAATGACAAGTGACAGATTCTTTTGTACCAAAAGTACATAAAGTCTGAAGGTTTTGGTGCAAGCACCAAGGGTTTGGTTGAGTCTGTATACTGGTGGGAGCTGCAGAGTTTTTTTCATCAGCTTAAAGGGATATCAGGAGATCAAGTTGATGTGGTAAAATCTGAATGAAAGGTCTTTCAAGTGTATAACAGGTTTACTGATATTATAGTTGTAAAAGTTAACTAACAGGGGGTTCTACATCTCCTAGTGGTGGTTTTGTTGTTTGCTGCTTTGGTTGGACTAGAGTTTTGACAAGAGTATATCTAGCAAAAGTCTTAGTTGGATGGCAGGTTTCTTGAGTAGTAATGTGATGTGCAGCTGCCACTCTTATTTGGCTTTTGGTTTTCAGTGTTCGGTTAGTGACGTATCCAACACGTAACTAATATTTTAATCTTGGTTTTATTGTTAATTCGGTTTAAAGAGATCAATATGAATCTCAACCAATATCTTTTCTGTATCTTGTTTTCGATTTGTTTCCGTTTCTTTATTAGGAGATTAGGTCTTGTAAAACTCATTCATTGATTTTAAGAAATACAAATTCAGAGCTTTTACAAGCAAAGAGGAGAACTCTTAAACCCTACTTGTCGATAAGAGAGTATCTTCATCGTCAAGTCTTGAACTTGAAGAATCTCTACGATCTGATCGATTTCTTCTTTTTCAAGCTTCCGCTTCTCTATCAGTTGGTATGAGACACAAAACGTTTTGGGAATTCATCTGTTGCCATGCCTCCTAAGAAACCAAGCGGCTCGAACACTGCGGGACGGGATGCAGCTGTGACTGATTTGTCGGAGATGAGACAAACTCTTCTCGCGATGCAGGAGAACAGGAAAAACACGATTCGTGGTTCGATTATGGAGAGGGGAGGGATGCTGGGTGATGCTCGTGGTCATCCACAGCCTCATCCGGGTGAGAACCACCAACCACAACAACCTAACAACCAAGGTGATGCTCGATTTGCTCATCAGCGATTCAATTATGGTGATCATCATCAACACCCGTATCATAATGACGATCACATGTACCGCCAGAAGTCTTGGGAGACGAGTTTTAAGGTTGATATTCTGGAGTTTAATGGCGGAGCACATGGTGAAGCTGTCCTCGATTGAATGGTCACGATGGATGAGATTTTATCATTTAGAAGAGTACCAGAGGACCAATGTGTACTATTGATTTCAATGAAATTCTAAGGTCATGGGGCTTCGTGGTGTAAGCTGTTGGGATAGTGTTCTGAAATCACACTTGTACTCACCCATGATGATAGTTGTGTGTCGAGATCAGACACTCGTATAGTACTGGGTGGTTGCAATGTTTTGCTAGAAGCCTCTTGCAATCTGTAAGTTATGGACTTACTACCAGTACTATATGATCCTATAGGGTCACACACCTAAGCAAACTGGAAGCTACGACATGGGAATGATCATTATGGTAATGATCATATTAATGTGTATTGGATACACATTGTAATCGATAAAAAGGTGTTGTGTCGATCGACACAGCTTGTGTGTCGGTCGACACAGTTCGGGTTTTTCGAAAGGCTTTTCGAATTAAGACTTGATTAAGTCTGGCCCGTTAATTGTGTTTCAGGTCGAATATAACGAGTAAGTTTCGACCTAAACACTTGGCCGTCCACTTTTTTTGACAGAAACAGTAGAAACACCAGAGAGAATTGATTCCCGTTGATCCGGCACTAGCATCCCGTTTCCAGTAAGCGTGCGTGTGTATCTGGTAGAGGCAAGGCGTTTGCGTTGCTCCACTGATCTCGTTCACCATCTCAATTCTGCTGCCAGAAAGGTAAGAACGAGGTTGGTTTTCATTCAATATATCAAACCCTAGATCCAGTGGGATCCAACAGTGGTATCAGAGTATAGTTAGGGTTTAGCTATTGAATCTGGTGAAATTAATTCGAATCTTGATGTTGTTGGATTGAATTTTGCCTGTTAAAATCGTTTTATTGAATGTTAATCTCGGATTTTGTTCATGTTGAAAACGATGGTATTGTTGAAATCGCACTGTGTCGATCGACACAAAGCGTGTGTCGGTCGACACGCCGCGAAACAAAAACGTAAAATTTTAGGATTTGTCGCAAAGTGTCGATCGACACAAAGCGTGTGTCGGTCGACACAAGGCGAAAATCCGCAAATAATTTTAGGGTTTCGATCTGAGATCGAGTACCCATATTCCTGCTGTGTCGGTCGATACACTGGGTGTATCGGTCGACACATGCAAAGCGATTAGATAGACCGGTTCAATTGGATTGAACTGGTTATATCGCTCGGTTAATTTTAATTAACCAAATTGGTTCTGGTTTGGTCATGTCGATCGACACACAGTGTGTGACGATCGACATGGACTATTAAACCGAACCGGTTCAATTGGATTGAATCGGTTATGTAAATTCGATCTGGTCTGACCGGTTATCGAAGAACGGTTTAATTTTTGTTGCATCGACCGATGCCAATAGTCGGCATCGATCGACACGACATTCGCAGATATGCTGGTTGGACCACATATTTGCATATACCAGAACAATTTAATCCTAAAAGTTGTAGATGAATCTAAACTAAATAAAACTGAATGTTTTTTAAATAAATTAATAAATTCTTGAATGTATATTGGATATGCATCAAGATAAAACGGTTCTTTTCCTCAACTAAATATCAAGTGATCTTGATGTCTTGCCCGATCTTGTCTGCTGTCAAGACTCGTGTTGTTTGATGGATATTCTTGGAGTCCTTGATATCCACTTCTACATGAGTAAGGCAGGTGGTCATTGACAGACTTGCAGTGCAACTGTCAGTGATCGCTAGACAGATAAGGATTGGTTTACTTGACTGGGCTAACGGAAGTTCTGGGCCCAGAGACATCAGAGTGGATTGGGCATAGTTTGTCTTATCCACGACCAAGAGTTGTACTGAGTACAATTAGCAATGATTTGCTTACCTAGATAACTAAAGTTTGAGAAACGGCGAGTCGCCCACTCGAATTTTAGTAATCTGAGGATCTTGGCTCATTGTATTCATCTGAGGAAACATAGTTTTGAATACAATGCGAGTTTTCTTATTAGATAAGAACTCTCATTTCTTGAGCATTATAACTAAAATCTACCTCTTTTGAATTACAGCTATGTCTGTCTCAAATCACATCAACACTTTCTCACTAAGATCCGTCCTTGAGAAGGACAAGTTAAATGGATCTAATTTCTTGGAATGGTATCGGAACCTGAGAATAGTTCTCAGGCAGGAGAACAAGGAATATGTCCTTGAAAGAGTTCTCACCGAGAGGCCACGATCCAATGCTCCGCAGACAGAAAAGAATGCTTGGGATAAGCATTCAGCAGATGTCAAAGATGTTAATTGTCTAATGTTGGTGACCATGAACTCTGAGCTGCAGAAGCAATATGAGAACGTATTGTCACCCATTGAGATGATTAACAGCCTGAAAGCTTTGTTTCGGGAGCAAGCTCGCACAGAGAGATACCAGACGGTTAAATCTCTCATGGATTGCAAGCTGGCTAAGGACAGTCCAGTAAGTTCTCATGTCCTTAAAATGATGGGTTACATTGATAACCTGGGGAAAATGGACTGTGCCATTAGCCAGGAGCTAGCCACTGACATGATTCTGCAGTCTTTGCCGTCGTGTTTTGATCAGTTCATCATGAACTACAACATGCAAAACATGACTAAGACATTGACTGAGTTGCACGGTATGCTGAAAACAGCAGAGCCAAATCTCAAGAAGGCTACTCCCAGTGTCCTGATGGTACAAGGGGTAAAAGGTTTAAGAAACCGAAGAAGGACAAGGGAAAGGCCCAGGTTGTCGAGACTGAAAGTCAAGACAAGCCCAAGCCCAAGCCCAAAATCCGGGCCTTCTCCTGAGGATAAGTGCAACTACTGCAAGCAGTTGGGGCATTGGAAGAGAGACTGCAAGAAGTTCAAGGAAGATTACAAGAAGCTGAAGAAGACGTATGATGCGTCTGACTCAGGTATTTATGATATCGAACTTAATGTTATGTCTTCTAGTCCTACTTCGTGGGTATTGGATACCGGCTGCGGTGCTCATATTTATACAAATGTGCAGGCACTAAGAAACAGTAGGACGCTGAAGAAAGGATAAGTGGAGCTACGGGTCGGGAATGGAGCTAAGGTTGCTGCACTGGCCGTAGGCACCTACGAGTTGTCCTTACCATCGGGCATGGTTTTAATTTTAAATAATTGCTACTTTGTACCTGCGATTAGCAGAAACATAATTTCAGTTTCCGTTTTGGATTTGGAAGGTTTTGATTTTGCTGTTAAGAATAAAGTTTGTTCTTTTAATCGTGATGGTACGTATTATGGTAGCGCCCCATTAGATAATGGGTTATATGTATTAGACCAAGAAATGCCTAACTTTAACATAAATACAAAGAGGTTTAAGTCCAATGACGAAAACCCGACTTTCTTATGGCATTGTCGTTTGGGCCATATCAATGAGAAACGCATCCAAAGGCTCCATCGAAATGGGCTTTTGTGCTCATTTGATTTTGAATCATGTGAGAAATGCGAATCTTGCTTGGTGGGAAAAATGGCTAGAGCCCCTTTCAACAAACAAAATGAAAGGGCCAGTGACTTATTGGGCCTTATTCATACTGATGTATGTGGGCCGATGAGTACTGTTGCCAGAGGAAATTACAAGTACTTCATTACCTTTACTGATGACTTCAGTAGGTATGGCTATGTCTATTTGATGAGACACAAGTCAGAATCCTTTGATAGATTCAAGGAATTCAAGAATGAAGTACATAATCAACTTGGCAAAAGTATCAAAGTTCTGCGATCGGATCGCGGAGGAGAATACTTGAGTCAAGAATTCAGCGACTATTTGAGCGAGTGTGGAATTATTTCACAACTCACTCCTCCTGGTACACCCCAATGGAATGGAGTGTCAGAGAGGAGGAATCGAACCTTATTGGATATGGTTCGGTCTATGATGAGTCATTCTAATCTTCCATTATCCTTTTGGGGATACGCTCTAGAAACGTCTGCGTTTACACTAAATAGGGTGCCATCTAAATTAGTGGAAAAGACACCACATGAACTGTGGACTGGGAATGTTCCTAGTCTGTCTTTCCTGAGGATTTGGGGTTGTGAGGCTTATGTCAAACGTTTAATCTCTGACAAGCTTGCACCCAAATCAGATAAATGCTACTTCGTTGGTTATCCTAGGGAAACCAAGGCATACTACTTTTACAACCAATCTGAGAACAAAGTATTTGTTGCTCGGGACTGTTCTTTTCTTGAGAGGGAGTTTCTCTCTAAGAAAAACAGTGGGAGTAAAGTACATCTTGAAGAAATTCGAGATGCACAGGATACTGCTCGACCTGCTGAGGAAGAGCAGCAGTTGGATCCACAACGTTCTGTGGAACCGGCGCCTGTGGAGCCTGAAGTTCGCAGATCCGGAAGGATCCGTCACGAACCCGAGAGATACTATAGATTTCTCGTGACCGATTCAAATGATCTGATGATCATTGAAAGTGACGAACCAGTGACCTTCGCGGAAGCAATGATGGGCCCGGACTCCGAAAAGTGGCTTGGAACCTCTAAGTCCGAAATGGGATCCATGTCAGAAAACCAAGTATGGTCCTTGGTCGATTTACCTAATGGTGTAAAAGCCATTGAGTGTAAATGGATATTCAAGAAGAAGATTGACGTGGATGGCAATGTACAGATTTACAAAGCGAGGCTGGTGGCTAAAGGTTTCAAGCAAATTCATGGTATTGACTATGATGAAACCTATTCCCCAGTCGCTATGCTTAAATCCATTCGGATTCTTCTAGCGATTGCCGCTCATTATGATTATGAGATTTGGCAAATGGATGTCAAAACCGCATTCCTGAATGGTATTCTGGAAGAGGATGTGTATATGACACAGCCTGAAGGTTTTGTCGATCCTAAGAACGCTGGGAAAGTATGCAAGCTTCATAAATCCATTTATGGATTGAAGCAAGCATCACGGAGTTGGAATCTTCGTTTTGATGAAGCAGTAAAACAATTTGGTTTCATCAAGAACGAAGAGGAACCATGGGTTTACAAGAAGACTAGTGGGAGCAAAATTGCGTTTCTTGTACTGTATGTCGATGACATACTCCTCCTCGGTAATGACGTTCTGTTGCTTCAGTCTGTCAAGACTTGGCTCGGAAGTTGTTTTTCCATGAAAGACATGGGAGAAGCCGCATACATTCTTGGAATCAGAATCTACAGAGATAGATTGAATAGGCTGATTGGATTGTACCAGGACACTTATATTGATAAGGTGTTGCACAGATTCAGGATGCAAGATTCCAAGAAGGGCTTCATACCGATGTCTCATGGCATGAGTCTCAGCAAGAAGCAGTGTCCGGCGACACCTGCTGAGCGAGAACGCATGAATAGGATTCCTTATGCTTCTGCAATAGGATCTATTATGTATGCCATGCTCTGCACTCGTCCAGATGTAGCTTACGCGTTAAGCATGACGAGTAGATACCAATCTGATCCAGGTGAAGTTCACTGGACAGCTGTCAAGAATATTCTCAAGTATTTGAGACATACTAAGGATAAATTCCTTGTGTATGGAGGAAGTGAAGAACTTGTGGTGAATGGATTCACCGATGCGAGCTTTCAGACAGACAAAGACGATTTCCGATCACAATCTGGATATGTCTTCTGTCTAAATGGCGGTGCAGTGAGCTGGAAGAGCTCTAAGCAGAATACCGTAGCTGATTCCACAACGGAAGCTGAATATGTTGCTGCTTCAGAAGCGGCAAAGGAAGCTGTTTGGATCAAGAAGTTCATGACTGAACTTGGTGTGGTTCCTAGTATCTTGGAGCCAGTGGCTTTGTTTTGTGATAACAACGGAGCCATTGCTCAGGCATAAGAACCAAGGTCACACCAGAAGTCCAAACATGTGGAGAGGAGATATCACCTGATTCGAGATATCGTCAATAGAGGTGATGTGAAGATCAGCCGAGTTCCGACAGACGAGAATGTCGCTGATCCTCTGACTAAGTCACTCCCAAGGCCTAAGCATGAGAGTCATACGACTGCTGTAGGCATTAGAGATCTTAAGATGTAATCTTGATTCTAGTGGGAGTTTTAGTTTTGTTTTAGTTATAATAAGACACTCTTGTAAACATTCTTTTGGAAATGTTTAATGAAATTTGATTTCAGCATTATTTATTGTGATCTAAATAATGGTCCCAAAATAAGTTTATGACATATTATAGGTCATCAAGTTGAGGACTTGATCATGAAACTCTATAAGTTAATAAATTATTTTGTCCCTAGTCGAGGTTGTAGAATTGGGACACTGACAACCGTTAGAGACTAGATTGTGAGGTGACTGTTGGCTAAGTTTCATGGAGCCAATGATATGATTATCGCAGTCAGTCACATAGATATATGTTAGTGAACATATGATCGGACATGACCCGCTAATGAGAAGTCTACAAGATAGTTATATCTGTGTCATAAGAGGTTCTCATTACGACTATAGAGTATAGTCCTTAGACCTGAGTTCATCATGCTTTCTTGCATATGAATTGGTACATTTTCACTTTGTCAAACGTCGACCCGTAACTGGCGACTATAACGGCACTGTTCAAGTATATCATGAAGTGTGCGTTGAAACAGGGATGGAACAAGATGGGATTTGTCCCTCCTGTACAACGGGAGATAAATATCTCAAGTCCTATCGAAGATTGAATACTGAGAGAATGTGTGGCCGCACTCAAACGAACTGTAGTTCAGTTGTTTGTAATGTTCAGTATGAGATCAGGAGTTCGATAAACACAATGTTGGCTTAATAAGGATGACACCAATCTTGCCTTATGCCAAATCGAGATATAGAGACAAAAGGATTATAGGAATTGATGATTCCAGTACAAGTGGGAGATTGTTGGGATAGTGTCCTGAAATCACACTTGTACTCACCCATGATGATAGTTGTGTGTCGAGATCAGACACTCGTATAGTACTGGGTGGTTGCAATGTTTTGCTAGAAGCCTCTTGCAATCTGTAAGTTATGGACTTACTACCAGTACTATATGATCCTATAGGGTCACACACCTAAGCAAACTGGAAGCTACGACATGGGAATGATCATTATGGTAATGATCATATTAATGTGTATTGGATACACATTGTAATCGATAAAAAGGTGTTGTGTCGATCGACAAAGCTTGTGTGTCGGTCGACACAGTTCGGGTTTTTCGAAAGGCTTTTCTAATTAAGACTTGATTAAGTCTGGCCCGTTAATTGTGTTTCAGGTCGAATATAACGAGTAAGTTTCGACCTAAACACTTGGCCGTCCACTTTTCTTGACAGAAACAGTAGAAACACCAGAGAGAATCGATTCCCGTTGATCCGGCACTAGCATCCCGTTTCCAGTAAGCGTGTGTGTGTATCTGGTAGAGGCAAGGCGTTTGCGTTGCTCCACTGATCTCGTTCACCATCTCAATTCCGCTGCCAGAAAGGTAAGAACGAGGTTGGTTTTCATTCAATATATCAAACCTAGATCCAGTGGGATCCAACATAAGCAAGTAAAAGCTACTCGGCGCCACAACGACAAAGAACCGATCACGACGTGGAGCAAACTAAAGAAACATCTGAGCGCTGCGTTCCTTCCCCACAACTTTGATCGTATGATGTATATTCGTTTACAGAATCTAAAGAAAGGATCGAAATTTGTCAATGATTATGCAGAGGAATTCGCTCTATTGTTGACTAGAACTGAGGTTCGCGATACAGAGACACAACTCGTGTCACGTTTCATAGGAGGTTTGCGACAGCAAATCCAGGGAGCCCTCAACTAATTCGATCCGCTAACGGTTGCCGAAGCTCATCATCGTGCAGCCTCATTGGAGCAACAACATCGCTCCACATATTGGGGTGGACAGTCCAGTCTTATGAGAAACATGGAACATGTCACAGCGCCGACATCTAAGGATGGTAACTGGAACCAAGCATCATTGTGCGTGATGACACAAACCGAGGATCAGACCCAAGGAAGGCCTTTCCGTCCTAATGCACTTAAGTGCTACTCTTGTGGTGTATCCGGTCATAGACAATCGGCATGTCCGAGAAAAAATCATCGCGGCTTACTCATTGATGGAGCGAGCGGTGATAAGGCTAAAGTCTATGACTCGTGTGAGGAAGACGGGATCGGAGACGATGATATCGTGCATCAGACGGAAGGTGGTAAGGGTCACTTGTTAGTGGTTCGCCGATCTGGCTTAACACCTCGTCGTTAAAACGCACAGTGGTTGCGTACTAACATTTTTTGCTCCACTTGTACGATTCGAGGACGTGTGTGCAGCTTTGTAATCGATTATGGTAGCTGCCGTAATGTGATCTCAGAAGAAGCTGTTGACAAACTTTGACTCATGAGGGACGTGCAACCAGATCCTTATACTCTTGGTTGGCTCACCGAGAATGTCAGTTTGTGTATCTCACAGCGCGCGCTTGTCCCATTTTCCACTTGTCAATTTTATAAGGATCCCATATATTGTGATATCGCACCAATGGATATCAGTCATTTGCTGCTTGGACGCCCATGGGAGTTCGATCGCAAGATTGCACATGATGGGTTCCAAAATACCTATAGTTTTATTTGGGAGACTCACAAGATTCTGCTTTTACCATCTCTGTATAATGCACTTCCAGCGCCGCCTTCTCCTCTGGATGCAGAGATTCCGACTTGGCAACATATGCAGCCTAAGCACAATACCTGATATGCTCTTACCCAGTGTTTATCTCTGAGTTGCGTAAAGAGGGACGTGCTTTTGCGATCGTGCCTTCGGTACCCAAGTGGTTGTTGTCATCAACCATCGCTGCTCCTTTGGCGTCACTATTCAGCGAAATTGGGGATGTTTCCCGTCTGACTTACCGGAAGGTTTGCCTTCTCTTCAGGAGATACAACATCAGATTGATCTAACACCGGGGGCGACACTTACTAATAGGCCACATGACCGTATGAGTCCGATCGAGCACGAGGAACTGCGCTGACATGTTCAGGATTTGCTCCGCAAGGGACACATCAGAGAAAGTCTCAGTCCTTGCGCGGTTCCAGCATTGTTGATTCCTAAGAAGGATGGCACGTGGCGAATGTGTGTGGATAGTCGGGAAATTAACAAGATCACTGTGCGTTACCGCTTTCCAATACCACGCCTACCCGATCTATAAGATCAAATTGGAACAACTAAAGTCTTTTCCAAGATTGATTTGAAGAGTGGTTATCATCAGATATGTATCAAACCTTGTGATGAATGGAAGACAACTTTCAAGATGAGAGAAGGACTGTTTGAATTGATGGTTATGCCGTTTGGGTTATCCAATGCTCTGAGTACATTTATACGAATAATGAATCATGCATTGAGGCAATTCATTGGGCGGTTCGTGGTGGTATACTTTGATGACATTCTCATCTTCAGCTCCTCTTTGGATGATCACATAGACCACTTGCGCTAAGTTCTCCTAGTTCTTTGTGTGGAAAAGTGATATATCATGGTTTTTACCTGTTTTAAACGATGACATAAGGATATATTAGAGTCTTTGTAGTGTCTTTCGAGTCTTTTCAGGTGTTTATGAGGATTGCACACGTTTGGAGGACTTTGGAAGATATTGAAGCTTTTGGGAAAGATATTGCATCGATCATTGCAGTGCCAATTCGCAGAAACGCCAGCGCATTAATGAAGATTTGAATAATTGTAGTTTTGACCCAGAAGTTCCTGTATTTACAAAGAAGACCCAAAATGTGTTATGCACTTTATATTATGGTTTTGGTGTTTTGTTTTACATAGACTTTTCATACTTTTAGCTAGAGAGTGTTTTGGAGCTTTGGGGCTGATATGTTCCTTGTACTGCTTTTTGGAGAAGATTTCGGACACCTTTACATTCTCTACTCTTTCTTTAATACAATCTATTCATATTATGTTGTTTGCTTCAATCAATATGTTTGAGTAGATTCATTGTTAGGTTTAGGGATTCTCATTGGGTTTTCATGACTGATTTAATCAACCAGTTAATGATTCATAACTTATTAGTTCTTCAACCTGAATTGTACTTAAAGCTAGTTTCTCACCTGATCAATTGGAATCTAGATCTAGGGTTTATAAATTGACGTGAAAGTGTAATTTAGAATCTGATCTGATTATGTTGAGCAATTTAGTTATCTGCAAAGAAATTTGGTTTAACTGAATTGTGAACTAATCAAACATGACTTAATGCTAGTTTAATGTTAGGAATTGCAACGAAATGTAGATTTATAGGGTTTAGACTTAGTAAATTCTTGCAACGAAAGTTGGTCAGTTTTACATCTGTGTTTGAGTTCTAGAAATATTATTAATTTGATCTTGACTGATATTTGATCTGCATGGCATGATTTCCTGAGAACGCCCTTGACCTAGCGCTTTTAGTATTTGAAAACAAACTCGCTTATCTACTGATTATTTACTGCCTTTAGTTTATTATTCTTGATTTACATCGCCTAGCTCTACTCGACGTTTTGTAGTCTATCGTAAGATTCTTGAGTCTATGTGGTTCGACCCCTATATACTATATTTGCTGTGTACTTGCAGTGTAACTTAAGGAATTAAACACAGTCTGCCTTGGCAAAGTCCTATAGGCAAAAAGAAGACAGTTGGGAAGACAAGGAAGGATTGGTCCACAAAGCTGAATGATGCGTTATAAGCCTATAGGACTGCGTTTAAGAAGCCACATGGGCCTACACCGTTTCATCTTCTGTATGGGAAATCCTGCCACCTTCCAGTTAAGCTTGAGCATAAGGCAGCGTGGGTTGTGAAGCAGATGAACTTTGATCTGAAGCCTCAAGCAGAGAAGATATTGGTGCAGCTGAATGAGTTGGATGAGATTAGGCATCATGCCTATATGAATTCGAAGCTGTACAAGGAGAGGACTAAGGCATATCATGACAAGAAGATTGTCTCCAGACAGTTTGAGCCTAATTATCAGGTACTTTTGTATAACTCTCGTTTGCAATTGTTTTCCGATAAGATGTGTTCTAGATGGTCCGGTCCTTTCATGATCAAGGAAGTGCGTCCGTATGGTGCTGCTGTTCCGGTTAGCTCAGAAGCAAAAGAGTTCACTGTCAATGGATATAGGGTGAGGCATTATTGGACTAAGGCCGAGATTCCAAGAGGTCAGATTCTGCCTCTGGATGATGCACCCTCTGCCTAATCTCCTTCCGGTCAAGCTAATGACGTTAAAGAAGCGCTGATTCGGAGGCAACGCACTGGTAAGTCTGTACATATTTTTTTGGTGTTTTTGATTCGATTTTAGTTGGTGTTTTTCGTTTTTGGTGTTTTAATCGTAGAGAGCTAAGTCATGAATCTGGAAATCGCCATGTGTCGATCAACACGGACCTGTGTGTCGGCCGATGCAGGTACGTTACGGATGGGTTAGCTGAAGAGAGAAACCGCAAGCTTATAATGAAATTATACCATGTGATTTGCGGTTTAACCAGCGGATGAAATCAAACTGCGAGGAAGAAGTCAATATGAAGTGTGTCGATTGCCGCGGACTTATGAAACGATCGACGCACGCGCTAAACCAGCCAAAACCGAGAAGAAATCAAAAAGGTAAGTGGTAAACCAAAAATCCGATTGAATCGACCCGGTTGGATTAATCGCGATCTGCAACGATCGACGCATCTCTTGCGTCGATCGACACACCTACACAGATGTAAAACTGACCAACTTTCGTTGCGAAAATGTACTAAGTCTAAACCCTAGAAATCCTAATTTATTTGCAATTCCTAACATATTAAACTAGCATTAAGTGCATGTTCGATTAGTTCACAATTCAGTTAAACCCAATTTCTTTGCAGAGAACTAAATTGCTCAACATAAATAGATCATATTCTATATTACACTTTCATGTCAATTTATAAACCCTAGATCTAGATTCAAATTGATCAGGCTAGAAACTAGCTTTAAGTGCAATTCAGGTTGTAGAAGTAACAAGTTATGAATCCTTAAGTGATTAATTAAATCTAACAAGTCACTGTAAGAACTTGATATGCTCAGAGTTTAATTCCTTATGTTACACTGCAAGTGCACATGCAAAAGTAGTATATAGGGGTCGAACCACAAAGACTCATGAATTTTATGATAGACTGTAGAACGTCAAGTAGAGCTAGACGACGTAAAGCAAGAATAATAAACTAAAGGCTATAAATAAATCAGTAGACAAGCGAGTTTATTATCAAATACTAAAAGCGCTAGGTCAAGGGCGTTCTCAGGAAATCATGCCATGCAGATCAAATATCAGCCATGATCGAATTAAGAACCGTTCTATAACTCAAACACAGATGTAAAACTGACCAACTTTCGTTGCGAGAATTAACAAATTCTAAACCCTAAAAATCCAAATTTCTTTGCAATTCCTAACAGATTAAACTAGTATTAAATGCAGGTTCGATTAGTTCACAATTCAGTTAAACCAAAATGTTTTGCAGATAACTAAATTGCTCAACCCACACAGATCAGATTCTAAATTACACTTTCATGTCAATTTATAAACCCTATATATGTATTCCAATTGATCAGGTTAGAAACTAGCTTTAGTGAAATTCAGGTTGAAGAACTAACAAGTTATGAATCCTTAACTGATTAATTAAATCTAACAAGTCATGAAAACCCTATGAGAATCTATAAACCTAACAATGAATCTACTCAAACATATTGATTGACGCAAACAACATAATATGAGTAGATTGCATTAAAGAAAAAGTAGAGAATGTAAAGGGGTTCAAAATCTTCTCCAAAAAGCATTACAAGAAACGGATCAGCCCCAAAGCTCCAAAACTCTCTCTAGCTAAAAGTATGAAAAGTCTCTTTAAAACAAAACACCAAAACCTTTATATAACGTGCATAACACGTTTTGGATCTTCTTTGTAAATACATGAACTTCTGGGTCAAAATTGTAATTATTCAAATCTTCATTAATGCGCAGGCATTTATGCGAGTTGGCACTGCAACGATCGACCCAAGGGTGCATCGATCGACACTCAGGTCGAACATAGATGCTTTGTTTCTCTCATCACGGCTCCAGCTCCAACTCTAGCCCAAAAAGCTCCAATATCTTCCAAAGTCCTCCAAATGTGTGCAATCCTAATAAACACCTGAAAAGACTCGAAAGACACTACAAAAGACTCTAATAAGTGCGGTCTCACGTAGGGAGTATCAATCAAAAAACACATAAACTCTTACTCTGTTAGCACATGACCATCATACTATCATCTTTTGGTTCCTTTCTTCTCCTTTTCCTTCTTTAGCAATTGATTTTTCCATTTGGGTATCATTTTATTTGTTCTATCAGTGCTCTTCCCGTATTGGGATGTACTTTGGACACATTCCATGAATGCACATGAGGTAATAGGGATCTCTACCACTCATGTGATCACTTCGAAGCTACTAGCCTATCTGCAGTTTATCTCTTCTTTTTTACTTTAAGGGAGGGGAGAAGGGAACCATACTTAGACAGGTTTACAAGTTGTGTCAGAACTAACAGCAGAATCCGACTCAAAGTATACCAAGCCCCTAGGTGAGAAAAGTTAAGTCAAGTTAAAGATGAACTCAGTAATGTATTTTCTGAATACCTGAAATGATATGGGTGTCCTTAGTAGGCCGATCTGTGTTGGGTTTTCTTATAGTCAGAGATCATCTGCAAGCTGATCCAATGGTCACTTAGGTTCCTGAAAGTGTAGTGATCTCCTAAAAAGTCATAGTTCTATACTAAATTGTTTTGACTCTATAAAACAGACTCAACTGACTCTAAGAAAAGAAAAAGATTATGTCTGTAACACCTCCCCCACACTTGAAATACACTGTCCCCAGTGGAATCAAAGCTTAGGATCAGTAAAAGAGAAAAAATGGACTGAATGTATTCCGTTCTGCGTTTCTTACCTGTTGCGTACATGCGTCGATCGACATAGGGGTGTAACGATCGACACATGGTTACATAATGGTTGCAACGATCGTTGCACATGACTGCAACGATCGACGCAGTGTGCATCTGTTTCTGAGCATTTTCGCAGACAGCCTTAATCCGTGAATAATCACAAAATTTCAAACTGTTAACTATAAAAACAAAGACAACACAATATCAAAGCAGCCAAATAGTCATAAATAGCAAAGTACATCAGTTCCGGGTTGACATAGACTCAAGAAAATGAAAAAAAAGTGACTCAATAGAAAATAAAAAGAAAGAGATAAAAGTACATAACCAAAGTCAAGGAACCAGAATCAAATCTCATCTCTCTCAGACTCATCATCACTACCAGCATATCGACGATCGGAGCTGCTAGAAGTCTCAGGTGTAGGCGAACATCTGCGTCGTGGAGCAGGTACGGGTACATGAACTCTCTGCTAACGTCTGCAAGAACAGCTAGCAAGCATCTCCCAAAGACCCTTCACTATTTCATTAAGCATGGACTGGAAAGCTCCCTGGGATATCTCAGCAGGATCCATAGGAGGAGGAAGATATGGAATAGGCAAAAAATCATCATCTTTAGCAGCAGGAGCAGGTATAGGAGGCACAGAAGATGTAGAAGCTCGAGAGGTGGAGGTGCCAAGAGATTTCGCAGCTGTAGGGACCCGCGCAGAAGGTTCCTGTCAGGCTCATTAGGCCAGATCTAGCAATGTATCTACCTTTGCGACTTCCTCTAAAGGAAGCTGCACACACCACTCATGCAAATGTTCGTCATGGAAAACCCACAGGTTCCCATCCTTCATCCAGGTGGCACTCCTCAGGTGTGTATCATCCATACACAATCTCTTGTTATCACACTCTCTTCCCTCTGTAGGGATCCCAAAATGCTGGAAGATAGGAGTGAGTAAGCTGCCCACAATCTCAATCTTCTTCCCGTCAAATGCCTTCTTCTTCAGATCACAGAGATGATCCGCAAAAACTGGTCCCATGTTGAGCCTAGGCGCATGATCACACATAGGAGTCTCCTCGAACAGGATCTTGCTTCCTCTTCTTGTTCGCCTCATACTTACACAGCAGTGTGTAGCCTCGGTTATAGAATCCTCTGTCGGCGTAAAGGCTCTTTTCTCTTTTTGAACGCGACATACACGGGATTTCGTATAGTTGTCTGCTTCGAGGTCCTCAAATAATAGCGCCCATTACCTAAGTGAGACCAAAATAACTGAACCTGGTGGTCTTCCCACTCAGAAGTGAGCACGCAACGAATAGGCTTCAGACTAAACCCATATTGACGGCAAAATCAAGGATCGGAAGGCGGTACCAGACACCTAAACACATGAAGGTGAATGTCCCCTTAGGTACTATCTTGCGCATCTCATTATGGTAATATACTCTGCAGGTGGACAACAGCTGTTTCACCAAGTCTGGGTAAAGCTCATAGCTCCTCATAGGCATAGTCCCTAAACCAATCTCATGAACCAACCTCTGCACATCCTCAGTAATACCCAATATCTGACAGGTCCTGTAATATACAAACCGTGTGGGCTTAATCTCCATGTCTAGCTAAGCATTGTAGAACAATGTATCATACTCGTCCCAGTGCTCAGATATCTCTCGATCAGTGCAGTCCGCACTCTCTGTCTCTGTCTAAGGATCATTATCCCACTATCTCATCATAGGAATCAGATCCTTCTTAGCCTTAGGCCAGGATACTGCATCGTCACACGAGCAGGAGGAATAGGCGCAGGAGGCACATAAGCTCGTGTAAGCCAGCTATCAGGCAGTGGTGGATCAGCAGCAATGTTCTGTTGGAAAGCCTAGGATCTAGGGTTCGTTGTATTGAATCACTAACCTCGTTTTTACCTTGTACTGGCAGCGGAATGATTGGTGAAACGAGATCAGTAGCGACTCAGGTGCTTCGCCTCTACCAGATACACACGCACACAAACCTGGAAAGCCGGGATGCTAGTGTCGGATCTTGGGATTTCTGAGTTCCTGGTGTTTCTGCTTTCTCTGTCAAGAAAAATGAACCGCTAGGGTTTCAGGTCGAAACTATAAGTCTTATATTGACCTGGAATGACTAAAACCGAGCATTGGTTAATACCAATTCGTTTAAGCCACAAAATCGAAACATCAGTTTCGAAACCCGATCTGTGTCGATCGACACACATACTGTGTCGATCGACACACCACTATAAACTCAATATTAATGTGTATCCAATACACATCAATATGATCATTACCTAATGATCATTCCCATATTTTATGCTTCCAGTTTGCTTAGGTGTGTGACCCTATAGGATCATATAATACTGGCAGTAAGTCTACAGCTTACAGATTGCAAGAGGCTTCTAGCAAAACATTGCAATCGCCCAGTATTATACTAATGTCTGATCTCGACTCACAACTATCATCAGGAGTGAGTACAAGTGTGATTTCAGGACACAATCCCAACAATCTCCCACTTGTACTGGAATCATCAATTCCTATAATCCTTTTGTCTCTATGTCTCGATTTGGCATAAGGCAAGATTAGTGTCATCCTTATTAAGCCAATATCGTGTTTATCGAACTCCTGATCTATACTGAACAAGACAAACAACTGAACTACAGTTCGTTTGAGTGCGGCCACACATTTTCTCCGTTATACAGGAGGGACAAATCCCATCTTGTTCAATCCCTGTTCCTACACACACTTCATGATACACCTAAGCAATGCTGTTATAGCCGCCAGTTACGGGTCGACGTTTGACAAGGTCAAAGTGTACCAATTCATATGCTAGAAAGCATGATGAACTCAGGTCTAAGGACTATACTCTATAGTCGTAATGAGAATCTCTCATGACACAGATATAACTATCTTGGAGACTTCTCATTAGCGGGTCACGTCCGATCATATGTTCATCAACATATATCTATGTGACTGACTGTGATAATCATATCATTGACTCCATGAAACTTAGTCAGCAGTCACCTCACAATCTAGTCTCTCGTGGTTGTCATTGTCCCACTTTGACAACCTCGACTAGGGACACATTATAATTTATGTCATCTATAACTTATAGGGTTTCATGATCAAGTCCTCAACTTGATGACCTATAATATGTCATAAACTTATTTTGGGACCATTATTTAGATCACAATAAATAATGCTGAAATCAAATTTCATTAAACATATCCAAAAGTATGTTTGCAAGAACATCTTAATATAACTAAAATAAAATCACAAAACTCCCACTAGAATCAAGATTACATCTTCAGATCTCTAATGCCTACAGCAGTCGTATGACTCTCATGCTTAGGCCTTGGGAGTGGCTTAGTCAGAGTATCAGCGACATTCTCGTCCGTCGGAACTCGGCTGATCTTCATATCACCTCTATTGACGATATCACGAATCAGGTGATATCTCCTCTCTACGTGTTTGGACTTCTGGTGAGACATGGGTTCTTTCGCCTGAGCAATGGCTCCATTGTTGTCACAAAATAAAGCCACTGGCTCCAAGATACTAGGAACCACACCAAGTTCAGTCATGAACTTCTTGATCCAAACAGCTTCCTTTGTCGCTTCTGAAGCAGCAACATATTCAGCTTCCGTCGTGGAATCAGCTACGGTATTCTGCTTAGAGCTCTTCCAGCTCACTGCACCGCCATTTAGACAGAAGACATATCCAGACTGTGATCGGAAATCGTCTCTGTCCGTCTGAAGACTCGCATCAGTGAATCCATTCACCACAAGTTCTTCACTTCCTCCATATACCAAGAACTTATCCTTGGTATGTCTCAAATACTTGAGAATATTCTTGACAGCTGTCCAGTGATCCTCACCTGGATCAGATTGGTATCTACTCGTCATACTTAACGCGTAAGCTACATCTGGACGAGTGCATAGCATGACATACATGATAGATCCTATTGCAGAAGCATAAGGAATCCTACCCATGCGTTCTCGCTCAGCCTGTGTCGCCGGGCACTGCTTCTTGCTGAGACTAATGCCATGAGACATCGGTATGAAGCCCTTCTTGGAATCATGCATCTTGAATCTGTGGAACACCTTATCAATATAAGTGTCCTGGCACAATCCAATCAACCTGTTCGCTCTATCTCTGTAGATTCTGATTCCAAGAATGTACGCGGCTTCTCCCATGTCTTTCATGGAAAAACAACTTTCGAGCCAAGTCTTAACAGACTGAAGCAATAGAACGTCATTACCGAGAAGGAGTATGTCATCGACATACAGTACTAGAAACGCAATTCCGCTCACACTAGTCTTCTTGTATACACATGGTTCTTCTTCGTTCTTGATGAAACCAAATTGTTTTACTGCTTCATCAAAACGAAGATTCCAACTCCGTGAAGCTTGCTTCAATCCATAAATGGATTTATGAAGCTTGCATACCTTCCCAGCATTCTTAGGATCTACAAAACCCTCAGGTTGTGTCATATACACATCCTCTTCTAGAATACCATTCAGGAAGGCGGTTTTGACATTCATCTGCCAAATCTCATAGTCATAATGAGCGGCAGTTGCTAGAAGAATCCGAATGGATTTAAGCATAGCGACTGGGGAATAGGTTTCATCATAGTCAACACCATGAATCTGTTTGAAACCTTTAGCCACCAACCTAGCTTTGTAAATTTGGACATTGCCATCCACGTCAATCTTCTTCTTGAAGATCCATTTACACTCACTTGCTTTTGCACCATTAGGTAAATTGACCAAGGACCATACTTGGTTTTCTGACATGGATCCCATTTCGGATTTAGAGGCTCCAAGCCACTTTTCGGAATCCGGGCCTATCATTGCTTCCGCGAAGGTCGCTGGTTCGTCACTTTCAATGATCATCAGATCATTGCAATTGGTCATGAGAAATCCATAATATCTCTCGGGTTCGTGACGGATCCTTCCGGATCTGCGAACTTCAGGCTCCACAGGCGCGGGTTCCACAGAACTTTGTGGATCCAACTGCTGCTCTTCCTCAGCAGGTTGAGCAGTCTCCTGTGCATCTTGAATTTCTTCGAGATGTACTTTACTCCCACTGTTTTTCTTAGAAAGAAATTCTCTCTCAAGAAAAGAACAGTCCCGAGCAACAAAAACTTTGTTCTCAGATTGGTTGTAAAAGTAGTAAGCCTTGGTTTCCCTAGGATAACCAATGAAGTAACATTTATCTGATTTGGGTGCGAGCTTGTCAGAGATTAAACGTTTGACATAAGCTTCACAACCCCAAATCTTCAGGAAAGACAGACTTGGAATATTCCCAGTCCACAATTCATGTGGTGTCTTTTCCACTGATTTAGATGGCACCCTATTTAGTGTAAACGCAGACGTTTCTAGAGCGTATTCCCAAAAAGATAATGGAAGATCTGAATGACTCATCATAGACGGAACCATATCCAATAAGGTTCGATTCCTCCTCTCTGACACTCCATTCCATTGGGGTGTTCCAGGAGGAGTGAGTTGTGAAACAATTCCACACTCGCTCAGATAGTCGCTGAACTCTTGACTCAAGTATTCTCCTCCGCGATCTGACCGCAGAACTTTGATACTTCTGCCAAGTTGGTTCTGTACTTCATTCTTGAATTATTTGAATCTATCAAAGGATTCTGACTTGTGTCTCATCAAATAGACATAGCCATACCTACTGAAGTCATCAGTGAAGGTAATGAAGTACTTGTAATTCCCTCTGGCAACAGTGCTCATTGGCCCACATACATCAGTATGAATAAGGCCGAAGAAATCACTGGCCCTTTCATTCGGTTTGTTGAAAGGGGCCCTAGCCATTTTGCCCATCAAGCAAGATTCACATTTATCACATGATTCAAAATCAAATGAGCCCAGAAGCCCATTTCGATGGAGTCTCTGAATGCGTTTCTCATTGATATGGCCCAAACGACAATGCCATAAGAAAGTCGAGTTTTCGTCATTTGACTTAAACCGCTTTGTATTTATGTTAAAGACATGCATTTATTCGTTTAAGACATATAACCCATTATCTAATGGGGCGCTACCATAAAACGTACCATCACGATTAAAAGAACAAACTTTATTCTTAACAGCAAAATTAAAACCTTCCAAAATTAAAACCTTCCAAATCCATAAAACGGAAACTGAAATTATGTTTCTGCTAATCGCAGGTACAAAGTAGCAATTATTCAATTCTAAAACCATGCCCGAAGGTAAAGACAAATCATAAGTGCCTACGGCCAATGCAGCAACCTTAGCTCCATTCCCGACTCGTAGCTCCACTTGTCCTTGCTTCAGTGTTCTACTGTTTCTTAGTGCCTGCACATTAGTACAAATATGAGCACCGCAGCCGGTATCCAATACCCACGAAGTAGAACTAGAAGACATAACATTAAGTTTGATAACATAAATACCTGAGTCAGACGCATCATACGTCTTCTTCAGCTTCTTGTAATCTTCCATGAACTTCTTGCAGTCTCTCTTCCAATGCCGTAGCTGCTTGCAGTAGTTGCATTTGTCCTCAGGAAAAGGCCCGGATTTGGGCTTGGGCTTGGGCTTGTCTTGACTCTCAGTCTGGACAGCTTTAGCTTTTCCCTTATCCTTACTAGGTTTCTTTAACCTTTTACTCCCTTGTACCATCAGTACACTAGGAGTTGCCTTCTTGAGATTCGGCTCTGCTGTCTTCAGCATGCCGTGCAACTCAGTCAATGTCTTAGTCATGTTTTGCATGTTGTAGTTCATGATGAACTGATCAAAACACGACGGCAAAGACTGCAGAATCATGTCAGTGGCTAGCTCCTGGCTAATGGCACAGTCCAGTTTCCCCATGTTATCAATGTAACCCATCATTTTAAGGACATGAGGACTCACTGGATTGTCCTTAGCCAGCTTGCAATCCATGAGAGAATTAACAGTCTGGTATCTCTCTGTGCGAGCTTGCTCCTGAAACAAATCTTTCAAGCTGTTAATCATCTCAATCGGTGACATCACGTTCTCATATTGCTTTTGCAGCTCAGAGTTCATAGTCACCAGCATTAGACAATTAACGTCTTTGACATCAGCTGAATGCTTATCCCAAGCATTCTTATCTGCCTGCGTGGCATTGGGACGTGGCCTCTCGGGGAGAACTCTTGTAAGGACATATTCCTTGTTCTCCTGCCTGAGAACTATTCTCAGGTTCCGATACCATTCCAAGAAATTTGATCCATTAAGCTTGTCCTTCTCAAGGACGGATCTTAGCGAGAAAGTGTTGATGTGAGTTGAGACAGACATAGCTGTAATTAAAAGAGGTAGAGGTTTTAGTTATGATGCTCAAGAAATGAGAATTCTTATCTAATAAGAAAACTTGCATTGTATTCAAAAACTATGTTTCCTCAGATGAATACAATAAACCAAGATCCTCAGATCACCGAAATTTGAGTGGGCGACTCGCCATCACCCAAACTTTAGTTATCTAGGTAAGCAAATCATTGCTAATTGTACCCAGTACAACTCTTGGTCGCAGATAAGACAATCCATGTCTTATCCACTCTGATGTCTCTGGACCCAGAACTTCTGATAGCCCAGTCAAGTAAACCAATCTCTTCAGTCTTGTGATCATTGACAGTCGCACTGCAAGTCTATCAATGATCACCTGCCTTACTCATGTAGCTGTGGACACCAAGGACTCCAAGGCTATCCAACAACGAAACGAGTCTTGACAGTAGACAAGATCGGGCAAGACATCAAGATCACTTGATATTAAGTTGAGGAAAAGAACTATTTAATCTTGATGCATATCCAATATACATCCAAGAATTTATTAAGTTAATTAAAACATATAGTTTTATTAAGTTCAATTTAATCTAGAACTTTAGGAGTATATTTGGTCCGGCATTCGCAAATTTGAGGTCCAACCATCAAGTCTGCGGTTGGTGTGTCGATCGATACCAACCATTGGCATCGGTCGACACAACCCAATTTAAACCGGACTTCGATAGCCGGTCAAACCGGATCAAATTTCCTTAACCGATTCAATCTAATTGAACCGGTCCGGTTTAATGGTCCATGTCGATCGTCACACAACTCTGTGTCGATCGACATTACCCAACCAGAACCGAATTGGTTAATAAACTTAACCACGCGAGATAACCGGTTCAATCCAATTGAACCGATCTATCTATTCGCATAATCTGTGTCGACCGACACACCCAGTGTATCGATCGACACATTAGGGATACGGATATTCGATCGCTGATCGAAACCCTAAAAAAATTAAAACGTTTTGCGGTGTGTCGACCGACACAAGCTTAGTGTCGATCGACACAGTGCGAAAACAGCAGTTCATCGTTTTTCAACAGAAACTTAATCCGAGATTAAAATCTTCAAAACACGATTTGACAGGCACTAAACTAACCAAATTCATCAGTATTCGATTTAAATGCATTAGATTCAATAGACTAAACCCTAATAGCTCTGATACCACTGTTGGAAAGCCTAGGATCTAGGGTTCGTTGTATTGAATCACTAACCTCGTTCTTACCTTGTACTGGCAGCGGAATGATTGGTGAAACGAGATCAGTAGCGACTCAGCTTCGCCTCTACCAGATACACACGCACACAAACCTGTAAAGCCGGGATGAGTCCCGGATCTTGGAATTTCTGAGTTCCTGGTGTTTCTGCTTTCTCTGTCAAGAAAAATGAACCGCTAGGGTTTCAGGTCGAAACTATAAGTCTTATATTGACCTGGAATGACTAAAACCGAGCATTGGTTAATACCAATTCGTTTAAGCCACAAAATCGAAACATTAGTTTCGAAACCCGATATGTGTCGATCGACACACATACTGTGTCGATCGACACACCACTATAAACTCAATATTAATGTGTATCCAATACACATCAATATGATCATTACCTAATGATCATTCCCATATTTTACGCTTCAGTTTGCTTAGGTGTGTGACCCTATAGGATCATATAATACTGGCAGTAAGTCTACAGCTTACAGATTGCAAGAGGCTTCTAGCAAAACATTGCAATCGCCCAGTATTATACGAATGTCTGATCTCGACTCACAACTATCATCAGGAGTGAGTACAAGTGTGATTTCAGGATACAATCCCAACACGTTCCTCTTTCGTGGAGCCATCTGCGATCAAAGACACAAGAAATTTTTTTTTGCAATTAAGCCAAAGCTCTAAGATCAAAAAACATCTCATAATCAGTATCAAGCATCACATGCAACCTTCAGCAGCAGCAAAATGAGTATCAATCTCACTAAATCTGTCCTAAATTCGCCCTAAATCAAAGAATCGCAAGTGTTCGTTATTAAAACAAAGTTTTTTCGGAAATTTTATGAAATCTGTCCATGCAATCACTAAAGTAACATGAAATCATCACTAACAACCTCAAACAAGCATCAATATACCATCAATCAGTCAAAATCGTGATGAATTTTGAAATTTCACCTTAGGGCCAATATGAAAAACGTGGAGTTTCGGAACACATTCCTCGAAATCGGTACAAATGGATGATAGACATGGATAGAGGGGTAAAAATCTAGTGTGTTAGGCTTTTGAATCAACAAAATAGAGCAAGAAATGAAGATTTGGGAGTTATGGGTGATTTAGGGTTCAGGCTCACGAAGAAGAAGAAGAAGAAGGAGGAGGAGGAAGCAGAAGAAGCCGGGGGGAGGAAGAAGAACAAGACCGGAGGAAGAAGGAAGAAGAAGAAGAGGAAAGAAAATTTTAAAGTACTTACCTCGTGTGTAGGTGCGTCGATCGATGCAACTCTTGCGTCGATCGTTGCATATCGCGAATGATCGAACCGGGTCGATTCAATCGGATTTCCGGTTTACCACTTACCTTTGTGATTTCTTCTCGGTTTTGGCTGGTTTAGCGTGTGCGTCGATCGTTGCACATATCCACGGGGATCGACACACTTTGTGTTGACTTCTTCCTCACGGTTTGATTTCATCCGCTGATTAAACCACAAATCAGACCTATAATTTCATTATAAACCACACAGATCCGTCGATCAATGCAGGGCGATTTCTAGATTCATGACTTAGCTCTCTACGACAAAAACACTAAAAACGAAAAACATCAAGTAAGATCGGATTAAAAACACCAAAAATAATATGTACAGACTTACTAGTGGGTTGCCTCCCACTAAGCGTTTCTTTAACGTCATTAGCTTGACCGGAAGGAGATTAGGTAAAGGGTGCATCATCCAGAGGCAGAATCTAACTTCTTGGAATCTCGGCCTCAGCCCAATAATGCTTCACCCTGTGTCCGTTGACAATGAACTCCTTTCCTTCTGATCTAACCATAACAACAGAACCATACGAACGCAATTCCTTGATCATGAAAGGACCAGACCATCTAGAACGCAACTAACCTAGAAACAATTGCAAACGAGAGTTATAAAAAAGTACATGATCATTAGGCTCAAACTGTCTGGAGACAATCTTCTTGTCATGATATGCCTTAGTCCTCTCCTTGTACAACTTCGTATTTTCATAGGCATGATGCCTAATCTCATCCAACTCATTCAGCTGCACTAATCTCCTCTATACTATAGCCTTTAGATCAAAGTTCATATGCTTCACAGCCTACGCTGCCTTATGCTCAAGATCAACTGGAAGATGGCATGCTTTCCCATACAGAAGATGAAACAGCATAGTCCCAAGTGATGTCTTAAACGCAGTCCTAATAGGCCCATAAAGCATCATCCAGCTTTGTAGACCAATCCTTCCTTGTCTTTCAATCTGTCTTCTCCAGGATCTAATTAATCTGTCAATTATAGACCTCTACTTGCCCACTAGTCTGAGGATGATAAGGAGTAGCCAGACGATGATGAACACCATGCTTCTGTAGCAGCTTCTCAAAGACCTTGTTGATAAAGTGGGATGAAATTCTAAGGCATCTCATGCTTCTTACTGATTTTCCCTCTTCTCTAACAGGCATCACACTGAGAGACAAACAAATGAGCATCTCTGAACATAGTAGGCCACCAAAAACCTGCTTGCAGAACTTTAGACACAGACTAGAAAGTAGCAAAATATCCAGCATAATCTGATCCATGGCAGTGAAATAGAACGTCAGGAACCTTTGATTCTGCAATACATCTCCTATAAATCCCATCCGAACAGTGCTTGTATAGATCCCCTTGAGATCATCTGGTTCAGTCTCTGCAGCCAGGTAATTCGCAATATCAGCAAACCATGGTCGATCGGGCATTGAAACAGCGTAAATATCCATGTTGTAGTGACCAATCTGTGCCTTCATAGGTTTTGGGTTCGTAATCGCCTTGTGTCGATCGACGCATAGAGGTGTATCTATCGACTCAACCCCAATATGTGCATTGTTCGATTATGAGGTGGCAACGATCGACGCATGTTCTGTAATCTAACAGTTCTGTAAATTTCTGTTTAAATCCGTCCTAAACATTGTTTCAATCAAATTGACGTTCTCCTCAGGAAGAAAATCATTAATAGGACGTCTTCTTCAACCCTGATCCTTGAGAGATGATTTGCAACTTCGTTCTCAACTCCCTTTTTGTCTCTAACCTCAATGTCAAACTCTTGAAGAAGGAGAATCCATCTCAGAAGTCTCGGCTTAGCATCCTTCTTCTGCATCAAGTACTTAAGAGCTGAGTGGTCTGTATGTACTATCACCTTGGATACAACAAGATAGGGTGAAATTTCTCAAAGGCTAAGACAACTGCCAACATCCCAGAGTAGAAGTGGACTTCAATGGAAACATAGATGATATGTACTTGGATATGAATGGGAAGATTGATGCCTTAAGAACTCATGTGAAGAAATTGGATGTTCAAGTTGCACCATACTCATCTCTAGGGGCTTGGTATACTGTGATCCATTCCCCGGAAACGGCGCCAAAACTTGATATGCTCAAAGTTTAAATCCCTAAGTTACACTGCAAGCGCCCATGCAAATGTAGTATATAGGGGTCGAACCACAGAGACTCAAGAATCTTACGATAGACTATAGAACGCCGAGTAGAGCTGAGCGATGTAAATCAAGAATAATAAACTAAAGATAGTAAATAAATCAGTAGACAAGCAAGTTTGTTTTCAAATACTAAAAGCGTTAGGTCAAAGGCATTCTCAGGAAATCATGCCATGCAGATCAAATATCAGTCAGGATCGAATTAATAACCATTCTAGAACTCAAACACAGATGTAAAATTGATCAGTTTTCGTTGCGAGAATTTACTAAGTCTAAACCCTAGGAATCCATTTTTTTGGCAATTCCTAACAAATTAAACTTGCATTAAGTGCAGGTTCGATTAATTCACAATTGAGTTAAACCAAATTTCTTTTCAAATAACTAAATTGCTCAACCTAAACAGATCAGATTCTAAATTACACTTTCGTGTTATTTATAAACCATAGATCTAGATTCTAATTGATCAGGTTAGAAACTAGCTTTAAGTGCAATTCAAGTTGAAGAACTAACAAGTTATGAATCCTTAAATGATTAATTAAATCTAACAAGTCATGAAAACCCTTTGAGAATCCATAAACCTAACAATGAATCTACTCATGCCTATTGATTGAAGCAAACAACATAATATGAATAGATTGCATTAAAGAAAGTGTAGAGAATGTAAAGGGTTTGAAATCTTCTCCAAAATGCAGTACAAGGAACGGATCAATCCCAAAGCTCCAAAACTCTCTCTAGCTAAAAGTATGAAAAGTCTCTGTAAAACAAAACACCAAAACCTTAATATAAAGTGCATAACACGTTTTTGGTCTTCTTTGTAAATACATGAACGTCGGGGTCAAAACTGCAATTTTTAAAATCTTCATTAATGTGCTGGCGTTTCTGTTAATTGGCACTGCAATGATCGATTGATATATCATTGTTTTTAGGACTTTTGACCATGGTACATGTCTTTGTTATCGAGTCTTTTGTTGTGTTTTGGAGTCCTTTTATGTGTGTTTACAGGTCTAGGTACATTTGGAGCGGATTTGGACATTATGGCGCATTCTGGAGCGATTTGGAGCATTTATGCGAGAAGAAAAAGTCACTATAGATTCTGGATGTATGTGTCGATCGACACACTTGTGGCATCGATCGACATCGATTGTGGACAGACTTTTCTCGGCGATTTAATGAAGAGTTGTGGAAATTTCACTTTGGCGCAGAAGTTTTTCATAATTACAAAGAAACCCCATACGTGTTTAGATCATTATATTAGGGTTTTTAAGCCATTGTTTAGGATAAGTTTTATTCTATTAGAGATTGAGAGAGTTTGGGGCTGGTCTTGTACTCGACAGAGAAGAGATTTCGAACCCCTGTTTCTTTATCCTTTTTATGATATTTGGTTTTCTGTTCATTATGATTTCTACTTCATTGATCATGTCTGAGTAGTTTTCCTGTTAGGTTTAGGGATTCTCATAAGAGATTTCAAGGAATTATAGGTTAATCAATCTGTAGGGATTCATACTTTCTAGTTCTTCATCTAGGGTTGTTCTTAATGCTTGATCTGAATTGGCCATTTAGATTATTGATGTTAGGTTGATTTCCACAATGATAGTTGGTTAATTAACTAGAAAGAATCTAGATGAGCAATTTGACTATCTGAAAAGAAATTTGATTTAGAAGAATTGTAAACGAAAGAACCTGAGATTAATGCATGTTTAGGATCTCTATAACTCGCAACGAAAGTTGAGTTGCTTGGTTGCTAGACATAGATAATATTCACAACGAGAGTTGGTTTTTTATGCTTTTATGATTCTAGTTCTAGAAAAGTTCTTAATTAGATCACGATTGATTGATTAGCTTGTGTTCCTGATTTCTTGAGAACTCCCTTGACCTGACGTTTTGCTTGCTTGCTTACAACTGTCTAATTTAATTTATTGCCTTGTTTACTGCTTACTCTCTGTTTCACCAAGCTTAATTTGACATTCTATAGTCTATCGTAAGACACTTGAGTCTCTGTGGATTCGATACCCTATATACTACTAGTCACGTCTGTGCGCTTGCAGTGTAGCTCTAGGGATTAAAACTCGAGTATATCATGTTTTTGGCGCCGTTTTCGGGGACTCTTTTGAGTCTTCGATAGATTTGAATTTAGAGTTTAGGCTAGGTTTTTTGTTTTATTTTTGGTTACTAATTTCATTTTTCTTGCATTTCAAGTATGCCTAGAATCTCACCGCTTCGATCGACACGACCCTGAGTGTCGATCGACACAGATTTGCGATTAGCATCCATCGACGCTCTCCCTGCATCAATCGACACACTTGCGTGAACGAGTCAGTTTATGCCTGATCGCGACTTGGAGAGTAATTCAAATAAGGAACTCGTGAATATTGAGCTTAAAGAGCTTGCAAAGCTAGGGAGAGAGAATAGGAAAGCTCAGAAGCTATTTAAGATGGCTAAGCACAATCCCATGATCTTAACACCAGATGTTGAAGGTGTTCTGAGGGATTTGCAGAACAATCCCTATAATTCTCAGGGACAGAGGATAGATGCTGAAGGGAATGTGATTGTTCGACATCGTTCAGCAGCCACAAAATCAAGAAGCTAAAGGTGGAGGAGCGCCTAGAGCACCGGAGCCTCTTGCTAGGAGGACACTAGCTGATTACAACAGGCCTGATGAGTTTTATACTAACAGGTTTGCCATTGTACCTCCAGCATTTGCATGGAATGAGTTTGAGTTGAAGACGACTTACTACACTCTTGTGGGACAGCACCTCTTTCATGGACTCCCACATGAGCACCCCATGGATCACATCGGGGATTTGGAGTCTTTAGTCACTTGAATGAAGCATAATGGAGTTAGCTATGACGATTTACATTGCAAGCTTTTTCCTCACTCTTTTGGAAGAGAAGATGCTAATTGGCTGAAGCAGATTCCACCTGGAACTTTGACTACTTGGGTTGCAGTGAAGAAGAAGTTTCTACTACATTTCTATGATGATGCTAGATCCGATCAGCTTAGACAAGATATCTTGACTTTCAAGTAGGGATCTACAAACCCCCTGAAAGCAGCTTGGTGAGATTTAGGATGTACCATAGAGATTGCCCTCATCATGGTTTTTCTGAGGTTCAACTGCTGGGCATTTTCTTCTGATTAGTTGATGTGATATCAGATGGCTCTGGATGCTGCAAGTAGTGGGAACTTCAACACTAAGTCTCCAGAGGAAGCCAAGGAGCTAACTGAGAACTTGGTGACTAGTAATAGTGTCAAGAATGCTGATATGGAGAGACATAAATCTGGTGGGAAAGCTGATAGCTCACAGATAGCTGAGATGAGGAGCAAGATTGATTTTGTCCATAACATCTTACTTGGAAAGCAAGTGGATGTTCAGGAGACTGGGGACGCAAATTATATAGCTGGAGCTGGTTATCAAGGTCAAAGATATGGGAATCAGCAGGGCCAGACTTCTAGTTTCACACCAAAGTCTGCATTTCAGAGAACTTTGCAGCAGAATAGCTCATTCTCCAGATATTATGGTTCTTCTTCATATCAGGCTCCTCCTCTACAAAATGAGCAATCTGATAAGATGATGGGTCTCTTGGAACAGCTCTTGGAAGGTCAGCAGAAGAGTACAGTGGACTTCAATGGAAAGATAGATGATTTGTACCTTGGTTTAAATGGGAAGATTGAGTCTCTTAGCACTCATGTAAAGAAGCTGGATGTTCAAGTTCAGCAGACTGCTGGAACAATCCAAAGGCTAAATGGATCAGGAAGAGCTGAACAGAAATTTTTTGCCAATGCTATGATTACAGGAGACGAAGTTTATATGACGGATGAGGAAGGGGAAATCATTCCTGAATTTCTTGACAAGTTCTGTCTATCTGCGCCGAGAATCGATCGACACACTCCAAGTGTTGATCGATGCAGACTCGATACGTATGATGAAAGTGCTTATAATCACCTTGTGTCGATCGACACAACCTCTGCATTGATCGACACTGATCGCAGACGAGACCAGAAACCTGCAACAGTCCCAGAACGAGTCTATAAGCCTCCATTCTCCTATCCCAAGGCTCAAACGAGGTCCAAATAGGAGCTAGATGAAGCTAAGTGCATGAGAGTATTAGATAAGAAGCTGATTCAGATCACAGAGAAGCTTCCAGACCCAGGAGTCTTTGTGCTAGACTGTTCCATCTTTAAGGACAGCTTCAAGCGTTCTCTGTGTGATTTAGGATCTGGTGTGAATCTCATGTCATACTCTGTGGTTGTGCGATTAGGACTAATGGATTTCCAGCCTTCTAGGATCTCTCTTATCCTAGCTGATCGATCAAAGAGGTATCTAGAAGGAGTTCTTGAGGACATTCCTATTAGAGTTGGAGATTACTTGATTCCTATGGACTTTGTGGTGCTGAAGTATGAGGTTGAACCGGATGATCCTTTGTTACTTGGTAGATCCTTCCTAGCTACTGCTGGAGCAGTGATTGATGTGAGACGTGGTCTGATTGATCTCCGTCTGGGAGACAAGCCTTTGCAGTTCAAGATGGATAAGGTGCAGAGATCCGCCATTGATGGACATGTTGGGATTATGTCCTGAAATCATATTGTACTAACTCTGATAGATAGTTGTATTGTCAAGATCGGACAATTCATGTAATACTAGGTGATCATAATGTTTTGCTAGAAGCCGCTTATGACTTATGAGTTGTAACTCATTGCTAGTATTATGTGAACCTACAGGGTCACACACCTAAGCAAGCTGGATACACTTTGTATGGGATTGATCATTGGCATATGGTCTGCTCAATGTGTATTGGATGCACATTGAATTCGAGTTTTAAGAGGTGTGTCGATGGACACCATTGGGTGTGTCGATCGACACAGATCGGGTTCCGAACCTGATGTTTCGGTTTGATGACTTAAACGAATTGGATTTATCCAATGATCGGTTTTAGTCATTCCAGGTCTATATAAAGGCTTATATGGACGACCTGGAACCTTAGACGTTGTTGAGACTTTTTCTTGACAGAAAACGCAGCCACCTCTAAAAAACACAGGGATTCCCAGGAGATCCGATTCCCGGCACTAGCATCCCGGCGGATTCCAGCTTGTGTGCGTGTGGACTGCAGTAGAGGCGCAGCATTTGAGGCGCTAGAGATCTCACTTACCAGTTCATTATTCCGCTGCAAATCTCCAGGTAAACACGAGATCATCGGTAAGGATTCAATTAACTAAACCCTAGATCCCAGGCTTCAGGAACTTGATGGAATTCTGAAACTGTTAGAATTGGCCCAAGTTCCTTCAGTGGTATCAGAGCTTTCGGGTTTTATCATTGAATCTGAAGCATGGAATTCGAATAATGATGTATTTGAATAGGTTGATGCTTGTTGATTTTTGTTTTGATAAATATGATCTCGGATTTTGTTTGTATCGAAAACGATGAACCTGTGTTTTCGCACAGTGTCGATCGACACAAGTTTGTGTCGGTCGACACACCGCGAAACCGATTATAAAATTTTAGGGTTTTCGCACAGTGTCGATCGACACAAGCTTGTGTCGGTCGATGCACCGCGAATAAGCTTATTAAAATTTGGGTATCGATCTTAGAGATCGCACTGTGTCGATCGACACACTGGGTGCATCGATCGACACAGACTGTGCGAAAGGATAGATCGGTTCAATTGGATTGAATCGGTTATCTCGCATGATTAAAATTTCCTGATACCCTACTATGTCGATCGACACAGGTTAAGTGTCGGTCAACACAAGCCTTGCGGTTGGTTGATCGGTTCAATTGGATTGAACTGGTTATCATGCTTGGTTAAGGTAGATCAGATCGGTTTAAATTGGATGAATTGGTTCAATTGGATTGGACTGGTTATCTCAATTAGTATAAACCGATTTGATTGGATAAGTCGGTTCAATTGGATTGACTGGTTATCGGGTTTTGTTAAGGTTGGATGCGAACCGTAATCGTTTGGTTATTGAACCAAATGATTGAGAATCCGAACCAAATGACCTAACCCACTTTTGTTAGAACAATTAAAACTCAATTAAAATTAAAATTTAAAAACATGTTCTAAACCCATTGAATACACATTGGATGTGTATTAGATCAAAGCTTAGTTTTCAATATGGTCAACTGTCAAGACTCATTTCGTTGTTGTGATAGTCTTGCCAAGAGCTTGGTGTCCACAATTACATGAGTAAGGCAGGTAGTTGTGTTGATGGTCTTGCAGTGCTTGACATAAACAATTACATGACCTAAGAGATTGATTTACTAACCTTTTTAAAGTTCCGTTTCCTCAACTAAATATCAAGTGACCTTGATGTCTTGCCCAATCTTGTCTACTGTCAAGACTCATTTCGTTGTTGGATAGTCTTGGAGTCCTTGGTATCTACAATTACATGAGTAAGGCAGGTGATCATTGATAGACTTGCAGTGCGACTGTCAATGATCACAAGACTGAAGAGATTGGTTTACTTGACTGGGCTATCAGAAGTTCTGGGCTCAGAGACATCAGAGTGGATGAGACATGGATTGTCTTATATGCGACCAAGAGTTGTACTGGGAACAATTAGCAATGATTTGCTTACCTAGATAACTTAAGTTTGGGTGATGGCGAGTCGTCCACTCAGATTTTGGTGAAGTATGGGTCTTGTATCATTATATTCATAGAGGAAACATAGTTTGAATATAATGCGAGTTTTCTTATTAGATAAGATTTCTCATTTCCTGAACTTCATAACTAAAACTTTTCTTTTCTTAGTTTTCAGCCTATGTCTAAAAATACTTTCTCGTTGCGATCCGTCCTTGAGAAGGACAAGTTAAATGGATCAAATTTCCTGGATTGGTATCGGAACTTGAGAGTTATTCTCAAGCAAGAGAGTAAGGACTATGTCCTTGAGAAAGCTCTCCCCAAAAGGCTTGGGACCAATGCCACGCATGCAGCATATGATGCTTGGAATAAGCATTATATTGATGTGGTAGATGTGTGTGGTCTGATGTTGGCTACCATGAACTCAGACTTAAAGAGTCAACACGAGAACATGGAGTCGCCAATAGAGATGATCACCTGCCTGAAACTGATGTTTCAGGAACAGGCACGAGTTGAGAGATACTAGATGGTTAAGTCTCTCATTGGGTGCAAGCTACCAGAGGATACTCCAGTGAGTCCTATAATGTCATTAAAATGATGGGTTACATTGATAACCTGGGGAAACTGGATTGTCCTGTTAGCCTAGAGTTGGCTACTGAGATCAATCTGCAGTCACTGCCGTCAAGTTATGATAAGTTTATAAAGAGCTATATCAAGAAAGACTTGACGAAGACGTTGACTGAGCTGCATGGCATGCTCAAGACAGCTGAGCAAAACATCATAAAGAGTAAAAG
The DNA here is from genome assembly GCA_030180135.1 of Orychophragmus violaceus. Taxonomy (NCBI): domain Eukaryota; kingdom Viridiplantae; phylum Streptophyta; class Magnoliopsida; order Brassicales; family Brassicaceae; genus Orychophragmus; species Orychophragmus violaceus. The sequence continues at coordinate 83,557,632 of CM058232.1, read as the reverse complement.
ATTTTAGAAATCTTGTGTAGACAAGGGTAGAGGCAGGGCCGTCCAGATTTGGAATCAGGATAAGCCTATGTCATCTTATAAACCCAAGTCAGGCCCATCTGATGTTGGTAAGTGCTGCTACTGTGAAGAGTTTGGGCATTGGAAGAGAAATTGCATTAAATTCTTGGAAGATTCACAAGAGATGAAGGAGATGTACGGGACTTCTTCTTCAGGTATTGTGTTATTACTTCAAGTTCTACGTAGGTATTGGATACCAGTTATGGTACTGATATTTATGAAATATGCAGGGCCCAAGCAACAGTAGAACGTTGAAGAAAGGACAAGTGGAACTGCGCGTCTGGAATGGAGCAATGGTTGCTGCATTAGCCGTAGAGATCCTCCACTTGTAGGAGCCTTTCAAGCTTGGTTTTTGAATTAAGTAATTGCTGCTATGTACCTGCTTTAAGAAGAGATGTCTTTCATTTTCTTGTAAGAATTTGGATGTTTTCATTTTGATAAAAGACAAGTTTTGCTCTTTTGATCTTGATGAAATATTCTATAGTAGCACCCCTTTTTGAAATGGGTTTTATATCTTAAACCAATGTACACCTGTAAATAACATAAATACCAAACGGTTTAAGTCTGAAGACTCGAACTCGATTTTTCCTTAGCATAGTCGTTTAAACCACATGGAGTGAAGCGAATTCAGAAGATCCATAGTTATGGGCCTTTGGGCTCATTTGATTATAAATCATATGAGATATGAATTCTGCTTACTGGGCCAAATGACTAAGGCTTCTTTAGCAGAGCTAAATAAAAGGGCTTGAGGCTTATCGGGCCTTGCTCATACTGATGTATGTGGCCCGGTGAGCATTAGTTCCAGAGGAAAACTTCAGTACTTCATTATCTTTATTGATGACTTCAGTAAGTATGGATGTGTTCATTTGATGAGACACGAGTCGGAATCTTTTGAAATGGTCAAAGGAGTTCCAGAATGAAGCATAGAACCGATATGACAGAAGTATTAAAGATCCTCGATTAGATCGCGGAGGAGAATACTTGAGTCAAGAATTGAGTGATCATCTAAGTGAGTGTGAAGTCGTCTCACAGCTCATTTCTCCTTGAAAACCTGATGGTGTTTCTGAGAATGAATCGGACCCTATTGGATATGCTCCGATTAATGATGAGTCACATGAATCTTCCATTATCCTTTTAAGAATACGCTCTAGAAATGTATGTATATACGCCAAATAGGTTTCTATCAGAATCAGCTGAAAGACACCACATTGGATGTGGACTGGGAGTTTTCCAGATATGTTTTCCTGATTAATTGGGATAACAAGGTTTATGTAAAGCAGTTGACAACAGACAACCTTGAACCCAAATATGATAAGTGCTACTTCTCTGGTTGTCCTAAAGGAAACCGAGGCTTATTCCTTTTGCAACCAATCCGAGAACAAAGTTTTGTTGTTCGGAACTCTGTTTTTCTAGATAGAAAGTTTCTTTCCAAGAAAAACAGTGGGAGTTGAAGTACAGCTCGAAGAAATTCGAGAAACAAAGGTGGCTGCTCAACCTTTTATGGGAGAGCAGCGGTTGGATCTACAAAGTGCTGTAGGACCTACACCTATGGAGCCTGAATTTTGCAGATCCCAATGGATCCGTCACTAACCCGAGAGTGATTTCTCGTAACCAATTGCCGTGATCTGTTGATCATTTAAAAGTGACGAGCCTGCGAAATTCAAAGGAGCGATGGTGAGCCCCAACTCCGAAAATTTGCTAGGTATGCATGTTAGCTTCACCGATCCATTTCTGGATTGAAGCAAACATCTTGGAGTTGGAATCTACGTTCTGTTAAAATGGTCAAAAGTTTTGACTTGATCAGGAACGAATAGGAACCGTACGTTTACAAGTAGACTAGTGGGAGCGTAGTTGCATTTCTCACATTGTATGTATATGACATACTTATTCTCATAAACGACGTTCTGTCGCTTAAGTCTTATGTGACTTGGGTCGGAAGTCATTTTCAACGGTGGTCATGGGAGAAGCCGCGTGAGTTCTTGGAATAAGGATCTATTGAAATAGATTGGGTAGGCTTATTGGATCGTGTCAGAATCCTTATGTAGATAAGGTATTGGACAGTTCCAATATACATGATTCCAAGAATGGCTTCACACCAAAGGTCTTATGGCAATAATATTAGCAAGATGAAGTGTCTTGGACACTGGCTGAGCTAGTATGTATGAGTGTGATTCCTTATGCTTCTGCAATAGAATCCATCATGAATGCCATATTTTGCGCTCGTCTAGATGCAGCTTACGCATAAAGCATGACGAGAAGATACCAATACATTCCGGTAAAAGTCACTGGACAGTTGTAAGAAATATCCCAAGTGTTTGAGGAACACTAAGGATAGGTTCTTGTTCAACTGAGGAAGTGACGAATCTGTTAAAAGTAGTTAGACGGACAAAGACAACTCCCGGTTCCCACCTGGTTATGTCTCTTTGTCTGTGTAGCGGTGCTATCTGTTGGAAGGGCTCCAAGCAGAGGACCGTAGAATAGTGCTTATTAATGAATGGCGGTATGGTTTGTTGGAATGGTTCCAAGCAAGAACACCGCAGACTCTCTCACAACCTAAGCACGATTTTTATACTATTGCTGTAGGTACTAGATATCTGAAGACGTGGTCTTGATTTTAGTGGGAGTTATGTTAGTTATGATGTTCACATAGACTTGCTATGGTCATGTTTATGAAAAACTGACATCAGCATTATTTGATTATTGGATAATTAAATAATGGTCCCAAAGTATTTTATGTTCATTTTTAGGTCATCAAGTTGAGGACTTGATCATGAAACCCTATAAGTGAGATATGACGTAAAATTATGTTTGTCCCTGGTCGTAGGTTGTTAAAGTTGTTAAAGTGGGACACTAACAACCGTTAAGACTAGATGTGAGGTGACGTATGACTAAGTTTCATGGAGTCATTGATATGAGTATCAGCGTCAATCACATAGATTTATGTTGGTGAACATATGATCGGACATGACCCGCTAATGAGAACTCTACAGGATAGTTATATCAGTGTCATAAGAGGTTCTCATTACGACTATAAAGTATAGTCCTTAGACCTGAGTTCATCATGCTTTCTAGCATGTGAATTGGTGCGCTTTGACCTTGTCAAACGTCGTTCTGTAACTGGCGGCTATAACGGCATTGCTTAGGCGTATCATGAAGTGTGTGTAGAAACAGGGATGAAACAAGAAGGGATTTGTCCATCCTATATAACAGGAGAAAAATATCTCAGGGCCCATCGAAGATTTGATACTGAGAAAATGCATGGCCGTGCTCAAACGAGGTAATTGTCAGTCGTTTGTTTTTATCAGTATAGATCAGGAGTTCGATGAACATGATGTTGGCTATAATAAGGATAACACGGTTTCTTGCCTTATGCCATGTCGAGATATAGTGACAAAGGGATTAGGGGAATAGATGATTCCATTACAAGTGGGAGATTGTTGGGATTATGTCCTGAAATCATATTGTACTAACTCTGATAGATAGTTGTATTGTCAAGATCGGACAATTCATGTAATACTAGATGATCAAAATGTTTTGCTAGAAGCCGCTTATGACTTATGAGTTGTAACTCATTGCTAGTATTATGTGAACCTACAGGGTCACACACCTAAGCAAGCTGGATACACTTTGTATGGGATTGATCATTGACATATGGTATGTTCAATGTGTATTAGATGCACATTGAATTCGAGTTTTAAGAGGTGTGTCGATCGACACCATTGGGTGTGTCGATCGACACAGATCGGGTTCCGAACCTGATGTTTCGGTTTGATGACTTAAACGAATTGGATTTATCTAATGATCGGTTTTAGTCATTCCAGGTCTATATAAAGGCTTATATGGACGACCTGGAACCTTAGCCGTTGTTGAGACTTTTTCTTGACAGAAAACGCAGCCACCTCTAAAAAACACAGGGATTCCCAGGAGATCTGATTCCCGGCACTAGCATCCCGGCGGATTCCAGCTTGTGTGCGTGTGGACTGCAGTAGAGGCGCAGCATCTGAGGCGCTAGAGATCTCACTTACCTGTTCATTATTCCGCTGCAAATCTCCAGGTAAACACGAGATCATCGGTAAGGATTCAATTAACTAAACCCTAGATCCTAGGCTTCAGGAACTTGATGGAATTCTGAAACTGTTAGAATTGGCCCAAGTTCCTTCAGGACAGAGCTTCAGTGTTGAAGTGGAGCCTGAGATAGAGAACGGAGAAAAAAAGATGGCGGTTCATTCTGAACCTGCTCTAACATCTTCAGAGCCTGCAACTGCTACTATGCAGAAAGCTTCAGACATCTCATCTCCACCAAAGCAAAAGTATAATGTCTCTAAACTTAAACCTCCTAGCCACATTGTTGTGACTACAAGAAAACACAGTATCCCACCCATGCTTCGCTCCCACCCTAGTTCCATTCGCTCTTTCCTTGGGAGATCTCATGATCTGACTGCTTATACGCCACCCTGGATGAAGAGATATTCACGGAGGCACTCCAAGCCTCTGTTGAGTCCCCCATAAGTCTTATCTCCTTACCATAGTCAAGCTACTAACTTTAAACAAGCACTAAGTGGGAGGCAACCACTAGTAGGTTTGTTCTTTCTTTTATTTTTTGTTTTGATTTTGGGTGCTTTAATTTTTCTTCTTTTGGTGTGTTCAAAGCGTGAGAATATGTCGGAATCACCCTGCATCGGTCGACATGGGTTCGTGTGTCGATCGACACAGCTGTCTTATGCGATTTAACTTTACCGTCTCAATTGCGGTTTAGACATCGGTTATTTTCATAACCGCGATCGATGTAGTCTTGAGCATCGATCGACACAGACCGACGACAGGTAAGTGTTCTGACCCTTTTCGGATTCTCTTCGTTCCGATTTTTCTTCTCACCGAGCCTAAGCTTGACACTACTGGGGACAGTGCGTTTCAAGTGTGGGGCAGGTAGCTACTGACGCGCCGCTTTTTGTTTTCTTAGAGTCATTCCAATCTGTTTTATTGAGTCAAATTGGATAGGAAAAAGGGACTTTTTGAGGAGATTACCACACTTGCAGGAACTTAAGTAACCATTGGATGAGTTGCGGATGATCTATGACTATTAGAAAACTCAACACAGACCAGCCTTATGAGGACACCCATATCAGTTCAGGTATTCAGAGAATCCATTACTGACTTCACACTTAACTTGACTTAATTTTTCTCACCTAGGGGCTTGGTATACTTTGAGTCGCATTATGATTTCTGCTTCATTGATCATGTCTGAGTAGTTAACCTATTAGGTTTAGGGATTCTCGTAAGGGATTTTAAGGAATTATAGGTTAATCAATTTGTAGAGATTCGTACTTTCTAGTTCTTCATCTAGGGTTGTTCTTAATGCTTGATCTGAATTGGCCACTTAGATTATTGATGTTAGGTTGATTTCTACAACGACAGTTGGTTAATTAACTATAAATAATCTAGATGAGCAATTTGACTATCTGCAAAGAAATTTGGTTTAGAAGAATTGTGAACGAAAGTACCTGTTTTTCTTCTAGAGTTTTAATCCCTAGAGCTACACTTCAAGTGCACAGATGTGACTAGTAGTATATAGGGTATCGAATCCACAAAGACTGAAGTGTCTTACGATAGACTATAGAATGTCGAATTAAGCTTGGTGAAACAGAGAGTAAACAGTAAACAAGGCAAAAAATTAAAGTAAGCGGCTGTAAGCAAGGAAGCGAAGCGTCATGTCAAGGGAGTTCTCAGGAAATCAGAAACACATGCTAAAAATCAATTGGGATCTAATTAAGAGCTTTTCTAGAACTAGAATCATAGAAGCATAAGAAACCAACTTTCGTTGCGAATATTATCTATGTCTAGAAACCTAGCAAACCAACTTTCGTTGCGAGTTCTAGAGATCCTAAACATGCATTAATCAAAAAAAAAAATATTATGTCAGTTTCACCTCCCCCACACTTGAAACACATTTTCCCTAGTGGAATCGAAGCTTAGGATCGGTATAAGAGGAAAATGTTGGAAATGTGTCCAGTAATCTCGGTACTGTCTCTAGAAAGTAAGAGTATGTCAAAGATCAGACATAAGTCATATAATACTGGGGGTCATGATGGCTTGCTAGAGTCCGCTCATGATCTATAAGTCTTGGACTTATTGCCTTTATTATATGATCCCATATGGGTCACACGCCTAAGCTAACAGGAAATCGTGTAGGAACGGTTTAGCAGGAGTATGGTAAAAGTGCTAGGCATTTACTATACTTAGAGAGAATAGGAGGGTTTAGCCATTGTGCATCGATCGATGCATAAGGTGCAACGATCGATGCAATGCGCGAACACCTCGGAGTTAATTGGCATTTGGGCCAAATGGCCCAAAACGAACTGAACAAGTTTTATATAAACTTAAGACGAGTTCAGGTCGAGTGTAAGCCCTAGCCGCGACTCTCTCTCTCCCTGCGACCTCCCACAGCTCGGTCTAGCAGCCTTCTTCCTGCTCGGTGTGCGTGTGTGAACCTCTGGAGGAGTTATCACTCGGTGGCTCTCTGATCTCTGACCTGTTCTTCCTTTCCGCTGCACAAAACAGGTAAAAGGTGAGATCTACTTATGTTTCTATTCAAGAGAACCTAGATCTGGCATGTTAAGGACCAAGTAATCTGATGAATTGAATCAGGATTAACAACTAAACAATTCCTACAGTGGTATCAGAGCCAGGTTCTTAGGATTTCTTGTTTTAGATTCATGTTTAGGTTGTTTAATCTGTTTAGAAGTGTTCTAAATCAACTACTGATAAGAAAAACACTTAAGAAACTGATTTGAATCCTGAACAAACGTTTGAAATCGCAAAACCGAGCTATATGACTCGACCTCTTGCGATCGGCCGAGAAGAGATCGATCGGCTTGGCCGGTTGATTATCACGGCCGAGAGGTATGGCCGGTTGGGTCGGATCGCGACGATCGGAAAGGACGCACGAACCGATCGACGAACGATCGTGTTGCGTGGTCTCGTCCCGATCGTCGGATGGATCGCATCTCGATCGCGGATCGTCCCGATCGTAGGATGGATCGCTCCCGATCGCAGCTCGTCCCATCGCGTGGATGCTTGCATCGCGCCTTACCCGTCCCGACTGTCCCGACCGAGCGTACCGTCCGGCTGCCGTGTCGATCTCGGATCGAATGCGTGCGGCTTGACGGCTGATGCAATCGCGTGAAAGTTACGATTAGGTCGTAATCGGTTCACGTGATAAATCGTTTCGGTTCGGTTAATGGTTCGGTTTAAAATTTTAATTAAAATTTTATCGTCCTGGTTTAATAAACAGATTTAATAATTTTATTAAGTCTGGTTAAACCGGGATAAGAAATCCAATGTCGAAATAATTATTGGATTTAGTGCCTAAACCAGGATTTTCTAATTTGATTTGGTTGGACCAAATAAATTGAGAAAATCCGGTTTAGTAAATAACCGGTTGACAATTGTGGTCGTCGTAGTAATTAATTTTGGTTAGACCAATTTTAATGAACCAGACCGGTTATGTCATTTAATTGGACAATTGGGTCATGTCTTGGACATGGACCAAATTCTTGGGCCTCGCGCCAAGAAGTTAAAACAATTGGGCCAATTATTTGAGTCTTTCTTCAGATCAATTTAAAATTTATTTTATAAAGCTATAAAGTCGATTTTAAATTAAAGTTTCCGAAATTTTGAAATTAGAAAGTTTCTTAAAATAGAAGTTTCTGGATTTGCGGGTTTTGGATTTTAAGAAATTTCTAAAGTTAGAAAGTTTCCGGTTTTAGAAAGTTTCCAATTTTAGAAAGTTTCCAAAAATAGTAGGTTTCCAAAATAGAAAGTTTCCCGAAGTAGTAATCTTCTATTTTGGGAATGAATTTTTAATAAACCTACAAACCTCAAATAATATCAAGCGTTGGATGTCTTGTCCAGTCTATGTCAGCTGTCGAAGCCCATTCAATTGTATTCATGGCCTTACAGTGTGAGGGTGTCTACTTTTGCGTGGGTAAGACGGTTAGTGATTCATAAATGTCATTGGGAGTCCCAGACATTAATGATTACATGACTGTATAGTCTGGTTTTCTTGACTAGGCCATCGGGAGTCCCGGGCCTTGCGACATCAGAGTGGATTGGGCCTCGGGCCCAGATTCACAACCAAGAGTTATATCACGGATATAATTAGCCGAGATAGGGCTTACCGATATAAGCTAAGGTTGGGTGACGGCCAGTGGCCCACTTTAATCTTAGTTATATGTGGATCTTGGAATCATTATATTCTATTGAGGGTAACTGATGTTATTGAATATAATGCGTGATTAATCATATTAAATTTAATACGAGATTAATCATATTGAACATATTAACTAAAATCCTTTTATCTTATATTTCAGTTATGACTAGCACAAACAATCAAAACACTTTCTCGATCCGGTCTGTCCTTAAGATGGACAAGCTGAACGGATCAAATTTCTTGACTTGGTCGCGGAACCTGAGGCTAGTCCTCAGACAGGAGAGAAAGGACTATGTCCTTGAGAGAGCTCTCCCCGTGAGGATCGGGTCCAATGCTTCACATGCAGTATATGATGCTTGGAATAAGCATTATAATGATGCGGTAGATGTGTGTGGTCTGATATTGGCTACCATGGACTCAGACTTGCGGAAGCAATATGAGAACATGGAGTCGCCAATAGAGATGATCAGCAGCCTGAAATTGAAATTTCAGGAGCAGATAAGAGTGGAGAGATACCGGTTGGTTAAGTCTCTCACTGGCTGCAAGCTACCAAATGATCATCCAGTAAGTCCTCATGTCAGTAAAATGATGGGTTACATTGATAACCTGAGGAAACTGGATTATCCAGTTAGCCAAGAATTGGCAACTGAGATCATTCTGCAGTCACTGCCGTCAAGCTATGATAAGTTCAGAAGGAACTATATCAAGAAAGGCTTAACGAAGACACTGACTGAACTGCATGATATGCTCAAGACAGTTGAGCCAAACGTAAAGAGTACCCTGTACAATCTCATGAATGAGAAGGGTAGGTTTACTAAACCTAATGCTGACAAGGGTGAAGACAAAGTTGTCCAGATTTTGAATCATGGCAAGCGTGTGTCTTCTGAGCCCGAGTCAGATGCCTCTCACGTTGGTAAGTGCTGCTACTGTAAGGAGACAGGGCATTGGAAGAGAAATTGCATTAAATTCATGGAAGATGATGAGGAGTTGAAGTTGATGTATGAGACTACTTCCTCAGGTATTCATGTTATTACTTCAAGTTCTACCTTAAAGGTATTGGATACTGGTTGTGGCACTGATATTTGTGATAATATGCAGAGCCTAAGCAACAGTAGAACGTTGAAGGAAGGGCAAGTGAAACTACATGTCTGGAAGGAGCTTGGGATGCTGCCTCAGTCGTAGGGTTTTCACTTATAGATCCCTTTTAGGCTTGGTTTTGTATTAAGTAATTGCTACAATGTACCTGCTTTAAGCAGAATTATCTTTCATTTTCTTGTAAGAATTTGAATGTTTTTCATTTTGATAAAAGACAAGTTTTGTTCTTTTGATCTTAATGAAATATTAATTGTAGCACCCTATTCATGGAATGGGTTTTATATTTTAAACCAAAGAGTGCCTAAATGTAACATAAATACCGAATTGGTTTAAATCTAATGAATTAAACCTGATTTTTCTTGGCATAAAAGTCTTGGTCACATAGAGTAAGTCGGATTCAGAAATCCCATAGTTATGGACTGTTGGGCTCATTTGATAAGATATCTTATGAGACTTGAATTCTGTTTACTGGACCAAAAGGAAAAGGGCCTATCTTAGCCGAGCTAGAGAAAGGCCCAAAGGCTTATTGGACCTGGAACATACTGATGTATGTGGCCCAATGAGCAGTAATGCCAGAGAAAATTTCCTGTACTTCATTGTCTCTACTGATTACTTCAGTGAGTGTGACTGTGTTCATTTGATGAGACACAAGTCGGAATTCTTTGACATGGTCGAAAGAGTTCCAGAATGAAATATAGGATCTGAGTGACAAAAGTATTAAGACTCTGGATTAAATCACGAGTGAGAATACTTAAGTCATTGATTGTGTGATCATCTTAATAAAGTGTGAAATCGTTTCACAGCTCATTTCTCCTGAAAACCTGAAGGTGTTTCTGAGAGAAAGAATCAGATCTTATTAGAAATGATTAAAGATGAGTCACACGAATCTTCCATGATATTTTTTAAAGAATAACGCTCTAGAAATATCTAAGTTTACGCTAAAATAGTTCCACCAATATCAGTTGAAAGACACCACGTAAATGTGGATTGGAATCGATCCAAATTCGTCTTTACTGAGTATTAGTAGTTGAGCTACTTCGCTGGTTGTCCCAGGGAAACCAAGGCTTATTACTTTTACGTCCATTCTGTTTTCTAAGAAGGGAAGTTATTTTCCAAGAAGAACAGTGGGAGTAAAAGTATAACTCGAAGTTTTCTTAGGGAAACCAAGGCTCGGTACTTTTACGACCATTCTGTTTTCGAAGAAGGGAAGTTACTTTCCAAGAAGAACAGTGGGAGTAAAAGTACAACTCGAAGAAATTCGAGAAATACAGGAGGCTGCTTAACCCATTGAGAGAGAGCAGCGGAAGGATTTACAGATTTCTGTAGAATCTACACCTGTGGAGCCTGAAGTTCGCAGATATGAAAGAATCAGTCACTAATCCGAGAGTGAATTCTCGTCATTAGTTCAGCCTGATGATCATTGAATGTTCACATGATCTGATGATCATTGAAAGCGACGAATCTGCGAAATTCAAGGAAGCGAAAGTGAGCCCAGACTCCGAAGAATTACATCTTGTGTAAGTTGGCTTCATCGATCCATTCATGGATGGAAGCAAACATATCGGAGTTGGAATCTTCGTTCTGTTGAAGTAGTCAAGGTTTTAACTTAAGCAGGAACGAAATGGAACTGTGCGTTTACTAATAGATAAGTGGGAGCGATATTGCATTTCTCAAAGTGTATGTCGATGACATACTGATTCTCGGATATAACGTCCCAACGCTGTAGTCGGTAAAGGACTAGCTTGGGAGTTGGTTTTGTGAATGACATGGGTATAGCCACGAAAGTCTTGGATTTTGGATTTAAAGATAGAGATCCAAAAGAGCTGGTAGGACAATGTCAGGATTCTTAAATGACAAAGTCCTACACGTTTTTCAGCAATCCAAGAAGGGTTTTATGCCAATGTCACATGGCATTACGTTAAGCAAGATACAATATCCTACGATAACTGCTGAGCTTAAATGCATGGATAGGATTCCATATGCTTCGGTAATTGGATCTATCATGTATGCCATGAAACGTACTTGTTTGATGTTGCTTTAATGTTAAGCAAGACAAGTAAAGACCAGTCAAATCCAGCAAAGAATCAAGTTTCCTAAAGTATGTCCTAAAGTATTTGAGGAATACTAAGGATAAGTTCTTGATTTACGGAGAAAGTGATGTGCTACAAGTCAGCAGAGTCTGAAAGGCAAGTTTCCAACAGACAAAGATGATTTCCGGTCACAGTCCGGTTATATCTTGTGTCTGTCTGGCGGTGCAAGGCACTGTTGCTGACTCCATGACTTAAACTGAACATTTCGCAGCTTGGAAAGCGGCGAAAGAGGTTGTTTGGAAAGAAGAGTTCGTCAATGAACTTGATGTGATTCCTGTTGGAATTGTGTCCAGTAATCTCGGTACTGTCTCTAGAAAGTAAGAGTATGTCGAGATCAGACATAAGTCATATAATACTGGGGATCATGATGGCTTGCTAGAGTCCGCTCATGATCTATAAGTCTTGGACTTATTGCCTTTATTATATGATCCCATATGGGTCACACGCCTAAGCTAACAGGAAAATGTGTTGGAACGGCTTAGCAGAAGTACGACAAAAGTGCTAGGCATTTGTCGTACTAAGAGAGAAAGATTAATGGGTCTGATTAAATGGGATTTAATCAGATTGGGCCCAAAAGCCCAAAAGGGAAAGAGAAGGCTTTTAATGACCAAAAGCCAAAATCTCTTTCTCTAACCCTAGCCTCTATAGCCGCGGCCTCTCTCTCTCCCTGCGCGCCTCTCTCCTCGTGGTCTAGCAGCCATTTCCTTGTGAAGCGTGTGTGAACCTTTGGAGGATTCATCCCTCGGTGCATCTATCTGATCTCTGACCTGTTCAATTCCTTCCGCTGCAACAAACAGGTAAAAGGTGAGATCATGTAATGTTTCTATTCAAGAGAACCTAGATCTGTATGTTTAGGTTGAGATGAATCTGTGAATTACATCAGGATCAACCAAACGAATTCCTACAGTGGTATCAGAGCCATTGGTTCTTAGGATTTCTTGTTTTAGATTCATGTTTAGGATGTTTAATCTGTTTAGAAGTGTTCTGAATCCATTACTGATAAGAAAAACACTTAAGAAACTGAATTAAATCCTGAACAAACATTCGAAGTCACAAAACCGAGCTATATGACTCGGGTTTTGTTGATCGGCCAAGGGAAAAACGACCGGCTTGGCCGGTTGGTTATCACGGCCGAGAGATGGCCGGTTGGGTCGGATCGATCGTGGCTCGGCCCGATCATGGATCGTCCCGTTCCGCCTCTCTCATGTCCCGATGCTTGCTTGACGTGCGAGAAAGATCGACCACGATCGCTTGGCGATCGCGTCCGTGATCTCGTCCGGCTCGTCCCGATCGTCGCGTCTCGGCCAAGCATCGACCCGTCCCACGATCGTCCCGCCTGACCCGAGCTCGTCCGACCGTCCCGATCACACGCAAGCGTCCCGTCCGGCAATCCGAGCGTCTCGATCTCGGATCGAGCATGCGGCTTGCGGCTGGACGGCTCTTGCTCGACCGGTTAGGGTTTTGGGTGTAATTGGGCCGGTTCGATTTCGGTTAGGTGGTTCGGTTCAAAAATTAATTAAAATCAATCGTTCTGGTTTAATAAACAGATTTAATAATTTTATTAAATCTGGTTAAACCGGGATAAGAAATCCAATGTCGAAAGAAATATTGGATTTAGTGCCTAAACCAGGAATTTCTAATTTGATTTGGTTGGACCAAATAAATTGAGAAATTCCGGTTTAGTAAATAACCGGTTGACAATTGTGGTCATCGTAGTAATTAAAACTTGGTTAGACCAATTTTAATGAACCAGACCGGTTATGTCAAATAATTGGACAATTGGGTCATGTCTTGGACATGGACCAATTCTTGGGCCTCGGGCCAAGAAGTTAAAACAATTGGGCCAATTATTTGAGTCTTTCTTCAGATTAATTTAAAATTTATTTTATAATATATAAAGTCGATTTTAAACTAAAGTTTCCGAAATTTTGAAATTAGAAAGTTTCTTAAAATAGAAGTTTCTGAATTTGCGGGTTTTGGATTTTAAAGAAATTTCTAAAGTTAGAAAGTTTCCGGTTTTAGAAAGTTTCCAATTTTAGAAAGTTTCCAAAAATAGTAGGTTTCCATAAATAGAAAGTTTCCCGAAATAGTAATCTTCTATTTTGGGAATGATTTTAATAAACCTACGAACCTCAAATAATATCAAGCGTTGGATGTCTTGTCCAGACTATGTCAGCTGTCGAAGCCCATTCAATTGCATTCATGGCCTTACAGTGTGAGGGTGTCTGCTTTTGCGTGGGTAAGACGGTTTGTGATTCATAAATGTCATTGGGAGTCCCAGACATTAATGATTACATGACTGTATAGTCCGGTTTTCTTGACTAGGCCATCGGGAGTCCCGGGCCTTGAGACATCAGAGTGGATTGGGCCTCGGGCCCAGATTCACAACCAAGAGTTATATCACGGATATAATTAGCCGACTTAGGGCTTACCGATATAAGCTAAGATTGGGTGACGGCCAGTGGCCCACTTTAATCTTAGTTATATGTGGATCTTGGAATCATTATATTCTATTGAGGGTAACTTAGGTTATTGAATATAATGCGTGATTAATCATATTAAATTTTAATACGAGATTAGTCATTTTGAACATAATAACTAATAACCTTTTATTTATATATTTCAGATATGACTACTACAAGCACACAAAACACATTCTCGATCCGGTCTGTTCTCGAGAAGGAGAAGCTGACTGGAACGAACTTCCTGACATGGTCAAGGAACTTGAGGCTGGTCCTCAAGCAGGAGAAGAAGGATTATGTCCTTCGAGATCCCCTCCCCGAGAGGCCTCTTGCCAATGCTGCCAGGACTCTGCACAATGCTTGGGAAAAGCATTCGTCAGATGAAAATGATGTCTATTGCCTGATGTTGGTGACAATGACTCCTGAGCTGCAAAAGCAGTTCGAAAGTGTATTGTCTCCCATCGAGATAATGGCAAGCCTGAAATCGCTTTTTCAGGAGCAGGCTAGGACTGAGAGGTTCCAGACAGTTAAGAACCTCTTGGACTGTAAGTTGGCTGCGAATGCGGCAGTGAGTCCTCATGTCTTGAAGATGATGGGTTATCTCGATCATCTTCAGAAACTCGACTGCCCAATCAGCCAGGAACTTGCCTGCGACATCATTCTGCAGTCTTTACCTGCAAGCTATGATCAGTTCATTCTGAACTTTAACATGCATGGCTTGAGTAAGACACTACCTGAGCTTCACGGAATGCTCAAGACTGCAGAGCCCAACTTGAGGAAAACCGCCAAGGACCCCAATGTGCTTATGGTGCAAAAGGGCAAGGGGTTTAAGAAATCCTCTGCTAAGGATAAGGGAGTGGCCAAGGCTGTCCAAGTCGCGGACAAGGACACGCCAAAGCCCAAGCCCAAGTCCAAGGCTGGGCCTACTGACATGTGCAGGTTCTGCAAAGAACTGGGGCATTGGAGAAGAGATTGTAAGAAATTCCAGGAAGGTCTAAAGGAATTAAAGAAGAAGACTTTTGAGACTTCTTCATCAGGTATTTTTGTTATAGAAGTTAATACAACTACTTCTGATAATACCTCATGGGTCATGGATACTGGTTGTGGGGCTCATATTTGTACTAATATGCAGGCACTCAGCAACAGTAGAAGGCTGAAGCAAGGACAAGTGGAGCTACGAGTTGGGAATGGAGCGAAAGTTTCAGCACTAGTTGTAGGCACATACTTGTTGTCTTTACCTTCGGGATTGATTTTAGAACTGAATAATTGTTATTTTGTACCTGCTATAAGCAGAAATATTATTTCAATTTCTTTGTTGGATTTGGAAGGTTATGATTTTTCAGTTAAGAATAAATTATGTTCCTTCAATCGCAACAATTTGTTCTATGGTTCTGCCCCTCTTACGAATGGGCTTTACATACTCGATCAATCCGCGCCAATTTATAACATTAATACAAAACGGTTTAAACCTAATGAGGAAAACCGAACATTTCTATGGCATTGTCGTTTAGGGCACATCAGCGAGAAACGCATCAAGAGGCTCCATTCGAATGGACTTCTTGGCTCATTTGACTTTGAGTCATGTGAGAAATGCGAATCCTGCATGATGGGCAAAATGACACGGGCCCCCTTTAATAAACCTAACGAGAGGGCCAGTGACTTATTGGGCCTGATACACACTGATGTGTGTGGCCCAATGTCCACAAATGCAAGAGGAAACTATCAGTACTTCATTACCTTCACTGATGATTTCAGTAGGTATGGATATGTTTATTTGATGAAACATAAGTCTGAATCTTTTGAGAAGTTCAGAGAATTCCAAAATGAAGTACAGAACCAACTTGGCAAAAGCATTAAAGCTCTTCGGTCCGACCGAGGAGGAGAATACTTAAGCCAAGAATTCAGTGATCATCTAAGAGAGTGTGGGATCGTATCCCAACTCACTCCTCCTGGAACACCTCAATGGAATGGTGTGTCTGAGAGGAGAAATCGGACCTTATTGGATATGGTTCGATCTATGATGAGTCACACAGACCTTCCAATATCCCTTTGGGGATATGCTCTGCTAACAGCAGTGTTCACTCTAAACAGAGCGCCATCAAAAGCAGTAGCAAAGACACCATATGAATTATGGACTGGAGAAGCTCCAGTGCTGTCTTATCTCAGAATTTGGGGTTGTGAAGCCTATGTCAAGAGATTAATCTCAGACAAGCTTACACCAAAATCTGACAAGTGCTATTTCATTGGTTATCCACGGGAAACCAAGGTTTATTACTTCTATCTACGTTCCGAGAACAAGATTTTTGTTGCCCGGGATTGTAACTTTCTTGAGAGGGAGTTTCTCTCTAAGAAAGACAGTGGGAGTAAGGTACTGCTTGAAGAAATTCAAGATGAACAGGATACTGCTCAACCTAATGAGGAAGAGCAGCAGGAGGACCTACAAGAAATTGTAGAGCCTGAACCTGTAATACCTGAAGTTCGAAGATCCGGGAGGATCCGTCACGAACCCGAGAGATATCAAGGATTCCTCGTGACTAACTGTCATGATCTTCTGATCATTGATGGTGATGAACCATCGAACTTCAATCAAGCCATGATGGGCCCAGATTCCTCTAAGTGGCGCAAGGCCACTGATTCCGAAATGGACTCCATGTCGGTCAACCAAGTATTTTCGTTGGTTGACTTACCCGCTGGTGTAAAAGCCATCGAGTGCAAATGGATCTTCAAGAAGAAGATTGACGCGGATGGAAATGTCCAGATTTATAAAGCCAGGTTGGTGGCAAAAGGTTTCAGACAAGTTCACGGTGTGGACTATGATGAAACCTATTCACCGGTGGCTATGATGAAATCTATTCGGATTCTACTAGCAACTGCAGCTTTTCATGATTATGAAATTTGGCAGATGGACGTGAAAACCGCCTTCCTGAATGGTATTCTGGAAGAGGATGTGTATATGACACAACCTGACGGTTACATAGATCCAAAGAATGCTGGGAAAGTATGCAAGCTTCATAAATCCATTTATGGATTGAAGCAAGCATCGAGGAGCTGGAATCTTCGTTTTGATGAAGCGATCAAACAATTTGACTTCATCAGAAACGAAGAAGAACAATGCGTGTATAAGAAATCTAGTGGGAGCAAGATTGTATTTCTTATTCTGTATGTCGATGACATACTGCTTCTCGGAAACGACATTCCAATGCTGAAGTCTGTAAAGGACTGGCTTGGAAGTTGTTTTTCCATGAAAGACATGGGTGAAGCCGCATACGTTCTTGGAATTAGGATCTATCGGGATAGACCTAAGAGGCTGATAGGCTTGTGTCAAGACTCATACATTGACAAAGTCCTACAAAGATTCAGCATGAAAGATTCCAAGAAGGGCTTCACGCCAATGGTACATGGCACAACGCTAAGCAAGAAGCAGAGCCCTACGTCGGCTGCTGAGCTTGAGCGCATGAAGAATATTCCTTATGCATCTGCAATAGGATCTGTCATGTATGCCATGATCTGTACTCGTCCTGATGTTGCTTATGCATTGAGCATGACGAGTAGATACCAGTCAAATCCAGGTGAAAACCATTGGATTGCCGTAAAGAATATCTTGAAGTATCTAAGACATACTAAGGATAAGTTCTTAGTGTACGGTGGAAGTGATGTGCTTAAAGTCAGTGGATTCACGGACGCAAGTTTCCAGACAGACACAGATGATTTCCGGTCACAGTCCGGTTATGTCTTTTGTCTGAATGGCGGTGCAGTAAGTTGGAGAAGCTCCAAGCAGGACACCGTTGCTGATTCCACTACAGAAGCTGAATATATCGCCGCCTCGGAAGCAGCGAAGGAAGCTGTTTGGATACGAAAGTTCATTATGGAACTAGGTGTGATACCAGATGCGGCTGAGCCTCTGGCATTGTTTTGTGACAACAATGGTGCTATAGCTCAGGCAAAGGAACCAAGATCACACCAGAAATCCAAGCATGTTCAAAGAAGATATCACTTGATACGTGACATCATTAATAGAAAGGAAGTCAAGATCAGTCGAGTTCCGACAGATGATAATGTCGCTGATCCGTTGACAAAGCCACTCCCAAGGCCTAAGCTCGAGTTCCTGACTGAAGCTGTAGGCATTAGAAACATTGAAATGTAATCTAAATTTGAGTGGGAGTTTTGTGAGCTTTATTTTAGTTATTTGATATGTTCTTGTAAAACATTATTTTATGTTTTAATGAAATTATTATTTCAAGATTATTTTAACTGTGATGAAATAATCGTTCCAAAATGATATGAACCATTTTATAGGTCATCGAAGTAAATGACTTGATCTTGAGTCATCGAAGTCATTTAGCTTGATCATGAGACCCTATATTTGATAGATGTTTTATATCATCATGTCCCTAGTCAAAGGTTGTTGAAATTGGAACACCAACAACCGTGTGAGACTGGATTGGTACGTGACTTATGACAAAGTCTCAGTGTGTCATAGATGCTCGGCATCAAAGTCAGTACATAGGTGTATGTTGGGGAACATACGACCGGACAAGACCCGCTTATAAGAACTCTTCAGGATATTTATATCTGTGTCATAAGAGATTCTTACTACGACTATAGAGTATAGTCCTTAGACCTGAGTTCGCATGCATGTGACTGCACATGGACTGATGCACTTTGATCATTGTCTAACGCTATCGTTCTGCGATAGTTATAAGGACCTTGTTTGGGTACATTATGAAATGAGTAGTTTACAGTGATGGAACAAGACGGGATTTGTCCCTCCAATATAAATGGAGTGAATATCTCTAGGCCAATCGGAGATTTGAATACTAGAAAATGCATGGCCATGCTCAAACGGACTGTCCCGAGTCGTTTGGATTGACAGTATCAAATCAGAGTCCGATGAACAAGATTAGGCTTAATAAGGATGACACTAATCTTGCCTTATGACTAATCGAGATATTGTGACAAAAGGATTATGAATACAGAGATTCCAGTACAAGTGGGAGATTGTTGGAAATGTGTCCAGTAATCTCAGTACTGTCTCTAGAAAGTAAGAGTATGTCAAAGATCAGACATAAGTCATATAATACTGGGGGTCATGATGGCTTGCTAGAGTCCGCTCATGATCTATAAGTCTTGGACTTATTGCCTTTATTATATGATCCCATATGGGTCACACGCCTAAGCTAACAGGAAATCGTGTAGGAACGGTTTAGCAGGAGTATGGTAAAAGTGCTAGGCATTTACTATACTTAGAGAGAATAGGAGGGTTTAGCCATTGTGCATCGATCGATGCATAAGGTGCAACGATCGATGCAATGCGCGAACACCTCGGAGTTAATTGGCATTTGGGCCAAATGGCCCAAAACGAACTGAACAAGTTTTATATAAACTTAAGACGAGTTCAGGTCGAGTGTAAGCCCTAGCCGCGACTCTCTCTCTCCCTGCGACCTCCCACAGCTCGGTCTAGCAGCCTTCTTCCTGCTCGGTGTGCGTGTGTGAACCTCTGGAGGAGTTATCACTCGGTGGCTCTCTGATCTCTGACCTGTTCTTCCTTTCCGCTGCACAAAACAGGTAAAAGGTGAGATCTACTTATGTTTCTATTCAAGAGAACCTAGATCTGGCATGTTAAGGATCAAGTAATCTGATGAATTGAATCAGGATTAACACCGAAAGATCCTTCAGAAAACTGGACTGAATGTACTATGTTTTGCTCTTCTTACCTGTCGCGTACCTGCGTTGATCGACACATGGGTGTAACGATCGACACATGGCTACGAAATGGTTGCAACGATCGTTACACAGGACCACAATGATCGACGCAGTGTGCGTCTGTGTCTAAGCATATTTGCAGACAGCCTTAATCCGTGAATAATCACAAAATTTCAACTTGTTAGCTATAAAAAACAAAGACAACACAAGATCAAAGCAACCAAATAGTCATAGATAGGAAAGTACATCAGTTCCGGACAGACATAGACTCAAGAAAAAGAAAAAAAATGACTCAGTAGAAAATAAAAAGAAATAGATAAAACTACATAACCAAAGTCAAGGAACCAATATCATATCTCATCGCTTTCAGACTCATCATCAATACCAGCATATCGGCGACAGAGCTGCTAGAAGTCTCAGGTGTAGGCGACTGTCTGCGTCGTGGAGCAGGTACATGTACATGAACTCTCTGATGACGTCTGCAAGAACAGCTAGCAAGCATCTCCCAAAGACCCTTCACTCTATCATTAAGCATGGACTGGAAAGCTCCCTGGGACATCTCATCAAGATCCATAGGAGGAGGAGGATATGGAATAGGCACGAAAACATCATCTCTAGCAGCAGGAGCAGGTGCACGAGGCGCAGAAGATGTAGAAGCTCGAGAGGTGGAGGCGCCAAGAGGGTTCACAACTATAGGGACCCACATAGAAGGTTCCTTTCAAGCTCAAAGGCCAGAGCTAGCAATGTATCTACCTTTGTGACTTCCTCTAAAGGAAGTTGCACACACCACTCACACAAACGTGCGTCATGGAAAACCAACAGGTTCGCATCCTTCATCCAGGTGGCACTCCTCAGGCTTAAAGGCCAGAGCTAGCAATGTATCTACCTTTGTAGCTTCCTCTAAAGGAAGCCCACTCACGCAAATGTGCGTCATGGAAAACCCACAAGTTCCCATCCTTCATCCATGTGGCACTCCTCAGGTGACAACACAAGATCAAAGCAACCAAATAGTCATAAGTAGCAAAGTACTTAACTTTGGTTCAAGAAAATGGTAGCAAGAAATGAAGATTTGAGAGTAATGGGCGATTTAGGGTTTGGGCTCGCGAAGAGTAAGCGTTCGAATCTCCACGTTTTTCATTTCGACCCTAAGGTGAAATTTCGAAATTCATCACGATTTTGACTGATTGATGGTATATTGATGCTTGTTTGAGGTTGCTAGTGATGATTTCGTGTTACTTTAGTGATTGCATGGACATATTTCGCAAGTTTTCCGAAAATATTTGGTTTGATGACGAACACTTGCGATTCTCTGATTTAGGGCAAATTTAGGACGAATTTAGTGAGATTGATACTGATTTTGCTGTTGTTTATGTTTGCATGTGATGCTTGATATTGATTATGAAATGTTTGTTGATCTTAGAGCTTTGGCTTAATTGCAAGTTTGTTTTTCTTTTGTCTTTGATCGTAGATGGCTCCATGAAAGAGGAGGAATGTTGCTGCTGATGCACCACTGCCTGATAGCTGGCTTACATGAGCTTTTGCGCTTCCTGCGCTTATTCCGCCTGCTCAAGTGGTGATGCATAATCCCTGGCCTAAGGCCAAGAAGGATCTGATTCCTATGATGAGACATTGGGCTAATGATCCTTAGAAAGAGACAAAGGGTGCGGACTGCACTGATCGGAAAATATCTCAGCATTGGGATGAGTATGATACACTGTTCTACAATTCTTGGCTAGACATTGAGATTAAGACAACGCATTTTTCACATTACGGGACCTGTCAGATGCTGGGTATTACTGAGGATGTGCAGAGGTTGGTTCAGGAGATTGGTTTAGGGACTATGTCTATGAGGAGCTATGAGCTTTATCCAGACTTTGTGAAACAGTTGTTGTCCACCTGCAGAGTATATTACCAGAATGAGATGCGCAAGAGAGCAGCTGAGGGGACATTCACCTTCATGTGTTTGGGTGTCTGGTACCGCCTTCATATCCTTGATCTCTGCCGTTTATATGGGTTCAGTTCGGAGCCTATCCGTTGTGTGCTCACTGCTGAGTGGGAAGACAAGAAGGTTCAGTTCTTTTGGTCTCACTTTGGTAATGGGCGCTATTATTCGAGGACCTCGAAGTAGACAGTTATACGACATCCGGTCCTGAGGTATGTTGTGCGTATTTTGGGATACACACTGCGGTGTAAGTATGAGCTGAACAAGATGAGGAAGCAGGATACACCGGAGTTAAGGATCTGTTCGAGGAGACTCCTCTGCGTGATCATGCGCCTTGGCTCAACATGGGAGTAGTTTTTGTGGATCATCTTTGTGATCTAAAGAAGAAGGCATTTGACAGGAAGAAGATTGAGATTGTGGGTTGCTTACTCCCTCCTATCTTCCAGCATTTTGGAATCCCTACAGAGGGAAGAGAGTCTGATACCGGGAAATTATGGATGGATGATGCACACTTGAGGAGTGCCACCTGGATGAAGGATGGGAACATGTTGGTTTTACATGACGCACGTTTAAGTGAGTGGTGTGTGCAGCTTCCTTTAGAGGGAGTCACGAAGGTAGATACATTGCTAGCTCTGGCCTTTGAGCCTGACAGGAACCTTCTGCGCGGGTCCATATAGTTGTGAACCCTCTTGGCGCCTCCACCTCTCGAGCTTCTACATCTTCCGCGCCTCCTGCACCTGCTCCTGCTGCTAGAGATGATGATTTTGTGCCTATTCCATATCCTCCTCCTCCTCCTATGGATCCTGCTGAGATGTCCCAGGTAGATTTCCAGTCCATGCTTAATGATAGAGTGAAGGGTCTTTTGGAGATGATTACTAGCTGTTCTGGCAGACGTCAGCCGATAGTTCATATACATGTACATGCTCCACGACGCAAATGTTCGCCTACACCTGAGAGTTCTAGCAGCTCTGATCGTCGATATACTGGTATTGATGATGAGTCTGAGAGCGATGAGATTTGATTATGGTTCCTTGACTTTGGTTATGTACTTTTTTTTATTGAGTCATTTTTTTTTTTCTTGAGTCTATGTCAGTTCGGAACTGATGTATTTGCTATTTATGACTATTTGGTTGCTTCGATCTTGTGTTGTCTTTGATTTTTATAGCTAACAGGTTGAACTTTTGTGATTATTCACGAATTAAGGTTGTCAGCGAAAATGCTCAGAAACAGACGCACATTGCATTGATCATTGCGGTCATGTGCAACGATCATTGCAACCATTCCGTAACCATGTGTCGATCGTTACATCCATGTGTTGATCGACGCAGGTACGAGACATGTAAGAAATGCAGAACAGAGTTCATTCAGTCCATTTTTCTCTTTTACCGATCCTAAGCTTCGATTCCACTGGGGACAGTGTGTTTCAAGTGTGGGGGAGGTGGTACTAACATAATCTTTTTCTTTTCTTAGAGTCAGTTGAGTGTTTTATAGAGTCAAAACAGTTTAGTAGGGAACTATGACTTTTTGAGGAGATCACTACACTAGCAGGAACCTAAGTGACCAACCTGTGCATCAATCGACGCTTTAGCCGTAAACCAGTTAGTGCATGCCTAATCATGAAACTAGAAGTACTCTGGACAAGGAGCTCATGAATCTCAGACTTGAGGAGCGTGCAAGGCTAGAAAGAATAAACATGAAAGCTCAAAAACCAATGAAGATGGCAAATGCAAATGCTGTGATTTTGATTCGGGATGAACATGGTGTTCTGAGAGATACAGAGAACAATGTCTGCAATGAACGGGGCCAAAGACTTGTTGCTGATGGGAACGTCATTTTTCAGGAGATTATTCAGAAGCCACATGATGGTGGTGCTGGTGGAGGCGCAGAGGGTGGAAACCCACAGGTTGAAGTACGACCTAATCCGCCTAATGGGAGGACTCTTGCATATTACAACAGGCATGGTGAGTTCTATGCTAACAGGTCTCCGATTGTACCTCCTTCCATTCAGAGGAATGATTTTGAGCTGAAGACTTTTTACTATACACTTGTGGGACAACACCTCTTTCATGGAAACTCACATGAGTACCCAATGGATCATATAGAGAAGTTTGAGTCTTTGGTTACTGGAATGAAGCATAATGGAGTGAGCTATGACTTCCTGCACTCTAAGCTTTTTGAACATTCTCTTGGAGGAGAAGCTGCAAATTAGCTGAAGCAGATTACACATGGGACTCTGACTACTTGAAATGCAATTAAGAGAAAGTTCCTTAGACACTTTTATGATGATGCTAGATCTGATCAGCTGAGAGAGGATCTTCTACAGTTTAAACAGGGACCTACAGAGCCTTTGAAAGCGAGGTGGGAAAGGTTTAAGATTTACCAGAGAGATTGTTCTCATCATGGTTTCTCTGAAGTTCAGCAGCTGGGCATTTTCTTCAGAGGTGTTGATTTGTGGTATCATATGGCTTTGGATGGTGCTAGCAATGGAAACTTCAACACCAAATCTCCAGAACAAGCTAAGGAGCATATTGATAACTTGGTGTGTAGCAATAGCACTAAGAATACTGATATGGAGAGGAAGAAATCTGGTGGAAATGTTGATAGCTGGCAGATAGCAGAGATGAAGAATAAGATTGATTATGTCCACAGTCTTTTACTTGGGAAGAAGAATGTCCATTTTGCTCAGGATGCTGAGGTATTTAATGCTGAAGAAGGCTATGATGAAGAGGATGTGAACTACGTTGGTGGAACTGGTTTTCAGGGTAACCGATTTGGAAATCAGCAAGGCAGAGGTGGCTACAATGGATTGGGTCAGAGGAGTGAAGGATAGTTTAGTGTTAATCCTGATTCAATTCTTCAGATTAAACTCACCTAAACATGCCAGATCTAGGTTCTCTTGCAGAATCATAAAGGATCTCACCTGTTACCTTATTATGCAGCGGAAAGAGGAGGTACGGGTCAGAGATCAGCAGAACCACCAAGAGATAGTTCCTCCAAAGGCTCACACACGCACGCACAGGAAATTGGCTGCTAGACCAGCTGGTGGAAGGCGCAGAAGAGAGAGAGAGGTGGCGCAGAGACTTAGGGAAATTGGGTGGCTAGGTTAAGTTTTAATCATAAAACTTATGCCTAATTCCTTTTGGGCTTTTGGGCCCAATTCCCTAGTCTGATTAAATCCCTTGGATTTAATCAGGCCCTTCTATCTCTCTAAGTACAGTAAATGCCTAGCACTTTTACCGTACTTCTGCTAAACCGTTCCTACACATTTTCCTGTTAGCTTAGGCGTGTGACCCATATGGGATCATATAATAAAAGCAATAAGTCCAAGACTTATAGATCATGAGCGGACTCTAGCAAGCCATCATGACCCCCAGTATTATATGACTTATGTCTGATCATTGACATACTCTTACTTTCTAGAGACAGCACAGAGATTACTGGACATAATTCCAACAATCTCCCACTTGAACTGGAATCTCTGTATTCATAATCCTTTTGTCTCAATATCTCGATTAGTCATAAGGCAAGATTAGTGTCATCCTTATAAAGCCTAATCTTGTTCATCGGACTCTGATTTGATACTGACAATCCAAACGACTCGGGAAAGTCCGTTTGAGCATGGCCATGCATTTTCCAGTATTCAAATCTCCGATTGGCCTAGAGATATTCACTCCATTTATATTGGAGGGACAAATCCCGTCTTGTTCCATCACTGTAAACTACTCATTTCATAACACACCCAATCAAGGTCCTTATAACTATCGCTTAACGACAGCATTAGACAATGATCAAAGCGCATTAGTTCATGTGCAGTCACATGCATGCGAACTCAGGTCTAAGGACTATACTCTATAGTCGTAGTAAGAATCTCTTATGACACAGATATAAATATCCTGAAGAGTTCTTATAATCGGGTCTTGTCCGGTCGTATGTACCCCAACATACACCTATGTATTAACTTTGATGCCGTGCATCTATGACATCCTGAGACTTTGTCATAAGTCACATACCAATCTAGTCTCACGCGGTTGTTGGTGTTCCAATTTCAACAACCTTCGACTAGGGACAGGATGATATAAGCCATCTATCAAATATAGGGTCTCATGATCAAGCTAAATGACTTTGATGACTCAAGATCAAGTCACTTACTTCGATGACCTATAAAATGGTTCATATCATTTTGGAACGATTTCATCACAGTCAAAATAATCTTGAAATAATAATTTCATTAAACATCTTAAATGTTTTACAAGAACATATCAAATAACTAAATAAAGCCCTCAAACTCCCACTCAAATTTAGATTACATTTCAATGTCTCTAATGCCTACAGCTTCAGTTAGGAACTCGAGCTTAGGTCTTGGGAGTGGCTTTGTCAATGGATCAGCGACGTTATCATCTGTCTGAACTCGGCTGATCTTGACTTCCTTTCTATTAATGATGTCACGTATCAAGTGAAATCTTCTTAGGACATGCTTGGATTTCTGGTGTGATCTTGGTTCCTTTGCCTGAGCAATAGCACCATTGTTATCACAAAACAGTGCCAGAGGCTCAGCCGCATTTGGTATCACACCTAGTTCAATAATGAACTTTCGTATCCAAACAGCTTCCTTCGCTGCTTCCGAAGCGGCGATATATTCAGCTTGTCCATCTATGCTGGGAATCACATCAAGTTCAGTGACGAACTCTTCTTTCCAAACAAACTCTTTCGCCGCTTCTCAAGCTGCGAAATGTTCAGCTTAAGTCATGGAGTCAGCAACAGTGCCTTGCACCGCCAGATAGACACAAGATATAACCGGACTGTGACCGGAAATCATCTTTGTCCGTTGGAAGCATGCCTTTCAGACTCTACCGACTCGTAGCACCTCACTTTCTCCGTAAATCAAGAACTTATCCTTAGTATTCCTCAAATACTTTAGGATATTCTTTACGGCAATCCAGTGATTCTTTGCTGGATTTGACTGGTCTTTTACTTGTCTTGCTTAACATTAAAGCAACATCAAAACAAGTACGTGTCATGGCATATATGATAGATCCAATTGCCGACGCATATGGAATCTCATCCATGCATTCAAGCTCAGCAGTTATCGTAGGACATTGTTTCTTGCTTAATGTAATGCCATGTGACATTGGCATAAAACCCTTCTTGGATTGCTGAAAACGTGTAGGACTTTGTCAATTTAAGAATCCTGACATTGTCTTACCAGCTCTTTTGGATCTCTATCTTTAGATCCAAAATCCAAGAACATACGTAGCTTTACCCATGTCAATCATTAAAACCAACTCCCGAGCCAGTCCTTTACCGACTGCAGCATTTGGATGTTATTTCCGAGAATCAGTATGTCATCGACATACAATATGAGAAATGCAACATCGCTCCCACTTATCTATTAGTAAACGCACAGTTCCATTTCGTTCCTGTTCAAGTCAAAACCTTGACTACTTCAACAGAACGAAGATTCCAACTCCGATATGTTTGCTTCCATCCATGAATGGATCGATGAAGCTAACTTTACACAAAATGTAATTTTTCGGAGTCCGAGCTCACTTTCGCTTCTTTGAATTTCGCAGATTCGTCGCTTTCAATGATCATCAGATCATGCGAACTTTCAATGATCATCAGGTTCAACTAATGACGAGAAATTACTCTCGGATTAGTGACTGATTCATTCATATCTGCGAACTTCAGGCTCTACAGGTGTAGATTCTACAGAAATCTGCAAATCCATCCGTTGCTCTCCCTCAACAGGTTGAGCAGCCTCCTGTATTTCTCGAATTTCTTCGAGTTATACTTTTACTCCCACTGTTCTTCTTGGAAAGTAACTTCCCTTCTTAGAAAACAGAATGGACGTAAAAGTAACAAGCCTTGGTTATCCTAGGACAACCAGCAAAGTAGCACAACTATAAATACTCAGTAAAGACGAATTTGGATCGATTCCAATCCACATTTACGTGGTGTCTTTCAACTGATATTGGTGGAACTATTTCAGCGTAAACTTAGATATTTCTAGAGCGTTATTCTTAAAAATATCATGGAAGATTCGTGTGACTCATCTTTAATCATTTCTGATAAGATCTGACTCTTTCTCACAGAAACACCTCCAGGTTTTCAGGAGAAATGAGCTGTGAAACTACTTCACACTCAATCAGATGATCACACCATTAATGACTCAAGTATTCTCACTCGTGATCTAATCCAGAGTCTTAATACTTCTGTCACTCAGATTCTATACCTCATTCTGGAACTCTTTCGACCATGTCAAAGAATTCCGACTTGTGTCTCATCAAATGAACACAGTCTTAATCAGTAGAGACAATGAAGTACAGGAAATTTTCTCTGGCATTACTGCTCATCGGACCACATACATGAGTATGTTCAATCTCCAATAAACCTTTGGGCCTTTCTCTAGCTCGGCTAAGATGGGCCCTTTGCCTTTTGGTCCAGTAAGCAGAATTCAAGTCTCATAAGATATCGTATCAAATGAGCCCAACAGTCCATAACTATGGGATTTCTGAATCCGACTTACTCTATGTGACCAAGACTTTTATGCCAAGAAAAATCAGGTTTAATTCATCAGATTTAAACCAATTCGGTATTTATGTTACATTTAGGCACTCTTTGGTTTAAGATATAAAACCCATTCCTTGAATAGGGTGCTACAATTAATATTTCATTAAGATCAAAAGAACAAAACCTTGTCTTTTATCAAAATGAAAAACATTCAAATTCTTACAAGAAAATGAAAAACAACTCTGCTTAAAGCAGGTACATTGTAGCAATTACTTAATACAAAACCAAGCCTCGAAGGCATCTACAAGTGAAAACCCTACGGCTGAGGCAGCGTCCATCGCTCCTTCCAGACATGTAGATCCACTTGTCCTTCCTTCAACATTCTACTGTTGCTTAGGCTCTGCATATTACTACAAATATCAGTGCCACAACCAGTATCCAATACCTTTAAGGTAGAACTTGAAGTAATAACATGAATACCTGAGGAAGCAGTCTCATACATCAACTTCAACTCCTCATCATCTTCCATGAATTTAATGCAATCTCTCTTCCAATGCCCTGTCTCTTTACAGTAGCAGCACTTACCAACGTAAGAGGTATCTGACTCGGGCTCATAAGACACACGCTTGCCATGATTCAAAATCTGGACAACTTTGCCTTCACCCTTGTCAGCATTAGGTTTAGCAAACCTACCCTTCTCTATCATGAGATTATTCAGGGTACTCTTCACGTTTGGCTCAACTATCTTGAGCATATCATGCAGTTCAGTCAGCGTCTTCGTTAAGCCTTTCTTGATATAGTTCCTTCTGAACTTATCATAGCTTGACGGCAGTGACTGCAGAATGATCTCAGTTGCCAATTCTTGGCTAACTGGATAATCCAGTTTCCTCAGGTTATCAATGTAACCCATCATTTTACTGACATGAGGACTCACTGGATGATCATTTGGTAGCTTGCAGCTAGTGAGAGACTTAACCAACTGGTATCTCTCCACTCTTACCTGCTCCTGAAATTTCAATTTCAGGCTGCTGATCATCTCTATTGGCGACTCCATGTTCTCATATTGCTCCCGCAAGTCTGAGTCCATGGTAGCCAACATCAGACCACGCACATCTACCGCATCATTATAATGCTTATTCCAAGCATCATATACTGCATGGGAGGCATTGGACCCGATCCTCACGGGGAGAGCTCTCTCAAGGACATAGTCCTTTCTCTCCTGCCTGAGGACTAGCCTCAGGTTCCGCGACCAAGTCAAGAAATTTGATCCGTTCAGCTTGTCCATCTCAAGGACAGACCGGATCGAGAAAGTGTTTTGATTGTTTGTGCTAGTCATAACTGAAAATTAAGATAAAAGGATTTTAGTTAATATGTTCAAAATGATTAATCTCGTATTATATTTAATATGATTAATCTCGCATTATATTCAATAACATTAGTGACCCTCAATAGAATATAATGATTCCAAGATCCACATATAACTAAGATCAAAGTGGGCCACTGGCCGTCACCCAACCTTAGCTTATATCGGTAAGCCCTATCTCGGCTAATTATATCCGTGATATAACTCTTGGTTGTGAATCTGGGCCCGAGGCCCAATCCACTCTGATGTCTCAAGGCCCGGGACTCCCGATGGCCTAGTCAAGAAAACCAGACTATACAGTCATGTAATCACTAATGTCTGGGACTCCCAATGACATTTACGAATCACAAACCGTCTTACCCACGCAAAAGTAGACACCCTCACACTGTAAGGCCATGAGTACAATTGAATGGGCTTCGACAGCTGACATAGACTGGACAAGACATCCAACGCTTGATATTGTTTGAGGTTTGTAGGTTTATTAAAATCTCATCCCAAAATAGAAGATTACTATTTTGGGAAACTTTCCTTTTGGGAAACCTACTAATTTTGGAAACTTTCTAAAATTGGAAACTTCCTAAAATTGGAAACTTTCTAAATATAGAAATTTCCTAAAATCCAAAACATGCAAATCTAGAAACTTCTAATTTAAGAAACTTTCTAATTTCAGATTTTGGAAACTGATTAATTTAAAATTAAATTTTAATTATAAAATAAATTTTTAAATTAAATCTGAAGAAAATACTCAAATAATTGGCCCAATTGTTTTAACTTCTTGGCCCGAGGCCCAAGAATTGGTCCATGTCCAAGACATAACCCAATTGCCCAATTAAATGACATAACCGGTCTGGTTCATTAAAATTGGTCTAACCAAAATTAATTACTACGATGACCACAATTGTCAACCGGTTATTTACTAAACCGGATTTTCTCAATTTATTTGGTCCAACCAAATCAAATTAGAAAATCACTGGTTTAGGCACTAAATCCAATTTTACGACTTTGGATTTCTTATCCC
Source organism: Orychophragmus violaceus (assembly GCA_030180135.1). Classification (NCBI taxonomy): domain Eukaryota; kingdom Viridiplantae; phylum Streptophyta; class Magnoliopsida; order Brassicales; family Brassicaceae; genus Orychophragmus; species Orychophragmus violaceus. The sequence continues at coordinate 83,527,183 of CM058232.1, read as the reverse complement.
GGTTTAACCAGAACTTAATAAATTTTATTAAGTCTGTTTATTAAACCGTGACGATTAAGATTTTAAAATATCTTAAACCGAACCACCTAACCAAAACGAACCGGCCCATTAGGTCACGAACCGATCACGGCTTCACGCGATCGAGCAACAATCGGGCAGCCGCAAGCCACGAGATCGGGACGGGACGGGACGCGGGACGGGATGGCTCGGGTTGAGACGCGTCGTGAGCTGGACTCGATCGCATCGATCCATGCCATCGATCCGTGATCGATACATGCGATCGGCTCGCCGATCGGTTCATCACTCGCCGCGAGCATCAACGATCGGCATGACCACGCGATCGATCCATGATCGGTCCGTGCATCAAGCGATCCGCTCGGCCGACTCTCGGACGCATACCGATCCTTTAGCGATCGGTTCATGCGGTTTTAGTTTAGGTTTTCAATTGTTTCTTAAGTGTTTTACAAATCAAAGTCAAGCACTGATTGATCTAAACACTTCTAAACAACCTAAACATGATTCTAAAACAAGAAATCCTAACAGAACCAATGGCTCTGATACCACTGAAGGATAGTTTAGTGTTAATCCTGATTCAATTCTTCAGATTAAACTCACCTAAACATGCCAGATCTAGGTTCTCTTGCAGAATCATAAAGGATCTCACCTGTTACCTTATTATGCAGCGGAAAGAGGAGGTACGGGTCAGAGATCAGCAGAACCACCAAGAGATAGTTCCTCCAAAGGCTCACACACGCACGCACAGGAAATTGGCTGCTAGACCAGCTGGTGGGAGGCGCAGAAGAGAGAGAGAGGTGGCGCAGAGACTTAGGGAAATTGGGTGGCTAGGTTAAGTTTTAATCATAAAACTTATGCCTAATTCCTTTTGGGCTTTTGGGCCCAATTCCCTAGTCTGATTAAATCCCTTGGATTTAATCAGGCCCTTCTATCTCTCTAAGTACAGTAAATGCCTAGCACTTTTACCGTACTTCTGCTAAACCGTTCCTACACATTTTCCTGTTAGCTTAGGCGTGTGACCCATATGGGATCATATAATAAAAGCAATAAGTCCAAGACTTATAGATCATGAGCGGACTCTAGCAAGCCATCATGACCCCCAGTATTATATGACTTATGTCTGATCATTGACATACTCTTACTTTCTAGAGACAGCACAGAGATTACTGGACATAATTCCAACAAGGAGTACCTTCACAGGTAATCAAAACTTCTCTGGTTTCACTCCTAAGCCTCAGTACCATAAGCTTTTTCAGAGTAACAACAGCCTTGGTAACAACACTAGTAGCTTCACTAGAAACTATGTTACATCATCCTATCAACATGCCCTCCTCAAAATGAGCAGTCTGATTATGGGTTTGTTGGAGCAGCTTCTGGAAGAACAGCTAAAGAGTACAGTGGACTTCAATGAAAAGATAGATGCATTGTACTTAGATCTGAATGGAAATATTGATGCTATGAGCACTCATGTGAGGAAGTTGGATGTTCATGTTGCACAGACTCATGGGTCTGCAAAGAGACACGATAGAACTTCCCTGGACGAATTGATGCTAATACGAGGTACCAATGTAATGCAATTACGTTGAGGAGTGGCAAGGAGGTCGTCCATGCACCAAAAAAGGTCCAAGCTTGGAGTAAATCGTTGAAATTGAGGAGATGAAAGATGAAATTCGTGAGTTTCATAGTGCGCCGACCAATGTACCCCAGAATCGATCGACGCAAAACGTGAATCGAGAGTTTCAGCCTAATGTCGACACAGAGGTCGTTGCACCTGAGCCGAGCGTCGACCTACGCAGCCCTAGTGTCGATCGACGCACTGGCCGTGCATATAATGAGATTGTAGAGAAGCTGAATAAACTGATGAAAGAGTCTACATGCCTAAGGTTCCCTTCCCTAAGAACCCAAGGAAGTCTAAGTACGAGCTGCAGTTGGGTACATGCAAAGAGATAATAAATAAGGTGTTATTGAAGTGCCTTTGATTTATGCTCTAAAAACTACTCATGTGGTGAAGAGATGTCTCAAGGACATGATTTCAGGTAACATGACTGATGAAGAAAGTATAATGATGATCTCAGAGGTATGTACTGCTGTGATTCAAGGCAGGATTCCAGAGAAATTGAAAGATCCAGGGAGATTTGTATTGTATTGTTCTATTTACAGAGATAGATTTTAGAGGTCATTGTGTGATCTTGGTTCAAATGTGATCCTAATGCCCTTCTCTGTTGCTAAGAAGCTTGGGATGACAGATTCCATGCCTACTAGAATCTCATTACTTCTAGCTGACAGGACTTTCCGGATCCCTGAAGGAGTGTTGGAGGATGTGCCAATCATGATTGGTAATTGTGTGATCCTTACAGACTTTTTGGTTGTGCACTATGGAGAGGAACCAAAGGATCCACTTATCTTGGGTAGACCTTTCTTAGCTACTGTTGGTGCGAGGATTGACTGCAAGAAGAGGACTATCATTCTGAATGTGAGTGATCTGAAGATGAGTTTTGATATGGATAAGTTGGTGACGAGACCAACCATCAATGGACAGACCTTTTATGTGGACACTCAGTGATTTGGTAGAGGAGTTCTTTCAGAGGACACAAGCTTAGGATCCGTTGGAAAGAGTTCTGCTAAGTTCAGTAAAGGAATTGGAGCACCTGGAAGACGAGCCTGCTATCTGTTATGCGAGATTGATGGATTCAAGAGAGAAATTCATGCAATTGTAAGTGCAAAACGAGCAGCTGCATCGATCGAGGCAACCAGAGCATCGATTGACGCACATCGCGTCCGATTGGGCAGAAGAAAAGGCTCTGAAAATCAAACTGAAACAACTTCCATCTAGGCTAATGTACGCATTTCTCGAACCTAATTCGACATAGCCAGTGATTATTAATACTTCCTTGAACAACGCAGATACTTCCTCACTGCTGAGCAAGCTGCATAAGTATCGCAATGCTCTTGGATATTCTCTTGATGACATTTTAGGTATCTCTCCGGATCTGTGCATGCATAAGACACATCTTGAGGATGAGACAAAGTCATTAGTGGAGCATCAGAAGAGGCTGAATCTGTATCTGAAGGAAGTGGTAAAGAAGGAGATTCTAAAGCTGTTGGAAGGTGGAATCATCTATCCTATCTTTGACAGTGATTGGGTCAGTCCAGTACATGTTGTGCCAAACAAAGGAGGTGTTACATTAGTTAAGAATGAGAAGAACGATCTGATTCCTACGAGGACTGTGACTGGACACATGATGTGCATTGATTACAGGAAGCTGAATGATGCGACTAGGAAGGATCACTTCCCCTTGCCTTTCATTGATCAGATGCTGAAGAGGTTAGCCAATCATCCTTATTATTGCTTCCTTGATGGGTACACTGGTTTCTTTTAGATTCCTATTCACCCATAGGATCAGGGGAATACCACTTTTACTTGTCCCTATGGTACTTTTGAATATCGCATAATGCCTTTTGGACTCTGTAATGCACCAGCCATCTTCTGGAGATGTATGATGTCAATTTCCACTGATATGATTGAGGATTTCATGGAGGTATTTATGGATGATTTTTTAGCCTATGGTTCTTCATATCGTGAGTGTTTGGATAATATGTGCAAAGTGCTAGCTAGATGTGAGGAAAAGAACTTGGTTCTTAATTGGAAGAAGTGTCATTTTGTGGTCGTAGATGGTACTGTACTTGGACACAGAGTATCACTTGCTGTGATTGAGGTAAATCGCGCCAAGATTGAGGTTTATGACCAGCCTTCAGGCGCTAGATTCTGTGAATTCTGTGAGGAGCTTTCTAGGACATGTTGGGTTCTACAGGAGGTTCATCAAAGATTTCAATAAGAATGCAAGACCACTAACTGCTTTGTTGTGCAAGGATGTGAAATTTGAGTTCATTGCAGACTTTCAGTATGCATTTGAACAGATTAAGCAAAAATTAGTGAGTGCTCCTATAGTGCAGCCACCAGATAAGGAGTTACCTTTTTAGGTTATGTGTGATGCAAGCGATTTTGTTGTAGGAGCTGTTATGGGACATAAGAAGGACAAGAAACTTCATGATATCTATTATGCCAGCAGAACACTAGATGATGCACAGAGATACTATGCCACTATAGAGAAGGAGTTGTTGATAGTTGTCTTTGCCTTTGAGTAATTTTGCCCCTGTATGGTTGGATCTAAGATGAAAGTACATACAGACCGTTCAACTTTGAAGTACTTGTTGCAAAAGAAGGATGCAAAGCCGAGGCTTTTGAGATGGATTCTCCTTCTTCAAAAGTTTGACATTGAAGTCAAAGACAAAAAGGGAGTTAAAAATAGAGTTGATGATCATCTTTCAAGGATCAGGGTTGAAGAAGACGTCCCCAATGATGATTTTCTACCAGAGGAGAACGTTAATTTAATTGAGACAGTGCTCAGAATGGATTTGGACAGAAATTTTCGGAACTGTCGGATTGAAGAGAATGCGTCGACCGATGCCACCTTATCAATGATCGATGCACGTCTCGATGCTGAGTCGATCGATGCACACATATGCATCGGTCGACACAAGGCGATTATGAACCCAGAACCTCTGAAGGTTCATATTGGTCACTACAACATGGATCTTTACAATGTTTCGACTCCTGATCGATCATGTTTTGTTGATATTGCGAATTACCTGGATGCAGAGACTGAACCAGATGATCTCAAGGGGTGTGCAAAGAAGAAGTTCTTCAGAGTACTAATGAGGTTATATTAAGATGATTCTTATCTGTATAAGCACTGCTCGGATGACATTTACAGGAGTTGCATTGCAGATCAGATGTTCCAGACGTTCTATTTCATTGCCATGAATCAGATTATGCTGGGCATTTTGCTACTTTCAAGACATTGTTTAAGGCTCTGCAAGCAGGTTTCTAGTGGCCTACTATGTTCAGAGATGCTCATTTGTTTGTCTGTCAGTGTGATGATTTTCGGAGGAGAGAGAAAATCAGTAAGAAGCATGAGATGCCTCAGAATTTCATTCTTGAGGTTGAGGTTTTCGATTCCTGGGGCATTAATTTCATGGATCATTTTCCTTCATCTCATGGGAATAATTTCATATTGGTAAATGTGGATTATGTGTCTAAGTGGGTTGAAGCAATAGCTAGTCCAAGCAATGACTCTTCGGTGGTTTTTAAGCCGTTTAAGACCATCATTTTCCCTAAATTTGGAGTACCTCGGATTGTGATAAGTGATCGACGATCCCACTTTATCAACAAGGTCTTTGATTAGCTGCTACATAAGCATGGTGTTCATCATCGTGTGGCTACTCCTTATCATCCTCAGACTAGTGGGCAAGTAGAGGTCTCTAACAGATAAGTTAAGGAGATTTTGGAGAAGACAGTTGGATGATGCATTATGAGCCTATAGGATTGCGTTAAAGACGCCACTTGGGACCACACCGTTTCATATTCTCTATGGGAAAGCCTACCACCTTCCAGTAGCATAAGGAAGAATGGGCTGTGAAGCAGATAAACTTCGATCTAAAGTCTGCAGCAGAGAGGAGATTGGTGCAGCTGAATGAGTTGGATGAGATTAGGCATCATGCCTATGAAAATTCGAAGTTGTACATGGAGAGGACTAAGGCATATCATGACAAAAAAATTTCGCCAGACAGTTTGAGCCAAATGATCAGGTACTTTTGTATAAACTTTCGTTTGCAATTGCTTCCAGGTAAGCTGCGTTCTAGATGGTCAGGTCATTTCTAGATCAAGGAAGTGCGTCTTAATGGTGTTGTTGTTCTGATTAGCTCAGAAGGAAAGGAATTTACGATCAATGGACAGAGGGTGACGCATTATTAGGCTAAGGCCGATATTCCAAGAGTTCAGATTCTGCCTCTGGATGATGCACCCGCTGCCTAATCTCCTTTCAGTCAAGCTAATGACGTTAAAAAAGCGCTTGGTGGAAGGCAACCCATTGGTGAGTCTGTAAATATCCAATTTGGTGTTTTTGATTCGATTTTACTTGGTATTTTTCATTTTTGGTGTTTTTGTCATACAGAACTAAGTCTGAAATCTGGAAATCGCCTTGCATCGATCGACGCGGTCATGTGTGTCGGTCGATGCAATGACTGATACGGTTTAGACATCGGAAAGAAGTAACCGCGGGAGAATAAAGAAATATTTCCATAAAGATTGTGGTTTGAGCAGAGGGGAACTTCAAACCGCGAGGAGATAGAAACGAAGAGTGTCGATCTTTGCGGTCATGTGCGACGATTGACACACCCGGTTCAATCAGAAGAAATTGTAAGGTATATGCTAAACCGAAAATTTAATTGAACCAACCTGGTTCATTAATCGCGATAAGCGTCAACCGATGCACCCTTTGCGTCGTTCGACGCACCCAAACACGCGAGGTTAGCCCTTAAATTTCTTTCTTTCTTCTTCTTCCTCATTTTTTTCTCCTTAGCGAAATCAAGAGCAAAATCGCCCCAAACCCTAAAATCTTCATTTCTCACTCGTTTTTGGTGATTCAAAGCTCCATTACACTCTATTTTCCCCTATTCTCATATCTATCACTCATATCATCTGATTTCAAGGTATGTACTCCGAATCTCGATTTCTAGGTTTCGGCCCTAAGGTGAAAAAATCAAAATTCATCACGTTTTTGGTTGATTCATGATATATTGATGTTTGTCTGAGGTTTTTAGTAATGAATTTGTGTTTCCTTAGTGATTGCATAGACATATTTTGCAAGTTTTCCAAAAATATCCAATTTGACGACGAACACTTGCGATTCTCTGATCTATAGCGAAATTAGGACGGATTTAGAGGAATTGAGACTGGTTTTGCTTCTGCTGATGGTTACTTGTGATGATTGATACTGATCTTGATGTGTTTTTTGATCTTAGAGCCTTGGCTTAAACTTTGTTTTCTTGTGTCTTTGATCGCAGATGCCTCCACGAAAGCGCAAGAATGTCACAGATGACTCTGATGTGCCTGCTGACTGACTCTCACGCGCTTCATAACCTCCCGCGCCTATTCAGTGTATTCCTTGAGCGATACAAGCCACTTGGCCTAAGGGATAGAAGGACATGATCCCTATGCAGAGAGAATGGGTGAATGATCTTAAGACAGAGACAGAGAGTGCTGATTGCACTGATAGGGAGATATCTGAGCAGTGGGATGAGTGCGATACATTGTTCTACAATTATTGGCTCGACATGGACATCGAGCCTCCACACTTTTCTAATTACATGACTTGTCAGATGCTGGGTATCAGAGAGGATGTGCAGAGGCTGGTACAGAAGATAGGCTTGGGAACAATGCCTATGAGGAGTTATGAGCTTTACCCAGACTTGGTCAGACAGTTGTTGTCTACCTTCAGAGTGTACTACACTAATGAGATGCGCAAGAGATCATTTAAAGGGATCTTTACCTTCATGTGTATGGGTGTCATGTACCGCATTCCGATTCTAAATCTCTGCCGCATCTACGGGTTCAGTTTGGAGCATATTCGTTGTGTTCTCATTGCTGAGTGGAGGGATTCAAACACTCAGTTCTTCTGGTCTCATTTTGGAAATGAGCAATATAACTAGTGGGTCTCCAATCAGACATCTATATGACATCCGGTCCTGAGGTATGTCATGTGCATTTTGGGGTACACATTGTTATGAAAGTCCAAAGCAAACAAGATGAGGAAGAAAAAGCTTATGATGCTTTACACTGGGATGAGTCACTTTTTCGAGGCCACTGCCTTGACTGATCATGCACATAGTCTTAATATGGGAGTAGTCTTCGTTGATCATCTCTGCAGTCTAAAGAAGAAGGCATTTTCCGGCAAGAAGACTGAGACTGTGCACAGTCTGCTTACTCCTATTTTCCAGCAGTTTAGGCTTCCTATGGATGGGAGAGAGTGTGTGAACAAGAGTTTATGGATGGATGATGCTCACTTGAGGAGTGCCATTTGGATTATGGATGGAAACCTCTGGGTTTTCCATGATGCAGACTCGCGTAAGTGGTGCGTGAAGCTTCCCTTACCGGAGCTCATGAAGATGGATACATTGCTAGCTTTGAGCCTCACATGAACTATATGCGCTGTGTACCTACCACTGCTAACCCTCTTAGTGCTTCTACCTCTGGAGCTTCTACTTCAGCTGCTCATCCGCCTTCGCCTGCCCCTACAGATACAGCAGGATAGTTCGTACCTATACCATATCCTGATCCCCCTATAGATCCCGCAGAGATGTCCAGAGGAGATTTTCAGACCATGGTGAACGATAGAGAGATGGGACTTTCAGAGATGATAGATAGATGCTCTTGCAGATGTCAGCATATAGTCCATGTTCCTACTGCTGCTCCTCGATGCAGACGCTCGCCCACTCCTGAGACTACTAGTATCTCTGATCGATATGATGGTATCGATGATGACACTGAGTCCAATGAGATCTGATTTCCATGACTTTGGTTATGTACTTTTCTTTCTTTCTTTTTACTTTTCCTTAAGTCATTTTTATGTTTTCTTGAGTCTATGTCAGTCCGTCTACATTGGAACTGCTGTACTTTGCGTTTTATGACTATCTGGTTGCTTTGATCATGTGTTGTCTTTGGTTTTTATAGCTTACAGGTTTAGTTTTTGTGATTTTTCACGGAACAAATGTTTTCTGCAAAAATTTACAAAACAGATATGCAGTGCGTCGATCCGCAACGATCGTTGCAGCCATTCCGTAAACATGCGTTGATTGTTTCACCCTGTGTCGGTCGACGCAGTTATGCGACATGTAAAATTAACAGACCAGAAGTACATTCGGTCCCTTTTTCATCTTTTACCGATCATAAGCTTTGATTCCACTGGGAACAGTGTGTTTGAAATGTGGAAGAGGTGGTACTGACATAATCTTTTTCTTTTCTTAGAGTCAGTTGGGCCTGTATTATTGAGTCAAGACTGTTTAGTAAAAAACTACGCTTTTGAGGAGATCACTACACTCGCAAGAACCTAAGTGACCATTGTATGAGCTTGCAGATGATCTCTGACTATTAGAAAACCCAACGCATATCAACCTACTGAGGACACTCATATCACTTCAGGTTTTCAGAGAATCCATTACTGACTTCACCTTTAACTTGACTTAATTTTTCTCACCTAGGGGCTTGGTGTACTTTGAGTTGAATTCCTCTGTTAGTTCTGACACAGCCTGTAAACATGTCTAAGTATGGTTCCCTTCTCCCCTTCCATAAAGTTAAAAAAAAAAAAATAAACTGCGGATAAGCTAGTAGCTTCGAAGTGGTCAAAGGAGTGGTAGAGACCCATGTTACCTCATGTGCATTCATGGAATGTGTCCAAAGTACATCTCAATGCGGGAAGAGCACTAATAAAAAAAATGATACCCAATGGGAAAAATAATATGCTAAGGAAGGAAAAGGAGAAGAAAGGAACCAGAAAAGGATAGTTTGGTGGTTAGATGCTAGAAGAGTTAGAGTCCATGTGTCTTTGATCGATACTCCGTATGTGTGATCGCACTTATTAGATTATAAAAGTTAGTATGGTGAATTTGAATGCTCTGAATGTGATTGGAGTTTAGTTAGGACAGTTGCTAAGTGTGGGGGTGGGGGGGATTATATGTTGGTCTTGATGCCTGCAGGTTTATTTTTCAAGTTGTTTACTAAGGGGAATCTGAGTGTAGTACTTCAACAATGAAACGAGTTTCTGATGTTTTCAAACTTCTTCTCCTCATCTTGGTTTTCTATTTTGCTGGAGGGCAAGCAAAGCCTAAGTGTGGGGAAGTTGCTATATCATGGTTATTAAATTTTTCAAGCCATGATATAAGTATATATTCGAGTCTTTTGTAGCGTCTTTCGAGTCTTTTCAGGTGTTTATTAGGTTTACACACGTTTGGAGGACTTTGAAAGATGTTGAAGCTTTTTGGGCAAATATTGGAGCTGGAGCCGTGATGAACAGAAATCACTCTGTGGAGTCAACCTGAGCATCTACCGATGCACTTATGAATCGATCAACACAGACCCAAATCGCAGAACTGTCAGCGCATTAATGAAGTTTTGAAGAATTACAGTTTTGAACTAGAAGTTCTAATATTCACAAAAGATACCCAAGACATGTTACACACTTTATATTAGGGTTTTTGGAGTTTTATTCGTGTTACACTTTTCATACTTTTGGCTAGAGAGAGTTTAGGAGCTTTGAGGCTGATCCGTACCTAATAATGCTTTTGGAGAAGATTTCGAACCCCTTTTCTATTCTCTACTCTTCTTTAATGCAATCTATTAAATTATGTTGTATGTTTCATTCATTATGTCTGAGTATATTCATTGTTAGGTTTAGGGATTCTCATAGGGTTTTCATGGCATGTTAGATTGAATTAATCAGTTAAGGATTCATAACATGTTAGTTCTTTAACATGAATTGTTCTTAAAGCTAGTTTCTAACACGATCAATTGGAATTTAGATCTAGGGTTTATATATTGACATGAAAGTGTGATTTAGAATCAGATCAATTTAGGTTGAGAAAATCAGTTACTTGCAAAGTAATTTGGTTTAACTGATTTACGAAATAATCGAACATGCACTTAATGCTAATTTAATCTGTTAATAATTGCAAAGAAATTTGGATTTCTAGGGTTTAGACTTAGTAAATTCTCGCAACGAAATTTGGTTAGTTTTACATCTGTGTTGGAGTTCTAGAACGGTAATTAATTCGATCATGATTGATTATTTGATAAACATACCGATTTTCTGATTTATTTACTGCTTTTGTTTATTGCTTATTGATTGCTATCACTTAACTCTACTCGATATTTTATAGTTTATCATAAGATTCTTGAGTCTTTGTGGTTCGACCCCTATATACTACATTTGTTTGTGCACTTGCAATGTAACTTAGGGATTAAACTCTGACCATATGCAACACAACACTTGGAACAGATCAAGCTAATTTAGTCAAGGAAGCTTCTCTGATTATATGGGATGAAGCATTCATGATGATCAAGCATTGTTTTGAATCACTAAAAGAAGTTTGAATGATATAATTGGGAATAAAGGTGACAAGCCTTTTGGTGGAAATGTTGTGGAGCTTGGAGGTGATTTTAAAAAAGTACTTCCCTTTATTAATGGCACTTGTAGGGCTGAAGTTGTGTTTGCTGCACTAAATTCATCCTATCTTTGGGAACATTGTAAGGTTTTTAACTTACAAAGAACATGCAGTTATGTTCTAATATTTGACCGCTGAAGAGGCAAAGGAACTTGAAGAATTCTCGAATTGGATATTAGATATTGGCAATGGAAAAAATTTTGAACATAATGATGGTGAGACTATAATCGATATCCCATAAGAGTTTCTAATTACAAATTCAGATGATCCAGTTGAAGCGATTAGCAAGGAAATATATGGAGAATCTGCTTTGTTTCAGGAAGTTAGGGAACCAAAGTTTTTTCAGGAAAGAGCTATATTATGTCCAACAAACAAGGATGTCAATATGATTAATGAGCATATGTTAGATAAACTCGATGGTAAGTCAAGAATCATCTCTCTTACCCATGCTAACTTTCGTTTTTATACATATACTAACCTTGCTTTTTATTTCAGGTGAGGATATGATATACTTAAATTCAGATAGTATAGACCCGTCTGATATAAGCTTAGTAAACAATGAAGCACTTAGTTCTGATTTTCTAAATAGTATTAAGGCTTAACTATAGTATAAGGTTGAAGATTGGTTGTCATATGATGTTGCTTCAGAATATTGATACTACATGTACTAATAGTCTTTTAACCATATTGTTAACTTCATCTACGTTTTTAATATATTATGCTAAGTGCTTTAAACAGGGAGATTAATGAATGGGACAAGACTTCAAATTCCAGCTAACAATTTTATGGTGGAAATATGAGTTACTACTGGAGTAGGAGTTGGAGATAAAGTGTTCATTCCTAAATTTTTGATAACACCATCAGATAAAAAACTACCCTTCAAAATGTGCAGGAGACAATTGCCATTGACTGTGGCTTTTAAAATAACAATCAACAAATCCAAGGACAATCATTATCAAAATTTGGGTTATTTCTACCAAGACATGTGTCTTCACACGGACAACTCTATGTGGCAATATCTAGGGTCACAACGAAGAAGGGATTAAAAATTTTGATTGTCGACAGAGAAGGTAAACCTCAAAAACAAACTATGCTATGAATGTTGTTTTCAAAGAGGTTTTTAGCAATCTTTGACCACTATCTTTTGTATGTATTTTCATCTTTTGATTACAATGAACTATTTGACAACATGTTTTCTTCTTTTAGGTCTAATAAACTTTAACATAGACAATTAGAGTTGAAGTTGTTGAGATTGTTTTCTTATTTATTTCAATGAACACAATGTTTTTGTTTCATCGAATTAGTTACAATGTTTTATTCTTATGTGTTAATTCTCAATATCTACAAATAACAGATAAAACAAAGCTTTTTCTATCGAATTATGCTTCTTAGCTTCTTCTCCAACCTTATAGTAACTATGCATATATAAAATAAGGTAATGTATGTTACTAACCTTTTAAAATATTTTACAACCTTGGCTATTACTCCATTGATCACTTGTTTTAGAATTAGATACCTACATATCAGTCAAAGAATTTATCAAGTGGTAACTAATTTGAGATATGAGTTCTGAAAAAAAAAAAGATGAAATCAAAATATTAATAGTTACTCACAACGGATGCAAAAGGTGACAGATTATATATTGCCTTATATCAAAAATTCTTTTATTTTTTATAAAACCTAAACTCGGTAATGAATAAACCTAAAATAACTCCATTGATACATTGTTTTAGAATTCGAGACCTACTTGTCAATCAAAGTAAATATAAAGGGAGACTAAATTGAGATATGAGACATTTAAAAAGATAAAATCCGAAGTGCAATAGTTACTCACATTGGATGCAAAAGTTGACAGATTATAGATTGCCTTCATCCAAAAATCTTTTATTTTCTTAAAAACATAAATTCGGTATCTGAAGACTGCCCAGCCTTTTCGATCCATTACGAAGAGTTGGAGAAGCGAAGAGTGTTTTTCAAGACGTTTAATCTAGTTCACATCTCACGCTCAAGCAACAAGGAGACAGACAAGCTAGCAAAGAGTGCTCGCATATTCAACCCATATATCTTCGTCTACGTAGGTCCATATCTACCTATCTAGGCATCCTAGATGTTCCAAACTTGTTGACGAAAAAACATAAATTCGGTAAATTATAAACCTGTAATTTTTTGGAGCGAATACTAACATATTTTGTTATCTTTACGTTTTCTGCTATATGCTAATATTTTATAATATATTGCCCTAATAGTTTTAAATTCAATATTAAATAATATTAAAAATGATTTGGGTCTATCGTGATTGTAATTATTTTCAATAAATAGACAAGCGTTAATAACTTTTCAACACGATTTCATTTGAGCTAAGATAATAATAAATATCATTACCTTATTATTACTAATGAAAGTAGAAATTATTGAGGCCCGTCTAGGATTGTTGAAGATGAAACGATGCCATCGATGGAAATACATTCGGTATATTCTAGGTTCTACTGTAAACTGAACCGCGCGATCGACGAGCAAACGGTGTTGAACTGCGGCGAAGTTTTCTGAGGAGATAGGAGGATGGTTTTCAACAACTCAGGCGACAAGTTGAGTTTCTGGTATTTTCTGTAGATTAATATATAAAACTAGGGTTGTGTAGCGATTTTCTTGATATAAACGAATTGTGAAATTGGTCGGAATAGTGTTTCATACATCTTCTTGCGCTAATTGTGGCTTCTTATTATTGGAACAAAGTTTGATTTGAGAAGTAGACTTTAGAGTTTAGCCAACAAGTTCAGATATTCTCTACTGCATTTCGGTTTATTCAATTTTTATGATTTTTCTGATTGTTTTGGGCTTATGTGTGTAATGAATTTGTATTTGTATGACAAATATTAAGTTTGCAAAATAAATCAACGGATGGGAAACCCTCAGTTTTTCAAGCCTCTTATTCATGACGATTTTCTTGATAGTGTGGTACGTAATCTTAGTTCTTTCTCTCGATTTCTTGATTTTGTATATTTTGATTCTTCTTGGGTATATTTTTTTCTTTGTGTTGCAGTATACTCTGGAAACGTTCTTCAAGAAGTTTATACTTGAAAAACTAATGTTGAAGTTGGTAAAATCACTTCTGATTTTACTGATCGAAAGTGGCCTATCAAACGAGTTGGCGATAAGCTTACTGAAGGCTTGAGACAGTTTGTTGAGGCATATGATTTTTGAGCATATGACCTTTTAATTATTGAGTATTGTAGAGGTGCCGATTTCCATATGGTACAAGCATTCGGACCAAGCTGTTGTGAGAACAAATGGGAAAATGTCACAACGGAGAGTCGAGAAGAAAACACGGGTAAGTTTTTTCTGTTATCTTCGAGAAAATTTGTTTTGTCTTTGTTATTTTTGACTTATATTTGCCTTATTTCTGAAGGAATTAAGGAAAAATGTGTTTCATTAAACGTCACAAGAGTTTTCTGTTATCTTCGAGAAAATTTGTTTGTCTTTGTTATTTTTGACTTATATTTGCCTTATTTCTGAAGGAATTAAGGAAAAATGTGTTTCATTAAACGTCACAAGAGACATCATCAAACGTAGTAGAATTGTAAGTTATTATCTTTTTACTTTCTCATATTTTTTTATCTTTTGGGGTGTGTTTGTTCCTTTGTATTTTTATTTAAAATATTGTTACATGATCAATATTATGATTTTCCCACTAATGGTTTCCTCAAACTCTCCTCCAAAAATTCTATATCGTCATAACTCTCTAAATCTTATGTTGGAATTCGTTTTTGTTTTTGGACAAAAACTTATGTTTAGTGTTTTGTTGTGTTTTGTATGGGTGTTGAATTGATAATAAATTTATTTTGGGTTTCTACTTATGTCCCATTTTAAGTCTTTTAATAACTATTGAATTCATTTTTTATGTTTTATTTTGGTTTAAAAAACTTTTTAAGTTTGTTTTTAATTGTTTATATTTTTGCTACTCGAATTCTTCTATTAACATAAATCAATAAAATTCAAACAGTTCTTCACTTTAAATTTATCTATTACAGGGAGTGGTAAATATTCTATTTTCCTTATTTAGTGTTTTTGTGATTAAATAAAAGTTTTTAAATTCAACTAATATAACTAGCACAAGGAATGAATATAGAGAGACACAAAATAAAGAAAACAGAATATTACTTAGAATTCGGGGAATCGGCCTATTCCTACCTCAACACATCTTCACGGTCCTAATCAGTACATGAAATTTTTACAAGTGCGAAATCATACATCAACTCAATTTTAATTCAAATTTCATACATATATTACGAAAATTAGGTCAATTCATTCATTGACCGAATGTCCATTAGTCAAACGTTAATAGTTGATGATGTGGCAGTTACATAATATTACGTGGCAATCTAGTCACTTAATTAAAAATTAAATTTAAGTATTAAACGAAACTGTGTCGTTTTGAATTTGGATTAAAAAAAATATTATATCGTTTGAAAGATAACAGCCATGTCTGAAACACCAGCCAAACCCAAACCAGATCCCAAATCCTCTGCTCTACCGGCTATGTTGCCATATAATTGAGCAGTCTTTCCAATGCGATTCTCTTCTCTGATTTCCAAATTCCCCAACTCCATTGCTCATATTCAAACTCTCTTACAATTTCACCCAACATCACACGTAGAACCATTTCTTGAATCAAAAACCAAGACAGCACACATCTCTCTAAGAAACACAGAATCAATTCATTTCCCACGAAATTTCCTTACATTTTCACCTAACAACGATGAGAGAGGACAAATATGAGGACTCAATTACCAACGTACAGAAATCAAGTAGACGGTTTTTTCAATAAAAGGAAGAATTGAAGTCATTGCTCTGGCTCGTTTCCAGCGAAACCGGACCATAACCTCATATGGCCCTTAGTGGCAAAAAATAATCTACCATGGCTTTTTAAATATCATGTGGCCTCCAATATATGAAATTTCAAAATTGCCCTTAATGAAATTTCTGTTTTTTAAAAAAAAAATTGGGAATAAAAAAAAATTGGGATAAATTGTACGACTGGTACAATTGGTACCACTCGTATAACTAGTATAACTAGGACAACTCATTTTTACAGGACAATAAATAATATTCATGGCACAATCATACATTTTGATTATAAATGAGATGAAGTACAATAGAATCGGAAAAATCGTCATATTTCCAGTTTTGTGATGGAAAAAACTTTGGAAAAAAATTGAGCGATTTTTTATGGTGAAAATTTTAAAATTTGATTGTGTAATTTGTTTGTGTTGTTAATATTATTTGTGTTTGTGTAAATCTTTGTAGGACTAAAGTTTGAATTCATGATATTTCTTTGAGGTACGACTGGTACAACTGGTTCAACTCTTTGATAATACAAAATGTAATACTTTATTTTTGGGTAAATACAATCATGATGTTAGTTTTAAACGTTACTAAAACATTTACAAATACATTTCCACATTTGTATTAATTAAACAATTTCAAATTTTGGTTATTTATTGCATAAGCATCATATTTATACATAATCTATCTTATACTTTTAAGGTTAGTATTGGAATACTAACAATATTAATATGGAAAATAATTAACAAATTATTTTTTCACATGTTATGATTTGATAATATTATAAATCTATTTTATTTACTTAATTTCATAAATACAACTAGAAAAAATTAATATAGATCATGGTATTACTTATTATAAGTTAAAACTATGAAAATACAACTTTTTGTTAAAAAAAATAATTTGTAGCAAACTGGTACAACTCTTTGGAAAAAAAAATTCTTATGACAGCAAATGTTTTTCATGTTTTTCACGTGATTTTTGTTTTTAATGTTACTAATTCTAGTTCACCTTTGTACTAGTTATACCAAAATCTTTAACTCTACCAAAAAGGTGTTTTAGTTGTACTAGTTGTACCTAACATAACCATATCCATAAATAACTATGAATTACATAAAATCAAACATAAAAAAACCTACATAAATCTGAGATATATAAAACAAAAAAATTATCATCACATACAAACATCACATAGCTAAAACATTAAGTTAGATTTTATACAAGATACCACATATTTCTTATAGGACCAAAATCACCAATTAAGATTGATGAAGATTAAAATATGAGAAGCATTTCTACTTTTATTTCCAACACAAAATTGATTAGCCATATGTCTCTTGAATTCCAGATTTTCTTAATGCTTATGATGACGAGGAGATTGAATGAGAAAGCAATGATGATAGGTCCCACTCTTCCCCGTTTACTCTCTCCATAATTTCATCCTCTACAATAACAACAACAACACACACACTTAAACAATGTGATAGATGTGTTCCCATCTATGATATAACTAACTGCTGCATCTAGCAGTTTTTCCATTAAATGTTCACCTACTTGAGGAGTCCACACAATGTAAACTTACCCGTGACAGATTTCAACAAGCTGCGGGAGAAGATCAGTGTCTCGAAGGCGGACAAACGCAGTAGATGTTGTGCTGACAGCCTGGGATGTAACAATTATAAGAGACTGTAACCTTGTTATAGACCCCTTTGTCTTGTCTAGCTTAGCCTCATTCTCTCCCATGTAGTCTTCACTTTGAAGTTTTGCCAACTTCTTTTTCGTGTTCAATCTAGCCTGCAAGTTCATCTGTATCTCCAATAATTAGTAAAAACTAAAAACATAACCTACGAGAGATGACATAAACTGATTTGGATAAAAAATAGAGACCTTGACTTCCTCATAGAGTTTCTTCCCATGCTAACAGGCGGTCTAGACTGGAACAAAGGCTCTTGGAGCCTCCCGGTTGTTCCAGTGCGGTTGTGTCAAGCCTGTACTTGAATTCCAATGGTTGAGCTCAGGTTGCTCAAAACACTACTCGAATGAATCACCGTCTCTGAAAAAAAGAAAATTTCACAATCCCAAATCATACTAATAACGAATTAAGATTACCGTATTTGGAGCATCTGATTCAAATTAATCAAGCTCACTCTTCAATTGGCTGAAACTGCGATCGAGCTGAGCCCTGCCAAGATGGAGCATCTGCGAGACTTGATCGCCGGCGGAGGCCGCCTTGTCGAAATTCTCCTTGATCGTCATCGCGTCGTCTGCTTTCCTATACTAGTCTTGTGCAACGCTGGCGCTATTGAAGAGAGGGGAAGGAGGGTAGAAGTTCTCCCAATTCCACGGAAGAAGCTTGCGAAGGGGTGGTTGAAGAGAGAGTTTAGGATTAGTTTCGATTAGATGAGTTGGGTTATTGGTTTCGGGTGGATAGAATAGGTTGGGTTGAAATTTTATGAAAACCTTAAGGTTAGAAATGAAATTGACCACAATTTTTGTGTTATAAAAATTAATCTAAAATAAAGGGATTTTCTCAGAATTTTGGAGAGTCTGGAGGGCCATGTGAGATTATGATCCAGCGAAACCCTATAAAATTATCGGGTCCAATTGTAATTAACAAAAAGAATCGGGTCCAATTGAGGCAATAGAAAGCAACAAACCAAACTCTTAGAGAGTAAACCAATCCGATTAAGGGAAGTATAATGCTTACCAAAGAGAAACTTTCTCCACTACAAAACTTTTGGAGTTTTTCTTAGTCGGTGAAAGTTTAACCCAAATTCACCGACTAAGAAGAACCAACAAAATTCGGCAGCTACCGGCGGTGAACCCGTGAAGGAAAATCGTAGTAAAGAAGTGATATTTACAGAGGAACAAATCAACGGCTCAAAATTTAGGGATGCAAGTGGGATTTTTAGACACAGGTCGAAGTTTAAATCATCTTCTCGATCAAGATAGTAAAAAAAAAACAAAGCTAGAGAGAAGAGTAGGAGATTTGAAAGTTTGAGATTTCGTTAACTTAGAGCAACATGATTTTGTTTAATCAAGAAAAAGGGGAAATTGGCACGGTTCTATCATCCCCTCATATTAAACGACTTCGTATATTTTTTTTAATCCAAAACTCAAACGACATCGTTTTCTCTAATACTTAAATTTAATTTTTAATTAAGTGATTAGACTGCCACGTAATATTTTATAATATACACATAATATTCTGTAACTATCATGTCATCCAACTATTAACGTTTGACTAACGGACTTCCGGTCAATGAATGAATTGACCGGATTTTTATAATACATGTATGAAATTTGAATTAAAATTGAGTAGATGTATGATTTCGCACATGTGAAGAATTCATGTACTGATCGGGACCGTGAAGATGTGTTGAGGTAGGAATAGACCGATTTCCCCTTAGAATTCTAATAAAATCTTTCAACACCCCACTAAAATCAATAGTAAGCGGACCACAACTACCACTTCAAATTTATTAAACTTATCTCTTGAAGCTATACGTCTTTTCACTTTAAACGGTTGCTTAAGGGTTTTCCAAAAGGTTCAAATTTTTTTATAATTATAAAATCTTCTTATGTTCGAAAACTTATTCTCGCAGAGATAAATTTTTTCCATTTTGTCTGCGAAAATTATAAAAAGATAAGAATTTGTACACCCAAGTGGTCTTCAAGGTCATGTCATCTTTAGTGATTAAAGGTTATATTTTTAATGATTTATTTTACTTAGATGGTATTTATCGACGTTTTCTTTGATCTATATTTCATTTACTTATTATTAGAATAAATATTACATTTTAGGGTATCAAGATTTAAGTGACAATACCACGAATTCATTTAAAAAATCAATGAAAACTTTGAGGAAGGCTCATAGAAATATATCGAAAACTTTGATGGCATCTCCACTCCTGCTAATCCAAGATACACTCTTACACCAAAAAGGATAATCATCGACTCTCAAACTCAGATTTTGAACTGATTTATTGTTGTTGAGGATAATTTCTACGATTTTATTGGAGTGGAGGCAATATTAAAGAGGGAAATACCAACAAAGTACACCATTGGTATGTTTGACCGTTTATATCTTTATAGGTATCTTATAAGAAAGAAAATGGTCATGCATACTAATTTATTTTACTCATATATTGGTTTTTCTAGATGTCATTGGATGCATCAAATTTGTGGGTCATCTCAAGTCATGTGAACAAGAGAAGATCAACAGGAGAAAATTTCTTAAGATTCAGTGAAGCATATTTGGTTTATCTTAGGGAAATGAAGTAAAAAAATCTAAATTTATACATTTATTTAATTTGAATTTATTTTAAACCATTTTTCTACACCATTTACATTTCGTCTTCCAAATATGGTCGTAAACATTTTAATAATTTATTCACCATTTTCAACTATTATCAAAGAGGAAAATACATAGAATGCTTGGCTAGGGGTCCTCTTGCAATAAAGTTTCATGAATTATGGCATTCTACTGAAAATTATGAAACAGTTGTTGTATTGAGTCATACTTTGGGTAAGTATATAATTTTTCATACGTATTTACTTATTTTTTATTTCCGTAAAATGATATATATATATATATATAGTATATAAATTAATTGTACTGCTTTTTGGCATAGGAACCTTATCTGGAAGATTCCGAAATTATTTCTCAAACTGAATTTGATCTCGAGTTGGAATAGGTTAAACAGATGTAAGAGTGGTATGTTTTTCAACAATTACAATACGATAATACAATTATTTTTGTTTATAACGTAAGACAATTGAATTTTTTTTCCTTTTAGGGTTCGGTGGACAAAATCCACAGGAATAAATTTCAAACTCTGATCCTCCTTATTATAATTCAAGTCCCTTCTAAATTAAGAACTATATCTATTTTTTGTAATATTTTTTAGACATGGTTTGTTCCTTAAGGCCCATATAAAAGGCTTCTAACTTATTTTGTCTTGAAACATTACTCTTTTGTGTTTTATGTTATTAATTATAATTCTATGTTATTGTGCTTATTATTATTTTATTTTGTTCAACAACTAGTTTAATTTTATATAGAATTGCTAAGATGCACAGATTGTGATTTATATAGTTGTTTTTATATATGTAAATAATATTATTAGATGAGCCTTTTTAAAGATTTTGGCAAAGACAAATCAAATTTTGTTAAATTTTGTGAAACAATTTCAAATTTTGTCCGCTTAAAAAGCCCCATTAGACTTACTATTTTCAAACAATTTTTAAGGCTCGAGTTAAATTTTTAGCCAATCATCGATTATATCGAAAAACAATAGTATAATAAATATTTACACAAATCGGAAATATATTCACAATTTGTTTACCATACCTTTCCTCACTGTCTAATCTCCTATGAAAAGAACTCAATCGTAAGTATGTTAACACTAATCTTAACCCTTCAGTTTTTTTACCACGTTAGATTTTAGTTTTTAATTATCTTCTGACAAGAACTCAATCAAATTTTAGTTTTTTAGGGTTTATGAACAGCAAATCATACAGATTTAATATACGATAAAGAAATTTTTGTATTTATAATTTCAATTACGCATTATGCCATCGTGTCCATGGTGTTATATTATTTGTACTATATTACTTAAAATATCGAATTGATTCATTTTGTCAAACTAAGATCAAACTACACCAGACAACAACAATGTCGAACTCTCATTTCGTGAAGCCTCTTTTTCAAGAATTCTTTGATGGTGTGGTATGTAATTGAAGTTGTTCCATTATCTTTATTTGTATATTTCGGAAAATTTTAGTTACTTTTAACTTTTTTGCACTTTTTCTATTTATTGCAGAATATCTATGTCAAGTTTTTCAAAAAACACATAGAAAGAAAGACTAATGTTACAAAAGGGGAGCTCACATCCGATGCTTCTAATAGAAAATAGTGTGTCCATTTGGTCGAAGACACACTAAAAGAAGGATGTTAAGAATTTGTGGAACCATATTCATTTCGACTAGAAAACATTCTTATTTTCGAGTACAATGGAGAACTTAATGTACTTGCTTTTGGACCAAGTTGTGCAGAGTTGTAATACGTCGACTCAAATAGATGTTGAAGAGGAAGACATTAGTAAATTATCAGCTTTTGCTTCCAAGTCAATAAAGACTCTTTTTGGATATAAAAGTATGTAACGTTTATGTTTCTTTGCATGCACTGGAGACAACATTTTAACACTAACAACCACTAAAGACACGTTAAGAAATAGAAGAATTGTAAGTTTTCAACATATATTATTCTTAGAAGTGTTTACTTATTGCTCATTTGTGATAACTCGAAATATTTGTAGCGAACAATTTTTTGTTTATGTAGTTTCTTCCTCAGATTTTCAGTAGGGCAAATGATTTGGAAAAGACTGTAATTAAGAAAATTAATTTGGCGAATGAGAAAGGTGATTGGTTGCCTGTAAATTTAGTGATGGAGATTGAAAGTATTAGACGTAGTTTGCGTTTAACAGGTTTCTTGAGCGATTTTCTAAATGCAAACAACATCAAGTCGAACAACACTTTTGTGTCGGAGTTACTTTGGGAAAACCTATCGACTCCTTTGTTTAAGCTCTGCTAAAAAAACAATACTCACACTTGATATTTTTTAGTTTATATTATTCTACCTTTTCATGTTCAAGTTAAACTTAAGTGTAGTGTCGACTATGTTTTTATGTTTTATTTTGGATTAAAAAACATTTTAAGTGTGTTCTTAATTGTTTAGATTTTTGCTATAATCTATTATCTTTGAATCATTATATAATGATTTTAAAAATAAAAACAAAACAAAATCAAATGTTGTCTAAAACTGTTCAAAAAAGACAACAAAAAAAAACAAATCGATGTTAGACATCTAAAATATAAACAGAAAATAATTATTTAACTATTGATATATGAAAATTCGTTTATTAACATAAAAAAAAATATTCAATGTAAATTAAAATTAAAAAATGTATGTATGTTCAGTACGGGTCTGACTCTAGTTCCCTAAAAAAATTAAACATTATTTTGATAGCGTTATCACTCTAAGTATGTGGGGAAGACGAAAATCGTATATTATTAAGTTTAAAGATTACCTCCAACTTATAAAATCAGTCTCTACATGGGGAATACGAAAAACATTTCGTATGATCCTGAAAAATAATTGATTTTGGGCATTTGCTATTAGCATATAGAAATAGTCAATTACTATTTTATTGGGTCCAAACTAGTTGAAACCTCAAATTATTTCGGTTTCATGCAGAATAAAAAAAAAATGATCTTAGACGATTATAGAAGTGTATTCAAACTCGGAACATATATGCTAAAACTAAGCGAATTTATAGTGTAAAGATTACCCAAACTTATAAAATCAGTCTCTAACTATATAAAACTGTCTTAAAAATATCAGAGAGCTGTATAGTTCTCTAACTGATCAATCTCTTTTCAAACAGCCTATTATAACTTTAAAAAAAAAAAAAAAACAGCCTATTATAATTGTCCCTAGTTTGTTTTAGAAAAAAAAAAGGAAATTCATAACTAATTATTTACAAAAATTGTAAATACCATGGTACTATAAAATGGTTTTTTTTTTAATTAAATTAGCGATTTTGAGTTTAATAAAGCCTACTAACAAATTAGGGAAATTGGCCAACTAATACTTTAAAATAATTCTTCTGTCTCATGAATACACTCATGACATATGCAAATATATATATATATATATAATTTATTTTAAATTTTTCATTCAAACTAACAAAGTTAAGTTAAATTATACATTATCTCTTGTCTATTGGTCAAACGTTTAAAGAAACGAACATGTCGTATTAATTCAGTCACATACCTCATCAAAACTCAGCAATCTCAATCAGTACACACAACATGTGAAAAACATACTGTAACACAATGTTTTTTCAAATTTATATCTGAATTAATAAATTAAATCATATATTGACTTCTTGTATATTTTTCAAACGTTTATGAAAGCTTACATACTTGCGTTAGTCTAATCATTATTCTAGTTTCGTAATAAAAACTAAAGTGTTTTCTACTTTTTTTTTAACTCAAAGGTAATATGAACAACAATAATACAGTTATAAGAAATATACAATTTTCGAATATATGGGTATTACTATTAGTTAATCTCTATTGTCTTGAGTTTTAGATGATGTTTGATGGCCAAATGTGAGATCATATGCGTATTCTTTTTTGAACATTGTCTACTGTCTCGTGATGATCAATAGACTTTACATATTCGTACCGAACATACATACATTTTTTAATGCTAGGGCGAATACTTTACATATCCCAACAAATTTACTGTTTACTGTTTAGTTGAATTAACCATAACTACGCCGTACTTTTTGTTTGTCTTAAACACGCGTGTGGGGAGACATAGCATGACAGCATGTGGATGCTCAATTTGCAGAGAAACTTATATTCTATTTTTATATATACTAGTATATAAAAATAAATATAATTTCACGAGTTAATGGACTTCATCATAATGTTGTGTTCCCCTTGTAAACTTTTGAAGAATTCTTTCTGATAATTTTATTAGGTCACTTGATTCTCGTTCTTAACTTTAATAAAACTACAAGACTTGATGTATCGTTCTATTTTACTCCATAAATAAATCTTGTCTGATAATGAAAATCCAATAAGCAATATGTGGGATAGGCATGGGCATATTCGTTTGGATTCGGATTGGGATTTTTGGGTTTTTGAATTTTCTGATTTAGAACTAGGTATCACATTTGAATATTTATATATATATATATATATATATATATATATAGTTCGGGTTCCATTAAGATTATCAAATTTGAGTACACAAAACTACAAAAAAATGTTTGAAAACTCAAAACAATATTCAAAAGATTTGAAAATACTTGAAATCTCATAAAAGAATATATATATATATATATATATAAACTATCTAAACATATTTTAAAGTATTCAAAATATATGTTCTATCTAAAAAACTAATAAATAACTATTCAAATTATCCAAAATACTCAAAAAACAGAATTATTTAAAGTTATGTAAAAACTTGGATTATTTCGACACTTGTTCGGATTTGATTTGGGTATTACATAATATCTGAAATATCTAGATCTAAGTCTCATTCAAATATTTTTGTATAATCGGTACAGATCGGAATCAGATTTTTCAGATTGGATTCAGGTTTAAATTTTAGGTTTCAAGTAAATACTCTCATACCTAATGTGAGAAATAAAATAAATTCATCAGAACTATATATAAGTTGTTCTCCCCCCTCCCCCCTTAATGTTGTTGTTTCTATGAAACAGTACATATAATTTCCTTGATGCATAGTTTATGTGTCATGTTGATAAAAAATGATAATAATAAACTGACAAAATATTGTGTATTTACTTTATGAAAATCGAAACAGTGGATTTTGTAATTTTTGAAGCATAGTTGATACAAAATTAATGTATGTTTTTTTTTAAAAGAGGCATTTGTATTTAAACTTAAGAAAGAAAAATTTACAAACTACATGTTATTGATGTTTATGGATTTTTCTTATTAGTAACACACCAACAAATTTACAAATCAAATAAAAGTTGAACTAGTCTAGCCCAATTAACAAGGGAGAGAGAAAGAAGTTATGATTATCTTTGTGATCATCGATCGCTCAACCACCACCATTGAAGAAGTTGAGTAGTCAATCACCACAGCGTAAGAGGGTTTCCAAGAACTTGACCTAATCCTTAATAATCATTAGTAGAATTTTGACATGTGATTCACCGAGTTTACAGAGCGCAGACTAAGAATCTGAGTATTTATATGTCGCTTAATCAGTTATGTGATGATATCATGTGATGTGTAAGTGTTGCTATGAATTCGACTATTTCGTTCAGCCCAAACCCAGTAAATTGCCACTTGCCACATGAGTAATCCGATTCTTTTTTATACTTTCCTCTTGTTATAGCTTGTAGAATGTTGATGGTAGAGTCCCAAGATCGGCAGTGTGGAGTGTTGATTCGTGATGCTAGTGACGACCAAATAGACCAGGATTAATCACAGTCGAAGAAAAGGTGATTCCAACTTTCAGAACCCGAGTTGCAGAGTACACAACGATCTTCTGTTCTTAATCTCCAACGCATTAATTTTTCTTTTGTTGGGCACCATCCAAGATAAAAATCCAAGAGGGAAAGTTGTGCTTGGGGATGCCACTACTTATCCAAACCCACACTCTTCCAAAGTACCACCGGATTTTCACCTCTGAGACTTCTATAAACAGCACCTATAAAGTATTTATTTGTTATCTTGCCATCCATTTCCCACTCGTAATGATCCTCAACTGTAGTTTTTTCCACCGTAGTTACATATGCTTGAAAATTGACTTGGTTGTCTGATCGAGCAGGGGGAAGACGCCACTGATCATTGGAGAATAGCGAGGAAACTCTTGCATTTTGCTGCACCCCTAGACGAGAAGACCGAGCAGTAACCATATACTTCGATAGCCGACCATAAGGTGTCCAGTTATCTGACCAGAACATCGCCGCATCACCATTACCCACTCTGAGTTTAACCCAGGTATAAGCCAACTCTCTGATTTTTAAGAGCTTGCTAGCGATCCAAGAGAACTTAACATTAGGCTTTATGGTCCAGAAATTACTTAGGTTCCCAGCTAGTCCTTCACTCTTGAACCAAGATACCAACACTAATCCTGGTTGGAAAAATAAAAGCCAGATCAACTCGATTGTGCATGCCTTATTCCATGTTGATAGGTCTAAGTCACCCAGTCCACCTTCACTCTTAGTCTTAGTGACCTCTGCCCATGAAGCTCTTGTTGAGTGTATGCTTTCAATGTTGTCGTACCATGAAATTAATGTATGTTGTTTCTATGTACAATGGATTTTGTGCATACATACTAGTTCATCAAATAAAGTAAGTCGAAACAATGGATTTTTTAACTTTGTTAACATAGAATATAATTTTTATGTATGAAAACACTTCTTAATGTATGTTTTTCTATGAAGCA
Organism: Orychophragmus violaceus; assembly: GCA_030180135.1. NCBI lineage: Eukaryota > Viridiplantae > Streptophyta > Magnoliopsida > Brassicales > Brassicaceae > Orychophragmus > Orychophragmus violaceus. The sequence continues at coordinate 83,500,263 of CM058232.1, read as the reverse complement.
GTGCATATGACATGTTGTTAAAACATACGAGGATTCTTTTTTATCAACATGACATTTCGTTTCTTGTTCTTTTGTGTGGAGGGGGGAGATGAAATCCAATTTTGGTATTTAAGAATTACAGATGTAGAAACAACCAACGAGAGTTGATTCAATTGGTAGAGGTCAGTTAGTAACTTTACGCTTAACATGGTTTGGACCATATCCTAGGGGGACGTACGAGTCCACAGACCCCGAACCTCATAATCATTCAAAAAAAGATGTAGAAAATATATTTTCGCTAGTCAATTCGAGCAAAGGACGTTAAAGTTGGTTTTTAGACATCAGACATTCTGCATCCGTACAGATTTAGAATCCTCTCATACCTGGTTCCCTAGGTAGTTTTTACCAGCATGGTTTTATCCTCTTTCAAATCTAACTACCTGGTTTTTACACTTTTGGGAAAGTTGACCTTCACAAAACAAGTTAGGCACGCTTATGTGGTTTAGCCCCTGATGGTAGTCGGAGGGTCCTCCATGACGGTCCGGTAAGCTCCTCCACTCTGGTTTCTCCTCTGCAATCATCGATTTGAGCCATCTCCCGGGTTTTTAATCACCCAAAACCGTTGTTTCAAAACCACTTCCCTTCAATGGATGCCATCAAATGCCTTATCCTTTGGCCTACGCTTTGAAGAACTTCTAATCCAGCATCAGAGTCTCTTTTAACATATCAGACCATGCATTTCCATTTGAAATCTCGAAGTGTTAAACGGTAGATACGCTTGGTTGAAGTAGTGTGAATCGACATAGGCTCTACTCGTCCACTCTCTGAAGTCTTGGTATCTACGCTCTTCCTTGTGAACATGCTGCTTCAGGTTTCATTTACTCATCAGCAAGTTATCGGCTTCACTCCATGGCGCGACGCTACACATATGAAGAAAAAGGAAAGGGACAAATTTTCCCTTCTCTTCCCCCAGCTCTGAATAGATTCAGAGTACCTCCTTTAGATACCACAGATCTCATCAAAGATAATGTCCTCACTGTCATCGGCCGCCTGACAAACCCCGCAAAGCAATGTACCCTAATTCCATACTTCCAAAGGCGATGGAGAGTCATTGGAAGAGTAGTGGGGTCAGATCTGGTCAACAATTGTTTTCAATACGATTTGAATAAGAGAAAGACCTCCAAATTATCTTAGACAATCGACCTTATCACTTTGATAGATGGATGGTTATCTTACAAAGATAGGAACCGATAATCTCACCATCATTCCCGTCAGAGATCCTATTCTGTATAGACATAAAAGACATTCCATTGGAAAGATGATCTCATTCAGGATATTGGAAAGGAAATCGAAAGGTATGAAAAATATGAAATCTCCAAAACTGCAGTCAAAGTAAGAGTTACAATTGAGGGCTTCAGGCCCCTGCTGAAACCAAAAAAAAAAAAAAATCAATTAGTGTGATGAAGGCATCGAAACAACTGTCACTTTTACTACATCAAACTGGAGAAACACTGCTCTACATGCTCTAGACTCACCCATGAGTCACCAAACTACCTCAACTGCCGAATAATAGAGCACTCCCAAGAAACTCTCCTCCACTTGTGCGCAAGAGTGACACAGATCTGGCTACTTTTAACTCGGACCTTGATAAAAAGAACTTCAGTCAGCGAGTGGAGAGTCATGGAAACCCTTTTGGAGAGAGAACTTTTTTATATCCCATATCTTTTCTTTCAACCGGAAAATCGGCAAAACAACTCAAATCGATAACAACTAAGAATCTCCAAAGAGCATCTTCTCATGCAGACTCATACACTTATCAGAGACCAAAAAGATCATTTCCTCCAAGAGAGAAAGAACGAGGTCTAAGAGATCATCTTCGAAGTAAACAAACTGCACCTACACAATATTGGCATGAAAAACCCATTCAAATAGTCAATCATCCCCAAGAAGAGGTCTCCCCACCAAGCCATTCCCAACTACCTCTTGGAAGAAACCTGGATAAGGAGCAGTTCTAGCCTTTGCAAGATAAATCAACGGAGGATATCCTAAATGAACTCCAAGAAGCTACCATCCAATATATAAATTATGGAGATCTGATGAAAGAGTAGCGAATCGAAAAAGGGTTATAGAAGGTGAATCAATGGGCTTAATGGCGGAGACTGCAATTTACATCCTCAGTGCGTCTGAGAGTAGTGCCGATGAGGAACATGACGCCTTCATCTATGATCTACCGGATGATTCCAAGGAAATTTCTGACATTCAGCCTACAGCCTCTCTTGCTACTGCTTTTGCTCCAACCAAAAAGTCGAGGGGAATATCAGCCCAAAGAAATCAATCAATATGAGCCCACGCATCTGGACATTACCAATTTCATTGACCCGTAAAGTCAGACAAGTTAAACAATAACCAAAAATAAGAGAAAAAACAATCACCAAAGCTTCTCCAAGCATCATCAGAACCACCTCTGGCAATTGGTCACAACCTCAGCTCACACAAAATTCCTCCACCTTAAAGAAGCAAAGGCGGGCATATCAAAGACTCCACCTCGAAGTACCATGATTCCGACAATCTCGAAGACGAAAGAAGGTTTCGTCTACCGGTAAATCTTCTTTCTTAGCGGTTCTAAGCTGGAACTATTACGGTTTGGTGAATCCCACAACAGTCCGGCGAATAAGGGAGATAAATAATGATATAGCTTCAGATTTAATCTTCCTCATTAAGACTAAGAATTCAGATGATGTTGTTAAAGAAAAACTCAACTTCTTTTTCTCTCAATTGCGTGTGTGTCCCTCCCTCTAACACAAATGAAGGCAGCCTGACCCTTTTTGAAGGAAAGACTTAGACCTCTAGATTATATACTGCTGCAATGACTATATAGACACAACAATTTGCTATAAAGGCCAAAGATTCTTCGCTACATTCGTCAATGGTGAGCCCGATCACCAGAAAAGAAAAGAATTTTGGGATGATCTTTCAAACCTTGCGGATGGTTGTAACGCCCCTTGGTTCCTCAAGGGCGATTTGAATGACATGATTGATAACTCGGAGAAATCTGGTGAAGCACAGAGATCATAGAGATCTTTCGGCAACTTTTGAGCCTTCCTCTCCCAATGCGATCAATTTGACTTGAGGCACTCAGGAAACTTCTTATCATGGATGGGTTTCCGGCGTACCCATATTGTCCATTGTCGCCTCGATAAGATGCTTAATAATAGTGCATGGGAGTCCATGTTCCCTTCTGTTTTATGTCACTACCTTCGATATGAAGGGACCAATCACATGCCTTTAGTAACTTATTTAAAACCGGCTAAACCTCAACGAAAAGGTATCTTCCGATACGACATGAGGCTACGGTTATATCATGAATTTTGCAAGCTTGTTGAGGATGCCTGGACTACCGACCATGCAACTTCAGTTGAACAAAAAATCGTATGTTGTCATACCACGATCTCTTGCTGGAATAAATTACATTACATCAACAACCAAAAAGTCATCCAATCAACAAAAGAGCAACTAGAATCAGTGATGTCCTCTCCCTCTGCAGATACAAAATGATTGAAGATCTTAATCAGAAGCTAAAGGCAACTTATCAAGAGGAAGAGGAATAATGGAAACTAAGGGGACACACTCTATGGCTTGCATTGGGTGATAAGCAATGTTCTAAAAGTCGGGTTAGTCCCCTTCTAGCCGTCGACTAATCGGTAAAAAACTATCAACTAATTCGATTTTCAACTAGTCGGTACAATTATGCGGCAACACATTAGTCGGCCGATAAACACCGACTTAGCCGCTTTATTATGTTATAAAATGTTTTTAACAAAATTACGTAAGCTTAAATTAGTCATGATGGGCTTGGGTATAGAAGAATCACGTTAAATCCATTGTGTCTACCAAATATAATTATTTATTGTATAATTCCAACTCTCTCTAGTTCATGCAAAGTTTATGCGAGATTCCTTTTTCGTTATAATAATTATGTATCTTGTGTAATAATAGTAATAATAATATAATATCAATTGCTCCTTTTCCATCAAAATAACCAATTAATCAGGGTTTGTGGATTTTAAGTCTATCTGAAATTTTAATAAGAAAATAGTTTAATTCGTAAAAATACATCCATAAAATTTATACTATGCCAAGTTACGTGGAACCAATATATATGAACCTTGTTTAACCCAATTAGTAATTATTTTACTAATTTAAATTTCTAAAACTTATGTTTCATTATATAAATTAATAATAAATAAATATTTTTGTTGACGCCTAGGTCCCAATTAATCGGTCTAGGCTCTAGGCCCCTATCAACCGCATAGCTACCGCGTAGCGATTTTTTGAACATTGGTGATAAGAATATATATGCAATCAATAAATTCTATGTAATTAAAGATGGTGATGGGAAAGTCTTTTATGAGGAACCTAAGATCGTTAAAGTTATCACTAAATACTTCCAACACATCTTCATCTCTAAAAACAAGGATTGTACAGCCATTGTAGCGGAAGCAGTTACTCCTCGGGTTACACCGAAAATTAATGAGACCCTTATAGCTGACCCTACCATGGAGGAGGTCAATCTGCTCTATTCTCGATACATCTCGATAAAGCTCCAGAGTCCGACAGTTTTCCGGCCAGCTTCTTTCAGAATAACTGGATATTGATGAGTTCAACAATAACTAGCGAAATTCAGGACCTCTTTTCCGCGGGACAAATTCTGAGAAGCATCAACATGACTCATGTAAGGGTTATCCCTAAAGTGACGAGTCTAAAATCAGTGGCGGAATATAGACTCATTGCACTTTGCAATGTGTACTATAAAATCATCTCCAAGATTCTCACCAAGCGGCTTCAACCAATTCTGCACTTACTCATCTCTGAAACCCAATCAAATTTCATCCCGGATCGAGCTATTTCCGATAACTTCTTAAAAACTCATGAGACTCTACATTTCTTGAAGACATCGGGGGAACCAAAACACTGATCCATATCTGTAAAAACAGACATGAGCAAAGCATATGATAGACTTGAATGGAGTTTCATTACCTCGGTGTTCGAAAGACTTGGCTTCCAACCGAAATGCATCAATTGGATCTTCCTATGCATCTCCACAGTTTCTTATTCTTTCTTGATCAACAAGAATACCCAAGGAGAGGTTTTACCACAATGGGGAATCCGCAAAGGAGATCTACTATCTCCTTATATCTTCATCCCCTGTGGAGATGTACTTTCTGGGCTAGGTAAGAATCTACAAGTTAAGGGAACACTCTCAGGAATCAGAGTCTCTCGCAGAAGTCCTAGATCCAACCACCTATTGTTTGCGATGACACCATGTTCTTCTGCAAATCAAGTGATCGATGCTGCACTGAACTAAGATTGATTCTTAACAAGTATGAGAGAGCATCAGGATAGGTGATAAACTTCCAGAAAGAAAGACTTTTTTCCCAAATAGTTGACCACATTAGACAAAAAGCAGTAGGATGGTCTACCAAACGACTATCAATGGTGGGCAAGCTAACTATGATCAAATCAGTACTTCTGGCAATTCCAACTTATTATATGACATACTTTAAGCTTCCGCAAAGCATATGCAAGAGGATTCAATCCGCTCTTACGAGATTTTGGTGGGATTCAAATTCATGGATGAAAAAGATGTGTTTTGTGTCTTGGGCGCAAACTTGCGAAATCCAAAAGATGTGAGAGCCTCAGACTAAGGGAGATTAACTGCTTTAATGATGCATGTTTGGCCAAATTTAGTTGGAGACTGCTCAACTGACCGGACTGTTTAGCAGCAAAAGTACTACTAGGAAAATATTGCAACAACACGCCATTTCTCGACGTGGTAGTGTCATCTTCTTTCTCCCGTGGCTGGCAGAGTGCCCTCATCGGACGTGACCTTCTTCGTACTCAGCTAGGGAAATCGTTGGGAAACGTTAAATCCACCTGGATATGGTATGATGCGTGGTTGTCTACAAATCACCTCTCAAAACCAGTGAGCCCCCAACAGAAGATTCAATTGGCTTTTAATAGTTTCATCTCTCTTCGAGGACACCTCAAACCGGTGGGAGTTGAAGAAATTCAGAACTCCTTCTCATAGTACACTAAAAAAATCTGATGCTTGAAACCAAGTTTTACTGACCACAAAGATGCCTTATCTGGCTGCCAAGCAAGGAGAGTAACTACTCGGTAAAGACTGTCTATCATACAAACCTTTCACTCTATGAAGAGGCTCACTTGGTTGAAATCGAACCTTCAATAGCTGACTTCAACTGACAATCACTTATATGGAATGCAGCTATTTTACCAAAAGTAAAAGTTTATGTGGAAAAAATTCCAGCGAGCAATTTCCAAATAATCTCCTCATTCATGGGTTACTAGATAATGCTTGTTGTACCAGATGTGACGAAAATGAGACAGCAGAATATCTCTTCCTCAAATGTGATTTTGCGAGAAAGGTTTGGCGGTTATTTTTTATAAAAACCCCTGCAAAGACATCCTCCTATTATTTTCAAACAACTTTTAAAGCTTAACCAACATGATTTGCTTACCACGAACCGGCTTAGGAGCAGGACTTCTAATTCCATGGCTTTGTTGGACTCTATGGTCAGCAAAAAAATTCTACTCTTAAAAAAAGACGTTAAAAGTTGTTGAAAACGAAACTGATAAACTTTTGTCGAAATTAAAGTGACCATTTTTCTTGTGCCTTTTTTGACTAAGAAATTAAAGTCACCTATACAATATTTTAATATAATTTATTCATCAAATGACTGACTTGAATATTGTTTAATATATCATATATGCAATGATTTATTCTATAAGTTCAGTTTTAGCGCTAGACTTTTTGGATGCATCTTGTATTATTATTATATCAAAACGAAGTTAAGACTATAATCTAATATTTGTTTCCATATGAGACAAGACCTACGGCACTTAATCATGATTAGAGCAACTGGTTGAACATTAATTAGATACAGATACAATACAGTTCCGGATGATGAGTGCACCGTGGCGTTGAGTTGTGCCGAAGACAAGTGGAGACTTTGTCCAACGTTTATTTGTCATTTATCAGATTATTTATCAAGTTTTTTTAATAGTTAATTAGAATTTGATGAATCACAAATTAATTAATATAGGTTTCTCTCCTCTTCTCTCTCTTCTCTTCTCTCTCTTGCAGACAAGTTTTCCGATTTCGTTTGCCTCTCCGGCCTCCGACGCCCCTCGTCGGAGCCGTGAGAGGGCTTTTTCTTTTTCTCTTTTCCGCTCAGGCTCCGCGCTTCATACCTGGTGGTTCTTCTCGGTTTTGGTCCTGGGGGTTCGCCTCTGTCCTGTCCTCGCCGTGTTTCGGCCTTCCGATGGCTTCTAGGTTTCTCCGCTCTGTCGCCTTGGTTCTTTGGGGACTGGATCCATTTGGCGGCGTCCCCCTTGCGGTGTTTTCCGGTGGGCTTCTCGGTCTGGTTCCCTGGTTAGTTAGTGGTTGGGTTCCTCGGTGCCGGATTTTGGTGGTTTGCTGGCTTCTCTGTGTGTTTGTTGCGGTGGCGACGAGTTCCTGGCTTGCTCGTTGGGCTTCCCTCTCCTCCTCTCATGCCCGCTAGAGGACGGCGGCCTTGAGGTGTGATGGTTTCGCGGCGGAGGTTGAGTACCGAAAATGGTCGAGGCGTCGGTGGTGGCGGTCGGTTTTCGTTTAGGCTCCGTCTGGTAAACGGTGAACCGAAAATAGCGCAAACCGGTGGTCATTTCCGATTTGCTTCTTCCTAGGCTCGCCTCTTTTGGTCAGAGCTCGTCAGTCTTTCTTTCTCTCTCTTTCGGCGGCGGATCTTGCATGTTCTCTGGGTTTCTTCTTCTCCTCTTTTGCCCGCTTGTGGTAGGTGGCTTTGAGGTCTGGAGGTTTCGCGGTGGTGGGCTTGGACCGATTATGGCCTGAGCGTCGGTGGTGGCTGTCGGTGTCCGTTTAGGCATCGCCTGGTAAGTGGTGGACCGACTATAGCGTACTCCGGTAGTCACCTCCGATTTGCTCTCTCTTAGGCTTGTCCTCTTGTGCCTCCGTCTCGCTTTGTTTCGTCCTTCTCCCTTCTACCGGCAGCTCCTCGTGTTCTCGGCGTTCGTAGTGGCTCTTGGTTCCCCTCTTCTAGGTGGCGGTTCGGACTACAGCGGTGTTCTCTCGGTCAGCTAAGCTCCCTGTGCGGCGGATCCTCTTCTGCATTTTAGGGTTTTGGTTTGTGGGCCGATCGGGATTAGGGCTTCCAGGCCCATTTTGGTATTAGGTCTGAGTTAAATCTTTTTTGCTTCTTTTTCTTTTTTCTGTCTTAATTTCCAGCTGTCAGTATTAAAAAAAAAAAAAAAAATTTAATATGAAAGCCCTTTAAAAAAAAATTAGAATTTGATCCAAACTAAAGAAGCATTTGTATATTATTCTTTAAAAATATAAAATATTTTTAATATTATAATTAAAATTTGTTAATTATTCTATACATTTTTAGTAAATGGATATTATTATGATTAAGTGTTCAATGCAGATAATACACTAAATAAGTTTTTTATTTATGAATAATTTTATAATATTTTAATTTTTAATAAAACAGTTATTATAAAATTTATGTGATATATGTATAATATATATTGAATTGATGTAAAATATTTTAAAAAATATCCTATACTTATATACAAAATTTATTTGTTTTCTAATAGTTTAATATATAAATTATAATTTTATATAAATATAATTAAGGATTTATGAAAATCGAAAGATGATAATTTGTTCATTTTATATTTTCATTGGTTTAAGTTTATTTGAATGTTTTGTAATTAAAATTGGTTTATTCATTTTTTAACATGTTTTCTAGTGTATAAAGATCTTTTCAACATTTTATAATTGAAATAAACTAATTTATTGTTCAATTATCTTATGATTATCTAAGTATTTTGATAGAATAATCAGTAAAAACATCAACCATAATTTAACTCATCATATATTTGAATAACATAAATATTGAATAATTTTAATATTTTATTAAATTAATAATTTTTCAATTGTTATTGATTAATCTATCTTTTATGCCGTTTTCCGGTATGCAAAAAAAAAAAATTAATATTTTTTAAATGAAGTTGGTTAATATATTTTTAACGTATTTTGTTGTAGTCTAAATATTATTACAATTTTGATGGAACAGCCTGAAAAAACTGCAATCGTAAAATTATCAATTGTAACCTAAGACATCATATATTTGAATAATGTAAATATTAACTAATTTTAATATTCTGATCAAATTATAAATATTTCAAACAAAATTTTAATATTCTATCGTTAAATTATTTTTATTTTATAACTAAAAAATTAATATTAATTTATTTAAATTTTTGTATTCATTTCTAAAAGTTAAAATATTAAAAAACATGAATTTGTGTTATTTAATGTTCATAATTAGCTAAATTTTATTCTATCATGTATAAATATAATTGGTGTATCGATTCAATGAATTATATTTATCATTTAATTTAATAATTGTTATGCTTATATATATATATATATATATATATATATATATATATTTTTTTTAATTTTGTGATCAAAATGTAGTTAAAATTATTTTATAATAAAGTTTATTAACATATATAAATTTAATAATTATCTTTATTAAAAAATCTAAAAAACTAAAAAATATTTTTATCAGATTTTCTTATAATTTTAAAATATGTATTTATATTTAAAAAAAATATTGAAAGATATTTTAAATATATCTTGAATAAAATCAGAATATTTAACATGGATTCCACATAGTTTTACTTTGTTCAAATCCGAAATATCTTTCATGAATAATAAAAATATCAGTAAATTACAATGACATAAAATATAATAAACACGTAAATTTAAAATTAGTCTCTAGTATAGATATCTTTTCATAGACTCTATTTTTGCTTCTTAAACATAGTTTTGAAAAGGTTAATTTAATGTTAATAGGTGTTTTCTTACATAAAATGCATAGTAAGTATGTCGTTTATACCACCGGTGTACGTGGTCTAGTGGTTTAGTGCAGAGGTTGGTTCTAATGCACCCTTAGTTTAAGTCTCGGTGGGAGGGATATTTAACGCCATGCGAGATATTGATAACTGTTGATCCCGGTCTGAGGGGGGATTACGGCCCAAAGGGCCCGAGGGATTACGGTCCAAAGGGCCCGAACCCATCTCGATAATCAATAGAAAAAAAAGTATGTCGTTTATATTTTTTTTGTCAAAAAAGTATGTCGTTTATATACATTTTAACAATATATGACCAGCGACATCGTTGGTTTTGAAGTTGTCGGTTGGTTTTTGCGGTATATTTTTGATATATGACCTTACAGTTTTAGACACGCATGCATGCATGAGAATTTAAATCTTTTGTCAATTCAACCATTGATGATTGATCATATTCATATATAGATGTGTGTTTCGCTGTAGATGTGTGTTTCGCTGTATGTATATTTTTTTTTATCTAAAGACTATAATTTTCTTTATTTCGTCAGCAATGACTATGATTTTCGATGCTATATATTGTTGAGTTTGCAAGCAAGCTTAAACTAATCAATTCAACTCTTGTGCAGGTTTAAGCGATTGATCAAGATATGCAAGCAATTTTGGTCACCCTGAGTTCACCCAAACTTGGCTACTTCTCAGGGGAGGAATCTCTGTTCCTCAACTGCATCTACTAAACTAGAGAGAGTACAGATGTGATTCAATCGATAACCTATCGATTGATCAATCCTAGGAAGCTACAAATCACTAGAACCGAAAAGGAATATACAAGAAAATCATATAGTAAGCTCACTGACTTCTCGATCTCTTCTCTTCGGTCTCTCGATCTTGACTTGATTGAATGTAGCTTCACAATGCTCTATTCTTCTTCTTGTTTCAGGTTTTCTCGTCTTGATGATGATGACGACCTGTTTGTTATAACTCCTTATAACAAACTCAAGAGCTGAAGTCAATGGGCCTTTGAACACGCGCGACATTCACGGCCCAGCTTGGAGTTCTCCAGGCGAGCTGAAGATAATGGGCCAGAAGGCCCAGCTTGGGTTTGGATGAAACTTAGATCGACAATCTCCGCCTTTTCAGACATAACCCTTTAGCTCCGCCAAACCCTAGCTTCTCTCTCTCTGGTGCGATGACGGATGCGAATCAAAATTCACCGACTTTGCATCCTCCGGCTTGACCATCTAAACACGACAGTCGTAGCCCCTTCATCTCAGTAAGTGTCGTTGGACTCCACCTTGGATCTTTCACTTACCGAGATGATTTTGTTCTTGTTTGTCAGAGACTTTCATTTCTGACCTCTGGACTTCAAACTTTCCTAGCCAGTCCTTGGAGAACACTAAACCTCTGGTCTTCTCCATCCTGCGTATTGCATGTAGATGACTCAAAAAAACCAGCTAAGTCTTCTAATCCTCTCGCTTTTACCTTACTTAGTCTGACCCTGAAGACTTTTGAAGATCTGAACCTTAGTCTGACCCTGAAGACTTTTGAAGATCTGAACTGATCTTCTTCCCTTTCTTCTTATCAGATACTCCACCTGGAACTGAAGATAATCCTTCCTCAGATAGTTCATGCTCTCGGGGTAACTCCTTATTTTATGTACTGTCTGTTTATGACAAAGTCTTTGAGATTCTGCCTAACCAGTAGATAACCATGTTCACTTCCTTTTGCAAGATAAGAATGAACTAGAGAAGTTACCCGGAGCCCAGTCACCTCCTCAGGTGATGTTCACCAAATCGCAGCAGAGTTGAAACTTAGGCCCAGGTAAGGCTTTAGTTAGAAAATCTGCTGGATTACGGCTTGTGTGAATCTTATAGAGAGTCATTGTTCCTTCTTCCACTATATCACGAATGAAATGATACTTAGTAGCAATGTGTTTAGTGCGTTCATGATATACACAGTTCCTTGCAAGTGCCAATGCGCTTTGTGAATCACAATGAATTCTGACTATCTCTGTATTCAATCCCAATTCCTTTCATATACCTGTTAGCCATATAGCTTCTTTTACTGGTGATGATAGGGCCATATACTCTGATTCTGTGGTAGATAAAGCAACTGATTGTAGTTTTGATCTCCAACACACAGTGTTTCCCCAAATCTTGAAAATGAACCCTGTTACTGACCTCCTTTTGTCGAGGTCAGTTGCATAGTCTGCATCACAGAACCCTTCAATACAGAACCATGTGTTCTTATTGAAGGTTAGCTCCTCTTAGGTATTTCAATACCCATTGTACTGCAGACCAGTGTTCTCTCCCTGGGTGAGACATGAACCTGCTTATAACCCCTACTGCATATGCTATGTCTGGCCTAGAGCCTATCATGGCATACATGAGGCTTCCGACTGCACTAGCATAGGGGATGTTTTCCATAAAAGGTTCCTCTTCTTTCCTTTCAGCATTTGTCAAACTTTTGAGCTTGAAGTGTGATGCAAGTGGTGTAGTTACTGCCTTTACTTGATCCATATTGAAGCTTAGTAGAACCTTTTCTATGTACGCTTCCTGTGATAGAATCAAAGCTCCTTTCTGTTTATCCCTGATGATATCCATTCCTAGAATACGAGAAGCTTTTCCCAAGTCTTTCATTTCGAATTCTCTGTTTAGATTGTCCTTAACCTTCCTGATTTCTGTCATATCTCTTGATGCTATCAACATATCATCAACATAGAGAAGTAGGAAGATCTCCTTATCTGTCCTTGTGTTCCTCATGTAAACGCATGAGTCATAGCTGCTTCTGGTGAATTTTTCCTTTTTCATGAAGCTATCAAACCTCAGATTCCACTGCCTTGGAGACTGCTTTAATCCATAGAGAGACTTTCTTAGGAGACAGACCTTGTTTTCATCTCCTTTCCTTATAAATCCTTCTGGTTGACTCATTAATATCCTTTCCTCAAGGTTACCGTGTAGAAAAGCAGTTTTGACATCTAGTTGTTCCAGTTCATAATCTTTGTTAACCACTATGGATAACAAGATTCTGATTGAAACATGTTTAACTACTGGGGAGAAGATCTCGTTGTAATCAACTCCTTCCTTTTGAGAAAAACCTTTTGCAACGAGTCTAGCCTTATACCTTTGTTTTTCAATTCCTGGTATTCCTGGTTTCAGTTTGAAAATCCACTTGTAGCCAACTAGCTTTTGCTTGTCTGGTCTTTCAATGAGATCCCAAGTGTGATTCTTATGAAGTGAGTCCATCTCTTCCTTGGCTGCATTGTACCAATGCTTCCATTTCCTGCCTCTCTTAGCCTCTTCTAGAGTTCTAGGTTCTTCTGTTTCTAAATCCTCAGCTGCTGATAGAGCATAGGCCACAAAATCAGGGTCTGCATACTTCTTTGGAAGCTTGACATCATCTCTTCTTCTTCTGTCTCTAGCCAGAACATATTTGTCGAGAGTTTGAGTTTGTACTTGTTCTGACTCTTCTCTGAAAGTTAGGCCTTCATCCTCACTGTCTGACTCATCTGTGTTCTCTGACCTGTGAGAGCCTTCTGTGACTTGCTGATTTTCCACTCTATCTAAGTCTGAATTACTCTCTGATCTCTCTGAACTTTCTGAGTCTGACTGAACTTATGTAGTCTCTAATCCTCCTGTTCTGATTGATCCTACTGTTTTTTCTGAATCATCAGAGTCTGACTGGCCTTCTGAGACTCCACATGGAGAAGAAGTCCCTCCAAATTCATAGTCTGATGAACTAGGACCCTGAATAAGATTGTCACTGAATGAGACCTTTCTTACTGACTTCTTCCTCTGTTTTTGCTTGTCTGACTCTATTGACTCAGCAATTCCTTTCTGTTCCTTAGTATCCTTGAATATTTCATCCTCTCTGAAGATCTCATCTCTGCTAGTAGTGCATTTGCCATCTTCAGGAATCCACACCATATATCCCTTTACTCCAAAAGGATATCCTAGAAACACACCTTTTACAGCCCTAGGTCTTGTCTTTTCTTGAACCGTGTGTACATAAGTTGTACAGCCAAACCTTTTGAGATGTGATAGATCAGGTTTGTGACCAGACCACATCTCTTATGGTAACCTGAAGTTGATTGTGGAATTTGGTGTACGGTTTATAAGATACACTGCAGTGTGTGTAGCCTCTGCCCAGAATTCCTGTCCTAAACCTGTTTCAGCCAACATACTCCTCACCTTATCCATAATGGTTCTGTTCATTCTTTCTGAGACCCCATTCTGTTGTGGTGTATAGGTGCAGGTCCTATGTCGTTTCATACCTGACTTCTTGCACAGATTGTCAAACTGATTGTTGCAGAATTCTAAGCCGTTGTCAGTTCTTAGACACTTAATCTTCTTTTATGTGTGTTGTTCTACTGCCTCCTTCCATTCCTTAAACTTAGAGAATGCCTCATCCTTTGATCTTAGGAAGTAAACCCATACTTTCTTTGAGTAGTCGTCAATAAAACTGACAAAGTATTTGCAACCCGAGAGACTTTCTGGTGTGGATGGTGAACCTCAAAGGTCTGAGTGAACATACTCTAGGATCCCTTTGGTTGTGTGTTTGGCAGTGGGAAATGATTGTTTGTGAGACTTTCCCATCACACAGACTTCACAGAAGTCTAGAACCCCAACTTCTTTCCTTGGTAAGAATCCTTCCTTTGCCAGAATTTCCAGGTTCTTAGAGCTCATGTGACCTAACCTTGAGTGCCAGAGACTTGTCATGTTTGCCTTAGTTCCTGAGTAATTCACCTCTCCTTTAAATACTCTTCCCTGGAGATAGTATAATCCTCCATCATATTTCCCTGAAATTACCTCTTTTCCATCTCTGTAGAATGTTACCAGGTAATCTCCACCTTTATATTTGCATCCTGCCTTCTCCAGCATTCCGTAAGAAATTAGATTTCTGCTCATGGTGGGCATATACCTCACATTTGTGAGTATGACCGTAGTCTGATCAGGGTTGATGATCTTTATCTTCCATATGCCTTTCACTTCACTGTGTGTGTTGTTTGTGTTGGGATTATGTCCTGAAATCACATTGTACTCACTCTAGAGATAGTTGTATTGTCGAGATCGGACAATTCATGTGATACTGGGTAGTCATAATGTTTTGCTAGAAACCGCTTATGACAAATGAGTTGTAACTCATTTCCAGCATCGTGTGAACCTACAGGGTCACACACCTAAGCAAGTTGGACATAGTCCATATGGGATTGATCATTGGCAAATGGTCTGGTCGATGTGTATTGGATACACATCGAATATAAGTTTCAAAGAGGTGTATCGATCGACACCATTGGGTGCGTCGGTCGATACAGGACGTGTGTCGATCGACACCACTAAGTGTGTCGGTCGACACAAGGGCGAAACCGAAACTGAACGTGTTTCGGTTCACCTCGAGGTCATTATATATAAACGTGTTTATAGACTCGACGGGGATGACGAACAGAGCGCCGCCCAGACTGTTTTCTCAGAGAAAAAAAAAACACAGAAACCTCACAGAAACTGAGTTCCCAGGAGATCCGAGCCCCGGTACTAGCATCCCGGCGGATTCCAGCTTGTGTGTGTGTGGACTATCAGTAGAGGTGCAGCATCTGAGGCGCTGGAGATCTTGTTTATCTGACCCTATTCCGCTGCCAGTCTCCAGGTAAACACGAGATCTGATCCATGATTCAATTAACTAGACCCTAGATCCTAGGCTATCTGGAACTCGTGAGAATTCTGAATCTGTAGAATTGGCTCCAAGTTCCAACAGTGGTATCAGAGCCTTAGGGTTTTATCATTGAATCAGGCCTGTTTATTGAATTTGATGATTTAGATTCGCAAACTAGGTTGTTTGGTTAGAACAGGTCAGATCGATTTCGATCATGATTGAGTCTGTGTTTTCGCACAGTGTCGATCGACACACTATGTGTGTCGGTCGACACAGAACAGCGAAATCGACAGATTCGGCGGCTAGGGTTTTTCACGAAGAAAAACCGAAAGCCTTCTGTGTCGATCGACACAGGTTGAGTGTCGGTCGACACAGAGCAGATTCGATCAAGTGTCGATCGACACAGGTTAGTGTCGGTCGACACAGACCTAGCGAATGGTTAATCGGTTCAATTGGATTGGACCGGTTATCATGCTTGGTTAAGACCGAATAAATCGGTTTAAATTGGATGAATTGGTTCAATTGGATTAAACCGATTATCTCAATTAGCAAAAACCGATGGTTTGAATCAGTTTGATTGGATAATACGGTTCAATGGAATTGGACCGGTTATCGCAATTAGTTGAAACTGGTTAAAACGGTTTAAATTGGATGAATTGATTCAATTGGATTGAACCAATTATCACAATTAGAATAAACCGATTTGAATGGTTAAGATCAGTTTGATCTGATATGTCGGTTCAATTGAATTGAACCGGTTATCAAAACTGTGTTCGGTTAAGGTCTATGTCGACCGTCACACATGGGTTGTGTCGATCGACATGACCGGTTCGATGAACCGGGTTAATTAGATTAACCGGTTATTGAAGTCCGGTTTTGTTTGGTAGTGTCGATCGATAGACATAGTCTGCGTCGATCGATACAGTGCTCGAAATTCTGGTTATTGAACCTTAAATTTGCCGAAGCCAAACTCGACCTAAACCTTGATCAAAGCTTAGCTTCAATATGGTCAACTGTAAAGACTCATTTCGTTGTGTGATGGTCTAGCCAAGAGCTTGGTGTCCACAATTACGTGAGTAAGGCAGATAGTTATGTTGATAGATTTGCAGTGCTAAACATCAACAATAACATGACCTAAGAGATTGATCTGCTAAACTTTTTGGGTTTTAGTTTCCTCAACTAAATATCAAGTAACCTTGATGTCTTGCTCAATCTTGTTTGCGGTCAAAACTCGTGTCGTTTATTGGATAGTCTTGGAGTCCTTGGTATCCACTGCAACATGAGTAAGGCAGATGATCATTGACAGACTTGCAGTGCAACTGTCAATAATCATAAGACAGAAAAGATTGGTTATACTTTACTGGGCTATCAGAAGTTCTGGGCCCGGAGACATCAGAGTGGATTAGACATAGTTTGTCTCACCCACAACCAAGAGTTGTACTGAGTACAATTAGCAATGATTTGCTTACCTAGATAACTAAAGTTTGGGTAATGGCGAGTCGCCCACTCAGATTTTGGTGAAGTATGGATCTTGGATCATTATATTCATAGAGGAAACATTGTTTGAATATAATGCGAGTTTTGTTATTAGATAAGATTTCTCACCATATACATAACTAAATCTTTGTTTTTCTTGGATTTCAGCTTATGTCTATGACTACTTTCTCGTTGCGATCCGTCTTTGAGAAGGACAAGTTAAATGGATCCAACTTCCTGGATTGGTATCGGAATCTGAGATTCATTCTCAAGCAGGAGAGCAAGGACTATGTCCTTGAAAAGGCTCTTCCAGAAAGGCTTGGGACCAATCGCTCGCATGCAGCATATAATGCTTGGAATAAGCATTATATTGATGTGGTAGATGTGCGTGGTCTGATGTTGGCTACCATGAATTCGGACTTGAAGAGTCAATACGAGAACATGGAGTCGCCAATAGAGTTGATCACCAGCCTGAAACTGAAGTTTCAGGATCTGGCACGAGTTGAGAGATTCCAGATGGTGAAGTCTCTCACTGAGTGCAAGCTACCAGAAGATGCTCCAGTAAGTCATCATGTCATTAAAATGATGGGCTACACTGATAACCTGGGGAAACTGGAATGTCCTGTCAGCTTAGAGTTGGCCACTGACATCATTCTGCAGTCACTGCCGTCAAGCTATGACAAGTTCATTGAGAACTATATCAAGAAAGGCTTGACGAAGACGTTGACTGAGCTGCGTGGCATGCTCAAAACCGCAGAGCAAAACATCATAAAGGGTAAAAGATTTGAGAAATCTTGTGATGGCAAGAGTGAAGGCACGGCCGTCCAGATTTGGAATCAGGATAAGCCTGTGTCATCTTATAAGCCCAAGTCAGACCCATCTGGTGTTAGAAAATGCTTCTACTACAATGAGTCAGGGCATTGGAAGAGAGATTGCATTAAATTCTTGGAAGATTCACAAGAGATGAAGGAGATGTATGGTACTTCTTCTTCAGGTATTGTGTTATTAATTCAAGTTCTACGTAAGTATTGGATACTAGTTGTGGTACTGATATTTTTGAAATATGCAGAACCTAAACGACAGTAGAAGGTTGAAGAAAGGGCAAGTGGAACTGCGTGTCTGGTATGAAGCAATGGTTGCTGCATGAGCCGTAGAGATTCTCCACTTGTAGGAGCCTTTCATACTTGGTTTTAGAAATTAAGTAATTGCTACTATGTATCTGCCTTGTGCAGAAATGTTTTTTATTTTCTTGTAAGAATCTGGATGTTTTTCATTTTGATAAAAGACAAGTTTTGTTCTTTAGATCTTAATGAAATATTCTATGGTAGCACCCCATTTGGAATGGGTTTTATATCTTGAACCTGTTGGATCCCGATGGATCTAGGGTTTGATATATTGAATGAAAACCAACCTCGTTCTTACCTTTCTGGCAGCGGAATTGAGATGGTGAACGAGATCAGTGGAGCAACACAAACGCCTTGCCTCTACCAGATACACACGCACGCTTCACTGGAAACGGGATGCTAGTGCCGGATCAACGGGATCGATTCTCTCTGGTGTGTCTAGTGTTTCTCTCAAGAAAACTGGACGACTTATCAGTTTAGGTCGAAACTTTTACAGTTTTATTCGACCTAAACGTGCTTAACGGGCCAGACTTAATTAAGCCTAAACTCGAAAAGCCTGTTCGGAAAATCCGAACTGTGTCGGCCGACACACACGCTGTGTCGATCGACACAACACCATTTTGTCGATATTAATGTGTATCCAATACACATTAGTATGATCATTACCATAATGATCATTCCCATGTCGTAGCTTCCAGTTCGCTTAGGTGTGTGACCCTATAGGATCATATAACACTGGCAGTAAGTCCATGACCTACAGTTTGCAAAAGGCTTCTAGCAAAACATTGCAAACGCCCAGTATTATACGAATGTCTGATCTCGACACACAACTATCACAGGAGTGAGTACAAGTGTGATTTCAGGACACCATCCCAACAATCTCCCACTTGTACTGGAATCACCAATTCCTATAATCCCTTTGTCTCTTTATCTCGATTTGGCATAAGGCAAGATTTGTGTCATCCTTATTAAGCCAACATCGTGTTTATCAAACTCCTGATCTCATACTGAACATTACAAACAACTGAACTACAGTTCGTTTGAGTGCGGCCACACATTTTTCTCAGTAATCAATCTTCGATAGGCCCTGAGATATTTATCTCCCGTTATACAGGAGGGACAAATTCCATCTTGTTCCATTCCTGTTTCAACGCACACTTCATGATATACCCGAACAGTGCCGTAATAGCCGCCAGTTACGGGTCGACGTTTGACAAAGTCAAAGTGTACCAATTCATATGCAAGAAAGCATGATGAACTCAGGTCTAAGGACTATACTCTATAGTCGTAATGAGAACCTCTTATGACACAGATATAACTATCTTGTAGACTTCTCATTAGCGGGTCATGTCCGATCATATGTTCACTGACATATATCTATGTGACTGACTGCGATAATCATATCATTGGCTCCATGAAACTTAGCCAACAGTCACCTCACAATCTAGTCTCTAACGGTTGTTAGTGTCCCGATTCTACAACCTTGACTAGGGACGAAATAATTTATTAACTTATAGGGTTTCATGATCAAGTTCTCAACTTGATGACCTATAATATGTCATAAACTTATTTTGGGACCATTATTTAGACCACATTAAATAATGCTGAAATCAAATTTCATTAAACACTTCTAAAAGAATGTTTACAATAGTGTCTTATTATAACTAAAACAAAAAACCAAAACTCCCACTAGAATCAAGATTACATCTTAAGATCTCTAATGCCTACAGCAGTCGAATGGCTCTCATGCTTAGGCCTTGGGAGTGACTTGGTCAGAGGATCAGCGACATTCTCATTTGTCGGAACTCGGTTGATCTTCACATCACCTCTATTGACAATATCACGAATCAGATGATATTTTCTCTCAACGTGTTTGGACTTCTGGTGTGACCTGGGTTCTTTCGCCTGAGCAATGGCTCCATTGTTATCGCAGAACAAAGCCACTGGCTCCAAGATACTAGGAACCACACCAAGTTCAGTCATGAACTTCTTGATCCAAACTGCTTTCTTTGCCGCTTCTGAAGCAGCAACATATTCAGCTTCCGTTGTGGAGTCAGCTACGGTATTCTGCTTAGAGCTCTTCCAGCTCACCGCACCGCCATTTAGACAGAAGACATATCCAGACTGTGATCGGAAATCGTCTCTGTCTGTCTGAAAACTCGCATCGGTGAATCCATTCACCACAAGTTCATCACTTCCTCCATACACAAGGAATTTATCCTTAGTATGTCTCAAATACTTGAGAATATTCCTGACAGCTGTCCAGTGAGCTTCACCTGGATTAGATTGGTATCTACTCGTCATGCTTAACGCGTAAGCTACATCTGGACGAGTGCAGATCATGGCATACATAATAGATCCTATTGCAGAAGCATAAGGAATCCTATTCATGCGTTCTCGCTCAGCAGATGTCGCCGGACACTGCTTCTTGCTGAGACTCATGCCATGAGACATTGGTATGAGGCCCTTCTTGGAATCTTGCATCTTGAATCTGTGCAACACCTTATCAATATAAGTGTCCTGGCACAATCCAATCAGCTTGTTAGTTCTATCTCTGTAGATTCTGATTCCAAGAATGTATGCGGCTTCTCCCATGTCTTTCATGGAAAAACAACTTCCAAGCCAAGTCTTGATAGACTGAAGCAACGGAACGTCATTACCGAGGAGGAGTATGTCATCGACATACAGTACAAGAAACGCAATTTTGCTCCCACTAGTCTTCTTGTATACACATGCTTCCTCTTCGTTCTTGATGAAACCGAATTGTTTTACTGCTTCATCAAAACGAAGATTCCAACTCCGTGATGCTTGCTTCAATCCATAAATGGATTTATGAAGTTTGCATACCTTCCCAGCGTTTTTAGGATCGACAAAACCTTCAGGCTGTGTCATGTACACATCCTCTTCCAGAATACCATTCAGGAATGCGGTTTTGACATCCATCTGCCAAATCTCATAATCATAATGAGCAGCAATCGCTAGAAGAATCCGAATAGATTTAAGCATAGCTACTGGGGAATAGGTTTCATCATAGTCAATACCATGAATTTGTTTGAAACCTTTAGCCACCAATCTCGCTTTGTAAATCTGTACATTGCCATCCACGTCAATCTTCTTCTTGAAGATCCATTTACACTCAATGGCTTTTACACCACTAGGTAAATCGACCAAGGACCATACTTGGTTTTCTGACATGGATGTCATTTCGGATTTAGAGGCTCCAAGCCACTTTTCGGAGTCCGGGCCCATCATTGCTTCCGCAAAGGTCGCTGGTTCGTCACCTTCAATGATCATCAGATCATTTGAATTGGTTACGAGAAATCCATAGTATCTCTCGGGTTCGTGACGGATCCTTCCGGATCTGCGAACTTCAGGCTCCACAGGCGCCGGTTCCACAGAACTTTGTGGTTCCAACTGCTGCTCCTCCTCAGCAGGTTGAGCAGTATCCTGTGCATCTAGAATTTCTTCAAGATGTACTTTACTCCCACTGTTTTTCTTAGAGAGAAACTCCCTCTCAAGAAAAGAACAGTCCCGAGCAACAAATACTTTGTTCTCAGATTGGTTGTAAAAGTAATATGCCTTGGTTTCCCTAGGATAACCAACGAAGTAGCATTTATCTGATTTGGGTGCAAGCTTGTCAGAGATTAAACGTTTGACATAAGCCTCACAACCCCAAATTTTTAGGAAAGACAGATTAGGAATTTTCCCAGTCCACAATTCATGTGGTGTCTTATTCACTGATTTAGATGGCACCCTATTTAGTGTAAAGGCAGACGTTTCTAGAGCGTATCCCCAAAAGGATAATGGAAGATTAGTATGACTCATCATAGACCGAACCATATCTAATAAGGTTCGATTTCTCCTCTCTGACACTCCATTCCATTGAGGTGTTCCAGGAGGAGTGAGTTGTGAAACAATTCCACACTCGCTCAGATAGTCGCTGAACTCTTGGCTTAAGTATTCTCCTCCGCGATCTGATCGCAGAACTTTGATATTTTTGCCAAGTTGGTTTTGTACTTCATTCTTGAATTCCTTGAATCTATCAAAGGATTCTGACTTGTGTCTCATCAAGTAGACATAGCCATACCTACTGAAATCATCAGTGAAGGTAATGAAGTACTTGAAATTTCCTCTGGCAACAGTACTCATCGGCCCACATACATCAGTATGAACAAGGCCCAACAAGTTACTGGCCCTTTCATTTGGTTTGTTGAAAGGGGCTCTAGCCATTTTGCCCACCAAGCAAGATTCGCATTTCTCACATGATTCAAAATCAAATGAGCCCAGAAGCCCATTTCGATGGAGCCTTTGGATGCGTTTCTCATTGATATGGCCCAAACGACAATGCCATAAGAAAGTCGGGTTTTCGTCATTTGACTTAAACCGCTTTGTATTTATGTTAAAGACAGGCATTTCTTGATTTAAAACATATAACCCATTTTCTAATGGGGCGCTACCATAAAATGTACCATCACGATTAAAAGAACAAACTTTATTCTTAACAGCAAAATCAAAACCTTCCAAATCCAAAACGGAAACTGAAATTATGTTTCTGCTTATCGCAGGTACAAAGTAGCAATTATTCAAAGCTAAAATCATGCCCGAAGGTAAAGACAATTCATAGGTGCCTACGGCCAGTGCAGCAACCTTAGCTCCATTCCCGACTCGTAGCTCCACTTGTCTTTTCTTCAGCGTTCTACTGTTTCTTAGTGCCTGCACATCAGTACAAATGTGAGCACCGCAGCCGGTATCCAATACCCACGAAGTAGAACTAGAAGATATAACATTAAGTTCGATAACATAAATACCTGAGTCAGACGCATCATACGTCTTCTTCAGCTTCTTGTAATCTTCCTTGAACTTCTTTCAGTCTCTTTTCCAATGCCCCAACTGCTTGCAGTAGTTGCACTTATCCTCAGCAGAAGGCCCGGATTTGGGCTTGGGCTTGGGCTTGTCTTGACTTTCAGTCTCGACAACCTGGGCCTTTCCCTTATCCTTCTTAGGTTTCTTAAACCTTTTACCCCCTTGTACCATCAGGACACTGGGAGTAGCCTTCTTGAGATTCGGTTCTGCTGTCTTCAGCATACCGTGCAACTCAGTCAATGTCTTAGTCATATTTTGCATGTTGTAGTTCATAATGAACTGATCAAAACAAGACGGCAATGACTGCAGAATCATGTCAGTGGCCAGCTCCTGGCTAATGGCACAGTCCAGTTTCCCCAGGTTATCAATGTAACCCATCATTTTAAGGACATGAGGACTTACTGGACTGTCCTTAGCCAGCTTGCAATCCATGAGAGATTTAACCGTCTGGTATCTCTCTGTGCGAGCTTGCTCCTGAAACAAAGCTTTCAGGCTGTTAATCATCTCAATGGGTGACAACACGTTCTCATATTGCTTCTGCAGCTCAGAGTTCATGGTCACCAGCATTAGACAAGTAACATCTTTGACATCCGCTGAATGCTTATCCCAAGCATTCTTTTCTGTCTGCGGAGCATTGGAACGTGGCCTCTCGGTGAGAACTCTTTCAAGGACATATTCCTTGTTCTCTTGCCTGAGAACTATTCTCAGGTTCCGATACCATTCCAAGAAATTAGATCCATTTAATTTGTCCTTCTCAAGGACGGATCTTAGTGAGAAAGTGTTGATGTGATTTGAGACAGACATAGCTGTAATTCAAAAAGAGGTAGATTTTAGTTATAAAGCACAAGAAATGAGAATTCTTATCTAATAAGAAAACTCGCATTGTATTCAAACTATGTTTCCTCATATGAATACAATGAACCAAGATCCTCAGATCACCAAAATTCGAGTGGACGACTCGCCATCACCCAAACTTTAGTCATCCAGGTAAGCAAATCATTGCTAATTGTACCCAGTATAACTCTTGGTCGCGGATAAGACAATCCATGTCATATCCACTCCGATGTCTCTGGGCCCAGAACTTCTGATGGCCCAGTCAAGTAAACCAATCTCTTCGGTCTTGTGATCATTGACAGTCGCACTGCAAGTCTATCAATGATCACCTGCCTTACTCATGTAGCTGTGGATACCAAGGACTCCAAGACTATCCAATCAGCGAAACGAGTCTTGACAGTAGACAAGATCGGGCAAGACATCAAGATCACTTGATATTTAGTTGAGGAAAAGAACCGATTTATCTTGATGCATATCCAATATACATTCAAGGATTTATTTATTTATTTAAAACATTCAGTTTATTTAGTTTAGATTCATCTACAACTTTTAGGATTAAATTGTTCTGGTATATGCAAATATGTAGTCCAACTAACATGTCTGCGAGCATTGTATCGATCGACGCCAACCATTGGTATCGATCGATGCAATCAAATTTAAACCGCTCTTCGATGACCGGTCTAACCGAATCGAATTTACATAACCGATTCAATCCAATTGAACCAGTTTGGTTTAATAGTCCATGTCGATCGTCACACACTGTGTGTCGATCGATATGACCAAACCAGAACCAATTTGGTTAATCAAAATTAACCGAGCGATACAACCTGTTCAATCCAATTGAACCGGTCTGTCAACATTCTTTGCCTGTGTCGACCGACACACCCAGTGTATCGATCGACGCAGCAGGACCACGGGTACTCGATCTCAGATCGAAACCCTAAAATTATTTACGGATTTTCGCTTTGTGTCGACCGACACACGCTTTGTGTCGATCGACACTTTGCGATAAACCCTAAAATTTATTACGAGTTTTCGCTCTGTGTCGACCGACACACGCTTTGTGTCGATCGACACCCTGCGATAACCCTAAAATTTTAACGCGTTCTGCCGCGGCGTGTCGACCGACACACGCTTTGTGTCGATTGACACAGTGCGTTTTCATCAATTCTTCGTCTTTTCAAACGGAACAAAACCGAGAATATAACATGAAAACACGATTTGAACATGCAAAAATCAATTCAACAGCATCAGGATTCGAATTATTTTGCATCAAATTCAATAGCTAAACCCTAACACGCTCTGATACCACTGTTGGATCCCGATGGATCTAGGGTTTGATATATTGAATGAAAACCAACCTCGTTCTTACCTTTCTGGCAGCGGAATTGAGATGGTGAACGAGATCAGTGGAGCAACACAAACGCCTTGCCTCTACCAGATACACACGCACGCTTCACTGGAAACGGGATGCTAGTGCCGGATCAACGGGATCGATTCTCTCTGGTGTGTCTAGTGTTTCTCTCAAGAAAACTGGACGGCTTATCAGTTTAGGTCGAAACTTTTACAGTTTTATTCGACCTAAACGTGCTTAACGGGCCAGACTTAATTAAGCCTAAACTCGAAAAGCCTGTTCGGAAAATCCGAACTGTGTCGACCGACACACACGCTGTGTCGATCGACACAACACCATTTTGTCGATATTAATGTGTATCCAATACACATTAGTATGATCATTACCATAATGATCATTCCCATGTCGTAGCTTCCAGTTCGCTTAGGTGTGTGACCCTATAGGATCATATAACACTGGCAGTAAGTCCATGACCTACAGTTTGCAAGAGGCTTCTAGCAAAACATTGCAAACGCCCAATATTATAAGAATGTCTGATCTCGACACACAACTATCACAGGAGTGAGTACAAGTGTGATTTCAGGACACCATCCCAACAGAACCAATGTACGCTTGTACACATAACATAAATACCAAACACTTTAAGTCTGATGACTTGAAGTCGATTTTTCCTTAGCATAGTCATTTAACCACACAAAGTGAAGCGGATTCAGAATTTCTATAGTTTTGGACTCATTTGATTATTAATCATTTGAGATATGAATTCTGCTCACTGGGCCAAATGACTAAGGCCCTTTTAGCAGAGCTAAAGGTAACGGGCCAGAGGCTTATTAGGCCTTACACATACTGATGTATGCGGCCCGATGAGCATTAGTGCAAAAATAAATCTTCTGTACTTCATTACCTTATTGATTACATCAATAAGTATGGTTGTGTTCATTTGATGAGACACGAGCAGGAACCCCTTGAGGAGTTCCAAGATGAAGTGTAAAACCGATTTGACAGAAGTATTAAGATCCTCGATTGAATCGCGGAGGAAAATACTTGAGTCAAGAATTGGGTGATCATCTAACAAAATGAATCGGATCTTATTAGATATGCTCCGATTAATGATGAGTCACAGGAATCTTCCATAATCATTTAAGAATACGTTCTAAAATGTCTATGTTTACGCTAAATAAGTTTCTATCAGAATCAGTGAAAAACACCACATTGGATGTGGACTGGGTGATTTCCAAATTTGTTATTCTGATTAATTGGGGATTGCAAGGTTTGTGTAAGACAATAGTCAATAAACAAACTTGAACCCACATCTGATAAGTTCTACCTCGCTGGTTGTCCTAAGGGAACCAAGGCTTGTTACTTTTGCAACCAATCCGAGGACAAAGTATTGTTGTTCGGAACTGTGTCTTTTTGAGAAGGATCGTACTTTCAAAAGGAACAGTGGGAGTAAAAGTACACATCAAAGAAATTCGATAAACACAGGAGGCTGCTCAGCCTGTTGAGGGAGAGCAGCGGTGAGATCAACAAAGTGTTGTAGGATCTACACCTGTGGAGCCTGAAATTCGCAGATCCGAAAGGATCCGTCACTAACTCGATAGTGATTTCTCGTAATCAATTGTCGTGATCTATTGATCATTGAAAAGTGACGAGCATGCGAAATTCAAAGAAGCGATGGTGAGCCCCAACTCCGAAAATTGGCTGGGTATGCATGTTAGCTTCATCGATCCATTTCTGGATTGAAGCAAACATCTTGGAGTTGGAATCAACATTCTGATAATGTGGTCAAAAGTTTTGACTTGATAAGAAAGAGATGAAACCATGCGTTTACAAGAAGACTAGTGGGAGCGTAATGGCAATTCTCACACTGTATGTAGATAACATACTTAAATCTCATAAACGACGTTCCAACGCTAAAGTCTTGTCAAGATTTGGGTCGGAATTCAAGTTTAACGATAGACATGGGAGAAGGCCGTGAAAGTTCTTGGAATAAGGATCCATTGGAATGGATCAGAAAAGGCTAATTGGATCGTGTCAAAATCCTTATGTTAATAAGGTATTAGACAGTTCAAATGTGCTTGATTCCAAGAATGGCTTCATACCAAAGGTATTATGGCAATAATCTAAGCAAGATGAAGTGTCTTGGACACTGACTGAGCTAGTAACAATATTAGCAAGATGAAGTGTTTTGAACACTGGCTGAACTAATATTAATGAGTGTGATTGCTAATGCTGCTGCAATAGAATCCATCATGAATGCCATATTTTGCGCTCGTCTAGATGCAGCTTACGCATATAGCATGATGAGAAAATACCAATATGTTCCGGTAATAGTCACTGAACAGTTACCAGAAATATCCCAAGTATTTGAGAAACACTAAGGATAGGTTCGTGGTGAACTGGTAAAGTGACGAACCAGTTGAAAGTAGTTAGACGGACAAATACGATTCCCGGTTCCCACCTGGTTATGTCTCTTTGTCTGAATAGCGGTGCTATCTGTTGGAAAGGCTTCAAGCAGTGGACCGTAGAATAGTGCTTTTATCTGAATGGCGGTGTGGTTTGTTGGAATTGTTTCAAACAAAACACCGCAGTCTCTCCCACAACCTAAGCACCAGATTTATTCTGTTGCTGTAGGTATAAGATATCTGAAGAGATGATCTTGATTCTAGTAGGAGTAATTCTAGTTATGTTGTAATCTTTACATAGACATGCTATGGTAGTGTTTATGTAAGTCAAACTGACATCGGTATTATTTAATTATTGGATAATTAAGTAATAGTCCCAAAGTACTTTATGGTCATCATATAGGTCATCAAGTTGAGGACTTGATCATGAAACCCTATAAGTAAAAGATGACATAAATTACGATTATCCCTAGTCGAGGTTATTGAAGTGGGGCACCAATAACCGCGCGAGACTAGCATGTGAGGTGACTGTTGGACTAAGTTTCATGGAGTCAATGATATGATTATCACAGTCAGTCACATAGATATGTGTTGGTGAACATATGATCGGACATGACCCGCTAATGAGAACTCCACAGGATAGTTATATCAGTGTCATGGGAGGTTCTCATTACGACTATAGAGTATAGTCCTTAGACCTGAGTTCATCATGCTTTCTAGCATATGAATTGGTGCGTTTTGACCTTGTCAAACGTCGTTCCGTAATTGGCGGCTATAACGGCATTGCTTATGCGTATCATGAAGTATGTATAGAAACAGAGATGGAACAAGATGGGATTTGTCCCTCCCAAGTAACGGGAGACAAATATCTCAGGGCCCATCGAAGATTTTGTTGGGATAGTGTCCTGAAATCACACTTGTACTCACTCCTGTGATAGTTGTGTGTCGAGATCAGACATTCGTATAATACTGGGCGTTTGCAATGCTTTGCTAGAAGCCTCTTGCAATCTGTAGGTCGTGGACTTACTGCCAGTATTATATGATCCTATAGGGTCACACACCTAAGCGAACTGGAAGCTACGACGTGGGAATGATCATTGTGGCAATGATCATATTATGTGTATTGAAATACACATAAGAATCGATATAATGGTGTTGTGTCGATCGACACAGCTTGTGTGTCGGTCGACACAGTTCGGATTTTCCGAACAGGCTTTTCGGGTTATGGCTTAATTGAGTCTGGCCCGTTAAGCAAGTTTAGGTCAAATAAAATCAGTTTAGTTCGACCTAAACGAGAGAGCCGTCCAGTTTTCTTGACAGAAACACTAGACACACCAGAACCTTTCGATCCCCATTGATCCGGCACTAGCATCCCGTTTCCAGCGAGCGTGCGTGTGTATCTGGTAGAGGCAAAGCGTTGCGTTGCTCCACTGATCTCGTTCACCATCTTCTTCCGCTGCCAAAGGTAAGAACGAGGTTGGTTCTAAATTTCAATATAACAAACCCTAGATCCATCGGGATCCAACAGTGGTATCAGAGCATGCTTAGGGTTTAGCTATTGAATTTGTTGCAAAATAATTCGAATCCTGATGTTGTTGAATTGATTTTTGCATGTTCAAATCGTGTTTTCATATTATATTCTCGGTTTTGTTCCTGTTGAAAAGACGAGGAATTGATGAAAACGCACTGTGTCGATCGACACAAAGCGTGTGTCGATCGACACGCCGCGGCGCAAATATAAAAAAATTTTAGGGTTTGTCGCAGAGTGTCGATCGACACAAAGCGTGTGTCGGTCGACACAGAGCGAAAACTCGCGAATAAATTTTAGGGTTTGTCGCACAGTATCGATCGACACAAAGCGTGTGTCGGTCGATACAAAGCGAAAATCCGCAAATAACCTTAAGGGTTTCGATCTGAGATCGAGTACCCGTAATCGTGCTGCGTCGATCGATACACTGGGTGTTTCGGTCGACACAGGCAATACGATTAGATAGATCGGTTCAATTGGATTGAACTGGTTATCTGGCTCGGTTAATTTTATTAACCAAAATTGATTCTGGTTTGGTCATATCGATCGACACACAGTGTGTGACGATCGACATGGACCATTAAACCGGACTGGTTCAATTGGATTGAATCGGTTAAGTAAATTCGATCCGGTTTGACCGGTTATCAAAGAACGGTTTAAATAAAGTTGCATCGATCGATGCCAATGGTTGGCGTCGATCGACACAACATCCGCAGACTTGTTGGTTTGACCACAAATTTGCATGAACCAGAATATTTAATCCTAAAAGTATTAGATGAATCTAAACTTAATAAAACTAAATGTTTTAATTAAAAGTTATTATTTTGATATATTTATAGTGAATATAAATCAAGATAAGATTAGTTCTTTTCCTCAACTAAATATCAAGTGATCTTGATGTCTTGCCCGATCTTGTCTACTGTCAAAAGCTCGTGATGTTGTTGGGTATCCTTGGAGTCCTTGGTATCCACAGCAGAATGAGTAAGGCAGGTGGTCAGTGACAGACTTGCAGTGCAACTGTCAGTGATCACAAGACAGATAAAAGATTGGTTATACTTGACTGGGCTGTCAGAAGTTCTGGGCCCAGAGACATCAGAGTGGATTGGACATAGTTTGTCTTATTCACGACCAAGAGTTGTACTGAGTACAATTAGCAATGATTTGCTTACCTAGATGACTAAAGCTTGAGTAACGGCGAGTCGCCCACTCGAATTTTAGTAATCTGAGGATCTTGGATCATTGTATTCATATGAGGAAACATAGTTTGAATACAATGCGGGTTTTCTTATTAGATAAGAATTCTCATTCCTTGTGCTTTATAACTAAAATCTACCTTTTGTTTGAATTACAGCTATGTCTGTCTCAAATCACATCAACACTTTCTCACTAAGATCCGTCCTTGAGAAGGACAAGCTAAATGGATCTAATTTCTTGGAATGGTATCGGAACCTGAGAATAGTTCCCAGGCAAGAGAACAAGGAATATGTCCTTGAAAGAGTTCTCACCGAGAGGCCACGTTCCAATGCTCCGCAGACAGATTAGAATGCTTGGGATAAGCATTCAGCGGATGTCAAAGATGTTAATTGTCTAATGCTGGTGACTATGAACTCTGAGCTGCAGAAGCAATATGAGAAAGTGTTGTCACCCATTGAGATGATTAACAGCCTGAAAGCTTTGTTTCAGGAGCAAGCTCGCACAGAGAGATACCAGACGGTTAAATCTCTCATGGATTGCAAGCTGGCTAAGGACAGTCCAGTAAGTCCTCATGTCCTTAAAATGATGGGTTACATTGATAACCTGGGGAAACTGGACTGTGCCATTAGCGAGGAGCTGGCCACTGACATGATTCTGCAGTCATTGCCGTCGTGTTTTGATCAGTTCATTATGAACTACAACATGCAAAACATGACTAAGACATTGACTGAGTTGCACGGTATGCTGAAGACAGCAGAACCAAATCTCAAGAAGGCTACTCCCAGTGTCCTGATGGTACAAGGGAATAAGAGGTTTAAGAAACCTAAGAAGGGTAAGGGTAAGGCCCAGGTTGTCCAGACTGAAAGTCAGGACAAGCCCAAGCCGAAACCCAAATCCGGGCCTTCTCCTGAGGATAAGTGCAACTATTGCAAGCAGTTGGGGCATTGGAAGAAAGACTGCAAGAAGTTCATGGAAGATTACAAGAAGCTGAAGAAGACGTATGATGCGTCTGACTCAGGTATTTATGTTATCGAACTTGGTATTATATCTTCTCGTCCTACTTCGTGGGTATTGGATACCGGCTGCGGTGCTCATATTTGTACTGATGTGCAGGCACTAAGAAACAGTAGGACGCTGAAGAAAGGACAAGTAGAGCTACGAGTCGGGAATGGAGCTAAGGTTGCTGCACTGGCCGTAGGCACCTACGAGTTGTCTTTACCTTCGGGCATGGTTTTAATTTTGAATAATTGCTACTATGTACCTGCGATTAGCAGAAACATAATTTCAGTTTCCGTTTTGGATTTGGAAGGTTTTGATTTTGCTGTTAAGAATAAAGTTTGTTCTTTTAATCGTGATGGTAATTATTATGGTAGCGCCCCATTAAATAATGGGTTATATCTATTAAACCAAGAAATGCCTGTCTTTAACATAAATACAAAGAGGTTTAAGTCCAATGACGAAAACCCGACTTTCTTATGGCATTGTCGTTTGGGCCATATCAATGAGAAACGCATCCAGAGGCTCCATCGAAATGGGCTTCTGGGCTCATTTGATTTTGAATCATGTGAGAAATGCGAGTCTTGTTTGGTGGGGAAAATGGCTAGAGCCCCTTTCAACAAACCAAATGAAAGGGCCAGTGATTTATTGGGCCTTGTTCATACTGATGTATGTGGGCCAATGAGTACTGCTGCCAGAGGAAACTTTAAGTGCTTCATTACCTTTACTGATGATTTCAGTAGGTATGGCTATGTCTATTTGATGAGACACAAGTCAGAATCCTTTGATAGATTCAAGGAATTCAAGAATGAAGTACAGAATCAACTTGGCAAAAGTATCAAAGTTCTGCGATCGGATCGCGAAGGAGAATACTTAAGCCAAGAGTTCAGCGACTATCTGAGCGAGTGTGGAATTGTTTCACAACTCACTCCTCCCGGAACACCCCAATGGAATGGAGTGTCAGAGAGGAGGAATCGAACCTTGTTGGACATGGTTCGGTCTATGATGAGTCATTCTAATCTTCCATTATCCTTTTGGGGATACGCTCTAGAAACGTCTGCGTTTACACTAAATAGGGTGCCATCTAAATCAGTGGAAAAGACACCACATGAACTGTGGACTGGGAATGTTCCTAGTCTGTCTTTCCTAAGGATTTGGGGTTGCGAGGCTTATGTCAAACGTTTAATCTCTGACAAGCTTGCACCCAAATCAGATAAATGCTATTTCGTTGGTTATCCTAGGGAAACCAAGGCATACTACTTTTACAACCAATCTGAGAACAAAGTTTTTGTTGCTCGGGACTGTTCTTTTCTTGAGAGGGAGTTTCTCTCTAAGAAAAACAGTGGGAGTAAAGTACATCTCGAAGAAATTCAAGATGCACAGGAGACTGCCCAACCTATTGAGGAAGAGCAGCAGTTGGATCCACAAATTTCTGTGGAACCGGCGCCTGTGGAGCCTGAAGTTCGCAGATCCGGAAGGATCCGTCACGAACCCGAGAGATACTATGGATTTCTCGTAACCAATTCAAATGATCTGATGATCATTGAAGGTGACGAACCAGCGACCTTTGCGGAAGCAATGATGGGCCCGGACTCCGAAAAGTGGCTTGGAGCCTCTAAATCCGAAATGACATCCATGTCAGAAAACCAAGTATGGTCCTTGGTCGATTTACCTAGTGGTGTAAAAGCCATTGAGTGTAAATGGATCTTCAAGAAGAAGATTGACGTGGATGACAATGTACAGATTTACAAAGCGAGATTGGTGGCTAAAGGTTTCAAACAAATTCATGGTATTGACTATGATGAAATCCCCAGTAGCTATGCTTAAATCTATTCGGATTCTTCTAGCGATTGCTGCTCATTATGATTATGAGATTTGGCAGATGGATGTCAAAACCGCATTCCTGAATGGTATTCTGGAAGAGGATGTGTACATGACACAGCCTGAAGGTTTTGTCGATCCTAAAAACGCTGGGAAGGTATGCAAACTTCATAAATCCATTTATGGATTGAAGCAAGCATCACGGAGTTGGAATCTTCGTTTTGATGAAGCAGTAAAACAATTCGGTTTCATCAAGAACGAAGAGGAAGCATGTGTATACAAGAAGACTAGTGGGAGCAAAATTGCGTTTCTTGTATTGTATGTCGATGACATACTCCTCCTCGGTAATGACGTTCCGTTGCTTCAGTCTATCAAGACTTGTCTTGGAAGTTGTTTTTCCATGAAAGACATGGGAGAAGCCGCGTACATTCTTGGAATCAGAATCTACAGAGATAGAACTAACAATCTGATTGGATTGTGCCAGGACACTTATATTGATAAGGTGTTGCACAGATTCAGGATGCCAGATTCCAAGAAGGGCTTCATACCAATGTCTCATGGCATGAGTCTCAGCAAGAAGCAGTGTCCGGCGACATCTGCTGAGCGAGAACGCATGAATAGGATTCCTTATGCTTCTGCAATAGGATCTATTATGTATGCCATGCTCTGCACTCGTCCAGATGTAGCTTACGCGTTAAGCATGACGAGTAGATACCAATCTGATCCAGGTGAAGCTCACTGGACAGCTGTCAAGAATATTCTCAAGTATTTGAGACATACTAAGGATAAATTCCTTGTGTATGGAGGAAGTGATGAGCTTGTGGTGAATGGATTCACCGATGCGAGTTTTCAGACAGACAGAGACGATTTCCGATCACAGTCTGGATATGTCTTCTGTCTAAATGGCGGTGCGGTGAGCTGGAAGAGCTCTAAGCAGAATACCGTAGCTGACTCCACAACGGAAGCTGAATATGTTGCTGCTTCAGAAGCGGCAAAGGAAGCTGTTTGGATCAAGAAGTTCATGACTGAACTTGGTGTGGTTCCTAGTATCTTGGAGCCAGTGGCATTGTTCTGCGATAACAATGGAGCCATTGCTCAGGCGAAAGAACCCAGGTCACACCAGAAGTCCAAACACATTGAGAGAAAATATCATCTGATTCGTGATATTGTCAATAGAGGTGATGTGAAGATCAGCCAAGTTCTGACAAACGAGAATGTCGCTGATCCTCTGACCAAGTCACTCCCAAGGCCTAAGCATGAGAGTCATTCGACTGCTGTAGGCATTAGAGATCTTAAGATGTAATCTTGATTCTAGTGGGAGTTTTGGTTTTTGTTTTAGTTATAATAAGACGCTATTGTAAACATTCTTTTAGAAGTGTTTAATGAAATTTGATTTCAGCATTATTTATTGTGATCTAAATAATGGTCCCAAAATAAGTTTATGACATATTATAGGTCATCAAGTTGAGAACTTGATCATGAAACCCTATAAGTTAATAAATTATTTTGTCCCTAGTCAAGGTTGTAGAATCGGGAAACTGACAACCGTTAGAGACTAGATTGTGAGGTGACTGTTGGCTAAGTTTCATGGAGCCAATGATATGATTATCGCAGTCAGTCACGTAGATATATGTCAGTGGACATATGATCGGACATGACCCGCTAATGAGAAGTCTACAAGATAGTAATATCTGTGTCATAAGAGGTTCTCATTACGACTATAGAGTATAGTCCTAAGACCTGAGTTCATCATGCTTTCTTGCATATGAATTGGTACATTTTGACTTTGTCAAACGTCGATCCGTAACTGGCGGCTATAACGACACTGTTCAAGTTTATCATGAAGTGTGCGTTGAGACAGGGATGGAACAAGATGGAATTTGTCCCTCCTGTATAACGGGAGATAAATATCTCAGGGCCTATCGAAGATTGAATACTGAGAAAATGTGTGGCCGCACTCAAACGAACTGTAGTTCAGTTGTTTGTAATGTTCAGTATGAGATCAGGAGTTCGATAAACGCGATGTTGGCTTAATAAGGATGACACAAATCTTGCCTTATGCCAAATCGAGATATAGAGACAAAAGGATTATAGGAATTGATGATTCCCGTACAAGTGGGAGATTGTTGGGATAGTGTCCTGAAATCACACTTGTACTCACTCCTGTGATAGTTGTGTGTCGAGATCAGACATTCGTATAATACTGGGCGTTTGCAATGCTTTGCTAGAAGCCTCTTGCAATCTGTAGGTCGTGGACCTACTGCCAGTATTATATGATCCTATAGGGTCACACACCTAAGCGAACTGGAAGCTACGACGTGGGAATGATCATTGTGGCAATGATCATATTATGTGTATTGAAATACACATAAGAATCGATATAATGGTGTTGTGTCGATCGACACAGCTTGTGTGTCGGTCGACACAGTTCGGATTTTCCGAACAGGCTTTTCGGGTTATGGCTTAATTGAGTCTGGCCCGTTAAGCAAGTTTAGGTCGAATAAAATCAGTTTAGTTCGACCTAAACGAGAGAGCCGTCCAGTTTTCTTGACAGAAACACTAGACACACCAGAACCTTTCGATCCCCATTGATCCGGCACTAGCATCCCGTTTCCAGCGAGCGTGCGTGTGTATCTGGTAGAGGCAAAGCGTTGCGTTGCTCCACTGATCTCGTTCACCATCTTCTTCCGCTGCCAAAGGTAAGAACGAGGTTGGTTCTAAATTTCAATATAACAAACCCTAGATCCATCGGGATCCAACAGATTTGATACTGAGAAAAATGCATGGCCGTGCTCAAACGAGGTGATTGTCAGTCGTTTGTTATATCAGTATTGATCAGGAGTTCGATGAACATGATGTTGGCTATAATAAGGATGACACAGTCTCTTGCCTTATGCCATATCGAGATATAGAGACGAAGGGATTGCAGGAATAGGTGATTCCAGTACAAGTGGGAGATTGTTGGGATTATGTCCTGAAATCACATTGTACTCACTCTAGAGATAGTTGTATTGTCGAGATCGGACAATTCATGTGATACTGGGTAGTCATAATGTTTTGCTAGAAACCGCTTATGACAAATGAGTTGTAACTCATTTCCAGCATCGTGTGAACCTACAGGGTCACACACCTAAGCAAGTTGGACATAGTCCATATGGGATTGATCATTGGCAAATGGTCTGGTCGATGTGTATTGGATACACATCGAATATAAGTTTCAAAGAGATGTATCGATCGACACCATTGGGTGCGTCGGTCGATACAAGACGTGTGTCGATCGACACCACTAAGTGTGTCGGTCGACACAAGGGCGAAACCGAAACTGAACGTGTTTCGGTTCACCTCGAGGT
Source organism: Orychophragmus violaceus (assembly GCA_030180135.1). Taxonomy (NCBI): domain Eukaryota; kingdom Viridiplantae; phylum Streptophyta; class Magnoliopsida; order Brassicales; family Brassicaceae; genus Orychophragmus; species Orychophragmus violaceus. The sequence continues at coordinate 83,463,751 of CM058232.1, read as the reverse complement.
CAATATATATATAAACGTGTTTATAGACTCGACGGGGATGATGAACAGAGCGCCGCCCAGACTGTTTTCTCAGAGAAAAAAAAAACACAGAAACCTCACAGAAACTGAGTTCCCAGGAGATCCGAGCCCCGGTACTAGCATCCCGGCGGATTCCAGCTTGTGAGCGTGTGGACTATCAGTAGAGGCGCTGGAGATCTTGTTTATCTGACCCTATTCCGCTGCCAGTATCCAGGTAAACACGAGATCTGATCCATGATTCAATTAACTAGACCCTAGATCCTAGGCTATCTGGAACTGGCGAGAATTCTGAATCTGTAGAATTGGCTCCAAATTCCAACAGTTTGCCATGAGAACCTTTCCACCATCCATTTCTTTGAAGTCAAACAGAACCTCCTTGTTTGGTGTGATGTGGAAGGAACAGCCTAAATCCATCACCCATTCATCTTTTGAGTCCTGAACACTTGCTGTGAGGACTATAGGTTGCCTTACCTTATTAGAGGCCACATATGCTGAAGAGTCACCATTTTTCTTCTGACCCCTGTTTGGGCAATCTCTTTTCCAGTGACCTTCCTTTCCACAAGAGAAACACTCATTCTTGTTGTACTTTGCTTTAGATTTAGATCTCCCATTTCTTGATTTAGACCTTCCTCTGTCACTTTTACCTTTTCCATTCCTGTTGTCTGACCTCTTGTCTGACCTTCCCCTGGACTCTACAAACAGACCTTCTGAGCTTGACATGTGTTTTCCTGTCAGTCCCTTCTGTCTCAATTCAACTTCCTTAGCATATGCAGAGGTAGTGACTTCCTGAATGTTAAAGTGTCTTTCCCTGATCCATACTTCAGAGTGTGGACCAATGGTTCATAGGCTGGAGGTAGACTGGTCAGCAGTTGAATGGCCTGATCTTCATCTGGGACATTCACATTTAAACTGGCTAAATCTGCAATTAGCCTCAGAAAATTGTCCAAGTTTTCCTCTATGGATTTGTCCTCATCCATTTTGTATCCAGCAAACTGTTGTTTGAGAAAGATCCTATTGGGGAGAGTCTTTGTTTGGTAGTCACGCTCAAGGGCCTTCCACATTCCATAGGCTGTTGGTTCGTGCATAACTTTTCTCAGGATCATGTCACTCAGACATGTACCAAACAGGTTCTTGACTCTTGTATCCATATCTTTCTTCTTTTTATCAATGACCGGTTCTTCCCCTGCTTCTAATGGTTTATCTGTTTCTTGAAACAGCGTAGCACCTTCTTTCAATGCGTCTGCGAGGCCATGAATTTCCAGTTGGCCCAGTAGTTTGTACTTCCATAAGCTGAAGTATCCTTTGCCATCGAACACTTGCATCTCGAACTTTGCTCGTGTTGGATCCATGGCTGCAGATGAGAGTTGTCTTCCTTTGCGATTAACCGGAAGAACTCTTCAAGATAAGAATCCTTTAACCTTCCTTCGTATCTGTGATTGATTAGCCTTGCGCCTTTAACCAAAGGCTCTGATACCAATTGTTGAGTTCGCAAGCAAGCTTAAGACTAATCAATTCAACTCTTGTGCAGGTTTAAGCGATTGATCAAGATACGCAAGCAATTTTGGTCACCCTGAGTTCACCCAAACTTGGCTACTTCTCAGGGGAGGAATCTCTGTTCCTCAACTGCATCTACTAAACCAGAGAGAGTACTGATTCAATCGACAACCTATCGATTGATCAATCCCAGGAAGCTACAAATCACTAGAACCGAAAAGGAATGTACAAGCAAATCAGATAGTAAGCTCACTGACTTCTCGATCTCTTCTCTTCGTTCTCTCGATCTTGACTTGATTGAATGTAGCTTCACAATGCTCTGTTCTTCTTCTTGTTTCAGGTTTTCTCGTCTTGATGATGATGACGACCTGTTTGTTATAACTCCTTATAACAAACTCAAGAGCTGAAGTCAATGGGCCTTTGAACACGCGCGACATTCACGGCCCAGCTTGGAGTTCTCCAGGCGAGCTGAAGATAATGGGCCAAAAGGCCCAGCTTGGGTTTGGATGAAACTTAGATCAACATATATAAACCATTTGTGTATTCGTAAGTTTTGTATCCATCTGAATCGGTTGACACCAAGAAGACCAGTTTGGACTATTATTTCATATAATTTTTAGAAATGTGAATTTTAAATTTCAGTTTAGTTGGATTAATGTCGGTTTATACCATATAATAGTTGATGATAATGTGGATGAAAGGGAAGTTTTAGTGAAGTATATAAATAAGAAAACCTGATTAGTATTAATAAGTATTATAATTTCTCGTATTGGATTAGAGAAGCCGTTGACTAAGAGAAGCCGTTGACTTTGCGGAAACACTGGCATACAATTTATAAACTAATCCTAACTACATATTTTTCTATTTAATTGCCCACAAGGAGTAGATAGCTAGCTAGATTATCATATATTCATATGATAGTAGCGACGTCGACATCATCAGCATCCGACCAAACGAAAGAAACCACCTTTCTTCAACGTACTCATATAGATTATTCCCATTGGCGACATGTTTTGTATAGAATAAAATTAATAACGAATGTCACAACAAGGGTTGTTCAAGATCAAGTGTTGTAGTACGTAACGTCCGTAGTTATCAAGAAAAACCAAATGTGTGAAACGTACGAGGAATACAACAGCATGCAGTTAAAGTGAGCGTTTAGCGTATTAAGTATTTTTATGAAGTATGTCATGACATTTGAAATCGTGGTGAAAGTTCATATACACTATCGATTCTCTTTTTTTTTTTTTTGGTCAACCACTATCGATTCTCTTAATAAGTTCGAATCATGCATAAGTACAAAGCTATATAGATCAGCATTATGTGAATGGCAAGAAAACAGAACCAGATAACCAATCAAAGTTTTTTTCCATACAAAATGAAGTTCAAAATGTTATATACCAAGTCAAAAGATGGGAGATCACAAGCCAATGTGAATCTAAACGTGATGTTATTATATATGAAGAATATGACTTATGCGCGCGATTAGTGTCATACGATGTGTTTTGGACCTTTTGGTATTTCCGAAGAACCATACAAATTAAGTACAAACCTGAGATATAAAAAAATATATTCGGTTTAGAAAAAAGTAAGAAAGCTATTTGGATCATTGCTTGTAAGTTAATACTTATAAATGAAGATTGTAGGTGCGTGTAGAGTTTAAACAAAGTAGAAACACACAATTAGAGAGTTGTTAAGAAGCATGTGATGTTGTAATTCACGCTCGCAATAGCCAATGAATTCTCCCACGCATGCGTCTCTTTTGCACACAACTTCGTTTGTTTCTTCCAATTGCTCCCTATAAACTTCACTTTGTTAACCAAATAATATTAAGATTTTAATAAAATGTAGTTATATAGTATTAAATTTAAATTATAAAAACAAAATTTTACCATTCATAATAAATCATTTGTTTTAGGCATCCATAATAATTAACGATAAATCATATTCATAATAAATTCATGTATGACAGTTTTCAACTGCACCATACTAAAAAATTCATGTAAACTTATCTACGAGATTTCGATCAAGTTCGAGAGAATCGGGGTTGGGGTCAAAAAATCCAAACAAACAAGTTAAATGAGATTTGGAAACTTTTTGTTATTAATAATTAGACCGAAACCGAACAATAAACAGGATATACGAGATGGGAGGTCGTCGATGACCGAGCTCTCTAAAATTTTCTTGGGCTCGTCGCTTTATAAAAGTAGCTCAGAACTTTAGCAAATTACAAGATACCGTTAAATAAACAAGGAAATGTCTATTTATAATAAAAAAATGGTCAAACTTTCTGTCAAGCTGTTGACTCGTTAGCGTGCTTTATTCTTTGGACCGAAAAGTTTTGATGAGGTGACAGATTTTGATGGGTTTATCGATGGGGTGCTAAACCATATCCAACAATTAGTCGTCCCCCAGTTCGTCGGTCTTCGATAAGTCAAAGTCAGCGAATTTTCCTGAGTATTTAAGTCAAGTAGAAATATGGTCGGCTTATCTGGCATATTGAGTGCCGATTGGATCGTTAAACTTCTTTTACGGTTGAAAAGACACAAGTCGAAATAAAAATTGCACCTTTCACGTTTTCTTGATAACTGATCTTTTGTTTTCCTATAAAAACCCCTTTTTGGGTTTTCACTTTTCCAATTTGCTTAATTTACCCAAGTATTGTTTCTCTCTCTTTAGATTTCGTCTCGTATTTTCTTGTAGAGTCGCCGTATTTCACTGGTTGCTTAGATTCGTCGATATGAGGGTAGGTTCTAGTTGTAATTCATCCTCTCATAACGATGACCTCGATTCTTCCGAGTCATCAGATGGTAGCCTCGTTCAACCTAGGTCAATTGAGGGGGACGAGGATTGTCTCAAATCATGAGCCGGTTGGAAAGCTCGTTCGTTTTGGGTACTCTGATAGTAATAAAACCTCTTGACTGTTAGCTGTTTGCTGATGCCTCCTCTTCTCAACCTCCTGAGAAGGAGAATTTAGATACTTCCATCAGAGAAGGTTAAGAAGGCGAAGATGAACAAAATCCTAGGAGCGGTGATGATAAACGTGGTCATCAAGGTGAGGATGACGAGCCCTCTGATTCAAAAAGAGTAAAGGTTCGCTCGAGGCATAGTGCAGCTGTCTCTGATGATCATCCTCGAGCAAAAATTTGAGGGAGAATAAAAAAAGGAAGAAGAAGGAGAAGGTGGAGGTTGAGGAGATGTTGTCGGAGAAGAAAATTGTCATTCCTCGGGGAATTCGTCCGTCCATCCGTAAGCAGAGTTCGTTGGACGATATCCTGCGAACTTGTACTCGTGTTCCATGTCTCGAGCTTCGCTTGCCGACCTTAGACGAGAGGCCTTGGGATGCTCCTTCTGGTTGGGTCTGTTTGTACGACTTATAGTTCTCAGAGTACCATCTTTTGTTCCCCCTTCCCAAGCTTCTAGTTGAGTAGTGTGTAGCGAACAAAATGGTTATTTCTCAGCTTTTCCCGGAGGCTATTCAAAATATTCTTGGATTCTAATCTTATCAGCTGATTGTGGTGTTGACATGACTATTCATTTCTTCGAGGAGTTTACCTCAATTTCGATTAATCTGGGGACATCGTGGACTTTTTATGTGACAATGAGGCCCTAGCTAAAAATTTTGCATGATGTTTCGTGCAAGACTAGTGCTTGGGATGATAGTTACTTTTTCGCACAGGTTAATGGTGCGCTGACGTACATTCGAGTGCGGCATCTATGACTATTAAGGGTGTGGCTGATCCTCGCATTTCCTATCTCCCAGGGTGATCCTTCATGTTGTATCTTTAGTCTGTCCTTTTGTTGTTGTAAGAACTATTCCCCCTTTTGTTATTTTGATATTAAGGCTCGGTTCTGATTCCTTTTTCCGATTTCATGTGACTTGAGGGGATATTTTATCTTTTGTGACCATTTTCTATCGTTTTGTTGATTACTAGGTCAACAAACGCTCGGAGCTCGTTTGCTGCTCGTCGTAGAACCCACATTGCCGTTTTGAGATCGTCTCGAAGAGTCTCTATGGTCATTTTTATGTGTTTTGAACCGTCTTTGGTTTCCAAGGATTGGTCGGAGTGTCATTGTTGCTCTTGAATAAGTGTGTTGTGTGTTTTTTTGGAGAATGAATCGCCGCTTTTCATTTAAAGGCTGTATTGGTAACCGTTATGTTGCATTAACCTTGGTAACTGTTGTTTTCTTGCTTATAAATGCATTCTTCTTCCTTCGATATTTCCACAACTCATTTCTCTCTTCATTTCCTTGCTTATTTTTGAGAGTTTTTCTCCTTTGTGCCTTGTTTCCCGGTGTGAGGTCAAGTTTTGGATTCGAAGGGCATAATCTCAATGGATCATGGAAGCAAGGTCATTATGCCAAAGAGATTCTCGTTTCTTTTTGATGTAGGTCTTTGTCGACCTCCTGAGTCTCGGGGCTCGTCGTTACTGCTCTCGGATGAGCTCATTTTTTATTATGAAAAGGGAGCTGGTCAAAATATGAAAATATAACGACAGCTTCATTCGTTTTTCGCCTTTTCCAAACTTAAGGGCGACACATAGATCTTTATTTTGGATAGATTTGATGCGTCATTGGTCTCAGTAATGCGCTGGGGGATGCTCCCTCTTGGATTATTCGGCTTTCACCTAAGTTCTTGGTTTTGTTTTCTTTATTTTGATTTTCATAGCTCGTCATGAAGTGTTCTCTTTGTTCGCAGAGCAACAGCTGGTGTGTGGGACTGGTTCTTCTTATTTTGCATAGGAGAAGTCATTCCCTTGGGGAGGACATCCCGCACATCAGGATGGCTAGTGGAAACATGAGGGCTGATTTTGGAGATCAGTTGACCTTTTTGGTATGCTGAGGTCGAGTCTTCCGAGTTCTTTTTACCCCAAACAGATCCTCCCTAGTTCCAACTTCATCAATGTTCTCATATGTGTTGCTAACCTCCAAGGATAGCCTCTCAAGGAAAAAATAACGGATTCGTCTTTCAATAAATGAGTTCGGCTCTTTGTGGGGCTGAAACTTATCTCCTTAATCGGTCTTTGATCCAGACAAAATTTTATTTCAAGAAATTAGCTCGCTTTTCTCTTTTTGTGTTCGTGTGTTGTGCATTACCTTGTATTTCGACGAAGAAAATGAATAAAGAAAATTTTTATCTATATTTTGATTTACATTGCGCTCTTTTTTAGGCGAATATCTATGAGGTGCTCATTCTTTCCTTCAAGAAATGAATTAATGAGATTTGCAAGGTCATTCTCAACTTTTCACGAAATTGGATTTTAGGTGCGAGTTCGTGCTCGGCTTGTCCTATTTTTTTTATCTCCACTTTAGTTTATATCACGCTCGTCTTTTCCCAAGGCGAATGTATATGAGGTGTTCATTCCCTCCTTCGAGAGATGAATTAATGAGATTTGGAGGCGTTTCTCGACTCTTTGCGAGATCAAATTTTAGGTGCGAGTACGTTCTTGGCTTGTCATTTTTTTTATTTCTTTGAGTTCGAAATTGTGCTTGTCTTTTGCAAATGTTTGTAGGCGCAAGTTTGGGCTTGGCTTATCTTGTCATTTTTTGAATTTTCTAGGTGCGAGTACATGTTCAGCTTATCTTTTGAAGTCCTCAAATTATAGTTATGTGAAGGGGTTCGGTTTACTAAACGTATTCTATTAAGGACTTGTGCGTTTCTGGCCCCGACTTAAGGTCGTCGAGATCAAACTGTGTATTGATAACTAGGATTTTGCAATCCTTTGAGGTACCAATTCCTCAAGCTTATCGAAGTAGCTTTGAGGTATCGAACCTATTCTGGGACGGATAAAACCAATAAGTAGGCACTAAACCTCCAGAGTCAAATCAAACAATTTGGTTTTTAATTTCTAACAATCCTAACGAATTCAAATCAAATAGAAGTAAACAAAAGCAAATAAACAAACGGTTCAATCAATGACAAGAATAAGGCCTAAGGGTTAAGGTCAACGGACAGGTGACTCAGGATGATCAAGGAATCCTAATTCAAACTTCTAAAAGCTAATCTCCTAGCAAGGAACACATCAAGTAAATCAGTTTAATCTCTTAATACCAATTCTTCACTTAATCTTAACTCAAGAACAAATCATCATTTGTGAATTAAAATCAAACGAGCATTCAAACAGGTTCCAAACAGCAAACAATCCCTCTAGACATACATTTTCATGCGCTAGAATATGAAAGTCCTAACAAAGCTAGATACTGGAATTTCATCGAACAGGTTGTGAACAAGAAATTCTAAACATCCTAATCAATGTGATCAAGATTAATTAGGCATTAGACACACTTTGCTAGATGAGATATTAAACAATTAACCACTAGAAATCTATTGATCACCCCTAATCAACCTAATCCTACCTAACCCATAAGCCTATGGAGAACTACTCACTAATCATAACTAGATCAACAAAACTCATAGGAATAGAGTTGATCATGGTAGATTAGTGGGAGATTGAAAGATTTGTTGATGGAATAACAAGAGAAGTGCTAGATTAATCAAAAGAATCCAATATGTTCTTACAAAAGAGTTTAGAACATCAAAAACAGCTTAAGAAACAAATAGAAATAGGTTTTTGGCTTAAATAGTCATTAGGGTGCGAGCCGGGTCAACCCGGAACAAACCGGGTGTTGACCCGGATCCAAGTGAACATCTGGGGACGATATCGGTTGGATGGGTCGATATGCCAACCGATACCAAGTCTCGGATTAAATCTGGATTGGAGCATATCGGTCCACCTAACCGATATGTGACCCGATATGAAGTCCCGAAAATTAATCCGAGAGTCCATATCGGTTGGGTGGACCGATACTCGGGCCGATATGGTTCTCCGGGACTTTGACGAGGGGTCGTATCGGCCCGCCTGGCCGATACTCAGGCCGATATGGTCCTTCGCTGGCTCTTCCTTGGTCTTCTGAGCTCAAGACTCCACTTCCAAGCTCACCAATGCTCCTAGATGCCTCCATTCACCTGCAAAACACAAGAAACACTCCAAATGCAAGCCTAGAATGCCTAATCCTAGTCCTAAACAACTCTAGACTCTAGATGTGACAATTACTCGACAAAATGGTATGAATGATGGAGAAAAGAAGTCAAAACAAGAACTATATACAAGCCTAAATGCATGAAAATGTATGAATATCATGTATGAGACACTTTTTTATCGGTCATTTGGCCAAAATGTCGATTGTTAGGTAAATAAGAGCGTTTTTTGGAAAAAAGGAACTTAAAATGGTTGAACCATGTAAAGGTTACCTACGTACCCTCTGAGGAAAGATCAAGCCGAGCATATTTCTTTCTTTTACAAGTTATGGAGTCGAAGCTTGCTTACTTTTATATATATATATTGTAATAGAGCTAAAGCTTTTTTGTTGAAGTATCTTGAGCTTGCTTACGTACTCGACTCGGAGATGGATCTAGAGCTCGCTAGAATAGTTCCTTTGATGAGGATTGAGACTTGTCAGCCTGCTTCGGCATTGGATATGTGACCGCTTGTTCGGTTATGAGGCATAATATATCTCGCATCTTGCGTTCTACAGCGAAGCTTGCTCTTGAGATTTTATGACTTCCTTGGAGCATGAAGATTCCTCATGAGGTTGGAAATTTTAGGCACTGTTGGTAAGTTAAGGGTACCGCTTTCATTGCTTGGATACAATGGGTTCCTAGGATGACATTGTAGATCGCAGGTCAATCGATGACAATGAACTTAATGACTTTGGTTCTCCATCCAGCGTATACTGGTAGTTTGATCATTCCGATTGTGGTGGTCATGTTACCGGCAAAATAAGTGAGAGGTTTTTTTATCGCTTCATCTTGTATTCTCGAAACTACATCCTTTGAAAGGTCTCTTTGAAGATGAGGTTGACGAAACTTCCAGTTTTGATTACGACTTTAGTTACTTCGCAATCATCTATATGGAGCTCGATGACGAGTGGCTCATTGTGAGGATTATCCAGCTCTTCCTCTACGGTGAAAGTGATTTTTCTTCCAACCTTTAGTTCATCGGCGATATTCCTCTTCCATTGTCGTTGTATGTCTGCTTTCTGTTCATAAGCCGATATCGAGGGTGCATAGTCTTTTCAGGTAGGGAGTCCTCCCATGATCATGTTGACGCGTCTCCTTGGCGGGGGAGTCCCTTCCTTGCTGTCCTCACGAGCTTTTTTGGGCCGCTTCATGTCGGCATCATCCTACTCTGTTTGTTACAGGTTGCCTTTCTTTGCTTTCTTCTCATGGATGAGCCATAATCATTCTCCTTGGTTCTTGGGTTGGATTTGCGTTTCTTGGTTCCCGAGGGGTGTTGTTAGTGCTTTTTATTTTTTATGTTTATTATTCCTTTTTAATATTCCCCGAGCATGAGGCTTTGCAGGTGTTGACACTTGGCAGTGTCGTGTACAGATCGTTGATAAAAAGTGCAGAAAGACTTCTCCTTGTCGTCAATGCGAACGTATTTATTCCATGCCTGGTTTTGTTGGTTATTCGGATGGTTTGATCCTTGCTGCTGATTCATTTTTGGTTCGTCTGCTGTTCACCGTCGTAGCATGTTACTGCCTTCTTGCCTTTTTCATCGAGGCACTCTAATATTGGTTCTTTCCCTTTTACAGTTGATGATTTCGTTGAGGTGAACTTCTTGGTGAGAAGCTCTCTTTGTTCATCAATCTCGATGAAGATGACTGCTCGGTGAAGAGCGTCATCAAGAGTTTGCGGTATTTTTTTGCCATCTCTTCGCGGAAAGGCGACTCGTACCAGAGTCCATTGCGTAGTGCTGGGAGTCCTTCACTATTAGTCACTGGGATATTGGAGACGATGAATTTGAATTGATCGATGTAAGACATGATGGGTTCATGCGGCCCATGATTTACTGTCCATAGGTTATCGCTTGAGGCTCCTTTTGGATGGACATAGAATAGTTCTTGAGGAACATGGTTGATAATTGGCGATAATTATCAATGGAGTGTGCCTCGAGGCATGAGAACCAGTTGAATGTAGCTCCGCTTAACTTTTTGGCGAAGAGCTGACAGAAGCCGGCATCGTGTTCCTTAGGGGAGAACTGCACTCGTCCCACGCGATACTGAAGGCCATTCGATATTGTTGGGGATCCGAGCTCCCTTCTTAGGTCGGAAACTTAATCTTTCATGGGTGTCGGATCAGCGTGCTCATTATCTTTCTTGTGAACGGCATGTTCTATGTTTCTTTGAGGACTCGATCAATCTCGGGGGACGAACTAGTTGCTTTGTGAACTTTCGAGGTCATATGATCTAGTTGCGCTTTTAATTGTTTGATCTCGTTGTTCATGATTGCTTCTGCCTGGCTGTGCGTCGGTTCGGTCGATGGTATTTGGTTTGCTCCTAGTCCAGTTGATAAGAGTGTTGGAGGCATGAGTGGTCACATGCTTGATTCAGTGATCTGAGCTGGTTATACATCAAACATGGCTATTTGGAGTCGAGAGGCATGAGTGGTCATCTGCTCATGACGACTGGAGATCGTTGATGTGTTCCCGACATACGTTTTGAGCGGTCGTGAGCTGATTGAAGCGAGTATTGTTACCTAGAGTCAGCTCGTCGACATGTGTTATCAAGATCTTAATGAGAGAATAGACATCATGATCGTTAGGTTGAACATCCGGTCTTATTTGTTAGCTTAGCATCTTCATGTTTGTCAGTTTTCCTGGTCTTAATCGGCTGGGGTATCTACCGGTGGGACTGGTGACTCTTGCTCCAGCGCAACGGTTAGCTTGATGATCAAGCTCGGAGAAGACGAGCTCTAAGGGAGTGAGCTCAGAGTTTATTTTTATGAATCAAGGTTGTCACTGATCAAGAATGATCCTTTCATTTTCAACCTCGTACAAAGAGAAAAAATGTTTTTTTTCCTTATAGACGCGCCAACTATTGTTACGAGATTTCGACCAAGTCCGAGAGAATCAAAGTTGGGGTCAAAAGGGTCCGAACAAACTAGTAAACTGAGATTAAAATGAGGTCAGAAACTTTATGTTATTAATAATTAGGCCGAAACCGAACAGTGAACATGATAGACGAGATGGGAGGTCATCGATAGAGGAGCTCTCTAAAAATTGCTTGGACTCGTCGCTTTATAAGTATAGTCCGGAGCTTTAGTAAATTACGAGATAACATTAAATGAACAATGAATGTCTATTTATAATAAAAATAGTCAGACTTCCTATTGGACCCTTCACTCCTAAACAAAATTTAATCTTTGCAGTGAAAAGTTTTGATGCGCCCAATTTTGATAAATCTATAAATATAATACTAAACTCATATCCAACATCCATTAATATATATTAATTATAATAAATTGCATTATTTAGGATTTGAACTTCAAACTTCCTGATGTAGAAACATTAATAAAATCTCAGTTAAACCATAGACTAAGGAAGTTTTCACAATGAAAGACTCATTTTATTCTTGGTTTTCTCAAAGTTATTTATTCCCTTTTCTGCCATTTGGATCATGTATCTATTTTTTTATCGTCTCAGTTTGTTCTTGTTTATTCTAAATGATGAAACACACCGAAGAAGCCGAAAACAATAAAACAAACAAACTTTCAAATGTCAGAAAAACAAAAACATAAATTAATCGTTGTACTAGAAGTTATAAATATACCTGAAATTAATCTTTTCTTTGTGATTTTCTAGGTTCTATTCATGTCTATACATATAAACATTTTTTGTCTATAGATTACAGAAACTAGAGACAAAAACTCGCACTGATTAATCATGCCATGGTCTTGTTTTTATAAAATTTATAACACAATTTCATGATTTTATTTCTCCTCTAAAACCCTCCCCAAACCCAATAAACAGAAGAAGAAAAAAATAAGAGCGAGAGAGCGCAGTAGTGACGCATTTGTTTTCGCCCACCTCCATTGAAGCGAAGCTCCGAGAAACCAAGAATTCAAAATTCGAGAAGTAAAGAAAGAAGAGAGAGAAAGAGATTGTAGTGTGGTGTGGTGCGTCGTTACAAAAAAAAAAAACATAACCAAAGCCGTACACGGAAAAGACAGATTGTTTGTTTTTGTCTCTTTCCGAGCTAATGACAGAACTCAAGTTCCTCCCAATAATCTCCGATCGCTTCACGACGACGACGACGACGACATCACCGTCTTTCTCCTCACATTCTCTTATTTCCTTCACAAATCGACGAACAAGACAAAGAAACCACCAACCTGTCTCCGTACGCATGGAGCAGTCACGGCCTAGAAACCGAAAAGACAAAATCGTCGTCATCTTAGGAGCAACCGGCGCCGGAAAATCACGTCTTTCAGTCGATCTCGCCACTCGTTTCCCTTCAGAGATCATAAACTCCGACAAAATCCAAGTCTACGAAGGATTAGAGATCACCACGAATCAGATTACGATCCCGGACCGTCGCAGCGTTCCTCACCATCTTCTCGGTTATCTTCGTTCCGAAGACGGCGAACTCACCCCCGGAGATTTTCGTATCGACGCTTCAAACGCCGTTTCCGACATTATCTGCCGTAAAAAGCTCCCGATTATCGCCGGCGGATCTAACTCCTTCGTCCACGCACTCCTCGCCGAAAGATTCGACCCAAAAATCGATCCTTTCTCTCCTCCCGGATCATCTTCAATCTGTCTAGACTTGCGTTACGACTGCTGTTTCATCTGGGTACATGTGTCGGAGACTGTGCTTTTCGAATATCTTCTGAAACGGGTCGACGAGATGATGGATTTGGGTATGTTCGAAGAGCTATCCGGATTTTACGACCCGGTGAAATCAAGTACGACCCGTTTTGGGATCCGTAAAGCTATAGGTGTAGCTGAGTTCGACGGTTACTTCAAAATGTATCCACCGGAGGAGGATAGAGGGAAAAAGTGGGATTCAGTGAGGAGAGCGGCGTACGATAAGGCGGTGGAAGATATCAAAGAGAACACGTTGAGATTAGCGAAGAGACAAATAGGGAAGATTGAGAAGCTGAGAGACGCAGGTTGGGATATTAAGAGAGTTGATGCAACGGCATCGTTTAGAGCTGTTATGATGAGTTCGTCGCCGGGAAGAAGAAGAAGAAGAAGAGAGTGGAGAGAGATATGGGAGCAGCAAGTTTTGGAGCCAAGCGTAAAGATTGTGAATCGGCTGTTGGTGGAAGATTAGGCTATTTTCCAGCTCATTTTTCTTTTTTACTTTTAGAATTACAAAAAGAACAATTTTTTTTTTGGTCATCACGAGAAAATAAGGAAGGGAAAAAGAACAAAATGGGTAATCTACAAACCATATAATATGATCTCCGCCAATTTTGGTACTCAAAATCTCCGTTTTAATGAAATAATGGGAAAGTTAAATTAAAATGTCCCTTCATTTATTTTGTTTTTTGTTTTACAAAAGTTTTGGTCTTTAGAATGTAAATAAAAAAAAGAAAAAGATTTGATCTTTAGAAAATTAGGAGCTTGTTTGTCCTGGATAAATGTGTGTGCGTACGCGAGCAACGGTAAGGAGAGAGAGAGGAGCTAAACTGTTAAGCTTTCATCACAAATCTATTTTTCTCTTATTTTTGGAAGGGAAAAAATCTAAAAAATACATCTGAACTCCTAGCAAAATATCAGAATTTTAATATATAATTTAATGGAGTTAACGTCCCGTTAACGGCGTCTTTAACAGAATTACAAATCGTTGGGGAAAAAATCTAAAAATATACCAACTGAATTTGTTTTTACCGAAAAACACACAAACTTTTGTGATTATCTGATTAATACACAGACTCGTTAATATTGTCATTAAATCACCAACTAGCAAAATATTATAATTTAATACATAATTTTAATGGAATTAATGTCCCGCTATATAGAAATATAATGAATAATAATTCATTTAGAGAAAAATTAAAGATTTAAAATTTATTTTCCCCAATTTCGAGCTTAGTATGAAGGATGCTTATCTAGTCTTCGAAGAACAAATAAAAAATAAATTATAATCCAATCAAATTATAGGAAATCAAACCAACGAGTATTATAAATTCCAAAACCTAATTTAAAACCCAAAAACTTCAAATAAACTATGAACGGAAACATTAATCTTTAATAGGTTTAATTTTTTTTTTTAAAAATTGGGAGAAAGGGAGATTAGAACCCTGGTCTTATGAAAAAAGTGCACAGACCACTAGACTGTAATTATAGTTCAACATACTCTCGATTACACTAATATATAAACTTAAATAAATCTGCACTTCGGTTTTAATGGAGTTATAAACTCTATTAACGGGACTTTAATGTATGTTAAATTGTGTATTGGAATCTTAATATTTTGTTAAGTGGTGAATTAAAATGACAATATTAACGAGTTCGTGTATTAACCGGTATTGACAAAAGTCTGTGAACTTTTCGGCTAAAAAGAGTTCAGTTGGTGTATGTTTTGGGTATTTTCCACATCGAGTTATAACTCTGTTAGAGATGCCGTTAACATGACGTTAACTCCATTAAAATGATGTATTAAAATCCGGGCATTTTGTTAGTTGGTGATTTAAAATAACAATATTAACAAGTTCATGTATTAATTAGATAATTGTAAATGTTTGTGTATTTTTGGAAAAAAAACGAGTTTAATTGATGTATTTTTTTAGGGTTTTTTTCTTCCATTTTTGGAACTGAAGTGGATGATGCCTTAAACCTCAATATCAGGCAGCTCTGTGCGTCATCATTTCGTTTAACATCTTGACAACAGCCTATTATAATATCGTAAAGAATTGATTTTGCCAAGGAACTTGTTTAGGACGAATAAGTCCTTTGTATCTTTATTTAAGCATTTTTACAAACATTATGGTGAAAAGTAGGACTGAAATTTGTGTTTATAAATTATGAAACTCTGAGCCGATGAGACAGTAGTACAGTAGTATCCTAAACACCCCCCCCCCCCCCCCCCCCCCCAAAAAAAAAGACTTGATTTGATTTACAAAGATTTGTTTCATCTGGAATTTGCATTCAAATATTGCATCTGGTTAAGAATATGTCATTTGTTATTTTTCACTAAACTATTTTTCGTACAAATGTTCTAACTTGGTTTAGCCAAATGTTTTCATAAAATTAGTCTTAAATTTTAAAAACTTAATTCAAATTGAATATGTTGTTCATTTTTTTATATTAAAAGAACATCCTCAGTTTCATCTAGATATTTAAATGAACAAACGAACACGATCAAACTAAAATGGATAAGCCAAGTTTTCTCAGATACTACGGTTTTATTTTGTTTGCAAACAGGATTTAGCAATATGAGCCGCAAGGACTTATCAGATTCGGACATCCCCACGAACTTATTTGAAGTCATATATGACAACCTTACAGTAATTCAAACGAAACCCTCCAAATCTTATAAGACAATCTTAGATAGATCTTATTTGACTAATTTTTAATGATATCTGAAATGATTTGTTTGGACTTTAAAGCTTCCTTTCTGGTCCAATTTTATTATAATAGTATTTTAACTTCAACTAAATCTTCATCGTAATAAACATAATGAGCTGACATATTCTTATACATCACCCACACGGCTTTATGTTCCACATCTACTTAGCCGTGGATCTAAACTCTCGTCACATGATACTGATTCTTGAATTTTGTAAGTGCATGCACCACGTTAGAAAATGTAATAAAATGATAATTATTTGTGATATTACTTTACGATAATATATGCATAATTGGGCGTAAGAAGAACATTGTTTATGATACGAAAAACTCATCACGGATTCTACTATGTGTTAACACTTTCTATAGATTATTTGGTCACTTAGACTTTGGTCCGACCATTGTATCCGTGATGAGTTTGCAGGAAATACTTTAGATTAGTCAAACAGTTGAACAAACTCATATTGCTAAATTAATTGCATTACAAAGTATATTTATCCTCCACGAAATATCAATATTTCCATCGATCTCTATCACTCATTTGTTTTTTTTTTGGGTTTAATTAGGAGGGGTTCCGGCCTTTGATCTTAGTTTCCACCTAGATCTGGTAGCTGTTGATAATACCAATTTATTGGCGTAAACTATACCGTGAATCGAACGCTGGTGGCAAAAGGCTAATATCATATTTTTACCATTGGGGGATAACCCCACTTGGTTTCTATCACTCATTTGTTATTTTCTCTTTGTCCACCATTGTTCTTTGCAATTTTGTGAAAGCGCCATCATTAGTGGATAGTACTTGATCAGAAACCAAGACAATAATACGGGTTGCTATCAAAACTTTTTACCATGCACTGATATAGCCATATAGGTTTGGTCAACAACGCTTTATATTGCAATTATTTCTTTCATTAAAATCTAAGAAATGAAATATGTACCTAGCTAACTCATAGTCCCATGCACATTTGAATGTTAGATTGTGTAAATGGTCCCATATTCCCACAGTTCAAAAAAAAAAGTCCCATAGTCCCATATATATATATGTATTTCAGTGGGCCTATACGTACATACCATGCCGAAATTGGTTGAAATTGGTTGCTTTGAAGCACTGTAACAACTAGCAACAGAAGGCTAAATCCATCATATCAGACACAATAACACATCATTTATGGTTGATTTAAATTCATGTGGGAAAATGATTACATGTCTTTTTTTTTGTCAGGCTTCTTTTTTTTTCTTTTTTTGTTCTTTTCAAGAACATGTCTTGTAATTTATTATGAAATAGGTAATCAGCATGTACTTGCGAACCTGTTTTCTTCTTTCTTTCCAAGAACATATCCTGAAATTTATTATGCAAGTGCATGTATGATATTTTTCCAATTTGATCTAAATTATTTATTCGGTTTTTGTTAAAACATTAGACCCAAAAAAGTGTGTTAAAACATATACATGCTATTAATTTTTACTTATCGTTTTATTTATATCTTCAAATTACAACATGTGTATTTTTTGAGATCTTCATATTCACATATATTTTTTATACCTGCAATGTATAGATAAATTTAAACAAAGAATAGTTATTCATGGTATAGATAAATTTGAATAAGAGTAGTTTTCATAGAATATTTACGAAATATTATAGGAATCGCTATTGTCCCTATACGACGTGTTTTACATTACAAAAGTAATAGTAAGCATTTTTGTTAGATTTTATATACATGTTTTTAACATAAAATATACTCTTGTCTTGAATATTTGATTTTTAAAAAAA
This sequence comes from Orychophragmus violaceus, assembly GCA_030180135.1. NCBI lineage: Eukaryota > Viridiplantae > Streptophyta > Magnoliopsida > Brassicales > Brassicaceae > Orychophragmus > Orychophragmus violaceus. The sequence goes on along the minus strand of CM058232.1, from coordinate 83,446,108 downwards.
TTTCACATAGATTAAGAAGAATTAAATATTTTTTTTTTCTTTTTTATTCTGTGCCAACAATTGTTTTAATACTGTATCACATTTGAGTAAAGTAACAAGAACACTTACTCTTTCCAATGAATACTTACACTGTATTGAGAATGTTTCACACTTCATTTTCATTATGGTTTTTGATATTTCCATAGATGAAAACATCACGTAAACATAATTAAAACTTTGTTTGAAACAATCAAAATCGGAGTCAAAAATTACATAACTGAAAACCAAAATTTTAGAATGGAGCCAAAACTAAAATAATGATGTGTTGTTGATTTTCTATATTTATTGGTATACATTAACACTACTTAATTAAATTCATCTATGTCTTTTCATTTTTATTTAAATTCACTACTTGAAAATAATGAAAGAGAGAATTTTGGAATGATTTAAACATAAGTCCAACAAGAGAGCTTATTTCGCTGGATAATAGTTCAGCCGTTCCATGAATTCATGAAGAACCGGAAGATCGTTCTCGTAAAAATTCGGTTATTTTGTTATTTATTTATTTCCAATAACTTGATGTTGATTCAACAACATATACAGTGATTATATTTTCTAGTAATTATTTTTGCTACTTGTGATAACGTTCTCTATATTTTTAGAAATTCTATAGAGTTATTTTTAAAAATTTATGTTGGATATGCAATATTTGGATTTTATTAACTCATAAATTTTTATTGATTTATTTCATGCATGTAAGTAAGTAAGCATATAAACTCCATTACGTTTGTGAAGACAACAATTTTTTCATTGATTGATTTTATGCATGTAATTAAGCATATAGACTCAGCAACATTTGTGAAGACTAAGTAATTTTTTATTGATTAAAACGATATGATTCAGTCTATGAATGATATGATTATGTTTTGTGTTAATATGATTATCATGTTAATATGTGTATTTATTTAACAGGAGGAAGCATTGAGATGCCACAAAAATTCAAAATAGCTACGGTCCATAATCGGCAAATGAAAAACCAAGAAAGAATAGATATTTATCATGCTCTATTGGAAAGAAGCTGTTGGGAATGTCCTGAAATCTATTGTACTTGCTCTAAGTGAAAGTCGTATTGTCGAGATGAGACAATCATATGACATTGGGTACTCATAATGCTTTGCTAGAAGCCACTTATGATCAATGAGTTGAGAACTCATTGCTAGTGTTATATGATCCTACAGGGTCACACACCTAAGCAAACTGGACGTTTAACATGAGGTTGATCATTAATGTAATGATCGGGTGAATGCATATTAGATATGCATTCAGTATCGAGTTTCTGGAACAGTGTCGATCGACATAATATGTATGTCGGTCGACACAGATCGACCGTCGATCGACACATAGAGTGTGTCGGTCGACACGACTCGCGGATTACCAAATTAAATCGGTTTAATTGTTGGTTAATTCCGGGGTGGTTTAAGTCAACATATATAAAGATATATGGTCGACCAAAACATTCATCTAACCTAATTCACAGCCACCAGAAACTAGAGAGAAACCACTTGAGAGATCTGATCTCTATAGGCACTAGCATCCCTCCTGTCCAGTTCTGTGTGCGTGTGGATACCAGTAGAGGCGCAGCACTTGAGGCGCTCTAGATCTCGATTATCTGTAAATCTTCCGCTGCTAATCACCAGGTAATCTCCAGATCTGATAAGATTCAATTACATGAACCTGCAGATCCTAGGCTCGGAATTCAGACTAGGATTGCCTAATTGGATTAGGAATCTGCTAGAAATTCCTTCAGAAGCGTCAACGGAAAAGCGAAGAAAAATACTACAATATGGAAGTCTCTAACTTATTCTTTGTACCTTTACAAACTGTATTACGAATTTGGCGATGGGACAAAAATATTCCTAGTGGAGAAGTTGTTGACATATCACAGAGAAGAAAGGGTATGTATGGTAAAAATAAAGTTCAAATTGACCTTTCTCGAGTTGTTGATGTTCCACTCCATCATCAGAAAACTATAAGGTCATTGGCGGCTTATTTGGATGTGAGCCCTACATCGTTGTTTCAATGTCTAAAAGAAGAGATCAATAAGAGTCATGCAAATGCCATCAAGCCAAGTTTAAAGGAAAAAAAGAGAGAACTTGACTAGAGTTTTGTGTCTTCGTGGTCAACCGTAGTATTATGCCTGATTATCCAGGTTTTTTTTAATATGTACAATGTTGTGTATATCGATGAAAAGTGGTTTTATATATCAAAACATTCAGAGACTTATTACCTTCTTCTGGATGAAGAAGAACCGCATCGTACGTGTAAAAGTTAAAACTTCATTGGAAAGGTAATGTTTTTAGCGGCCATGGCTCGTCTAAGATTTGATGGAGACGGAAATGAATTATTTTTCGGAAAATAGATATTTTCCCATTTGTTACAATGCGACCAGCTCAAAAATGAAGTAAAACCCGAGATGCAAGAACTTTGGAGCTAAAGCGGATAACCACCATCAAAAGAGTCGATATAAAAGATTTTTTAATTGAAAATTCTCCCGAGCATTCGTGAAAGATGGCCACAAGAAGATTTTGAAAAACCTATTTTTATTCAACAAGATAATTCAAAAACACATGTTGATCCGAGAGATGAGGAATTCTGAGAAGCCGCTTCTCGTCATGGTTTTGATATTCGTTTGATGTGTCAACCATCAAATTTCCATGACTTGAATATTTTAGACCTTGGATTTTTAATTCCATTCAAACACTACAAAACAAGGTGTGCCCGAAGACGATCAAAGAACTTGTTTCAGCGGTAGAAAAATCTTTTGAAGAATACTCATCAAAATAAGTGAACCATATCTTTTTGAATTTGCAATCATGCATGCAAGAAATTATGAAAGTCTGAGGTGCAAACAAATATAAATCTCTCATTTGAAGAAAGTCATTTAAAAAAAAGGTAATCTACCATTACAAATAGCTTATGATTCTATTTTATTACGAGATGTAATAACTTACTTAGCAAATTAGATTTTTCTTATTATCATATTGTCGCTGAATTTTAATTTTATTAAAGGTATTTGTAAGACTTCATTTAGATTTTATCATAAACTTAAAATTTCTTCTCAAATACTACTACATTTTTATCATGTTAGCAATAACAACCACTGATCGTCATAAAAGACTTAATCATAAGAATAAAAATTACACAGAAAAACAAAGGGAGAATATAACAAACCAAAATATAAATTAAGAAAGATAAAAGTTAAAACAAATTGTTTCCTACATAACTTAAAAAAATTAATTCATTTTTTTTTCTGCAGACAAAAGAAAACTGGGCAAGTAAATCCTCAACAAATCCAATCTATTTTCTTTCTTTTCTTCAACTTCAACATCAACTTGTGTAAATCCAATTTTTTGTTGGTGTATAAGTTAATCAGGTAGACATCTCTTGATTCACATTCTTCTTCTTGTTTTCTTTTTTATTCTTCATTTGTTCTTCTTCATTCATCTTGTTTGCAGAAAAAAGATTAAGAAGAAGCAAAAAGAATATGTTTCGTATATTGCTAAAAAAACTTAAACATAACTATAACATCTTACATCTAATTAAACATGAACTTTTTCCTTTCACTTTTTTTTTTCTTTTATTAGTTGCAATTAATTAGTCTTGTAAAACTAAATATAATATTTTACTTTATAAATACCGCATTAATTATAATACATAAAATCAAACTTAAAAAAAACAAAAAAAACCCGAGAAAATCAAACATTTCAGAATGGAGGGAGTACAATATTAGGTAGTATTAACAAAATATTTATTCTCTTCGATATTTCTTATTATTTAATAGCACTTACGCAATACATGTAAATCAATATTATGAAATTCTATAAATTATTGTGTAAAATATCATTTAATGGTACAAAGTATTTTCAAAATAGATAATAGAATACCATATGTTGTCATAACACCAAGAAATAATGATATATATCTTAAGATAATGTAGAAATAACAACGTTATTGTTCATATAATAATAGTAATAAGTTCCAAAATGCATTAAAAACATTTTATTAAGCAAAACTACGAAAAGCATTTAGAAATAAAGTTGAAATAATATTCACCTATTTATTCTTCTTTTTGCGTTTGCGTTTATTCCTTTTTGGTATCTTTCTCTTCCCGTACTCCCTATACGATCCTTGAGCTTGTATGACCGAAAGAAATACTAGTTAACTCCGTTTTGGAATCTACAAAATTAAAGATATGCATGTATTTTGAATAACACATAAAGCTAAAATAAAGCAAATTAAATTTTTTGATAAAGAACACAAACTTTCATACTTACATTTAAGAGCTTCTACGCTTCGAATTTTGAAAGGGACAAAGTGTCTAAAATATGTCGGAAGATTATGATTTCTAGACCACCAAAGATAAACTTATATATGATTAGTGTTAATACTAACAATTTTCTATTAGAAGATTGAAAGATTCACTTAGATATTATATTTTAAGAATTAAAACTAATTTATATACTCAATAAGACATGTTGATATGTTGCTAGAAACCTAATTAATGCTACATATTTTTAAATAAAATACTCTTTTGGATTAATGACAATTAAAGTAAATAACCAATCCATTACACAAATGAGTTTAATAAATATTTTGTCAATAATGTATTACTTAGTTTAAAAGATATTATTAGATTTGTAAGTTATAGACTTCCTATAATATTGCATTTACGATTTACTCTAATATTTCATTGAAATATTTGTTTGATTATGGTGACTTCAACCAAAATATAAAATTTCATCTTTAATTTATTTAGTTTTTTAATTGACATTCAAGGTTGTTAACTCAATTTGTTAAACTCATTTGTGTAATTTTCCTAATGCCATATCACAAATGTCATGTCATTATTTATTCTCGAACTCATTCTCGTGATGATAATTCAACTTTTACCTAGAAAATGAATTCTCAATTAATAGTATATATATATAAAGTTGTCTTTTCTCTCTTCTGGTGATGCCACCTCAGCTGCCACATGTCCATCCACATAATTAGTTTATTTCTTTTTTGAATGTGTCTCTCCAAAAAAAGTTGTACATGTCACCGATTAGCTAACACTTTTTAGCCAATTTTCTAAGTTAAGCAATGTCTAATCACTAACACAACATCATAACCATAGTTATTAACATTTTGTAGGCCAAATATTTAAGGCCCGTTTGACATACATGCCCTAACCCAACCCTTTAAAAAATCTCTTCCCCAACTTTACCTTCCTACGTCGTATTTCTTACTGAAAAACCTCCGACCCTATCACCACCACTACCTCTGCAAACGTAACAGCTCCCATCACATTCAATGCTCCACCTCCTCCCCTATCAATACCAAAACCGTTTCGTCCATAACTCCTCCGCCACACTCCTACGCCCCTTAACTCTCATTTATTGTCCCCCACCCGCTCACCTATATATATATATATATAGATGTCCTCCATCACCGTCTTCCCACAACCATCTCAACCTTGCCTCAAAACAAACTTTCCTCAATCACCAAGCAATGGATAGCTCTACCGTCACCTTCTCCCAGCTCAAATCTGGACGTGGTTTCCAGCGCATCATCAACAGGGTTCTGCGTTTTTGGGAAGCCCAAAACATCAAGAAGGGCGGTGAGCTCATGGGTATCGACATGCATCTGCTAGACGAAAAGGTAATCTGCCTCTCTCTACCTCACACCCTTTGATTAAATCCACCAAATTCCGAAGCTAAAAACTACCCCCGCTTCTTAGTCTACGATGATGCAGGCCTCCGTTCATGTGCACCACCTTCCAACCTTCCAGCTAATCCTACGAGAGGGATTACTCTACGCTATCACTGGTTTTGAGATGACACGAAGCAGACACCGTTTCAAGGTGACTGATTTCCACCTCTCCATCCGCCTCAGTCAAGCCACTACTATGGTTCCACTTGACGACACTTTCTGCCAAATACCGAAAGAGATCTTCAGGTTCCGAACGTTCGATCAACTAATGGCCCTTTGCAACACCAACAATGAGATACCTGGTCTGTCTCTGCAACTTTCATTCTATTTACTTTTAAAAATTCAAACACCCACACCTAATTGGCAACGACACTCACACATACATTGTTGGGGAAGTATGCTCCACAAAAGCATACTTCAACGAAACAACATCGGCACTGCAGAGAATTCTGGTACACTCAAATCTTGAAAGGTAAAATCACATCCCACCCTCAGCCACAAAGTTACTCTCATGTCATTTTGTATATTAACACACCTCTTTTTTTGTCATCACAAAGCGGAGAGAAACTACGTCTAAGTGCTTTCGATGCTCATGCTAACATGTTAAACCAGATCTTCGGCGAGAAGAAAGCAAGGACATGTGTGATGTTAGCAATTAATATCAACCCCAATTCTTTGGAGGTACACCATCTACATTTTACTTCTTACTGCACAAATAACCACCTAACAAACTCACACAAGTCAAACATTTCTTAGGCGAGCTTTACCTTAACGCCACCTCTGGGACGAAGTTTTACTTCGACGGCAGCATCCAGGCCACCAACGGTCTCCTCCAACGGTACCAACTAAAACTCTTTCTTGGTTGAAAAACATTTCTTACGTCTCCATACATGCTGCTTATAACGCACCTCAGTTTGAAATGCAAGGAAACCCCATCTAGCATGAGTGCTATCGAACATCACGGTGTGAAAAAAATTGAGCATGTGTCAATCACAGAGCTCAATGACTTTGTTTTCACTTCAGCCATCCATGTACCATATATACAACATGCTCTTCATAACACATTCCAAGTGCAGTCTAATTATCGGTACCTAATCAACTTAAGTCCCCAATATCGCAGGAGGTTGAATTCATGTGTACGGCTTGAGGTAGTTGACATACACTCGACAAAGGGTTGGTGCTACATCTCTTTCTCCAAATGTGCAAAAAGCTCATCAAAACAGGCTTTACTTTAACATGCCACACCTGCAACTCCTCTAACGCCATATGAGACGTCAAGTTATTCATTCCCCATTTAGCTCAAACACTGTTACAAATTACATGGTTTTAGAAATCATAACTTGCCCTTGAACCCAATCAAAACATGTATCGAGTGGAAATGGTCGTTAAGAATGGAGATTCCACCACTGTTTTTGTTGGTTTCGATAAAGACATGGTCAAATTGACAAACAATCAAGCTGCAACTCTCGCAAATGAAATGGTATGTTTCCCTAACTTTCTCAGGCACATAATCGATGATTATAGTACGTTAAATTGTCTTTACTAAATTCACACAGAACCACATATATAAAATAATATTCCACTCACCTTTGCAACCAGGTGAAGCAAATGTAGCTGGAGAAAAAACCGGAACAATCCCTGACATAATAAGTGACATCAAAGGGAAGAAATACACATTCCACATAAGGATCGGTGCCTTCAACTTCACTCCCCACCATCGGTCTTTCACCGTCTAGAGAATATTTGACAAACCACATGACGTACCAAAGGCAACATTTCATGAAGACGTAAGGCTCTTTTCAATAGTTCACACATTTTGTCTTGAGAAAGGAAATGATTGCTCACACATATAGCTCTTTAAGTTTTTTACGAAATAGTGCAACATGATATATATGCAGGTTAATGTAGGCATAACAGAGGATCATCCCAAGGAAGGGGTGACATCTTCCGGAGAAACCAAGTCCACTAAGAACAAATACAAGCTTGGTGACCCAACACTCTCCGCTGACAAACCCGAGAGCAAGGAGAAGAAACACATATAGCTTTCTTCTATTTACTTCCTTAAAATAAATTACCATCTACCCCTGCCGTTGTCGACTTTGTTTTCTTTTTCTTTTTAAGTCCTGCACAATTAAATGCAGTTTTAATTATTAAGAATGCATTTCCAGACTTATAGGTGACATATTCCCAAAAATGTATGTTATTCCGCCAAATATGTCGGCGAGATATAGGCATAAGCGTAGCACAATTCAACAATAAAAACATATGTAAATAATTAAAATCATAGAAGCATAAGTGCCGAACAACTGATTACAGATGAAGAAGTTTGTGTACATGATTTAAAAAGATGACAACGTCTCAAAGTCCAACGAAATAAACTTCTTAAATTCACATTATGCAAATTTTATGAATAAAGGACGACTATTTTACTATCGAATGACTATTGTATTGCGAACAAAATAGATACATAAAATTTGATAATATCAATACAACAAACATTGCGAGCAAGTACATACCCAAGAAAATTGAAAACTGCAAATTAAAACACATAACTAATGAGTCTTCTACATTAATTGTATCATTCACGATCAAGCAGCTTAGCGACGAAGGAGACTGCAAAACGACAATCCTCACTCCCTCGAATGTTTTTTTTAAAAAAGTACAATACATGTGTCACGCAACACATTCTTCTTCAAGACCAGTGCCAGAATATCATTTCGATGTGACGACCGTAACTCCTCTTTCTCATATTCAAGACTTGCGTGGTGCGCGGACGATAATTGAACTTCCATAACAACTTTATATGCTTCCCCTGGTCTGTATAGCACACTTCCATAACAGCTTTATATGCTTCCCCTGGTCTGTCTAGCACACGCCAAGAATCAGACCCTACCCACTAAGAATGTACAACAAGCCCCTACATATGACTCCAACAAGACAACATGCCCAAACAGATGAAAACTGTGGCTACCACTACAAGAAAACAGTGTTTTGCGACTTGACCTTGCGACTATACTTGTAGTCGTAAAATTTGGCCACTATTAGCTGACAATAATGCTACTATTTTACGACAACAGAAATATGGACGTGTATTAGTCGCTTATATACAACTAAAAATGTTTGTCGCTAATTTAGTCGTCGATTTACTATAGATTCATGACTGTTGTCAGGACCGGAACCAATGGTCGCAGGCTAGTCGGTGATATGATGACTATTTTTGCGTCTGATGCTCAGAGCCGTAGAGCAATCGCCAATTGGTCATTATAAGGGCGACTAATTTGCTACGTCGGATATAGTAGTAACTGAGTCGTTTATTTGTCGCTATGGATACGACTAATATTCACCTCATTATTTGTGTCGCAAAGTCGTCGGGTATGGGTCGTATCATATAGGATTTTTGGATTTAGTAATAATAATATAAGATAGTCGGAATTTTAAAGAGGTTATGATGGTTAGGGCATTTCGACCGGTGATTGGAAATTTATCGTGACATTTGGTTTGGTTATATTTTACCCGCTTGTGGTTAGTGCATGCATTTATGACCATTAATGGGAGTGGCCAATTATGTGTACATAGTCGAAATTCAGTCATTTCTCCATTTTCATTTGTAGAAACACAAAGAATTTGGAAATGTAGCTACATGGCGGGAGGCTACAATAATTATAGCAACCATCGGGAGTGGATGTATAACAGGCTCGATGATGCCACATGCAATTTCTCAACAGCCTTCATAAACGGGGTGCACAATTTATGGAACTTGCCAAAAACCAGCTTTTAGCTATGAGCAATGGCTTTAAGTTTCTCTGCCCTTGTTGTTTCTGCTAGAACGAAAAACCAGAAACCACATAACAAGGAATTTGGAGTCATCTGTTTAGTTACAGATTTATGCCTGATCATTGTATTTGGTATAAGCATGGAGAAGAAATCGGTTTGGATATAGGAACGTGTTATGTTGATCTGAATGGTCATAATAATCTAGAAGATAGGTATGTGGATATGGTGAATGATGCATTTCGTGGTTAATCGAGTAAACTTGTACATAATCATTCAAAAAAGTTTTATGACCTGTTAGAAGGAGCCAACAATCCTTTATATGATGGTTGTCGTGAAGGGCACTCCCAGTTATCCTTGGCTGCTCGGGTCCTGCATAACAAGGCATAACATAATATGAACGAAAGGTTAGTCGATTCGATATGTGTAATGCTGACAAAGTATTTACTAAAAGGAAACCAAGCAACAAGTTCACACTACAAGACAGAGAAACTGATGCGAAATTTAGGCCTCCCCTATCGTATAATTGATGTTTGCATGAAAAATTGTATGATCTTCTGGAAAGAAGACGAAAAGGAAGAAGAGTGTCGGTTTTGTGGTAAACAAAGATGGAATCCAAATGAGACACAAAGCAGATAGACTGAAGAGAATGTATCAAAGCGAGAAGAATGCAGCGGCGATGAGATGGCATGCGGAGAAACAAACGAAGGAGAGAGAAATGTGTCATTCGTCTGATGCGGTGGAGTGGAAATCATTTCAAGCTCAACATCCTCTGTTTGCCCAAAACCCCCGTAAAGTTTATCTTGGATTATATACAGATGGTTTCAATCCATTTGGCATGTCTCGTAATCATTCGTTGTGGCATGTGATCTTGACTCCATATAATTTACCCCTTGATATGTGCATGGATATAGAATACTTGTTTCCTACAATTCAGAATTCTGGGCCAAATCATCCGCGCGCTAGTCTCAATATCTTCCTCCAACCTCTTATTGAGGAGTTAAAAGAATTGTTGTCTTCTGGAGTCGATGCATACGATGTCTCATTGAATGAAAACATTAAACTAAAAGCACTGTTGATGTGGACGATAAGCAACTTCCCGACATATGGGATGTTATCAGGATGGACGACCCATGATGGATTGTCTTGTACTATTTGAATGGACGTTACAAAATCTTTTTATCTACCTAAGGGAAGGAAGACGTGTTGGTTTGATTGTCATAAAATATTTCTTCCATCTGACCATCCATTGAGGATTAATAAAAAAGAATTTTTGAAGGGTAAGGACGCCCCGAAAGAGCATCCACCTGAGGTATTGAGTGGTGAGCAAGTTTATTACGAGCGATTGCAAGCTGTAAATCCACCGAAAACAAAGGACGTCGGTGGAAATGATCACGAAAATAAGGAGCCTGGCTATTGTCAAATCACAAAGACGCAGCCCTAAAAAAACTTCCTTTATATACTCGATGACCCCATAACCATCAAGCACAAAGAGAAGTTCCAAAAAACTGACGAAAAATAGAGAGAAGAACTCACCCATAACCATCAAACACATAAAGCATGGCCAACATGAGATCGATTGTATCTCTGCAACATCTCTCGATCGAAGTCCTCAACAAGATCGTCCAAAAAGCCGGCAAAGCTTCATCTGCCGATTACTGCAACCTTACAGCAACCTGCAAAATAATAAAAGAAGCCTCCAACAGTCTGGAAGTCCTCCATTCTCTCTGTCTCTCACCGCTGGTGAAGAAGCCTCTCTGCGCGCTTCAGCACTCGACGATTCTGGATAAATGCATAGAGCATGAGAACTGTGCTGCATTCTTCGTTAGAGGTATTCCCACTTACTTCAAAGAGGGTGATGAGGAAAGCACAATGGATTATTTAAAGAATGCCGTGATTGGGGAGGGAGACGACGAGATTTTGGAAGCAGCTTACTGTTGGTACTGGATTTCCCCATAGGAAATCCGGCCCATTAACAAATAAAACAAAGGCCCATCGTTATGAGCCCGCTCCAATACCAAGACAGAGAGAGATCGATCGTTATTCTCTGTTGGGCCTATACGATTGGCTTCTTGACAAGGCCCAAGCAATGCCGAAGTGGGAAGCAATCGAGCTCGAGCTCGGCAGGAGACGACGTGGAGATAGAGCAACCCGGTCTTCGTCAGTTCAACTGATCCGCGTAAATCTCGAAGATCGTTATGATGGCGAGCCCGAAATATCGGAACAAGGAGATCAAAGTCGAGAGTATTTAAAGGAGAAGTGGCGATTCATTCAGGAGATTCCAACCCTAGCTAAGAACACTTCGACTAGATAGCTCGATTAACTTTCTTTGTACTCTCTTTTTGATTGTGTTTGTTCTATCTCGACGATCAATCTCAATAAAGTCTTTGATTCATAGGAAATCTATACCATTTCTATACACAAAAGTCCAAATCCTCGAATACAAATTCTTAGTGTGAATCTCAGATCTCACATTTGGCGCCGACTGTGGGGACTATCTATAGTTTTTCCTGTCTTAAGAATCAGATACTATATCCGATAGATCGAGATGAATCCCGACCAATCTGGCTCTCCCAGCACCACACCACCAGTCGACCACCCTCAGACGGTTGATAACGTTCCTCAGAACAACACCGGGGTAAGAATCATGGGTCAGACCGATGGCGTGTTGACGAGCTCTGCCTCAGCCTCCACGACTTCGGCACCAACCGGCCCAGTCGCTCAAACAGTCGCGACGAGCCAGACTCCGACAAATGTTTTGTCAGGAACTAATGATCCGAGCAGAAATTGGGTGTGGATGAGGAATGATTCCATTTCCGCCCCCGCTTCAGGAGGCGGATCTGGAACAACCAGACCTAATTCGCCACTGCCTTCTGCTCCGCAGCGACAAGGCCCGGATGACCTCACTGAAATCCGTTCGATGTTAAGCATGTTGGTAAACTGAACGAGAAACAACGAGGCAAGCGCACGAGCCCAAGAGATCGTAAACCGCTCTCTGGCCGCGCAACTCGATGAACATGAACGGAGCATTAACGCCCGTCTTGAAGAGCTCGCCTGCCAAAACCAGGGGGTAGATCAACACATGATCCACGAACCCCCATAAGTCCTACACCGTGTACACACTAGGAATTCTCCCAAGTAGTAACTCCCCCGGGAGCATCGGGAAATTTTGCTAATACGTCAAGTAGCGGCTTCCGCCCTATAATGACGCCTATCGCGACTCCGTCTCCATTCGGTTCGAATTCAATGGTCACAGATCCAACTGGATCGGGAAACCGACCATTACCCGGGCCACCACCTTTCCCAAATAACTCGAATATCCGGCCGAGGCAACTATGAGGCTCCGCTTTCGCCTCAAGCTCGGGACACCCTAACGGATCAAATACGGTACAGTTCCGAACGCCGCAGGTCGACCAGACGGGATCGGTTCCAACAATCGATCTTCTCGACCCCGTTTTCCGGGGACAAAATTCCGATCAAGCACAAGCCCAGTTCGCGCCTACGGCAGGCGATGAACACGATATGCTTAGACAGTATATTGAACAAGCTAAGGCCCAATTCGTCAGTCTGAGCTCCAAAGTTCACATGGCAACAAGCGCGGCGCCCGACATCGATCGAGTGATCGAAGAAACGCGACAAACGTCGTTCACAGACCGGATCGCCTTTGCACAAATCCGGGAAATAAAGAAAACAAAGTTTCCGGAGTTCTCTGGAAAATTAGACCCGAAAGCCCATATCAGGGCATTCCGACTAGCAATGGCAAGGGTATACCTTACCGATGAGGAGAGAGAGCCGGCTTTCTGCAGGCTCTTCGCCGAAAACCTATCAAGCTCCACCCTAGAATGGTTTGCCGGACTGGAGGAAAGGTCCATTGACAACTTCACCCAGTTCATGATGGCTTTCCTCAAACAATATTCCGTCTTTATCGAAGAAAAGACTACTGAGGCAGCTCTATTTAGCGTCTCCCAGAAACCCGACGAGCCACTTCGCTCGTACATCGACCGATTTAAGGAAATAAAATCCAAAATCGCAAACCCGCGAGACGAAGTAGAAATAGAAGAACTAAGACGCGGACTATGGTATTCGACAATATTGTGTGAGGAAATAACGGTCCGCGAGCCTCAAACGCTCGATGACGCCCTTCATCGCGCATCGGCCTTCGCTCGCCTCGAGGACGAAACTACGGCCCTCAGAGAAAAGCATCGAAAAGAAAAGAACCCGTCGGGCTCGCAGAACTCGAACTCAAAAAAGGATTCCCGTAAATCAGGAAACGTCAATGCAGTCGAGAGCCCGAAGAGCTCGAAGAAATTCGAGTTCGACAAGGAAAAATTCTGTGATTTTCACAACAAAAGAGGACATTCGACTGCAGAGTGCTACACTCGAGCTAAAGCCGAGACTCAAAAGATAGAGTCCGAAAACAAACATGAGTCAGAAGTCGAGGAGGAAACTCCATCGGACAAAAAGGAAAATAAACAGACCAAAGAGTCAAACACCAAGAAGACTTCTCAAAACAAACGAGAGCGGTCTAAGGAGCCGGAATCTCCCGAAACCCTCCCCCAGGGGTCGCGAAAGCGAGTCGAGGTCATCCTCGGAACTCAGACTGTGCGGCACCCCGGGAGGCTCGACACTATCTCCACCTCCAGCTCCTAGTAAGAGTTTACGCTCACGAATCAATCTCCCTCGTCTCTGCGGGGGGGGGGGGGGGGGGGGGTGTACGGCTATACCCCCTAAACCAATTGACTTCATTTTCTGTGGCTCCAAGTTATGCCGAGACTCGGTAAATTCAATCAAAGCTCTTCAAAGAAGAGTCGAGACCGACAAAGGGGGGAAAATCCCAATGTTAGGTCCAGACCATGAAATCACTTTCCACGAGAGCGAGACAAGTAATCTCGACAAACCACACGACGACGCTCTCCTCGTCTGTCTAGTAGTGGGAGATGTCGAACTCTCAAGGATAATGATCGACACAGGAAGCTCGGGGGACGTCCTCTTTTACGATGCGTTCAAAAAGATGGAGTTCAACGACTCCGAAATCGTCGAGGAAAAGACACCATTGGTAGGGTTCGCTGGCGAAACAACATACTCAATAGGCTCTGTATTCGACCCTACAACGCAATCCTAGGTCGACCATGGATATACGACATGAAAGCGGTACCATCGACCTACCATCAATGCGTAAAATTTCCAACTCCCAAAGGAGTAAAAACCGTTTACGGAAGTCAAAAGATTTCCCGCCATTGCTACATGAATGGATACAAGCAGATTGAGAAATCCCCCGCATAGCAATTACAAAAAGAGGAGGAGCTCGCCACTATGCAGACCAAAAGGTCGAACGACCCAAGTCAAATAGGACCCCCAAAAGACCTCACGACCCAAGTTTGCATAGACGATGCTCATCCCGAAAGACTTGTTGGCATTGGAATTGACTTATCAGAGCCAGTCAAAAACGAATTGGTCTCTTTCCTTAAACAGAACGTCGACTCCTTTGCCTGGTCTTCGGCAGACATGAAAGGAATCAACATCGACGTAACCAGCCACGAGCTGAATGTCGACCCAACCTACAAACCGGTAAGACAAAAACGTCGAAAACTAGGCCCGAAAAGAGCTCAAGCCGTCAACGACGAGGTCGATCGGTTACTAAAAATCGGATCGATCAGAGAGGTCAAGTACCCTGACTGGCTTGAGAATCCCGTAGTGGTCAAGAAAAAGAACGGGAAGTGGAGAGTCTGCATAGATTTCACAGATCTCAACAAAGCATGTCCGAAAGACAGCTTCCCACTCCCGCACATCGACCGACTGGTCGAAGCTACCGCTGGACACCAACTACTATCCTTCATGGATGCCTTCTCGGGGTATAACCAAATACTAATGAAATCCGAGGACCAAGAAAAGACCTCGTTCATAACTGATCGAGGAACGTACTGCTACAAAGTCATGCCCTTCAGATTAAAAAATGCAGGAGCGACTTACCAACGCCTCGTCAACAAGATGTTCTCAGGACTCCTGGGTAAAACCATGGAAGTCTACATCGACGATATGTTGGTCAAATCTTCCAAGTACGAAGACCATATCCCCACCTAAAAGAATGCTTTATCATTCTCAATAAATACGGGATGAAACTCAATCCAGTGAAGTGCATATTCGGGGTCCCCTCAGGAGAATTCCTTGGTAACCTAGTGACCGAAAGAGGGATCGAAGCGAACCCCAAACAGATCGCAAAATTTATAGAGATGAAATCTCCCAGAACAACGCGAGAAGTCCAACGCCTGCTTGGCAAAATAGCTGCTTTGAACCGCTTCATCTCGAGGTCGATTGATAATTGTCTACCCTTCTATCACTTGCTCAAAGCGAACAAGAAGATCCTCTGGGACGAAAAGTGCGAAGAAGCATTCACCCAGCTCAAGTCTTACTTAAGCGAACCACCTATACTGGCGAAACCAGTAGAAGGGGAGCCCCTCTACTTCTACCTAGCTGTCTCCACGGCAGCAGTAAGTGGAGTCCTGGTTCGCAAAGAACAAAACGAGCAACAGCCGGTGTACTACATCAGTAAGACCTTAATCGATGCTGAAACCAGGTACCCCGCCATGGAAAAACTCGCTTTAGCACTAGTCACATCGGCTCGGAAACTCCGACCGTACTTCCAATCGCACTCAATTATAGTGATGACCTCTCAGCTACTGAGAACCATCCTTCACAATCCAAGCCAGCCAGGTCGACTGGTGAGATGGGCTATCGAACTCAGTGAGTATGACATATAATATAAAGCTCGGACGTGCCTAAAAGCGCAAGTGCTGGCAGATTTCATAATCGAGCTCCCCCCGACCATAGAACTCGACCCGACCTCCGCCAAGAAATGGAAACTCTACGTCGATGGAGCTTCATCGAGGCAAGGATCCGGAGTCGGAGTAAAACTAGTCTCCCCCACTGGCAAAGTATTGGAACAGTCTTTCAGACTGGGCTTCGCCGCATCAAATAGCGAAGCAGAATACGAAGTGTTAATAGCCGGGCTCAGACTAGCAATAGCGATAGGAGCCCGAGAAGTAGACGCCTTCAGTGATTCCCAATTGGTCACGAGCCAATATCACGGCGACTACGAGGCCAAAGACGAACGCATGGAAGCATACCTACAGGTAGTCCATACGCTCGCCGAACCGATCAAATTCTTTGATCTAACACGAATCCCGCGAGGGGAAAACACCGCAACCGATGCCCTGGCCGCTCTAGCGTCGACATCTGATCCTAATCTCAAAAGGATCATACAAGTCGAGGGGATCGAAAAACCAAGTATCGACATAGCCCTGAAAGCTCTATCCTTGAAAGAAGACGAGCCAACCATAAAGGACGGGGTCGAACACAAGGAACGTCCCAAGGACACCGGTCGCGACATCATCGAGATTGATGATGATCTCGATCCAAGAAACGATGTGTACGTCGCGAACGTCCCCGATGGACCAATCCAAGCTGCATCCACTAGTCGAGGACCTGAGTCTAACGATGACGAAGATTGGAGAACTCTGATCATTCGGTACATTACAAGTGGCGAAGTGCCCGACGACAAATGGGAGGCGCGGAAACTCAAGACGCAGAGTGCGAGGTACTGCGTCACGCAAGGAGAGCTCTTCAAAAGAAGGCTCTCTGGACCTTATCTCAATTGCCTCGACAAAAAGCAAGCTCTAGCCGTGGTCGCGCAGGCCCACGACGGATCCTGCGGAAGCCATTCCGGAGGACGAGCCCTAGCCGTACGAATCAAAAGGCAAGGCTATTTCTGGCCAACAATGGCCACCGAATGCGAATCTTTTTCCAGCAAATGTGATAAATGCCAAAAGCATGCCCCGATTATCCATCAAGCATCGGAGAAACTCTCCTCTATCTCATCGCCATACCCATTCATGCGGTGGGGAATGGACATCGTGGGACCTTTAGTCCCATCTGGCAAAAAGAAAGCTACACACCTATTAGTAATGACAGACTACTTCACTAAGTGGATCAAAGCAGAGTCATACCAAAAGATCAAAGACGTTCACGTTAAGGAGTTCGTCTGGCGAAACATCGTGTGCCGACATGGACTACCCCACGAGAACGTCACCGATAACAGATCGCAATTCATATCAAACATGTTCAAGGAATTTTGTAGAACCTGGAACATAAAGCTGACTTACTCAACGCCCCGCTATCCTCAAGGAAACGGACTGGCAGACGAAGCTAATAAGGCAATCATGAATAACCTCAAGAAAAGACTCAATGAGTGCAAAACAAGTTGGAGTGATGAGCTCCCAGCCGTACTCTGGGCTTACCGGACTACCCCTCGCAAATCCACCGGCGAAACCCCCTTCTCGCTGGCTTACGGAATCGAGGCGGTCGTACCAGCCGAAATCCTCGTGTCAAGCATCCGCAAGGAAGAATGCCCACGTCAAGAGGAACTTAACAAAAAGATGATAACGGACGAGCTCGATCTCGTCGACGAAAGGAGGAACCTTGCACTAGCCCGAATCCAGAACTACCAACATGCCGCAGCTCGCTACTATGATTCCAAGATCAAAACTCGAAGGTTTCAAGTAGGCGAGCTCATCTTACGGAAAGTGTTCGACCATAAAAAGGAAGAACACGCTGGAAAGTTAGGAGCAAAGTGGGAAGGTCCTTACCAGGTCACCGATGTCGTCAAGGACGGGGTCTACCGACTCAAGTCGGTAGAAACCGAGAAGCCTGAACTACAACCTTGGAACATCATCAACCTCAAAAAGTACTTTCACTAAAGTACGCAACATAATCGAACTACGAAATGGATTGATCCCCTTAAAAGGGTACGTAGGCAGCTCGACTTCGAGCGCAGCCGCCCCCCCCCCCCAACACATAGCTCTTACCGAGCTCGATAACTTCAAACAAAGTCGTAATAGCTTATATTTGTGAAATCAAAATAAGTCTCCCTATCAAATGTCTCTTTCCGATTGTAAAAGTTTAAGAGTCGTCGCGAAATATTTCGCCATTACATTTTACCAAGTGATACGAAATTATCTCTTCAAAAATTAAAGTGATATGAAATTGTCTCTTCAGAAGCAAACGATATTAAATCACCCTCTCCGAGCGACCTGAAATGGCCTCCCCCGATATCAAGCGATATGAAATTATCCCCCCAAACCCAAGCGATCCGAAACGATCTCTCGAAAACCTAAAATTCTTCCAACCTTATACAGCTCAGAAGAATTGGGGGGCTACCCTCTCCCTTTAAGCAAAAACAACAAGGTCGAGGCAGCTGCTCATACAAAAGGGGCCTCCGCACACATTCGAAATAAATCTATGTAAGTCTACTTCGATTTATCATATACTTAGGAATTCCTGCACATATTTCACATCGGGAAGGAGTTGTACCTCGAATGAATATTGGGGAAGAGCTCGAGTTCAAATGAATCAGTCCTAAAGTTCGTAAAAGAACTCCCTAAGGCGATTCAAGCCAGGCTATGACCCCTCTCCAGAGGTCCAAAACACCATACGGCCGACTTTTTGCTAAGGTGTTAAAACAATAAAAGCTATGCTAAGGCATAAAAAGATTAAAAAAAAATTCATTAAAAAAGGACTTGATGCCCTCGAGTCCACAGAAGCCCACTAACGGGAAACATTTAAAAAAAAAGAGAGACCCATTCGGGCAGCAACAGAGCAATCAAAGTTGTTGCGAGGAAGCCTCGTCTCCGTCCTCCGCCTGATCACCGGAAGAGCCAACTCCCGTCGGGAGATTCGACCCGCACTGATTAGGGCATGGAGCAGCCGGCGGAGGAGCATGCGCCAAAATAACCGAGTCACTTGACACCGCCGGCATGTTCAACTTGCCAATACTGAAATCAGAAACCGCCCCGGCATTCATCTCCACCAGGGCCGCCCTCCTCTTATCAGCCAACGTCAGTACTTCCTCAGTCAGGTCGATCTCGCCAGAGGCGAACTCCGCGATGAGCTCAATATTGGCCAGGGCCTCTTGGAGGCGGATCTCGGCGCTAGTTTCAGCCTTCCGCCTCTCTCTCTTCTCCTTAATCTCCTTAAGGATCTCCAAGTACTCCCCGCTCATCTTCTTCCGCGCCTCATGAGCTGCGACCTTCACGTTGAAGTTCCTTCCCACAAGGACGCTTTCCAGGTCAACCCGATCCTGAGCATCTTGCGAAACTGCGACCCGTCTCGCTTCCTCGGCAGCCAGAGTTCGACCCACAGCCGCTTGCAGCTTCTGGGAAAGATCCTCCTCCCGATTCTCGAGAACTAGTAGGCGAGCCTCGATTCCCTCGTACCGAGCCAACCTCCTTTTAAATTCCTCCTCTCGAGCCAAGGACCCCTGCAACTGCGTACCAAAATCAACAACCGTCTTCTTGACGGCCTCAAGCTCGCCCACCTGCGATCCTTCGCGCAGCTCACGCTCAGAATTGGCCACGAATCCATTCGTAGCCTCCAGAAGCTACACAAAAATACTAATGATGAGTTCTCCAAACAAAGACAAGTAAAACGAAGCACTACGACCATTACCTTTCCAATGGCCGTCGTTATCTCGGTGTATGAATGACCAAGGACCATGTCTCCAATAGCCGGGAGCTGGACACCCGCAGGCGTAAAATGCCTCAACAGACAAGCCACGCTTCCCGGTGTTCTGATATCTTCACCCGATCTCCTCGAGTTCTCTCCAGTGCCAACCCTACGGCGCTTTGGCACGGGAGCCCCACTCCCGCTCTGGCCGTCCGATCCCCTCGAACTACTCGAGTAAGGGTCGCTTAAAATTGACCCCCCGAACGGTATCAGAACCACCTCCTGGGCAATCAGAGAAGGGGGAACACCATCCGTCTCCGCGACGGCATCGGCAACCCCTGTGCCCAAGGGAAGACTTGGAGAAAAGGGAGGAGGAGAATCACACATGGCAAAAAAGATGGCGTTGCTCAGATTCCCATCCCTCACCTTCTTCACCAAATCCGCATGGTCCTTCCCATTTCGGCGACTCCTCGCCCTCCGAGACAGTTTCTCACGAGGAGGAGTGATGGCAGTTGAATCATCATCCAAAGGAGGACGACCTGCAGAATTATATAAAAAGAAAAGGGGTTTAGGCTTTTCCCAATAATAAACAAAATACCACGGACAAACAACTCACTTTCCCTTGCCCGCTCGATGATACAAAGCGGAGGCTGGACAGCTCGAACTGGAGAAGCCCGGGGAAGCACAGGAGGAAGTGGTAAGTCCCAAGAAATCCAAGTTCAATCCCGCGGAACCCCCCCCCCCGAGATCGATCCTCAGAGCAGCCTGCACGCGCTCCACTGTGATACAGACTAAACCCAATCAGGAAGCAGCCAGACAACAGCAAAATGGGAGGGAGAGGATCGAGTATTAAACCGTGAATCTTACCAACATTGGAAGCCCACCGTGAAGGGACGACCGAGCAAAAATCGAACTCTTCGACCGAATGATGGGTCATCCTAAAGAAGAAATACTGGTCCCTCCACTCATCCCTCGACAGAATACCGTCAAGGATCCTCCCAAAGCGGGGAGTAAGACGATACGTCCCCGGAAAGCGGGAATCTTGCTTCACCGAGAAAACTCGCATGAGCTCCTCAGGACCAAACTCAATCCCCTCTTCTGCGGCCCTGACTCCAAGTCCGATAACGTATCGAACGAAATTTAGCGTCATCTGATGAAACGCCAACTGGAGTTGGGCCAGCACTAAGAAAACAAGGCGGAGAATGGGGAAGAAGAGCCCACATTTCTCAAAGTAGGCATTGGAAGCACAACAGTAGCCTTCCACGACGGTCTCTGGCGAGAGTCCCGATCACGAGATAACAATCTCTACTTCCGGTGGGATCCGGCACTGCGTCCGTAACCGCATGATAAGACTCTCGGTTAAGACGGACGGTGGATGTGGACCAAATGATCCCGCCGCCGTACTCGTACTCGCTCCTGTTGCGTCTCTCAGAGCCATGAGAAGAAATATACCAAAGAAAAGAAAAAGAAGCCTCTAAGAGAGTTTCCATTGATCGAAAAGAACGCGAGGCGCAAGTGAGAAGAGGGGAAGTTATTCTCTACAATATAAAGAATATATATTATTGTCTATAATGGAAATCATGCAAAGTCTCGGATGATTCCAAACTCGTAATAACTACGAGAAAATCGAGACGGTTGAGACTCCTCGCCTTCCCCATCCTGACCGTCGGTTCGAGATCAACGGTCACGAGCGCACACCGGCCAAGCCACGTCAGCAAGGAATTGAGTTCGAAAAGACTCTTCGTGACCCTCAAATCTCAGCCGTCAGCAAGCGACCGGATTCACGGTGAGAGATGAGACTTTCTTAATAAATACATGCTACGACCGCCGACGCGCCAACGAGCATGTCAGTCCGGCCTACGCGCCCACCCTTGACCGTTAGATCGAAACAAGATCTACAGATGGGGCGAAAGTAATCATTAGGTTTATCACGCCCATGGCGTACGCGTCTTCCCGAGAACATTGATATATCATGGTTTTTACCCATTTTATACCATGATATAGATGTGTTTTTAGTGTCTTTTGTGTTCGTTTAGAGTCTTTTACAGGTTTAATCAGGTTTGGAGCTAATTGGAGATATTTGGTGCATTTTGGGACTATTGGGACGTTTTGGCCGAGAGCTTAACTCACTGTCCGAATTATTGATCAAGCATCGACCGACACACCTTGTGCATCGGTCGACACACTAGCGAGATGTGCCGTACGCGTCGGTTTAACAAGTTATGAAGATTTGCAAAGAGGCCCAGAATAGTTCCAGTATTTACACAGAAGCCCCAGCCGAGATTAGGCTTATATATAGAGGATTTTGGTGTTTAATTTACTTACGCTTTCATACTTAGAGCTAAGAGATTTTTAGAGCTTCCGGGGCTGGTCTAATCCTGTACTTCAATTATTTTGGAGAAGATTTCGAACCCCTTTATCTATTTAATTTCTTATATACAAACTATTATTTCTATGATTATGTTTTCATCAATCATGTCTGAGTAGATCCATAGTTAAGTTTAGGGTTTCTCATTATGGTTTGATGACTTGCTAGACTTGTTTAAATCAGTTAAGGATTCATATGATTAGAATGTTCTTCGATCTAAATTGTGCTTAAAGCTAGTTCTAACCTGATCAATTAGAATCTAGATCTTAGGTTGCTAAATTCGACACGAGAGTGTGTTTTAGAATCTGAACTATTTAGGTTGAGCAATTAAATTATTCGCAAAGAGATTTGGTTTAGTTTAATTGTGAACATATCAAACTTGAACTTAATGCTAGTTTAATCTGTTAGTAATTGCAAAGAGATTTGGGTTACTGCACTTAGACTTAGAGGATTTTCGCAAAGAGATTTGGTTAATTCTAATTCCGTGATTTGAGTTCTAGAACTGCGTTTAATTAGATCCTGACTGATTAATTTGTCTGCTTGTCTGATTTCCTGAGAACACCCTAGGCTTGACGCTTTTAGTTTATTGCTTTCACAACCAACTTGCTACTATTTACTTTCTTGCCTTGCTTTTAATTCATTCACCATTTGCTTTATTTCTAGTATTAATTTCTACGTTTCTGATTCTATTGAGACCAAGTGTCCCTGTGGATTCGATAACCCTATATACTACTTTGACGATACTGTGCACTTGCAGTTTAGAATAGGGTAAAACTTAGAACATATCAAGTTTTTGGCGCCGTTGCCGGGGATTCTTTGAGTCTTCGATAGGACCGAACTTAGGGTTTTTACTAGAAATTTTTCTTTTTTTATTTTTGTTTTTCGTTTTTATTTTTATAATCTGCTAACCTTTTTCTCTGTTTCTTTCTGTCGCATGTAGGACTTTCGCCTTGCGTCGATCGTTGCATCCCTTGCGTCGATCGTCACTAGGCGATTCTGAGATTGAATCGATCGTTGCACTGATAGCATCGGTCGTTGCTGGACGATTACAGACAGTTTATGCAGACGCAGAAAACTAGAAGTAATCCAAACTTGAGCTTAGTTAATCTCGATCTTGAAGAACTTGGACGTTTAGAGAGAAAAATCAGAAGAGAGAAAAGAGAAAGGATGGTGCAAGAACGTTTGATTCTGGTACGTGATGCTGAAGGTACCCTGAGGGACCGAGATAACAACCCATACAATGCTGCTTGGCAAAGGGTTGATGCTGAAGGGAATGTCATCCCTGATCCTCCTGAGCAACAGCAACAGGAGCAGAACCAGGGTCAAGGACAGGCCCAAGGTAGACAGATGGTTGTCCATAAGAGGACTTTAGCTGACTACAACAGACCGGATGAGTTTCATAGAAACCGGTCAGCTTTAGTGCTTCCTGCTTTTGAGAGGAATGATTTTGAAATCAAAACCATCTACTACTCGCTGATGAGACAGAATGCATTTCATGGTTACCCAACGGAGCAGCCTATGGACCACATTGATTCGTTTGAGGACGTAGTCACTGGCATGAAGTATGATGGAGTCTGCCCGGACTATCTGTTCCTTAAGCTCTTTCCGCACAGTCTTGCTGGAGACGCTAGTGCATGGCTAAAGCAGCTGGCACCTGCTCAGTACACTACTTGGGCAGCTTTAAAGAGTGAGTTCCTGCGTCACTTCTATGATGATGCGCGCTCAGACCAGTCCAGACAGGACATACTCACCTTTTCACAAGGAGCTGTGGAGCCTTTAAAGACTGCCTGGATGAGATTTAAGCAGTATCAGCGTGACTGCCCGCACCATGGATTCACTGAAGTTCAGTTGATTGGCATTTTATTCAGAGGCATAGATCTTCCATATCAGTCTGCACTGGATAATTCCAGTAATGCTAACTTCAACACCAGGACTCATACGCAGGCTAAGCAGTTGATTGAGAATATAATAGGCAGCAACAGCTGCAAGACTATGGATGAGAGGAGGAAGAAATCTGGTGGAAGTGTAGAGAATTCTGACATAGCTGATATTAGATCTAGGCTAGACACAGTTTGCAATCTCCTAGCAGGTAAGAAAGTTGTCCATTTCGCTCAAGAAGTAGAAGTAATTCAGACTGAGGAGGACACTCAGGAAGAAGATGTGAATTACATCGGAGGAGCTGGTTTCCAAGGAAACAGATTTGGATATCAATCTGGGAACATATTTTCCGGTGGAGGACAGAAGGGTGCTTTCACAGGCAATCAGAACTCTTCAAGCTTTGGACAGACCAGTAATTTTCAGAAGCCTTATGGACAAAGTGCTCAGAGAACCTACGGATCTTCTTCTTATCAGACACCTCCTGCACCCACTGCTTTCGAGACTAAGATGGAGACAATGATGGAACAGCTGCTGGAGAGTCAGATCAAGACTTCTGTGGACTGCAACAAGAAGATTGATGCTTTATATGAGGATCTCAATGGAAAATTTGAGTCTATGAACACTCACATGAAGCAACTGGATACTCAGGTGAATCAGATTTCAGGTTCTATGAAGGGAAAAGGAGTCGCAGACACCCACATTAAAGCCTGGTCTGTGTACATTAATGATGGGTCTCACCAAGGTGAAAAATTTGAGCTAAGTACGGCTGAACTGGTAGAGGAGGAAGAATTTTCGGATTTTGGAGAAAAACTCTCGGGTGAAAGTTGTGAACACAGTGTTGCAACGATCGACACATCCTTAGTGTCGGTCGTTGCATGTCGTGAACAGACAGAACTGTCAGATGATAATGGCATAGATGCTGACTTGGAGCTTGATCGCCTATTCCCTGGAGTTTCTGAGATCTCTCAATAGGAGATTTATGCGCAGATTGTTAGACAACACTCCTCAGTGTCTGAAGTGATTAAACAGGAAATTGAAGAGCTTAAGAAGCTAGATGAGATTGGTGAAGAATTGGAAGAAATTCCAACTTCTGATGATCCGCCTTATCATCCATGTGTGTAGAGGTATTTGAACAGGATGCTGCCTTTAGATGAAGAGCTGAGAGACTGGGTGATTATAGTTCCCCAACACATTAGTGAGGTGCTACTGAACAAGATCCCGAAGAAGCTGCCCGACCCCGGAGTCTTTGTGCTTGATTGCTCTATCTTCGAGGACAGTTTTAGGCGATCTCTTTGTGATTTAGGCACTGCTGGAAGTATGATGCCTTATTCTGTGGCAGAGAAGCTGGGGATGCTGGATTTTTCTCCTACTAGGACCTCTCTTGTCCTAGCTGATCAGTATATACGAGTTCCGGAAGGACTCTTAAAGGACATTCCAGTGAGAGTAGGAAACTACTTACACTACAAGAAATTTGAGTATATATAGCGCCCAAAAACGCTATATATTGATATCATAGCGTTTTGTTGAACGCCCTATCTGCGCCCGTTATAATAGATTGGAGCTTTTACATAGCGGTTTTATGTTACGCTATATTTTAGAACTTTACAATAGCGTTTTATTTATTGCAATGATAAACGATTTAATAGCATTTTATTTATGTTATATTATATCTAATATCTATATTTGATAGCATTTTGTTTCTGTTATTTTATATCTTAAATTTATATTTGATAGCATTTTATTATTTTATATATATAAAATAAAATATTGAAGATTATAGAATGAAGACACTTTTATTAATTTAAAAATTTACAAAATTTAAGTCATAAAACACAAATAATATCTAATGAGTTTAAACAACGAAGATCAGACAAAATCTACTTCAACCGGGTGTTTGTCCTTGTCCGTTCCAAAACTACTTCATAGCTGCAACAAACATGTATTGAGAAAAACTGCACAGATTCTGCTTTAACCAATCGATACTGGTTTCCAGGCCTCCAAGAGTAGCGAATGCGTTGGCACACTCAGTTTAGCTGTTTATTGACAGATTCTGCTTTAAGTTTCATGTACCTTAGAATGGTAAAGGCAATCGCCTAGCCATAATCCATTATCCAGAAATGGTTAGTTTTTTTATATATTAAAGTATGGAAAATTTCAAAAGCTGTATAAGCTCTTCCACAGTAAGCTAATACATGTTAAATGTTTCATGGAACTTTAGCAAGATATTCTAAAAGCAGATAGAACAACTGATACAAGATATACCTTGGCAGCCATGAGAAAAATATCATTTGTCTCTGAAAATTAAGAAACAAAAAGATATAAATGAAGTATCACGATACATAAAAACAGAGAGACTATTTATAACAAGATGATCTTTACCATTAGCATGGTTTATAAACACTCCAAGAGCCTCTCTAGATACTGATTCCGACCTCTCACCAGTGCAAAGTAACAGCAGACAAATTCTACACATGTAAGAACATTAACGAAAACGAAGTTGAAGACAATCAAATCTCAATTACCTCCTGACACACGACAGAGGTAATCTTTACCTGATCTTTCTTCTTTTAATAGATTTTATCCTGATCGTGGCTTATGAAACTGACCATGTACTAAGAACAAGTATGAGTAGACAAAAGCATTAGCACCTTAACTTTTTAGTGTCTCTTCAAGTTCTGTAGCATCATAGCTCGAGTTTTACCATCTGGTTCTAGATCCATCTCTCTCATTTCAACATACAGTTCCTTTGCAAACTTGAACTCGCGTCTTAAACACATCCCATGTATAGCTGCGTTGTACAGCGACACATCTGGTTCCACTCTCTGTCCAAGAAACATACAACATTACATGAGTCTCCTCTAAATGCAAAATTTGAGTAACAAACTTAGCGACTCTAGATAAGCCTCCTGACACACGACAGAGGAGAAGACAAAGGAAACTTATCAGTATGCAGCAAGGCCATTGCACCGTTCATCATAGAGCTAACAAGTCCATAAAGAACACAACTTCAGGAAGGATAAGTCACCTTGTTGGATGAATGTTGGATACCAACTAGAATCTGATCTTTCATAAGGAGTTCATCTTCCTCAAACTCTGAATTTGCGTAGACACCTATACCAACGAAAGAAAACAGATTCTACTATTGCAATGAAGACAAACACTGTAGCTTTTAAGAATCAGGAAAAAGAACAAAAAATTGGACCTTTTCCGAAGGTGCCATTATGTCTTACTTCAATTCCATTGCATCTTCTACTAGTTATTAGCTGATTGAAATACTCCTGGAAAAACGAATATGACCCAAAAACAAATTGAGAAACGAGAATCGAGCTCAGTCGCTATTAAGCGTAGCTTTTAAGAAAAATCATGTCGGAGGAGGGAGGGAGGGATTTTGCCTGAAGTGGGAGACTTGGAAGAGGAGAAAGAAGAGCGGCGAATCCGGCGGCGGAACTATCGTCGATTTCCAACACTAATTTGGAAGAAAAGGGAGTAAATCAATCCTCACCAATGGTGGAGAGGTGTCCGCTTTCTTCCTCGACGCGACCAAGCTGAGCCTGGATACCAGACAGCGTCAATCGGCAAAGTCTTTGGCACCATGTTCAGCTCCGGTGCATCGGTTGGAGGTGGTGGAGGCGCGGCAGTTGCCATTTTTGTTCTCCTGCTCTACTGAAGAGGATGAACTAAAATTAGGGTTTTGGAGATGGAGAGTACAAGAGACGGTCGAGTTACTTTTTACTAAGTCTGGGAAATGATTTTATGAGAGGGAAAGTGAAAAAATAAGTTGAGAGAGCCAAACAACCAAAAAATTCCTAAGTCTAGCGGGTTTTTTTTAGATTTCTCCGCCAAAACTAATACATAGCGTTTCCGAGATTGAAAGTGCTATGTAATATAAGTTAACAAACACGTTACGAAAATAAATATTATGACTACCTTATACATAGCGTTCATAATTTTGAAAACGCTATAATAAAAAATGTTGATATTTTCTATAGCATAAAATGTTAAAACGCTATAGTATAGTGCTATCTATACTCAAATTTCTTGTAGTGTTAGTTCCGACAGACATCCTTGTGCTGAAGTATGACTGCGATCCTGATGAAGCATTGCTGCTTGGAAGACCATTCTTGGCTACAGCAGGAGCTGTGATTGATGTTAGACAGAGTCTAATAGACCTTCACCTGGGAGATGAGCCGCTGCGATATGAGATGGAGAAGCTGCGAAAGCCACTGATAGATGGGCAGACATTTACAATCATGGAAGCAGATGACGAGCAACCGGATGACACTGTGATTCTAGATCCTGGAGCTCATTTTACTCCATCTTTTCTTGGACATGAGCATTCTGCAACAGCCTACTCTCCACCTTGGATGAGGAGACTTGAACAGAGACAGAAAAAGTCTCTGTCAGGTTCTTTTAGTGCCTGAAAGATCTTGTGCGTCCGGTCAAGCTAATGACCTTAAACAAGCGCTGAGTGGGAGGCAACCCACTGTTAGGTTTAGTTTTTTTTCTTTCTTATTTTTGGTGTTTTCTTAGGATTTCACGTTTTTGGTTTTTGTTTTTGCTAAGTTTCAGATGCAGAACTCGAATCTGGAGATGTGTGACGATCGATGCACTTGTGCACCGGTCGTTGCAAGGAGATTTGACGAAGAGGGGTAATCGCTTTGTGACGATCGTTGCTCCCAAGCAACGGTCGTTGCAATTGGTTCAATTGCAAAATTAAGGTATGCGCTAAACCGGAAAATCAATTATGATTTGACCAGCAACAATCGTTGCCACTAAGCAACGGTCGTTGCACCTACGACCAGGTAAGTGCCTTAAACCCTTTCTCTTCTCTTTTCTTTCTCATTTCCGATTATCCGTACGACCGAACCTCCACACCCAAAATCAAAAATTCTCATCATTTTTGTTCGTTTCAATTGCTAAATCTTCCTATTTCACTCTCTAAACCCTTGTCTTTAGCTCATATCTCAAGAATCCAAGGTAATGAACTTCTATTTCTCAAATTTTCGGATTTAATTTTAGGGTTTTAGGGTTTGAGATTTTTGAACTGAAAATTGATGATGCATGCGTAATTAGACCGATTTAGGGTGATGGGTTATGATTTTGAACTGATTTGAGACAATGTGGCTTGGATTTGAACTGATTTTGTTGATTTTTGTTTGCGGCGAAATCGCCTTGCAACGGTCGTTGCTCTAGAGCAACGGTCGTTGCTTTGCGATTTTGGGAAATGTTCGATAAAGTGAAATCGCCTTGCAACGATCGATGCCTTCGATGCAACGGTCGATGCTTCGCGATTTCACAGAGAGTTGCCGAGACTTATATTGTTTGAATTTTATTTCTTTTGCAGAAGGCATCTCGTAGACAGCCCCGCAAGAAGCAAGCAACAGCATCAACGGCCGCAAGAGAGTACATCCCACCACCAGAGTGGTTTCACAGACACTCTCAGCCACCTGAGCCATATGTAAGAGATGGACCGCCAGTCGCTTTGCCTTGGCCCCGAGAAGACGCTACAGAGATCCCGACAGCCAGACAGTGGCCAAGGGACATTCGCACGTTCTTTAAGTCTGCAGACTTCATGGAGCGACCCCTGCTTGATCGATGGGATGAGCATGACTCATTTCTCTACAGTGGTTGGTGCAACATGGAGCTCAAACCAACTAAGTTTGCAGACTACTCCACCTGTAAGAAGCTGGGGATAGACGAGCAGGTACTTGCAGTATGCAGAGGCATTGGTCTAGGGACAATGCCAATGCGCCCATATGATCTCTATCCTGAGCTGGTAAGGCAGTTATTAGCCACGTGCAGAGTGGTTTACACAGATCCCGATAGCAGGAGCGCTACAGGAGGTATCTTTAACTTCATGAGTTGGGGAGTCAGGTATCGGATTTCTCTACTAGATCTCTGCAGGATCTACGGGTTCAGTACTGAGCCGAGGCGCATTGCTATGCCACTCGAGTGGGATCCAGTTGAGGCTCGATCATTCTGGGAGTGTATTGGCAGTGGTCAGTACAACTCCAGGACCACACCAGTGAAGATGATGAGGCATCCTGTGCTGAGATATGTCTCGCGTATCTTGTGTTGGAGCTTGCTATGCAAGTTTGAGTCCAACAAGATGCGCAAATATGAGATGGAGCTATTGTTCATGGGGCTGAGAGACCAGTTTACAGGTTCTGGCGTGAGAGATCCTACTCAGGGTCTCAACTTGGGAGCTGTCTTCGCTTTGCATTTGTGTGATCTGCAGACGAAGCCTTTTGATGGAGTCGGTACTGAGACGATAGGGAGCTTACTTACTCCCATTTTCATGCATTGCGGGATTCCTCTACAGGGCACAGAGTGTGATACAGCCAAGGAGTTCCTTGATCTTAGCCATTTGCAGAGCGCCACCTGGCTCAAGGAGGGGCGCATTTGGGTTTACACCGATCCGATTTCTGGGAGATGTGGTATAGAGCTTCCTGCTGCTAGGTGGACACGGATTGATACGTTGGAGGATCTGAGATTTCAGCCTCCTGAGACTGAGCAGCGTGGGATTCCTTCTATGGCTCATCCGCTAGGAGAGCCTTCCACACGAGCCTCGACTTCTGCTGCCCCTGCGACTTCTGCTGCCCCCGTTGACCTTGGCCCTTTTCCTGAGATCACAGCGTCATACGGTGATATGACTGAGGCTGAGTGGAGAGAGCGTAGTGATGGGATATGGAAGACTATGTGGGAGTTGATGCGTGGCTGCACTTGCAGGAGACCGCCACAAGTTCACCAGCCCATCCCAGCACCTACTAGACGCAGACAGCGTTCTCCCGAGGATCCTGATGCTGAGAGATATGGTGGGATTGATGATAGTGAGTGAGCGTAGCTGTCATCTCTGGTTTATCGGTTCTGTACTCTGTTTTTCTTTTTATTCTTGCACTTTTTTCTTTTTATTAGTTTGCTACTATGTTTGGATGGTTTATGCTTGATTAGATACATTTGTTGCATGGGTTTTACTCTGTTTCTAGTGTTTTCAGCTTGCAGGACTCGAAACTGACAAAAACTGACGGATTAACCTGCTAACTTGCTGACTGTTCGTGAAATCGCAGTGCGTCGATCGACACACCATTGTGTCGATCGTTACAAAGGAAATCGCACAGCAACGGTCGGTGCACCTAGTGCAACGATCGATGCCTGACTACGACAGAGGTAAAAACCCGAGAGAACTAACCATTCCATTAACAAATTTTTATTTTCTTTCTTTTAACCAATCCCTTGCTTGACACTACTGGAGACAGTGTGTCTTAAGTGTGGGGGAGGTTCTACTAATTACTTTCTTTTGTTTTCTTAGAGTCAGTTAAATTTTAAAAATTTGTTTTTTTTTAGTCAAAATTTGTTCAAGTAGGAAACAATGATTTTTTGAGAAGATTAGCAGCATTTGCAGGAACTTAAGTAACCACTGGGATGAAGCTGCATATTATCTATGACTATTAGAAAACCCAGACACAGATCAGCCTACTGAGAACACCCACATCGCTTCAGGTATCAGAGGATCTTTTACTGACTTCAATTTAATCCTTACTTTAGATTTCTCACCTAAGGGCTTGGTATACTTTATGTCGGACTCCCTTGTTGGTTCTGACACAGCTTGTTAACCTGTCCTATTTGGTTCCTTTCTCCCCTTCCATAAAGTAAAAAAAAAAAAAAAAAAAAAAAAAGATAATAAACTGAGGATGAGTTAGTAACTCCGAAGTGGTCATGAGAATGGTAGCAAACACTATTTTCTCTCATGTGATCCATGGAATGTGTCCAAAGTACACCCCAAAACGGGAAGAACACTGATAAAAAAATAAAATGATACCCAGTGGGGAAAAATCAGTTGTTAAGGAAGGGAAAAGAGAAGAAAGGGACTAAAGAAAGACAGTTTGGTGGTCTAGAGCTGGCAAGGTAAGAATCCATGTGCCTTTAGATCGATACCCCTTAGGTGAGACCGCACTTAAATATATGCAGAAGTCAGTAGGGAGAATTTGAATGCGTGAATGTGATTGTGGCGTTTACTTAGGACAGTTTCTAAGTGTGGGGGAAGTATATGTTGGTCTTGATTTCTGTAGATTGATTCTTTCATGTGGATTACTTAGGGGAATCTGAATGCTGCTGCTTCTACGACAAAATGAGTTTCTGAAGAGTTTTCAAACCTCTTCACTGCATTTTAGTTCTCTGTTTTGCTTGAGGGCAAGCAAAGGCTAAGTGTGGGGGAGTTGATATATCATGGTTTTTACCCATTTTATACCATGATATAGATGTGTTTTTAGTGTCTTTTGTGTTCGTTTAGAGTCTTTTACAGGTTTAATCAGGTTTGGAGCTAATTGGAGATATTTGGAGCATTTTGGGACTTTTGGGACGTTTTGGCCGAGAGCTTAACTCACTGTCCGATTTATTGATCAAGAATCGACCGACACACCTTGTGCATCGGTCGACACACTAGCGAGATGGGCCGTACGCGTCGGTTTAACAAGTTATGAAGATTTGCAAAGAGGCCCAGAATAGTTCCAGTATTTACACAGAAGCCCCAGCCGAGATTAGGCTTATATATAGAGGATTTTGGTGTTTAATTTACTTACGCTTTCATACTTAGAGCTAAGAGTTTTTTAGAGCTTTCGGGGCTGATCTAATCCTGTACTTCAGTTATTTTGGAGAAGATTTCAAACCCCTTTATCTATTTAATTTCTTATATGCAATCTATTATTTCTATGATTATGTTTTCATCAATCATGTCTGAGTAGATCCATAGTTAAGTTTAGGGTTTCTCATTAGGGTTTGATGACTTGCTAGACTTGTTTAAATCAGTTAAGGATTCATATGATTAGAATGTTCTTCGATCTAAATTGTGCTTAAAGCTAGTTCTAACCTGATCAATTAGAATCTAGATCTTAGGTTGCTAAATTCGACATGAGAGTGTGTTTTAGAATCTGAACTATTTAGGTTGAGCAATTAAATTATTCGCAAAGAGATTTGGTTTAGTTTAATTGTGAACATATCAAACTTGAACTTAATGCTAGTTTAATCTGTTAGTAATTGCAAAGAGATTTGGGTTACTGCACTTAGACTTAGACGATTTTCGCAAAGAGATTTGGTTAATTCTAATTCCGTGATTTGAGTTCTA
The DNA here is from genome assembly GCA_030180135.1 of Orychophragmus violaceus. NCBI lineage: Eukaryota > Viridiplantae > Streptophyta > Magnoliopsida > Brassicales > Brassicaceae > Orychophragmus > Orychophragmus violaceus. The sequence continues at coordinate 83,412,743 of CM058232.1, read as the reverse complement.
GAACTTCGTTTAATTAGATCCTGACTGATTAATTTGTCTGCTTGTCTGATTTCCTGAGAACGCCCTAGGCTTGACGCTTTTAGTTTATTTCTTTCACAACCAACTTGCTACTATTTACTTTCTTGCCTTGCTTTTAATTCATTCACCATTTGCTTTATTTCTAGTATTAATCTCTACGTTTCTGATTCTATTGAGACCAAGTGTCCTTGTGGATTCGATAACCCTATATACTACTTTGACGATACTGTGCACTTGCAGTTTAGAATAGGGTAAAACTTAGAACCTATCAAACGTCCACCGCCCATTAACCTCGACTTTTCGAAATTAATGGGCTGGGGGGCTATTGTTGGTACTGGATTTCCCCATTGGAAATCCGGCCCATTAACAAATAAAACAAAGGCCCATCGTTATGAGCCCGCTCCAATATCAAGACAGAGAGAGATCGACCGTTATTCTCTGTTGGGCCTATACGATTGGCTTCTTGACAAGGCCCAAGCAATACCAAAGTGGGAAGAAATCGAGCTCGAGCTTGGCAGGAGACGACGTGGAGATAGAGCAACCCGGTCTTCGTCAGTTCAACTGATCCGCACAAATCTCGGAGATCGTTATGATGGTGAGGCCGAAATATCGGAACAAGGAGATCAAAGTCGAGAGTATTTAAAGGAGAAGTGGCGATTCATTCAGAACATTCCAACCCTAGCTAAGAACACTTCGACTAGATAGCTCGATCAACTTTCTTTGTACTCTCTTTTCGATTTTGTTTGTTCTATCTCGACGATCAAACTCAATAAAGTCTTTGATTCATAGGAAATCTATACCATTTCTATATACAAAAGTCTAAATCCACGAATACAAATTCTTAGTGTGAATTTCAGATCTCACACTTACCTGTATGGTGTTTTGCGCTTCGTCCACGGCTATCCTCTAAGGGGTCCCTTTGATGAAATGGCCCTATAGAACTACCGGGAAGATGAGGACGATTTGGTGGCCCGAGTTTGGAAGAACTTTAGGAAGACACTGCATGGAATCACTGTCCGGAAGAAGCAGGTTTATGTGCGATCGATGAAGAACAGCAAGCCCGATAGATCTTGCCATGTTCTCGATATGGAAATCGACTGCCCTGACTACTTTATGTACAAACGGGGTTTGAAAATATTCTACATGAATTCAATTGTTTCCCCTAGTCAGGGTGTTTAATTTCTTTTCTCATATTCTGTTTTTTGTTTTAAATTTCTCGGCTATGTAGTACTCTTTTTTGAAGAACATCTCAAAAGTACTATTTTATATAAAATATCGTTTTTTGTATCTCTGGAATGCTACGTGGAGTGTGTATCTTTGCGACCCTAATCAAATCAATTAATTATGGTTAAATATCCTAGTTTATATCATGGTTAAAGATTATACAAACTGTGTATTGATTTTGTCTTTTGTTCTGGTGTTGCCCCTGAGCCCTTGAATGGTATACTGGTTTGTCGTTTGCTTTGGTGTAGCCTCAGAGAGATAGAACCGTGCACTAGTATTTTGTCTATTTGTTCTCCAATCTTGTTCTAAATGTTTCATTTGCAATGTAGGCTTGTGCTTATTGATTACACATTAAACGAGAGACAAGGAGAATATTCAACGTTCCTTTTAACCGATATTATTAAATTTCCTTAATATGAAAAGTTCGTATATAATCCCAAAAATCACATATATCTAGAAAGATTCACAAAATCATAATTTAATTTCTCGACCACCTCATCTCGCTATATATGTTTGCTTAAGATCATTAGATGTAAAAGAAAAGAGGAAACCTCAAATTTTAGGTTTCAACATCTCCAAAAGAAACCTGAAAACCTCATTTTTGGGATTTGGCTTACTTCAAAAGAAACCTCAAAACCTCGAATTTGCGGTTTCATCTTTTATTTTGCAATGTATTGATCAGTAATTAAATATTTCATCTGCAATTTACGGTTCCTTTTTAGGGTATATGTTTTTTTCATTCCAAACGAAACCCTAAACCATGAATCCTAAAAATCTAAGGATTCGTCTGTGATATAACATTCTAGTCCAAAACGTCACAAAATCATAGTCTAGTCTTTATAATCAAGTATCTCGTTAATTAAATAATGTAGGGTTTTGGTCATTCCAAACGAAACACTAAACCATGAACCCTAAAAATCTAAGGTTTCGTCCGTGCTTTAACATTCTAGTCTGAAACGTCAAAAAATCATAGTATAGTCTCTCTAATCAAGTATTTCGCTAATTAAATAATATAGGGTTTAGTTTATTCCAAATGAAATCCTAAACCATGAACTCTAAAAATCTAATGTTTCGTCTGTGCTTTAACATTCTAGTCTGAAACGTCACAAAATTATTCCAAATGAAACCCTAACCCTAAACCCTTAAAATATAAAGTTTCATATGTGTTTAACATTCTAGTCCGAAAAATATTTCTTAAATATTGTTGTCTACTATTTTTAATATGTCTGTTACCAATATTGCAAAACTATTTCAAAGAATTTAAAACACAAATTTCCTTTAAAAAACATGTCTTCAATCGTTCTTTATACTTTGAGCAAACTTGTTCTTATATTTTAATAAAGTAAAATAGATCAATTAAATTTTAAAAACAGGGTCATTAAAAAAGGATTATATTACGGCCACGTTACGCCCACAAGTAGGCAAAAATTCAGAATATTTTCCAAATAAATCCGGAAAACCTAAACCCATTTTTTAACCCAAAACATTTCAATTACCCACCTATGCCCAAGAATTTTAGACAAAATGCCGAGAAATCATCAAATTCGTGAAACCCTTATTTTCTTTTGTTCTTCCCCTTTTCAGAATTCTCCTTCGAAACATCTCCTCTTCTACACCCACCCATCTAAAACTGATATCTCTTATTTGAATCTCTTATTCAAAGCTTTCCATTTCATAGCTAACTTTCTCAGAAACCCTATCGACTCTCTCAAATTCTTCCTTGAATATCTCAGTCATGAAGCCCACCGGGAATCGATGCCTACGTGTGTTGGGAATGTCCTGAAATCTATTGTACTTGCTCTTAGGTAAAAGTCGTATTGTCGAGATGAGACAATCATATGACACTAGGCAGTCATAATGCTTTGCTAGAAGCCACTTATGATCAATGAGTTAAGAACTCATTGCTGGTGTTATATGATCCTACAGGGTCACACACCTAAGCAAACTGGACGTTGTATATGGGGTTGATCATTAATGTAATGATCGGGTGAATGCATATTTGATATGCATTCAATACCAAGTTTCTGGGGCAGTCTCGATCGATGCAATAAGTGTGTCGGTCGATACAGATCGGCAGTGTCGATCGACACAATAAGTGTGTCGGTCGACACAGCTCGCGAATTGCCAGATTAAAATCGGTTTAATCGCTGGTTAATTCGGTTGTGGTATAAGTCGACATATATAAGATATATGGTCGACCTAAACACTAATCGAACCTAATTCACAGCCACCAGAAAGGTAAAAGAACCCTCTCGAGAGATCTGATCTCTAAAGGCACTAGCATCCCTCCTGTTCAGTTTGTGTGCTTGTGGATACCAGTAGAGGCACAACGTTTGAGGTGCTTCGTGATCTCGTTTATCTGCAAAACCTTCCGCTGCTAATAACCAAGTAATCCTGAGATCCCATGATTCAATTACATGAACCCTAGATCCTAGGCTTGGAATTTAGACCAGGGTTGCCTAATTGGATTAGGAACTGCTAGAAATTCCTTCAGTGGTATCAGAGCCTTAGGGTTCCATTGAATCAGTAGCATGTTGATTAGATTAGTTGAATCAGGATCTCTGTATAGTTGATACAAACATGCTAAAATTCGTTTTCATGAAAGTAATCTAGTTTTAGGTTTTTTGCTTGAAAACGATTAGGGTTTATCGCCCTGTGTCGATCGACACCAATCCGGTGTCGGTCGACACAGAAGGATAACCCGAATAAAACTTAGGTTTCGCCTAGTGTCGATCGACACAAGAGTTGTGTCGGTCGACACAAACCTCGTGAAATTGATAAATTAGTTCAATTGGATTGGACCGGTTATCGAGCTTGGTTAATAATGGTTAAACGCTAAAAACGGTTTATTGCGATTTGTTTGATTAGGTTTGCATCGACCGACACTAATGTAGTGTCGATCGACACAGACCGGTTATCATAAAACCGGATCAATTGGATTGATCGGTTATCGCAAATTGATTTTGGTTAATCTGCATCGATCGACACTAAAGTAGTGTCGGTCGACACAAGATCCGCTGGTTTAGGTTATTGAACCTGAAATCACAGAACCAAACCAAGATAAATCATTTTAATTAGAAGAATTAAAACATAATAAAACTGAATGTTTTAAGGTTCCGTTCCTCAAACAAATATCAAGTGATCCTTGATGTCTTTCCAATCTTGTCAACTGTCAAGACTCATTTCATTGTGCGATGGACTTGCAGTGCGAGATGTCCACAATTACATGAGTAAGACAGGAGGTAATCGTGTTGATGGATTTGCAGTGCAAGGCATCAACAATTACATGACTTAAGAGATTGGTTTACTTGACTGGGCCATCAAAATCGTTTTGGGCTCAGAGACATCAGGTGGATTGGGCATGAGATGACGATCCACAACCAAGAGTTATATTGGATATAACTAGCAAGGTTGTTGCTTACCTAGATAGCTAAAATTTGGGTGCTAGCCAGTGGCTCACTCAAGTTTAGTGAAGTATGGGTCTTGGATCATTATATTCATTTGAGGAAACATTGTTTGAATATAATGCGAGTTTTCTTAAATGTTAAGACTTCTCATTTCTTGAACATCATAACTAAACCTCCTTTGTTTTTCCAGTTATGTCTAGCACAAACCATCGTAACAATTTCTCCTTGCGATCCGTCCTTGAGAAGGACAAGTTAAATGGATCAAACTTTCTTGAATGGTATCGGAACTTGAGAATTGTTCTCAAACAGGAGAAGAAGGACTATGTCCTTGAGTAAGTTCTCCCCAAGAAGTACCGAGCCAATGCCTGGCAGTCAGATAAGGATGCTTGGGATAAGCATTCTAATGATGTGGTGGATGTGAGTTGTCTCATGTTGGCTACCATGAACTCGGAATTGCAGAAGCAATATGAGTACGTGGAGTCGCCAATAGAGATGATCACTGGCCTGAAAATTATGTTTCAGGAGCAGGCACGAACTCAGAGATACCAGACGGTAAGATCTCTGATTGAGTGCAAGCTACCAAAGGGCGAACCAGTTAGTCCTCATGTCATTAAGATGATGGGTTATATTGATAACCTGGGGAAACTGGATTGTCCCATTAGCCAAGAGTTGGCTACTGACATCATTCTGCAGTCACTGCGGTCAAGCTATGATCAATTTGTTATGAACTATAACATGAACAACTTGACAAAGACGTTGACTGAATTGCATGGGATGCTTAAGACTGTTGAACCTAACATCAAGAAGGACACCCCAGATGTCCTTATGGTACAAAAGGGTAAAAGGTTTAAGAAACTTGGTAAGAACAAAGGTGATGGCAAGACGAGCTCGATTGTGAATCCAAGCGAGTCTGGCCATGCTCCTAAGGTTAAAACCAGTCCTTCTGAAGATGTTAAGTGCCGTTATTGTAATGGTTATGGGCATTTGAAAAGAAACTGCAATAAATTCTTGGAAGATTATGAGAAGCTGAGGAAGACGTACGAGACTTCTTCTTCAGGTATTATGTTATAGAAGTAAATGTTACTTCTTATAGTCCTACTTATTGGGTATTTGATACTAGCTGTGGTACTCATATTTTGTGAAAATGTGCAGGGCCTGAGCAAAAGTAGGACTATGGAGAAAGGACAAGTGGATCTACGCGTGGGAAATGGAGCAAGAGTTGATGCATTAGCCGCAGGAGTATTTCATTTGTTTTCTTTTATGGCATGTTTTGAACTTAAAACTGCTACTATGTACCTGCTATGAGCAGAAAGATTATTTCTATTCCTTGTTTGGATATGGAAGGATATCAGTTTTCAAATTAAGAATAAGTGTTATTCATTTGATTACAGTGATATATTTTATAGTAGCAATCCATTAGAGAATGGACTTTATGTTCTAAACCAGAACGTGCCTAACTATAACATTAATACTAAGAGATTCAAGTCAAATGATACGAATCAAACTTCTCTCTGGCATTGTCGTTTTGGGCCACATAAATGAGAAACAGATTCAAAAGCTCCATAGTGATGGGCTCTTGGGCTCATCTGATTATGAATCATAATGAGTAAAGTGAATCTTGTTTATTGGGTAAAATGACGGAGACCCCTTTCAACAAAGGTAGTGTCGATCGACACAAACGGTGCGTCGGTCGATACAGGTTGCGAACGATCAAAATGAAAGGGCCAGAGGCTTATTGGGTTTTATACATATGGATGTATATGGGCCAATGAGCACTAGTGCTAGAGGAAACTTTCAGTACTTCATTACCTTTACTGATGATTTCAGTAGGTAAGGTTATGTCTTATTAATGAGACATAAGTCAGAATTTTGAAAAGTTCAAAGAGCTCCAGAATGAAGTAAAGCTCTACGATGAGATCATGGAGGTGAATACTTAAGTCAAGAATTTAGTGATCATCTGAGAGATTGTGAAAGTGTTTCACAATTCACTCTTCCTGAATCGGACTTTATTAGATATGGTTCGATCAATGATGAGTCACTTAGATCTTCCATTATCCTTCCAGAAACACGCTCTAGAAACGTCTGCATTTACACTAAATAGGGTTCCATCAAGATCAGTTACAGAGACACCACATGAGATGTGGACTGTTAATGTTCCTGATTTGTCTTTCAAGAATACTTGGGGTTGTGAGGCTTATATAAAACGTTTAATCTCTGATAATCTCACACCCAAATACGATAAGTGCTACTTCATTGGTTGTCCTAACGAAACCAAGGCATGTTACTTTTACAACCGGTCCGAGAACAAATTGTTCGTTGCTCGGAACCATGTTTTCTTGAGAAAGATTTTCTTTCCAAGAAGAACAGTGGGAGTAAAGTACAACTCGAAGAAATTCGAAAATCACAGGAGACTGCTCAACCTGATGAGGAAGAGCAGCAGTTGGATCTACAAGGAGTTGTAGAACCTGCACCTGTGATGTCTAAGGTTTGCAAGGATCTGGTGAATGTATATTCGATATACATTCAAAAGGCGAGTTTCTGAAGAAGTGTCGATCGACACAAAAGTTGTATCGATCGACACAGATCGCGAACCAAAATATTGATTTTGGCTTATGACTTAATTAACTACGGTTTAAATCTTGGTTAATTAGGTCATGGTAAAAGTATACATATGAGATATGTGTGCGACTTTTACACAAAACTGAAGCTCGCATATCCGAAAGGATCCGTCACAAACCCGAGAAATGTGGATTTCTCGTAACCAATTGCCGTGATCTATTGATCATTGAAAGTGACAGGCCTGCGAATTTTGAAGAAGCAATGATGGGCCTTGACTCCGAACATGGCTGAAAGCCGCTGAATCCGAAATGGGATCCATGTCACAGAACGAAGTGTGGACTTTGGTCGATTTACCCGATGGTGCAAAAGCCATTGAGTGTAAATAGATTTTCAAAAGGAAATTGATGTGAATGGTGATATCCAAAGCTGGATTGGTGGAAAAGGTTTCAAGCAAATTCATGGTGTTGACTATGAAGAAACCTATTCCCCAGTCAACATGCTTAAAGTCCATTCGGATTCTCCTAGCAACCGCCACTCATAATGGTTATGAGATCTGGCAGATGGATGTGAAAACAGTTTTCCTTAATGGAATTCTGGAAAAGGATGTGTACATGACACAACCTGAAGTTTTCATTGATCCTAATGAAGCTAGGAAGATATGCAAGCTTCGCCGATCCATTTATGGATTGAAGCAAGAATCTCGGAGTTGGAATCTTCGTTTTGATAAAACAGTCAAAAGGTTTGACTTCGTCATGAATGAAGAGGAACCGTGTGTTTACAAGAAGACTAGTGGGAGCGCAGTTGCATTTCTAGTATTGTATGTTGATAATATACTACTTCTCGGAAATGAAGTTCCATTGTTTCAGTCTGTTGAGACTTGACTCGAAAGTTGTTTTTCGATAATAAATATGGGAGAAACCGTGTACATTCTTGGAATAAGAATCTATGGAGATAGATTGGACAAGCTAATTGGATTGTGTCAAGATACTTATGGGGATAAGGTCTTGCACAGGTCCAGTATACATGATTCCAAGAAGGGCCTCGTGCAAATGACTCTTGGTATTACTCTTAGCAAGACGCAGTGTCTTTCGACACACACTGAGCAAGAGCGAATGAGGGTCAGACTACTGCTAAAGGCATTAGATGTCTTAAGATGTGATCTTAATTTTAGTGGGAGTTGTTGATGTTAATTTTAGTTATGATATGATGTTCGTGAAAACATAATTTGATTATGTTATTGAAATCTGACATCTGTATTATTTAATAATGGTTATTAAATAATAGTCCCAAAGTAATTTATGACATTTTATAGGTCATCAAGTATGTGACTTGATCATGAAACCCTATAAGTGATAAATGACATAAATTAAGTTGGTCCCTGGTCAAGGTTGTTGAAGTGGGACATTAACAACCGCGTGAGACTAGTATGTGAGGTGACTGATGACTAAGTTTCATGGAGTCATTAATAAGAGTATTAAAGTCAATCACATAGATATGTGTTAGAGAACACATGATCGGACATGACCCACTGATGAGAACTCTACGGGATAGTTATATATATGTCATGAGAGTTTTCATTACGACTATAGAGTATAGTCCTTAGACCTGAGTTCATCATGTTTTCTTACATATGAATTGGTCCGCTTTAACCTTGTCAAACGTCAGCCGTAACTGGTGACTATAAAGGCATTGATTGGGCGTATCATGAAACGTGTGAAGAAACAGGGATGGAACAAGATGGGATTTGTCCCTCCTATATAACAGGAGATAAATATCTCAGGGCCCATCGAAGATTTGATACTGAGAAATGTGTGGCCACACTCAAATGAGGTGATTGTCAGTCGTTTGTCTTGTCAGTATAAATCGGAGTTCGATGAACATGATCTTGGCTAAATAAGGGTGACACAGATCTTGCCTTATACCAGATCGAGATATAGTGACGAAGGGATTATGGGAATAGATGATTCCAGTACAAGTGGGAGATTGTTGGGAATGTCCTGAAATCTATTGTACTTGCTCTTAAGTAAAAGTCGTACTGTCGAGATGAGACAATCATATGACACTAGGCAGTCATAATGCTTTGCTAGAAGCCACTTATGATCAATGAGTTAAGAACTCATTGCTGGTGTTATATGATCCTACAGGGTCACACACCTAAGCAAACTGGACGTTGTATATGGGGTTGATCATTAATGTAATGATCGGGTGAATGCATATTTGATATGAATTCAATACCAAGTTTCTGAGGCAGTGTCGATCGACGCAATAAGTGTGTCGGTCGATACAGATCGGCAGTGTCGATCGACACAATAAGTGTGTCGGTCGACACAGCTCGCGAATTGCCAGATTAAAATCGGTTTAATCGCTGGTTAATTCGGTTGTGGTTTAAGTCGACATATATAAGATATATGGTCGACCTAAACACTAATCGAACCTAATTCACAGCCACCAGAAAGGTAAAAGAAACCTCTCGAGAGATCTGATCTCTAAAGGCACTAGCATCCCTCCTGTTCAGTTTGTGTGCGTGTGGATACCAGTAGAGGCACAGCGTTTGAGGTGCTTCGTGATCTCGATTATCTGCAAAACCTTCCGCTGCTAATAACCAGGTAATCCTGAGATCCCATGATTCAATTACATGAACCCTAGATCCTAGGCTTGGAATTTAGACCAGGGTTGCCTAATTGGATTAGGAACTGCTAGAAATTCCTTCAACGTGTACACGTAGCTATATCGTTAGTTTCCTTCTGCTTTGCTTTGCTTGTGAAACGGGACAGGATCTGGATCTGATTGTTTTTTTAGAATTAATTTTGGTTCTATAGGTTGTAAACGACTCCTATAATCCACAGTCTGGATAAGTTGGTTATTTTTTTAACGAGTGTTTGAGGAGTTAGAGTCTGATGGTTAGGATGTTAATCTTATAGTTAGCATGCAGTTGAAGAAACCAATCTCTGCTTAAATCATTAATGTGTTCTGCTAAGTTCGAGTGTCTGAGCGTTTACAAGATAGTTTTTGTATCATTTTAGGCGTTCCCAAACCTCACATTACTTTCTTCTAAATTTTTTTTTGAGGAGATCTATCAAAGACATATGAAAGACATGGTTAGCATCACAATGGACTGCATAAGCACTGTAAAGAACTGCGACCTCGTGAGATATCAACAGTTGAATATAACCACATCTTTCCTCAGCTAAAGTAAAAAATTTCTCAATCCATGTTTATAAAGTCATCTCACGATCTTTAAAGATTGTGTTTTTCACTTACTGTCTATAATTGTCACAGGCCACAGAGAAGGATGGACAAGTAAATCCTCAAGGAGTCGAAAGCCTTTCAGCTTTGTCGCCTACTAAGAGCAACTAAAGGAAGCACAAAGTAAGACAACAACACCATCTGATTCATAGGTTACTTTATCACTGTCTCTTCCACTTGTTTATTTATTAGTATATCATTAGGAAACTCCTAAATGCTGGAGTGTGCGTATGTAGGTCGTCTTTGTCTACATGTTACAAATGATATGATGCAAGTATTTGTTACGTTCGTTGTACCATTCAAATTACGGTATCACCGATTACCAAATCAAAGATGAAACTAATCCAAAATCTTATTTTTAATAAAAAGCCACTAAACAGTCGTCAAATATTCGCACTACACAAAAAAACTGGTCGCTAAATATTTACCATCAGCGATCTGGATTTTTTGAATAGTCGTTTAATAATCGTTATCTAATTTGTTGTAAATATATTAGACAGTCTGATAGCAGTCGGCCAGACTGTACCATAATCGTATCTGGATGTTTTATTTAGATGCTACATAGTCGTTTAACAGTCGACAATTAATAGCAAGATGTTTACCATAATCATATTTGGATTCTCCATTTAGTCTTCTAATAATCGGTAAATTAGTCAATAAACAGTCGCCAAACGTCACCATAATCTACAACTAAGTTGTGACTATACTACTCAGTCGTCACATAACAGTCGCCACATAGTGGCGAGATCATTACCATAATCGTATATGTGCGTTCAGATTAGTCGCCGGATAGTAGTTAAAATGGTCGTTATCCTGCCGCTCCATAGTGGCTAATATTTACGACTACTTTCTGACTATACAATACCGTCGCATATTAATCGCCCCATGGTCACCTGAGTTAACGACTTAATGATGACAACATTTCTCCGACCGTATTTGGACTCTTATATAGTCACACAATTGTTGCTACCATAGTGGCAATTTAGTCCTTATATCTTCCGACGACGCTGCGTCTATTTTACGATTACCTATGTTGGTCGTATAAATAGTTGTAACTCGCCGACTAATAATACGACTATGAGATTTAGCGGCTATTGATTGACGACTACCATATTTAGTCGTATGTTTGTAGTAAAACCACGATCAACGACTATTCTGCGATTAAAAGTGCAGTCGGAAAACGTTGTTTTCTTGTAGTGTACGTCTGCCACCCCACCACACAAGAGAAGTAAAAGCTTCTTCTTTAGCACAAAAGACCCTTAGATCATCACATAACGACATTCCATCATTCTACGTCGTAAACACTGCGACATATAAAGTGTCACCAAGTTTACGGCCGAAGTTTAATCACCAAAAGCAGGGATATAAACAGAGGATAAAGAAGACCACATACTTCGGATGTTGTGGAAGAGAAGCATATTAACCAACCCACCAGCTTCTTGAACTCCATGACCATCTAAAAAAAAATACAGATGGAGCTTAACGACCCGTATCAAACTGCTACCGGGCCTTGACTCGAGCTACCTATAATCTTCCAGAAGGTTGCTAGCCTGAGCAACACACTTTAAGAACTCCAGCAACATGGTTCCCACAATCGTTATACAAAAGAAGGCCACCTCACCATCCACTGGCGTCACCCAAAAATAATCAGTTACCACCAAACGGAACAAAAGACGCTCATACACCTTCACAACCAGAAATACAAGATAACCGAAACAAAATCAAACAACATTGATACATATACAAGCCAACTGATAGATTTAAGACCAGACTAAAATAGAGCGATGAATACCTTTTTCTGGGTCGCTAGAGGCTGTGAAATGATACCCCACAATCATGATAAAACAGAAATCGAAAGAACGGGATAAACACCGGAAGCATATTGTTACTGAGGATTTGCGAAAATAGCGAAGTTCATTGCTACATCTGAGATTTTCAGCACAAAGAAAGAAAGGGCGGAGACAAGACAAAAACAGCTGCAACAGAAACTCTGTTAGAATTCCATATTTGTCGGCTCGAGCACTCGGTAATATCCCCCACATTTAATTCTCGAGATCACACAACTACGACCCCGCCAATGTAGACAATGCCATCAGAAGCAGCCATACGAATTTAGCAGATACTACCCTGGCCAATTTAGACACGATTCCTCATTATTAAAAAATAAATTAGTACTAACCCTCTTTCATTTGGGAACAACATATATTATAGGCAAATATGACGCGGCCCCATAAAAAACAACACGTGGGCCCACTGAAATAAAATACGCCAACTAAAATGACAAATTTGGGCTACCAAGAAAATATACCCCTAGATTTTGTTGGAGCCCGAAGATTGGCACATGGTCATCCATTAAGCCCCCATGCAAAGAAAAAAGGTGTTGATTGCACAAACAACACAATGTGCAGTCAATACATTAAATTTTGGCCGAGCTGGAAATTAGTCAAACCACCATCACTATCTTCTACGTCATCGTATTCTCACCCCCGTCCCGATGTTACCGTGACGTGTAACGGCTCAAAATAGATGGCCCCACCGTAATGTACAAGCTATAATATACAATTATGAATTACCCAACAAAAATGATACTATAGACCGATGCTTTAACATAGACACAACCAAATCATGCCGCCCTTCCACATCTCCCAACCTCCGCTACAGGTTCGTGTAACCGCTAAAAACCCCACCGCCATTGATTCGATCAAATTAATGCCCAATAAAGTTGTAATTAGACACCACCCCCACTAACTCCTCTTAATTTCTCACAAAGCCTACATATATATATGTATCGCGGAACACTCACACCCGCAGCGAAACAAAGCCAACACCACTTCGGCACAATTCCTACCCAAGACAATGGCCAACACGGGTGTACACAAGATTGACTCCGTACCTTAGCCGAGCTTAACGCTTACGTCTCAGATATATTTAACACATCAACCTCTCCCTGTACAGCAGCAACTCACCCACAATTTCAATATCTCTTAATAGGAAATAGATTTACTATGCAAATGCAAAGTAATGGGAATCACTACTAAAAATGGATGGTGTTACATCTCTTGCTCAAAATGATCACGGAAGCTCCGACTAGAACACACGCTTCTCAAATGCTCAAAGTGTAATAACCCCAGCGTAGTTGGAGTGGTCAGGTATGCCTCACGATGTTTTATATCCACTCAAATATTACAAACTACTCACTGCTCCATAGAACCATAAGACCATTGTTAACGGACCATTGCTTCAAACTTGAAGGTATCGAAGATGAAAGTTGAAGACAATAAGAGCGAAGTTGTGTTTGTGGCCTTTCATAAAAACATTACAAAGTTAACAACGTAAGCGGTGAAGATGTGGCCAACCTCACGGTTAGACACACATTGTATATATTACAAACCTATCCAACACCAACCAATAACACGATGTTAACCACACACAAATGTCATGTAGGGACAACATATCGAAGAATTTGATCTCCCACAGTTCATCAAGGACATAGAAGGGAAAACATATACATTCCAACTAAAGCTAACGAACTACAGTTTCTCCCCTAAACATAAGTCATTCACAATTTCTCGTATACTTAATGAAGCTGAACACTTGCCAGGACCAGCTTTCTTTGATCAGGTTAGAACGACATTTAACATCTAACACACTTTATGTTCTAACATCATCAGAAACAAATCTGTCACATGCGGCTAAATAGGGTGGAGACGACATGTCCGGAGACAATATGCCAAGGGTTGTTACCCACTCAACAAATAATGCAAGCACAAAAAAAGCCAATAAGGATAATGTTCGTATTAGCGCATTCGATGACAACGACAATCAATAAATAATAGAGAATAAAGAAACTGTGATCTGGATCCTGCTCACTACCAGTATCAACCCAAAATTTTTAGAGGTTAATTATTTCAAAAATCAACAAAATCAAACTTAACGATTTTAAAGCCACATCAACATCCACTTAAGCAATTTTAGTTGAAAAACATAAAAAAACAATAAAGTTTAACCATTATCTTAATGCAACATCAAAATTGTTTGGCTTAATCCATCCACTTAAAAGTCCAACAGAGGTCAATCCCCCAGTTATTATCACAGTTCTGAATATTCAACCAAAATAAAAAACGAGATCAAACACAAAACTAAGTAATATCAAATAATCAATATCTTCCTCCATTTACATAAACACAATTTTCTCTATATTTACAATCTCGCTTGAGAACATCACCTCTTTCTCTGTTGAACATTTACCAATCCTAGAAATTGTAAACCATCCATGCTCCAACCAACATTCTTATTTCTATCTCCATTGAATCCCTCAAAAATCCACATATGTTACAAATTCCTAAATATAATGCCACCATCACCATATTCAGTATCTTACTTCCTCACCTTTTATTATATTTACTATAACATCTTCAGTCAAATAAATTTTCCTCCACTACTCCACTCTAAATTCTCATTAATTCTCATCCACTTACTCTTATATATATATACCTCCTTAACAAGTTTCCTCACATTCATCTCTCTATTTATTTCTAAATAACTCTCTCTAATAACCGAAAAATGAAAGCCTCATATGTTGCATTCTTTCTGATCAAGTCTGGATGTGGTGTCCGTATAGACATGTTGCTCATTGACTAGAACGCAATCAACAAATTCTGACCTTAAACTCTAAAAATCCATCCATCAATCACCCACACGTACTATCTAATTTCTTTCTAAGTATACTTTGATGCAAGGTTCCATACACGTCCAACACATTCCAACCGTTCAGTCATTGGTTGCAAGAGGGATCAATATATGTTATTACCGGTTTTGAAGGCATTAAGAGCATCAATCATTTCAAAATAGCATATTTCCACCTCTCTATTTGGTTTACTCCATGAACATCATTTGTTCAACTTGATGAGTCATTTTTTTGAAAATACTGAAAGAGCTATTAAGCGTCCGTACTCATGATCAACTTCTCGCCTTAGCCAACACCAACAACGAGCTTATCGGTACACCTCTCACACTTGGTATGTAGTTACTTACTAACAAAATTTACAGTCATAACTTCTCTATCGTTTTTCGATTTTAGACATTATGGGATAAAACATTGGATTATTTTTAATACTGAAAAGTACTTGAAAATAGAATAAAATAGTGTATATTTTCATTGTATTGATCACTCTATATATAAAACAAACTTATCAAAGTAGATATGAATTATAATAGAATACAAGGCGGCATAAATAAAGAACTACATCTTTTTTTGCTCAATGTAGATATTGAAAGAGCAAGGCATCCTAACTAATTACTATTGATTCAAACTAAACAACAACAATATTAATAGAGAATAAATGCAGAAGAAATAGAAAGCGAAGAATAAACATTACAACAACAAATGTGTAAAGGATAATAAAAAAAAATCTATAAATCACCGCGGTTTACTCCTAGTATATAAAAAAGTAGACTTATAATACTTAATAATGAAATAAACAAGAGAAAATTTTAGCTAGACTTAAGATGGCCTACTGTTGATAATTGTTCGTCTTTTGGGATCTCCTGATCTCTAGTTTAATTTAAAGCCCTGATCTATAACACCATATACAATATTTAGAAAATGGAACAATAAAATTTATTGATTATAAGTTTTGATGACACTTAGTGGTTTGCTTCATCTCGCGGCCTTAATATGTGCGTAATCCAACTTGCGTCTCTCCTTTTTGGATAGAAAGCTTCTCTTTATCTTCAAAGTATAAATGCATGCAAACGATGACTTTGCATCAAATGGAAATATAATTATCACCTTCTACCAGCTTATTCGATCTTTGTTTCATATAAAATAAGGTATACGATCAAAGTACATACATAAAGTTTAGATGTTGTCTTCTAAGGCAATTTTTAGGTCTTCTTCCTCAAACCTCGCCGCCGGCAGTACTGCCTCAAGTGGCCGCTGAGAAGCCTCCCCCTACCAGTCTTCTTGCTCGTATGGTTCCCTTGTCAAGCGATCTTCCTCCAAATCTGTCTCTTCTTCGCGCCCTTTGAAATCGCCATTGCTCCTCCTCCTGCCGCATCTTATCTCGGAATCTCTCTAGTTGGCTGACAGGCTCCTCTCTCAGTTTTTGGTTTAATCTCTCTCAATCCCCTGTCGATCTTTGTAGCTCTGACTCAAGGCGCACTTCCCCAAAAAGCAAAATGGTCCTCGCTCATTAAATCTCCAACGAATAATCTCTCTAAGGTTGCGTTGCCGTCTATTTCAGAGGATGAAATCCCGAATGTTAAAGCACCATAACCAATTTGTCTAGGAACACCTCAACTTTAAAAAAATCACTTGGTTTATTATTTTCACGGGCCTCCTCCTTCGCTGGCCAAAATTTTCGAATCTAAACCCAATTTGGGCAAGGCATGAAGAATATTAGTTGAGGCTCATTCTTCAAGTATTTTTCTTATTCTGATTCCCAATCAGGCCACTCGCCAATGGGTTTTTTTATTTTGGCAATCCGTTAATTGCTCTTTTACGGTTTCGGCTTGGTCTGCTACTACGAATTGGGATAAAACTAGACCCCTATCAGCAGGCCACTTCGGGTTTTGTTCCAACTTCTCACTCCTAAATGCTTATGCACTTCTCATACTTTTGTACCCCTATTGATGAAATGTTTTAGTTGGAATGTAAGAGACTATGCAGAGATACCATATAGCTTTCTGTCAGACGGTGAATTAATGCAAACCGTCATATTTTTGGTGCTTCTAGAAACTAGAGTGAAGCAAACGAGTTTAGATAGCATTATTAATAATACTAGGTAAATACCCGCGCTACGCCGCGGATTTATTGTAATTTTTTATTATAAATGTGTATTTCAAAAAAAAAAAATTGGTTATTAGTCTTAAATAGTTATTGTAAAACGATTATAATTTATGTATACCATATAATGATTTCGTAAATATTTGACGAAAAGAATTCTCGGATGAGTATAATCTCTTAAAAGAAAAGACTAAATTTATATTGTTTACCATGTTATTTTTTAAATATAAAATAGAAAGTCTGATTAAGATATATTTTCTTATTTACTCGGTTTTCCGTTTTTTTTTTCAATACTCCATTTCTTTCAATTTACGTTATTCCTAATAGATGTTGTTCTTTATTTCATATTTTTCTATATCCATTTATTGTATCTAATATTTTGTGCATTTTTGGATGTTGTTTTGCGTTTATTCTATGTTTGATTAATTTTGAAGTATATAAACAGACGATTTAAGTTACATTTTACATCCATATTTATATCTAAATGTATTAGTGATTGTATGTTTTTATTTTATATGATGTATTGGTGGTTTATTTTTGTTGTCCCTGCAGAACTATAGTTACAAAGTAAGTGCCAACCGATTTGGTGATTTGTGGAAATGATATTTGTGTTTTTTCCTATTGAATTAAGCCTCTCTTTATCCGCATTTCTTTGACTTACCCCCATATGTATTTTGTTTTACTTTGTCAAGTGGCGGAGCTATCACCGCTATTTTTCCTAGTATTTTTCCTAGTTTAGTTCAATTCATTGTATTTAGTTCTTTTCATGTATATATCTTTTGCTACATCCTTCCTCTAACTGGTGTGCCTTTTGTAGTTGGCGATATTTCCCCAAAACTCACTGTAGCGTTCATCTGTTGGTGATGAAGTTGGCTGAGGCATTCACTTGTGTTTGGGATTTTATTGCTTGATATAGACCCAATGCTTGTCCAACATTTTCATATGCCCTCTATGAAAATATATTTAAAATATTCTTTTAATCTTTTTTAATATATACTAATAGAGAAAAAATATATAAAAAATGTTTGTTTTAATCGGATGTCTTAATTTGTCGGTTTATGCTCGAGACCGGCTCTGTATAGAGCTGATTTTTAATGTAATTTTACACATCATCCTTGTTGTATTTGTAGCAAGTAATTCTCCATGACTTCATAGTTCATAGTCTTCTTGTTGTTGTTTGTCATAATATTACACTTTGTGAGATTGTATGTTGTCGGATTGTGTTGGTGGTTGTGGGTTTGTGGTCTTTGTCATTCATTTTAAAATCTGGTAGTGTTCTCACATAAATACAAAGCTTACATATATTGTTTCAGTTTTTAATGTCTTAGTTATTATTCTTGTTTTAATTATTATTGCTCAAATTACGCAATTAGCTAAATTGGTGGACTTATAATTTTGATGCCCAATTTGTTTGACTCGCCCTTTTTTATGATATGCATTTGAATCTAAGCTGTTTATTTTAATGATGAATAAAATACAGAGAGTTACACAATGCAACGACAATAACCGTGCCAACTTCATTTCGGCAAAGATGTGGGACTAAAGACGACTTCTTGTGACTCTAGCTGGCATCGACACTTTGTGACATTAGCATCTTCGCCATCCAAGTACATCCAATCTTGCACAAGAAGCACAAAAGACTCTATTACATGTAAAACACTTACACTCATGCATCCTCAGCCTTCTCAAGAAACGCATCATTGCCATCCAAGTACAACCAATTTTCATTCTTAGGCTTGTCCTTGATATGGAAATCTAACAAAATGAACCGTGGATTTACTTTGATGACTCACCTTGGAAGCTATATTTGAGACATATAATGAACATCTCTTTGGTTTTCGAGACAGTAATCTGACCTTCTCTCACAACTTTCTGGGAAGCGCAAATAAACGAGGCAGCTCCATGAGTCACATTTATATTTTGGAAGAAAATTCTTAAAAATAATAATAAGTAAGCTAAAACTCATTTTCCTCAATTCTCGGGAACAAAACACAACGTAAATGAGATTAACAAGTACCTGCTTAATTTGACAGCTGAGAACCAGTGTTGTTTAACCCCTTTTCAGGTGCAAATATAGCCGGCATGGTTTTATCCGAAGCTTGAAGCTTTTGATCTACAGGTTTTACTTCCTCGTTACTGCTGAAATCACTACGCTAAACTTCTCAGTTAGCCGGACTCTCTTGTCAACATACAAAAATTAGCGATAGCATTGGCTCTTACCAGGTGCAATTCATCAGAAGTCTTGAATTTATTCATTGTATCTTGTCCAAGTGCAGAACCTTTGGCGCCATCACATATAGCGCTTTGCTAACATACACTCTACCACGGCCATCCGCGCTCTGCGAAAAGAGAGTTACCATCCCACAATTTTGTAATTTTTTCAAGTTAGCACATGCTCTTCTTCCCTATCGAAAGTGTTAAAGAAACACATTAACCTGGCGTATCGGTGCTGAGGACATAGTGTTCTCTACCGTCCTTACCGTCCTTAAGGGGGGGGGCGGGAAATTGATTTTGGAATAAAATACAATACATGTGCATCTCACGCCTAGAGCATAGTTTTCTGATGAAGTTATTGTAAAAGTCTTGTCTAAAAATTGTGGCACCCTGCTAGTTTAAATTCCATTTGTTAATATATCCACACCACTTAAAATTGAGGTTCAGGATTGATACTTACAATGTAAGGAAAGAGCCATGAGATTCCACTGCCAATATGTCTTGCATCAACAATTGTTGGACCGGCAAGAGACGTAATCCAGAAAAGCCTTCCGTTAAGAGTCCCTTAAAGCTAGAAACAAGCATCCAACAAACAACTTGCCAAATAAAGAATCGCGAGGCACTCAAAATAAATAACACTTTTTTTTGCAGGTACCTCATCCGCAACATTTCAGAGGGCTCTATATAGCCCAATTCATACTGGAACTATAGCTAGTCTAACATAAAAATGAAGATATAGCTTTACCACAACATGAAAGAAATGCCATTCGCTGACCAAACAATTGTCTCAAATGGATAAAATCAAGTGAAAAACTGAAACCAAGAATTGTACCTGTAAGAGGATTGATTCCAACAAATTTATACAATCTGGCAATTTCTAGCGAAACCATAAGAATAAGGTTCATTCAAAGTTGATAAACCATCTTTCAAAACCTGAAATTCAAATCCTTACCAGCAATCACACAACAACGTAATTAATTCATTCCCCGTTCAAAAAGAAGGTAATATTTTTGACCTTGAGAATAGTCTCCATATAATTGGCTTTACCAGAAAATCAATCATTGTTCTCGTTTGTGGTGGTGGTAGTGTCGGAAACAGATCGAGAGGTTCAGAGGACGAAACGGCGGAATCAACGATCGTGTAGAGAAGATTTTCGGCATGGTCAAATCGAGTGTAAAGCTTGAGTTGGGAAACTAACCTGGTTTGAGCCCGAAATGGCGAGAAGATGAAGAAGACGAGAAGACCAAAGCTGAAACGTGAGGGGGTAATCGGAAAGGATGATGTGGAAGAAAAAAAATAAGATGTGGATTAAGGAAATGTTTTTACTGGGTGTTCAACTTTTTTCATTTATTGATATGGCATCACCAGAAATCTTAAGGGGGTTGAGGTGGCAACACCTTGTGAGGCACTAGCTCTATTAGTGTATTGATTCTACCAGGTTAAAATTTTGAAGTGAATTATTCTGGGGAAGCGTTGATTGGAAGGATAATGGGATCCGATTTTTAAGTGATCTTCTACTTCAAATCAGATCGAATGATTATTTGTGAGGTTCAGAACTTGGTATCCTCAAATGAAGGACAAGATGATTAGCTATTATTATGATTTGTTGGGTACTACTAATGCGACGGTAACACCGAGTTCGATTGCTGACACTAAAATCTTGCATCCCTTTCATTTATGTATGGATTTAGCCACGTCTATGTCTCAGATTCTTTCTTCGGAAGATATAAAGACAGTGATGTTTGCTTTGCCTAAGAATAAAGCTCCCTGCTCAAATGGGTTTACCATGGAACTATCCATGCACTCATGGGATTTGGTTGGAAATGTCGTTATCATGTCTGTAAATCGTTTTTTGTTTCCAGGACTGCCACGACAAGTAAATGCAACAGTGACTGCTCTCACAGAAAATCAGTGGTATTTCAACTCTTTCAGATTTTCGGCCCCTATCCTTATGTAATACGATCTATTTCTCGTATAATCTCTGTTGATTTGCATTTGATAACTTCTAATGTTGTCTAAACAAATTAAGTTGAGTTCTTCCAAGGTAGACTGTTTTTCGAGAACATTTCGCTAGATTCAGAGATAGTTGCAGATTCAATAAGGAATGGACCACTATAAAGGGCTGTCTGCAAATCAATATCTTAATATCCTATGACACGTAAGTTGGACCTTCATTCTTAACATCCTCGAAGCTTTTGATATGATGTTTGCCTTCAGTTGGATCAAGATCTGCATGAATTCGCCTTACCACCCAGTGGTATTAAACTATGAGCTGTGTGGATTTTTCCTGGGGAAGAAAGGATTAAGACAAAGAGACTTTATATCATCTTCGCTTTTTGTGAATTCAATTGAAATTCTGGCTAAAAGATTGGATGTTGCAGCTGGGAGTAATCAATACATTCCCCCATCCATTGTGCCTTAACCCGTTGATCACTCATATTAGTTGCACATACGACATCCTTGTCTTCTTCGATGGAAGTAAAAGGTCAGTGTTGGGTGTACTGCAGGTTCTTGCTGGTTTTAAAATAGTCTCTGGTCTTGCTCATAGTCACAGGAAGACCTGTATTTATCTAAATGGGTACAATCATAGTTTAACTAGTATCTTGGCTTCAACTCACAATCTATCATATGGCTCTCTCCCGGTGAGATATCTTGGTCTCCCATTATCTCCTAATAAGCTTGATCCGCAGGACTATCAGCCCTTGTTTGACAGAGTGTTTTCAAAAACGTCTTCATGGATTTTCCATGCTCTCTCCTTCGCCTGCTAACTACAACTAGTTTAATCCATTCTATACGATATTATTAACTTTTGGTCATTAAATTTTTCTTTGCCAAAGGGATGTCTTGATAAATTGGAAAGAATTTTCAATGATTACCTGTGGAGCAGTTCTTCATCTTCAGCTCTGAGGAGCAAAGATACCTTGGGGACTCAGTTTGTACTCCTAAAAACGCCAGTGGTCTTGGTTTGAGAAGGATCATGGGATCGAATCATGTTTTCGGGCTCAAAATCACGGTGAATGGTTCCTTATGGATATTTTGGGTTAAGGTTCATTTAGTCAGAGATTGGCTGTCTTGGGAAGCAAATTTTACTGCTGTTGGTAGTCGGATTTGCAGCCGTTTAATAAAAATTCAGCCCTTTGTGTGACCCTACCTTTCGTGCACCATCATTTTGGGTAACGAGGCTCAGTTTTGGCTCGACGACCGGATGGGCAGACACAAAAATTATTATTCTTCTCAGGGATTGTCTTCCTCAACAACCTCTGATTATCGAACACATGGGAAAAGACATTTTCCTTTGGAGAAACAATCTAAATGGGAACCCAAGTATTTTCTCTACATAAAAATATGGAATTTTCTAAATCCTTCAACCGTTGTCGTTCCTTGGCACTAATTAATTTGTTTAAGAATAGGGTACATAAAGATATGTTTCACATGTGGGTTTTTGCGAGGGAAAAGCTACCGACTAGAGACAACCTTATTAATTGGGGATAGTACTGTCAAATGATCCGTTCAGCGTCCATTTGGGCTTGTCCAGACTGACTATTTCGTTTTGGGCTATAATTGGTCGGTCTGAAATGGGCAATGATCTAAAAAATGTTCATGCCCAATAAAGACCATGTTCATTTGGACATGACCATGGACAGCCTATATTATTACAATCTAAAATTGGTTGTCAATGCTATTTAAAATTTGCAATTTTGGCAGGAAAAGTCATTTTACGGTTTTAGCGGGAAAATTCAATTTTACGATTTTGGTGGGAAAATTCAATTTTAGGCTTTAGCGGGAAAATTCGATTTTGAGATTTTGGCAGGAAAAATCGAATTTGTGATTTTGACCGAAAACAATATTTTAGGCTTTTGGCGGGAATTTTTTTTTGCGGTTTTGGCGATACTCGATTTTGCAGGTTTGACAGTAAAACATGATTTTGTGGTTTTGAGAGTAAATCTTGATTTCTTGGTTTTGGCGAGAAAATTCAATTTTACGGTTTTTGCGGGAAAACCTAATTTTGCGATTTTGGTGAAAAAACTCGATTTTATAGTTTTCGGGAGAAAACTCGATTTTGCGATTTTGACGGAAAAACTTGATTTTACGGTTTGGCGGGAAATAACATTTTTGCGATTTTGGCTGAAAAACTCGATTTTACGGTTTTGACGGAAAAATTCGATTTTACGGTTTTGGCGGAAAAATTCGATTTTGTGAGTTTGACAGTAAAACATGATTTTGTGGTTTTGATAGTAAAACAAGATTTTGCGGTTTTAGCGGGAAAATATCAAATTTACAGTTTCAGCGGTAAACATCAATTTTACGGATTTGACGGAAAAAATCAATTTACAGTTTTAGCAGAAAAGTTTCATTTTTTAAAAAAATTTGATTTTTGTTTGATGTCGACCAAGTGATAAAAAATGAAAAGAAAAAAAATCTTCAAATCTTTTTAACCCTAGATTTTTAAAAAATTGGGCATGACCAATGTCCATTTGATCTTGCCCATTTTGACCATGGACAAAATTAGTCCAAAGACTATTTAGACCATTTTGTTTTGGTCATTAACGTCCATAATGAATAGGACTAGGCCAGACCATAGACGGACCGACCGTTTGACAGCCATAATTGGAAAATGGCTGTTTTTAGTGACGGTTTGCTCTGTTCTTCCACATCGGAATCCAAATTCCATTTTTATTGCCCTTACTCTCGGGTTGTTTGGAATTCTATTTTCAGGATCAGAAGTTATCTCCTCCGTCTTGAGTCACTGACACCATATTTTGGTCAAGGGGACTCGAATCCAAAACTTAAATTTATTTTCCAGCAGATTTTTATTTCATTTACAAAGACCGGAATACAAGGCTACATTCTTCGATTTCAAAATATGAGGTTGCTCTCCTCAAGGATATTCGACTTCTCCTCCGCGCAAAGCTGATTGGCTTGGACCGAGTTGCTCAAACGATTTTGGCATCTGTTTCAAATGGGAATCATCTTTCTACAACAACTTTCATCTACGATTGGTTCACATTTTCCAGCCGGTCTAAAAATATCACTCATTGCTTCACGATAGTTTCAATTTGTTTTTCTCTATTTGTCATGGGTAAATCTGTTATCTCTTTTGTCGTATCTTTCAAACTTTTGTCTTTGGAAATCACCTCGATTATAGTAAAAATAGGTACTACTAGAAAATGGTAAAAGTTTCTTTGAACCTTTATTATTTAATCCCAGTTTCATGGCATTCAAATATATATATGTACACATACTTTCTTTGTGCATTTGTGCATGTTTAGAAAAGTCAAACTTTATAGTCAAAGCCCTTAATTTTTCAAAAAATAAAATAACTATAAGTCAAGTTTTTATCACATGCTATAAATAAATCAAATGATAATGGTTGACAAAAAAAACAAATGATTATGGTATGCATTAGCGTATGGTTTCGACATGCAACTTATGGTCGAAAAGTTTTGTATACAAAGGATGTGTAATATACCTTCATTAAAATATTTACAATACAGAAAAATTATCCACTCCTCGCGTCAAGTCTTCTGTTCGATTCTGATTCAAAATAATAGGCTTGTGTGAAGTAAAAGAATAAAATTTATTAAAAAGATAAATGTGAATATATAGGCTTTATCCCCATACAAAAAAAAAATTCTTCCCATTACAAAAAGTTATTTTAAATATTTGTGTCGATTATTTTTTCAGTACACTACTATGTTACTATTTAACAAATATGCAATAAGTGGCATATATACATAAATAGAGAGAACAAATACATAGAACGGCACAATTTTTTTTATGAAACGGGTACAACATATGTACATGAAATATATATATATATATATATATATATATATATATGTTTATAGTGCTAAAATATTGGAGATAATGAAGTTATTATAAATTTTTTAAGTTAAACAAATAATTTAGTGATAAATTTTATTTAGAAATCGTTTTTATTTTGCTAGTTAAATGTTACAATAGATTTTGATTTTAAAACCTTTGATGATTATAATCAATGGTACAAACTAAATAATTTTATGGGCCAATTGTGAAGGTTATTCGAAAAGCTATTTACGTATATCATTTTCAAGGCGTATCATCATCGTCGTCATTTAAGGCTAGAGATTGTGTTGGATTTTTGTATTTTACGTTATCACTTGAGAATGTATTATACTCCCTCCGTTTCATATTAAGTGTCGTTTTAGAGTTTAATTTTTGTTTCATTATAAGTGTCGTTTTACATTTTCAATGCAACTTTTAACTCATTTTTCCAATTTTATCCTTACTTTTTAGCTTAATAATAAGTGTGAACACATTATATACATAATGAATGAAGGGTAAAACAAAAAATTTAATTGTTTTTTTAATATGTGTGAAAAACCTTAAACGACACTTAATATGAAACGGAAGGAGTAAAACACTAGGAGACATTAATTTTGAAGCTTAAATATTTTGGAAACCTCCACATGTCCTAACCCTTTCATCTCCTTTGATTGCTTGCCGCCCTCATTATTCAAAACGTTTAGCAAACTAGATTAAGAGCTACAACATCTGAATTAACCAAGGGGTAGAATATCATGTGGATCAATGATAGAGATCATCTTGGATCTAATTTGGAGCTGGAGTTTTAAAAGTTTTAGCATGCTTGTGACTGACTAGAATAAGGTGAAAAAGAGTAGCCGAGCTGGAGGAAAATCTTAGAGAAGACACACAAAAATTTACTGAAGATTCAGGAAAATGTACATTTTCCTAAATGATTGATATAGATCAAAATGAAAATATTTCTTGGTTATTTAGGAAAACTGTAAAAGATCATGTGGAAATATTCCTTTGACATGGAGTATGCACGATAGGAAGAGCACGAGTGAATGATGTTTTTTCTTGTAAATAATCTGATCTTATGGATGAGCAAGAAGCACAACTCTGTGTCACTCTCTACGGCTGAAGCTGAATGCATTGGGATGGAAAATTATTGTGCTCAATTATTCTGGATGAAACATATGTCAGCCGACTATGAAATTGACTCATAACCACTTCTCGTTCACTATGATAACAAGAGTGCTATAAGCATTTTAAAGAATCTATTTCAACACTCTCAGACCAAGCACAGTGACATAAGGCACCATTTCATTCGGGAGTTGGCTGGAGGAAAAACATGTAGTGGTTGAATACATTGTTACTGACTTGCACCGGCTGAATTCTCTACAAAACCCTTGGATTTTAATCGTGTATCACTCTGAGAAACTCAATTTTTGTATGTGAAATGTAATGGGTTGTCAAGTGTACAAGACTGACACATGTGCTGATTCAAGAAGTACATCAAGTTCTGATTTAATTTGGAGTCAAGTAACTAGTAGAAAAGAGCTGCCTGTTGTGCCATCTTGTCTCATGAACGATACATGTTTCTCGGGTGAGGCACAAAGCCAAAAAATCAAAAACACTGAGTTGAATCCTGATACGTCACATGATGAAATCAACTCATGTAGTAGGTTATCTATTGACTCAAAGAAAAAATAAAGTGCGGTCTCACTCAAAGGATAAAAGTTGAAAACTGTTCGAGACAGGATAAAGGCATGAGAGTGTGAAAGCTAGCCATTGGGAGAATGATGACCAGATACAAAGAATCAACTGAGCAAAATGTATGGAATGAGTCACATGAAGTGTCAGTTCCTGTCACACACAACACTAATTTGAGAATTCAAAGAAAAAGGTGCAATGTTTTACTAAAAAAAAAATACAATTCTTCAGTAACATGTAGTCAGCTCAATATAGTTTTAATCCACATTAATTATGATATGAATGTGAAAGCCTTTACTTGTCAATCACTGCGTGTATTTCTAATGGTATTTTTGGTGACGCAATAAATAAATGATTGGTTTAAGTCGGTTTTCCTGTTTAAATTGGGTTGACAAGAAACATAATCTAATAATATTTGGGCACAAGAAAGGACATATGTGTTTTGAATTTTAAATTAAAAAATTCCATGAGAATCTGTATTCATTTCTATCGCATACAAAAAAAAAACAAAAAAATTCTTTGACACATATTCTACACCAGCTCAATAAAGAGGAAAGAAGATTTAGAAAAAATTGAGAAACAACTTTTTCCTAAAAAAAAAGAACTCTGACAGAACTCTGTTCAACCCTAGCTCCATTTGTCACCATTATTCACGTAACCCATCAAGGAAAAGTTGGAACTAGCTCCGCTTAGGGATTGTCTCAGCCATTGAAAGATCAGACACTGCCTCAGTTAATTGATGACTCAAGTTCCAAGGAACAAGCTCCACCGTCCAGAAATCCGAACCTCGACTCCGATCAGATTTCCAGTGACAATCCATCAGCTAGTGCAAGCTCGTTTACCACAACACTGTATGATGGAGCAACATATCCTGTGGATGATGGTGTCATCAAATTTAAAGGAAGATGATGAATCAATCTCAACCTTCCCATTGAAATCCAGGTACAGAGCATCTATCTTTCAATTGAAGTCTATTGTACTCTTCTGCTGACCTTCCAAAAGCTGTTACAACAGACCAGTCATCTTATCAGACTGCTTATTTTGTTGAGGAGGAGTCTGAAATGAAGAAGAACCATAGTCTCTGGAGAATGAGCTACTCTACTGAAAAGGTCTCTGAAATGCAGACTTTGTTGATAAATCAATCTATGCAATTGACGTTCTCAGACTCATCACCCTGTCCAAAAGTCTCCACATCTGCAGCAAAATGAACTTGCTTCTTCCCAAGTAAAATGCTATGGAAAGAATCAATCTTGTTCTTCATCTCTGCTATCTGTGAGCTATCAACATTTCCACCAGATTTTTTCCTCTCCAGATCAGCATTGTTAGTGCTATCACTACACACCAAGTAATTGTTGGGATAGTTTCCTGAAATCACACTTGTACTCACTCCTGATGATAGTTGTGTGTCGAGATCAGACATTCGTATAATACTGGGCGGTTGCAATGTTTTGCTAGAAGCCTCTTGCAATCTGTAAGTTGTAGACTTACTGCCAGTATTATATGATCCTATAGGGTCACACACCTAAGCAAACTGGAAGCTACGACATGGGAATGATCATTATGGTAATGATCATATTAATGTGTATCCAATACACATTATTATAGATAAAATGGTGTTGTGTCGATCGACACAGCTTGTGTGTCGGTCGACAGAGTTCGAGTTTTCGGAAAGGCTTTTCGAAATATGACCTAATTAAGTCTGGCCCGTTAATTGTGTTTTAGGTTGAATAAAACACTTGAAAGTGTCGACCTAAAATGTGAGCCGTCGCGTTTTTCTCAGGGAGAAGAGCAGAAACACCAGAAACAGAGGATTCCCATTGATCTGGCACTAGCATCCCGTTTCCAGCTTGTGTGCGTGTGTATCTGGTAGAGGCAAGGCATCTGCGTTGCTCCACTGATCTCGTTCAGCATTTCATTCCGCTGCCAGTTCAAGGTAAGAACGAGGTTGGTTGAATTTCAATATATCAAACCCTAGATCCTAGGAGATCCAACAGTGGTATCAGAGCGTTGTTAGGGTTTAGACTATTGAATCTGATGCAATTAATTCGAAAACTGAGTTTGTTGAATTGATCATTGCATGCTAAATTGTGTTTTCAAAGTTTTATTCTCGGTTTTTGTTCCTGTTAAAACGATGAATTGTTGAAAACGCACTGTGTCGATCGACACAAAGCGTGTGTCGGTCGACACGCCGCGATAACACGTAAAATATTTAGGGTTTGTCGCAGAGTGTCGATCGACACAAAGCGTGTGTCGGTCGACACAGAGCGAAAACTCGTAAATAATTTTAGGGTTTCGATCTGAGATCGAGTACCCGTATTCTTGCTGTGTCGATCGATACACTGGGTGTGTCGGTCGACACAGGTGATAGGTCAAGAATTAATCCCTATACTAAACTGCAAGTGAACAGCAATGTCAAAGTAGTATATAGGGTTATCGAATCCACATGGACACTTGGTCTCAAGAGAATCAAACTGTAGGGAATGAATACTAGAAATAAGCAATGTGATTATATTGAAAGTAGTGCGAGAAAGTAAATCAGTAGCAGAGATTATTGGTTGTGAAAGCAAGTAATTAAAAGCGTCAAACCTAGGGTATTCTCAGGAAATCAGACTAGCAGACAGTTCATTCAGCAAGGATCTAATTAAGCACAGTTCTAGAACTCAAAACACAGATATAGAATTAACCAAATTCCTTTGCGATAATTCTCTAAGTCTAAGTGCAGCAAACCAAACTTCCGTTTGCGAGAACTAACAGATTAAACTAGCAATAAGTCCAAGTTTGATATGTTCACAATTATCCTAAACCAAACTTCCGTTTGCGCAAAGTTTAATTGCCCAATTTAATTAGTTCAGATTCCTAAACCCCACTTCCGTGACGTATTTAGCAACCTAAGATCTAGATTCTAATTGATCAGGTTAGAACTAGCTTTAAGCACAATTAAATTGAAGAACAGATATAGTTTGAATCCTTAACTGAAATTGAACAAGTCTAGCAAGTCATG
This sequence comes from Orychophragmus violaceus, assembly GCA_030180135.1. Taxonomy (NCBI): domain Eukaryota; kingdom Viridiplantae; phylum Streptophyta; class Magnoliopsida; order Brassicales; family Brassicaceae; genus Orychophragmus; species Orychophragmus violaceus. The sequence continues at coordinate 83,382,787 of CM058232.1, read as the reverse complement.
AAATCCTATGTGAGAAACCCTAAGCCTAACTAGGAATTTACTCAGACATAGATAATGAAATCATGATCATATGATAAGTAAATTGCATAAAAGAATAAGAGTAAAAGGGGTTCGAAATCTTCTCCAAATACAGATGATGAATCAGGTTCAGATCAGCCCCCAAAGCTCTAAAAATCCTCTGCTCTTCATTATGAAAGCCAACTATAAAGCGTATGTCAAAACTTATAATAAAAACTCTAAAAACTCTATTATATAGGCATAATCTCGGATGGGGCTTCTGTGTAAATACTGGAACTATCTTGGGCTTCTTTGTAAATCTTCAATACTTGTCAAACCGACGTGTACGGCCCATCTCGCGACTGCATCGATCGATGCTTTGAGTGCAACGATCGACGCATGATCAATTATACGAACAGTGAGTTAAGCTCTCGGCCAAAACGTCCCAAAAGTCCCAAAATGCTCCAAATATCTCCAATTAGCTCCAATCCTGATTTAACCTGTAAAAGACTCTAAACAAAGACAAAAGACACTAAAACACATCTATATCATGGTCTAAAATGGGTAAAAACCATGATATATCAACTCCTCCACACTTAGCTTTTGCTTGCCCTCAAACAAAACATAGAACTAAAACATGGTGAAGAGGTTTGAAAACTCTTCAGAAACTCATTTCATCTTAGAAGCTACAATACTCAGATTCCCCTTAGTAAACCACTGAAAGAATCAATCACAGGATATCAAGACCAACATGTACTTCCCCCACACTTAGCAACTGTCCTAGGTAAACTCCACAATCACATTCAAGCATTCAAATTCTCCCTACTGACTTCTGCAAGTATTTAAGTGCGGTCTCACCTAAGGAGTATCGATCTAAAGGCACATGGATTCTTACCTAATCAGCTCTAGACCACCATACTATCTTTCTCTAGTCCCTTTCTTCTCTTTCCCTTCTTTAACAACTGATTTTTCCCACATTGGGTATCATTTTATTTTTTTTATCAGTGTTCTTCCCGTTATGGGGTGTACTTTGGACACATTCCATGGATCACATGAGAGAAAATAGTGTTTGCTACCATTCCCATGACCACTTCGGAGTTACTAACTCATCCTCAGTTTATTATCTTTTTTTTTTTTTACTTTATAGAAGGGGAGAAGGGGACTAAATAAGACAGGTTTACAGGCTGTGTCAGAACTAACAGGGAATCCGACATAAAGTATACCAAGCCCTTAGGTGAGAAAATCTAAGTCAGTATTAGGGGTGAAGTCAGTAAAGGATCCTCTGGTACCTGAAGTGATATGGGTGTTCCCAGTAGGTTGATCTGTGATGGGGTTTTCTAATAGTCAGAGATAGATCCTGCAACTTCATCCCAATGGTTACTTAAGTTCCTGCAAGTCTTGTAAATCTCCTCAGAAAATCATAGTTTCTTACTTAAACGATTTTGACTCAATAAAACAAAAAATTTTGAAAAACGGACTGACTCTTAAGAAAACAGAAAGATAAACGTCAGTAGCACCTCCCCCACACTTAAGACACACTGTCCCCAGTAGTGTCCAGCGAAGGATCGGTAAAAAGAAAATAAAAATAAAAAAAAATTGAAAAGGTGAGTTTATGTCTGTCGGGTTACCTCTGTCGCACAGCATCGATCGGTGCATTAGATGCATCGACCGTTACTTGGCGACTTTCGTGTATGGTCGATCGTTGCTCAGGACCGCAACGATCGCTGCAATGCGATTCCTTTCGTGTTGTGACGATCGATGCAGAAATGCATCGATCGCTGCACTGCGATTTAATCCGAGACCTGCAAACATGACTGCACCAGAAACAAAAACAAACGTAAAATCCTAACAAAAACACCAAAAATTAAAAAGAAAAACACTAATACCTAATGGTGGGTTGCCTCCCACCCAGCGCTTGTTTAAGGTCAATAGCTTGACCGGACGCGCAAGATCTTTCAGGCTCCGGAAGATCCTGACAGAGACTTTTTCTGTCTCTGTTCAAGTCTCCTCATCCATGGTGGAGAATAGGCTGTTGCAGAATGCTTCAGTCCAAGAAAAGATGGAGTAAAATGCGCTCCAGGATCTATTACCACAGTCTCATTCAGCTGCTCATCATCTGCTTCCAAGATCTTGAAAGTCTGTCCATCTATCAGTGGCTTCCGCAGCTTCTCCATCTCATATCGCAGTGTCTCATCTCCCAGGTGGAGGTCTATTAGACTCTGTCTAACATCAATCACAGCTCCTGCTGTAGCCAAGAATGGTCTCCCAAGCAATAAAGCTTCATCCGGATCGCAGGCATATTTCAGCACAAGGAAGTCCGTTGGAACTAAGTAGTTTCCAACTCTTACCGGAATATCAATAAGGAGCCCTTCAGGAACTCGCATGGACTGATCAGCTAGGATAAGACGTATCCTAGTAGGAGCAAAATCCAACATACCCAGCTTCTCTGCCACAGAGTAAGGCATTATGCTCCCAGCAGCTCCTAAATCACACAGAGAACGCCTAAAACTATCTTCAAAGATAGAACAATCAAGTACAAAGACTCCAGGATCAGGCAGTTTCTTTGGGACCTTAGTTAACAGAACATCACTAATATGCTGAGGAACTACTATCACCCATTCTCTCAGCTCTTCATCTAATGGCAACATCTTGTTCAAATATTTCTGAACACATGGATGATAAGGTGGATCATCAGATGATGGAATTTCTTCCAAGTCTTCACCACTCTTTTCTAGCCTTTTCAGCTCTTCAATCTCTTGTTTAATCACTTCAGACACCTTGGGACAGTGCCAAATAGCTCGTGCATAAACATCCTCTGGAGTGATTTCAGATGTATCAGGGAATAGGCGGGCTAGTTCTGCATCAATCTCATTTTCATCCCACGGATTCTCTGCTTGTTCACGACCTGCATCGATCGATGCCAGATGTGTATCGATCGTTGCATCGCGATCATCACAACTTCCACCCGAGAGTTTTTCACAGAAATCCGAAAATTCTTCCTCAGTCACCAACTCAGCTGTACTTAGCTCAAATTTCTCCCCCAGATAAGATCCATCATTAATCAGTACAGAACATGCCTTAATATGAGTGTCTGCAACTCCTTTTCCTTTCAGTGAGCTGGACATCTGATTCACCTGAGTGTCCAACTGCTTCATGTGAGTGCTCAATGTCTCAAACTTCCCATTGAGGTCCTGATAGACAGCGTCCAGCTTCTTGTTGTTGTCTACAGAAAGCTTGGTTTGACTTTCCATCAGTTGCTCCATCATAGCCTCCATTTTGCTCTCATGGGCTGTAGGTGCAGGAGGAGTCTGATAGGATGTAGATCCATAGGTTCTCTGAGTACCTTGTCCATAGGTCTTCTGAAAACCACCATTCTGTCCTCCATTTGAGAATCTGTTCCCCTGTTGATTACTAAATCTATTACCTTGGAAACTGGAACCTCCTATGAAATTCACATCTTCTTCCTGAGTGTCCTCCTCAGTCTGAATCACCTCTACATCTTGGGCAAAGTGGACAGCTTTTTTACTTGTCAGAAGATTGTAAACTGTGTCCAATCTGGATCTTATGTTAGCTATATCAGAATTCTCTACGGTTCCACCAGATTTCTTCCTCCTTTCATCCATTGTTTTGCAACTATTGCTGCCAATCAGGTTCTCTATCAACCGTTTAGCTTGTGTAGGAGTTCTGGTGCTGAAATTGGCATCACTGGAATTATCCAGAGCAGTCTGATAAGGAAGATCTATTCCTCTGAAGAAAATACCAATCAACTGTACTTCTGTGAATCCATGGTGTGGACAATCACGCTGATACTGCTTAAATCTCATCCATGCAGTTGTCAAAGGCTCCACAGCTCCTTGGGAAAAAGTGAGTATGTCCTGTCTGGACTGATCTGAGCGCGCAGCATCGTAGAAGTGGCGCAGGAACTCACTCTTTAAGGCTGCCCAAGTAGTATACTGACCAGGTGCCAGTTGTCTCAGCCATGCACTAGCGTCTCCAGCAAGACTGTGCGGAAACAGCTTAAGGAACAGATAGTCCGGGCATACTCCTTCATACTTCATGCCAGTGACTATGTCCTCAAACTTGTCAATGTGATCCATAGGCTGCTCTGATTGAAGACCATGAAAAGCAATCTGCCTCATCAGTTGGTAGTAGATAGTTTTTACCTCAAAATCATTCCTCTCGAAGGCAGGAAGCACTAGAGCTGCTCGGTTTGCATGAAACTCATCAGGTCTATTGTAATCAGCTAGTGTCCTCTCATGAACTACCATCTCTCTACCTTGAGCTCGATCTTGCGGTTGTTGCTCAGGTTCAGGGGGGTCAGGGATGACATTCCCTTCAGCATCAACCCGATGCCCAGCAGCATTGTACGGGTTGTTATCTTGGTCCCTCAGGGTACCTTCAGCATCTGGTATCAAGATCAGACGTTCTCGAACCATTCTCTCTCTCTTTTCTCTTCTGATAGTCCTCTCTAGACGTCCAAGTTCTTCTAGGTTGAGATTAACTAAGCTCGAGTTCGGATTACTTCGAGTGTTCTGCGTTGGCATAAACTGTCTGTAATCGTCCAGCAACGATCGATGCTATCAGTGCAACGATCGATTCAATCTCAAATCGCTCAGTGACGATCGATGCAAAGGGTGCAACGATCGACGCAAGGCGAAATTCGTACCTGCGACAGAGAGAAACAGAGAAAAGTCAGCAAAAAAAAAAATAAAATAAAAAAAAAAAACGAAAAACGAAAAATTTCTAGTAGAACCCTAAGTTCGGTCCTATCGAAGACTCTAAGAGTCCCCGGCAACGGCGCCAAAAACTTGATAGGTCAAGAATTAATCCCTATACTAAACTGCAAGTGAACAGCAATGTCAAAGTAGTATATAGGGTTATCGAATCCACAGGGACACTTGGTCTCAAGAGAATCAAACTGTAGGGAATGAATACTAGAAATAAGCAATGTGATTATATTGAAAGTAGTGCGAGAAAGTAAATCAGTAGCAGAGATTATTGGTTGTGAAAGCAAGTAATTAAAAGCGTCAAACCTAGGGTATTCTCAGGAAATCAGACTAGCAGACAGTTCATTCAGCAAGGATCTAATTAAGCACAGTTCTAGAACTCAAAACACAGATATAGAATTAACCAAATTCCTTTGCGATAATTCTCTAAGTCTAAGTGCAGCAAACCAAACTTCCGTTTGCGAGAACTAACAGATTAAACTAGCAATAAGTCCAAGTTTGATATGTTCACAATTATCCTAAACCAAACTTCCGTTTGCGCAAAGTTTAATTGCCCAATTTAATTAGTTCAGATTCCTAAACCCCACTTCCGTGACGTATTTAGCAACCTAAGATCTAGATTCTAATTGATCAGGTTAGAACTAGCTTTAAGCACAATTAAATTGAAGAACAGATATAGTTTGAATCCTTAACTGAAATTGAACAAGTCTAGCAAGTCATGAAATCCTATGTGAGAAACCCTAAGCCTAACTAGGAATTTACTCAGACATAGATAATGAAATCATGATCATATGATAAGTAAATTGCATAAAAGAATAAGAGTAAAAGGGGTTCGAAATCTTCTCCAAATACAGATGATGAATCAGGTTCAGATCAGCCCCCAAAGCTCTAAAAATCCTCTGCTCTTCATTATGAAAGCCAACTATAAAGCGTATGTCAAAACTTATAATAAAAACTCTAAAAACTCTATTATATAGGCATAATCTCGGATGGGGCTTCTGTGTAAATACTGGAACTATCTTGGGCTTCTTTGTAAATCTTCAATACTTGTCAAACCGACGTGTACGGCCCATCTCGCGACTGCATCGATCGATGCTTTGAGTGCAACGATCGACGCATGATCAATTATACGAACAGTGAGTTAAGCTCTCGGCCAAAACGTCCCAAAAGTCCCAAAATGCTCCAAATATCTCCAATTAGCTCCAATCCTGATTTAACCTGTAAAAGACTCTAAACAAAGACAAAAGACACTAAAACACATCTATATCATGGTCTAAAATGGGTAAAAACCATGATATATCAACTCCTCCACACTTAGCTTTTGCTTGCCCTCAAGCAAAACATAGAACTAAAACATGGTGAAGAGGTTTGAAAACTCTTCAGAAACTCATTTCATCTTAGAAGCTACAATACTCAGATTCCCCTTAGTAAACCACTGAAAGAATCAATCACAGGATATCAAGACCAACATGTACTTCCCCCACACTTAGCAACTGTCCTAGGTAAACTCCACAATCACATTCAAGCATTCAAATTCTCCCTACTGACTTCTGCAAGTATTTAAGTGCGGTCTCACCTAAGGAGTATCGATCTAAAGGCACATGGATTCTTACCTAATCAGCTCTAGACCACCATACTATCTTTCTCTAGTCCCTTTCTTCTCTTTCCCTTCTTTAACAACTGATTTTTCCCACATTGGGTATCATTTTATTTTTTTTATCAGTGTTCTTCCCGTTATGGGGTGTACTTTGGACACATTCCATGGATCACATGAGAGAAAATAGTGTTTGCTACCATTCCCATGACCACTTCGGAGTTACTAACTCATCCTCAGTTTATTATTTTTTTTTTTTTTTACTTTATAGAAGGGGAGAAGGGGACTAAATAAGACAGGTTTACAGGCTGTGTCAGAACTAACAGGGAATCCGACATAAAGTATACCAAGCCCTTAGGTGAGAAAATCTAAGTCAGTATTAGGGGTGAAGTCAGTAAAGGATCCTCTGGTACCTGAAGTGATATGGGTGTTCCCAGTAGGTTGATCTGTGATGGGGTTTTCTAATAGTCAGAGATAGATCCTGCAACTTCATCCCAATGGTTACTTAAGTTCCTGCAAGTCTTGTAAATCTCCTCAGAAAATCATAGTTTCTTACTTAAACGATTTTGACTCAATAAAACAAAAAATTTTGAAAAACGGACTGACTCTTAAGAAAACAGAAAGATAAACGTCAGTAGCACCTCCCCCACACTTAAGACACACTGTCCCCAGTAGTGTCCAGCGAAGGATCGGTAAAAAGAAAATAAAAATAAAAAAAAATTGAAAAGGTGAGTTTATGTCTGTCGGGTTACCTCTGTCGCACAGCATCGATCGGTGCATTAGATGCATCGACCGTTACTTGGCGACTTTCGTGTATGGTCGATCGTTGCTCAGGACCGCAACGATCGCTGCAATGCGATTCCTTTCGTGTTGTGACGATCGATGCAGAAATGCATCGATCGCTGCACTGCGATTTAATCCGAGACCTGCAAACATGACTGCACCAGAAACAAAAACAAACGTAAAATCCTAACAAAAACACCAAAAATTAAAAAGAAAAACACTAATACCTAATGGTGGGTTGCCTCCCACCCAGCGCTTGTTTAAGGTCAATAGCTTGACCGGACGCGCAAGATCTTTCAGGCTCCGGAAGATCCTGACAGAGACTTTTTCTGTCTCTGTTCAAGTCTCCTCATCCATGGTGGAGAATAGGCTGTTGCAGAATGCTTCAGTCCAAGAAAAGATGGAGTAAAATGCGCTCCAGGATCTATTACCACAGTCTCATTCAGCTGCTCATCATCTGCTTCCAAGATCTTGAAAGTCTGTCCATCTATCAGTGGCTTCCGCAGCTTCTCCATCTCATATCGCAGTGTCTCATCTCCCAGGTGGAGGTCTATTAGACTCTGTCTAACATCAATCACAGCTCCTGCTGTAGCCAAGAATGGTCTCCCAAGCAATAAAGCTTCATCCGGATCGCAGGCATATTTCAGCACAAGGAAGTCCGTTGGAACTAAGTAGTTTCCAACTCTTACCGGAATATCAATAAGGAGCCCTTCAGGAACTCGCATGGACTGATCAGCTAGGATAAGACGTATCCTAGTAGGAGCAAAATCCAACATACCCAGCTTCTCTGCCACAGAGTAAGGCATTATGCTCCCAGCAGCTCCTAAATCACACAGAGAACGCCTAAAACTATCTTCAAAGATAGAACAATCAAGTACAAAGACTCCAGGATCAGGCAGTTTCTTTGGGACCTTAGTTAACAGAACATCACTAATATGCTGAGGAACTACTATCACCCATTCTCTCAGCTCTTCATCTAATGGCAACATCTTGTTCAAATATTTCTGAACACATGGATGATAAGGTGGATCATCAGATGATGGAATTTCTTCCAAGTCTTCACCACTCTTTTCTAGCCTTTTCAGCTCTTCAATCTCTTGTTTAATCACTTCAGACACCTTGGGACAGTGCCAAATAGCTCGTGCATAAACATCCTCTGGAGTGATTTCAGATGTATCAGGGAATAGGCGGGCTAGTTCTGCATCAATCTCATTTTCATCCCACGGATTCTCTGCTTGTTCACGACCTGCATCGATCGATGCCAGATGTGTATCGATCGTTGCATCGCGATCATCACAACTTCCACCCGAGAGTTTTTCACAGAAATCCGAAAATTCTTCCTCAGTCACCAACTCAGCTGTACTTAGCTCAAATTTCTCCCCCAGATAAGATCCATCATTAATCAGTACAGAACATGCCTTAATATGAGTGTCTGCAACTCCTTTTCCTTTCAGTGAGCTGGACATCTGATTCACCTGAGTGTCCAACTGCTTCATGTGAGTGCTCAATGTCTCAAACTTCCCATTGAGGTCCTGATAGACAGCGTCCAGCTTCTTGTTGTTGTCTACAGAAAGCTTGGTTTGACTTTCCATCAGTTGCTCCATCATAGCCTCCATTTTGCTCTCATGGGTTGTAGGTGCAGGAGGAGTCTGATAGGATGTAGATCCATAGGTTCTCTGAGTACCTTGTCCATAGGTCTTCTGAAAACCACCATTCTGTCCTCCATTTGAGAATCTGTTCCCCTGTTGATTACTAAATCTATTACCTTGGAAACTGGAACCTCCTATGAAATTCACATCTTCTTCCTGAGTGTCCTCCTCAGTCTGAATCACCTCTACATCTTGGGCAAAGTGGACAGCTTTTTTACTTGTCAGAAGATTGTAAACTGTGTCCAATCTGGATCTTATGTTAGCTATATCAGAATTCTCTACGGTTCCACCAGATTTCTTCCTCCTTTCATCCATTGTTTTGCAACTATTGCTGCCAATCAGGTTCTCTATCAACCGTTTAGCTTGTGTAGGAGTTCTGGTGCTGAAATTGGCATCACTGGAATTATCCAGAGCAGTCTGATAAGGAAGATCTATTCCTCTGAAGAAAATACCAATCAACTGTACTTCTGTGAATCCATGGTGTGGACAATCACGCTGATACTGCTTAAATCTCATCCATGCAGTTGTCAAAGGCTCCACAGCTCCTTGGGAAAAAGTGAGTATGTCCTGTCTGGACTGATCTGAGCGCGCAGCATCGTAGAAGTGGCGCAGGAACTCACTCTTTAAGGCTGCCCAAGTAGTATACTGACCAGGTGCCAGTTGTCTCAGCCATGCACTAGCGTCTCCAGCAAGACTGTGCGGAAACAGCTTAAGGAACAGATAGTCCGGGCATACTCCTTCATACTTCATGCCAGTGACTATGTCCTCAAACTTGTCAATGTGATCCATAGGCTGCTCTGATTGAAGACCATGAAAAGCAATCTGCCTCATCAGTTGGTAGTAGATAGTTTTTACCTCAAAATCATTCCTCTCGAAGGCAGGAAGCACTAGAGCTGCTCGGTTTGCATGAAACTCATCAGGTCTATTGTAATCAGCTAGTGTCCTCTCATGAACTACCATCTCTCTACCTTGAGCTCGATCTTGCGGTTGTTGCTCAGGTTCAGGGGGGTCAGGGATGACATTCCCTTCAGCATCAACCCGATGCCCAGCAGCATTGTACGGGTTGTTATCTTGGTCCCTCAGGGTACCTTCAGCATCTGGTATCAAGATCAGACGTTCTCGAACCATTCTCTCTCTCTTTTCTCTTCTGATAGTCCTCTCTAGACGTCCAAGTTCTTCTAGGTTGAGATTAACTAAGCTCGAGTTCGGATTACTTCGAGTGTTCTGCGTTGGCATAAACTGTCTGTAATCGTCCAGCAACGATCGATGCTATCAGTGCAACGATCGATTCAATCTCAAATCGCTCAGTGACGATCGATGCAAAGGGTGCAACGATCGACGCAAGGCGAAATTCGTACCTGCGACAGAGAGAAACAGAGAAAAGTCAGCAAAAAAAAAAATAAAATAAAAAAAAAAACGAAAAACAAAAACGAAAAACGAAAAATTTCTAGTAAAACCCTAAGTTCGGTCCTATCGAAGACTCTAAGAGTCCCCGGCAACGGCGCCAAAAACTTGATAGGTCAAGAATTAATCCCTATACTAAACTGCAAGTGAACAGCAATGTCAAAGTAGTATATAGGGTTATCGAATCCACAGGGACACTTGGTCTCAAGAGAATCAAACTGTAGGGAATGAATACTAGAAATAAGCAATGTGATTATATTGAAAGTAGTGCGAGAAAGTAAATCAGTAGCAGAGATTATTGGTTGTGAAAGCAAGTAATTAAAAGCGTCAAACCTAGGGTATTCTCAGGAAATCAGACTAGCAGACAGTTCATTCAGCAAGGATCTAATTAAGCACAGTTCTAGAACTCAAAACACAGATATAGAATTAACCAAATTCCTTTGCGATAATTCTCTAAGTCTAAGTGCAGCAAACCAAACTTCCGTTTGCGAGAACTAACAGATTAAACTAGCAATAAGTCCAAGTTTGATATGTTCACAATTATCCTAAACCAAACTTCCGTTTGCGCAAAGTTTAATTGCCCAATTTAATTAGTTCAGATTCCTAAACCCCACTTCCGTGACGTATTTAGCAACCTAAGATCTAGATTCTAATTGATCAGGTTAGAACTAGCTTTAAGCACAATTAAATTGAAGAACAGATATAGTTTGAATCCTTAACTGAAATTGAACAAGTCTAGCAAGTCATGAAATCCTATGTGAGAAACCCTAAGCCTAACTAGGAATTTACTCAGACATAGATAATGAAATCATGATCATATGATAAGTAAATTGCATAAAAGAATAAGAGTAAAAGGGGTTCGAAATCTTCTCCAAATACAGATGATGAATCAGGTTCAGATCAGCCCCCAAAGCTCTAAAAATCCTCTGCTCTTCATTATGAAAGCCAACTATAAAGCGTATGTCAAAACTTATAATAAAAACTCTAAAAACTCTATTATATAGGCATAATCTCGGATGGGGCTTCTGTGTAAATACTGGAACTATCTTGGGCTTCTTTGTAAATCTTCAATACTTGTCAAACCGACGTGTACGGCCCATCTCGCGACTGCATCGATCGATGCTTTGAGTGCAACGATCGACGCATGATCAATTATACGAACAGTGAGTTAAGCTCTCGGCCAAAACGTCCCAAAAGTCCCAAAATGCTCCAAATATCTCCAATTAGCTCCAATCCTGATTTAACCTGTAAAAGACTCTAAACAAAGACAAAAGACACTAAAACACATCTATATCATGGTCTAAAATGGGTAAAAACCATGATATATCAACAGGCAAAGCGATTAGATAGATCGGTTCAATTGGATTGAATCGATTATCTCGATCGGTTAATTTTAATTAACTATTTTGGTTCTGGTTTGGTAATGTCGATCGACACAGAGTTGTGTGACGATCGTGTTGGAATTGTGTCCAGTAATCTCGGTACTGTCTCTAGAAAGTAAGAGTATGTCAATGATCAGACATAAGTCATATAATACTGGGGGTCATGATGGCTTGCTAGAGTCCGCTCATGATCTATAAGTCTTGGACTTATTGCCTTTATTATATGATCCCATATGGGTCACACGCCTAAGCTAACAGGAAAATGTGTTGGAACGGCTTAGCAGAAGTACGGTAAAAGTGCCAGGCATTTGTCGTACTAAGAGAGAGATTAATGGGTCTGATTAAATCCAAAGGATTTAATCAGATTGGTATTTGGGCCCAAAAGCCCAAAAGAAAATAGACAAGTTTTATAATTAAAACTTAAGTCTGATTTTTCCTCCTAACCCTAGCCCCCTGCGATTTTCCTCTCTCTCTCTGCGCCTCCCACAGCTTGGTCTAGCAGCCTCTCTTCCTGACGGTGTGCGTGTGTGAACCTCTGGAGGAGTTATCACTTGGTGACTCTCTGATCTCAGACCATACCTTCTCTTTCCGCTGCATAAACAGGTATAAGGTGAGATCCATAATGTTTCTATTCAAGAGAACCTAGATCCGCATGTTTAGGAACTGTTGAATCTGAGAATTGAATCTGGATTAACACCAAAACATCTATAAGTGGTATCAGAGCTATTGGTTCTGGTTTTTCTTGTTTAGAATCTCGTTTAGGATTGTTTTTCTTGTTTAAAAAGTGTTTTGAATCAACTACTGATAAGAGAAATCACTTAAGCAACAAGGAATTGAAACCTAAACATATTTGAAATCGCAAAAACCAAGCTATATGACTTGGATTGCGATCGGCCGAGTGTTGAACCGATCGGCTTGGCCGGTTGGATCGCACGACCGAGAGATGCGATGGATCCGATCGCGAGATCGACCACGATCGTCGGCTTCTCCCGTCCCGATCGCATGGATCCGCAAGGCAGATCGCATGGATCTCGGCCCAACCTCGCGTCCCGATCGTCGCCTCGCGTCCCGATCACTCATCCGGCCATTGTCCCGAGCGTCTCGATCTCGGATCGTCGTGTGCGGCTTGCGGCTGGGCATGGTGATCGTGGAGCTAGGTCACAACCATAATTGGTTCGTGACAATTTCGGTTCGGTTCGGTTTAAAAACTTGATTAAAATCAAAACGTCTCGGTTTAATAAACAGATTTAATAATTTTATTAAGTTCTGGTTAAACCGGGATAAGAAATCCAAAGTCGAAATATTGGATTTTGTGCCTAAACCAGGATTTTCTAATTTGATTTGGTTGGACCAAATAAATTGAGAAAATCCGGTTTAGTAAATAACCGGTTGACAATTGTGGTCATCGTAGTAATTAATTTTGGTTAGACCAATTTTAATGAACCAGACCGGTTATGTCATTTAATTGGACAATTGGGTCATGTCTTGGACATGGACCAATTCTTGGGCCTCGGGCCAAGAAGTTAAAACAATTGGGCCAATTATTTGAGTCTTATTCTTCAGATTAATTTAAAATTTATTTTATAAAGTTATATAAATCGATTTTAAATTAAAGTTTCCGAAATTTTGAAATTAGAAAGTTTCTTAAAATAGAAGTTTCTAGATTTGCATGTTTTGGATTTTAAGAAATTTCTAAAGTTAGAAAGTTTCCGGTTTTAGAAAGTTTCCAATTTTAGAAAGTTTCCAAAAAATAGTAGGTTTTCAAAAATAGATAGTTTCCCGAAATAGTAATCTTCTATTTTGGGAATGAAATTTTAAAATAAACCTACGAACCTCAAATAATATCAAGCGTTGGATGTCTTGTCCAGGCTATGTCAGCTGTCGAAGCCCATTCAATTGTATTCATGGCCTTACAGTGTGAGGGTGTCTGCTTTTGCGTGGATAAGACGGTTTGTGATTCATAAATGTCATTGGGAGTCCCAGACATTAATGATTACATGACTGTATAGTCTGGTTTTCTTGACTAGGCCATCGGGAGTCCCGGGCCTTGAGACATCAGAGTGGATTGGGCCTCGGGCCCAGATTCACAACCAAGAGTTATATCACGGATATAATTAGCCGACAAAGGGCTTACCGATATAAGCTAAGGTTGGGTGATGGCCAGTGGCCCACTTTAATCTTAGTTATATGTGGATCTTGGAATCATTATATTCTATTGAGGGTAACTGATGTTATTGAATATAATGCATGATTAATCATATTAAATTTAATACGAGATTAATCATATTGAACATATTAACTAATAACCTTTTTATCTTATATATTTCAGCTATGACTACTACAAGCACACAAAACACATTCTCAATCCGGTCTGTTCTCGAGAAGGAGAAGCTGACTGGAACGAACTTCCTGACGTGGTCAAGGAACTTGAGGCTGGTCCTCAAGCAGGAGAAGAAGGATTATGTCCTTCGTGATCCTCTCCCCGAGAGGCCTGCTAACAATGCCGCCAGGACTCTGCATAATGCTTGGGAAAAGCATTCGTCAGATGAAAATGATGTGTATTGCCTTATGTTGGCGACAATGACTGCTGAGCTGCAAATGCAGTTCGAGAGTGTGTTGTCACCAATTGAGATAATGGCAAGCCTGAAATCGCTTTTTCAGGAGCAAGCAAGGACTGAGAGGTTTCAGACGGTTAAGAACCTCTTAGACTGTAAGTTGGCTGCAAATGCGGCAGTGAGTCCTCATGTCTTGAAGATGATGGGTTATCTCGATCATCTTCAGAAACTCGACTGCCCTATCAGCCAGGAACTTGCCTGCGACATCATTCTGCAGTCATTACCTGCAAGCTATGATCAGTTCATTCTGAACTTTAACATGCATGGCTTGAGTAAGACATTGCCTGAGCTTCACGGAATGCTCAAGACTGCAGAGCCCAACTTGAGGAAAACCGCCAAGGACCCCAATGTGCTTATGGTGAAAAAGGGCAAGGGGTTTAAGAAATCCTCTGCTAAGGATAAGGGAAAGGCCAAGGCTGTCCAAGTCGCGGACAAGGACACGCCAAAGCCCAAGCCCAAGTCCAAGGCTGGGCCAACTGACATATGCAGGTTCTGTAAAGAACCAGGGCATTGGAGGAGAGAATGTAAGAAATTCCAAGAAGGTCTAAAGGAATTGAAGAAGAAGACTCTCGAGACTTCTTCGACAGGTATTTTTGTTATAGAAGTTAATACAACTACTTCTGATAATACCTCATGGGTTATGGATACTGGTTGTGGGGCTCATATTTGTACTAATATGCAGGCCCTCAGCAACAGTAGAAGGCTGAAGCAAGGACAAGTGGAGCTACGAGTTGGGAATGGAGCAAAAGTTCCAGCACTAGCTGTAGGCACATACTTGTTGTCTTTACCTTCGGGATTGGTTTTAGAACTCAATAATTGTTATTTTGTACCTGCTATAAGCAGGAATATTATTTCAATTTCTTTGTTGGATTTGGAAGGTTATGATTTTTCAGTTAAGAATAAATTATGTTCCTTCAATCGCAACAATTTGTTCTATGGTTGTGCCCCTCTTACGAATGGGCTTTACATACTCGATCAATCCGCGCCAATTTATAACATTAATACCAAACGGTTCAAACCTAATGAGGAGAACCGAACGTTTCTATGGCATTGTCGTTTAGGGCACATCAGCGAGAAACGCATCAAGAGGCTCCATTCGAATGGACTTCTTGGCTCATTTGACTTTGAGTCATGTGAGAAATGCGAATCCTGCATGATGGGCAAAATGACACGGGCCCCCTTTAATAAACCTAACGAGAGGGCCAGTGACTTATTGGGCCTGATACACACTGATGTGTGTGGCCCAATGTCCACAAATGCAAGAGGAAACTATCAGTACTTCATTACTTTTACTGATGATTTCAGTAGGTATGGATATGTTTATTTGATGAAACATAAGTCTGAATCTTTTGAGAAGTTCAGAGAATTCCAAAATGAAGTACAGAACCAACTTGGCAAAAGCATTAAGGCTCTTCGGTCCGACCGAGGAGGAGAATACTTAAGCCAAGAATTCAGTGATCATCTAAGAGAGTGTGGGATCGTATCCCAACTCACTCCTCCCGGAACACCTCAATGGAATGGTGTGTCTGAGAGGAGAAATCGGACCTTATTGGATATGGTTCGATCTATGATGAGTCACACAGACCTTCCAATATCCCTTTGGGGATATGCTCTGCTAACAGCAGTGTTCACTCTAAATAGAGCGCCATCGAAAGCAGTAGCAAAGACACCATATGAATTATGGACTGGAGTGGCTCCAGTGCTGTCTTATCTTAGAATTTGGGGTTGTGAAGCCTATGTCAAGAGATTGATCTCAGACAAGCTTACACCAAAGTCTGATAAATGCTACTTCATTGGTTATCCGAAGGAAACCAAGGCTTATTACTTCTATCTACGTTCCGAGAACAAGATCTTTGTTGCCCGGGATTGTAACTTTCTTGAGAGAGAATTTCTCTCTAAGAAAGAAAGTGGGAGTAAGGTACTGCTTGAAGAAATTCAAGATGAACAGGATACTGCTCAACCTAATGAGGAAGAGCAGCAGGAGGACCTACAAGAAATTGTAGAGCCTGAACCTGTAGTACCTGAAGTTCGAAGATCCGGGAGGATCCGTCACGAACCCGAGAGATATCAAGGATTCCTCGTGACTAACTGTCATGATCTTTTGATCATTGATGGTGATGAACCATCGAACTTCAATCAAGCCATGATGGGCCCAGATTCCTCGAAGTGGCGCAAGGCCACTGATTCCGAAATGGACTCCATGTCGGTCAACCAAGTGTTTTCGTTGGTTGACTTACCCGCTGGTGTAAAAGCCATCGAGTGCAAATGGATCTTCAAGAAGAAGATTGACGTGGATGGAAATGTCCAGATTTATAAAGCCAGGTTGGTGGCAAAAGGTTTCAGACAAGTTCACGGTGTGGATTACGATGAAACCTATTCACCAGTGGCTATGATGAAATCTATTCGGATTCTACTAGCAACTGCAGCTTTTCATGATTATGAAATTTGGCAGATGGACGTGAAAACCGCCTTCCTGAATGGTATTCTGGAAGAGGATGTGTATATGACACAACTTGACGGTTACATAGATCCAAAGAATGCTAGGAAAGTATGCAAGCTTCATAAATCCATTTATGGATTGAAGCAAGCATCGAGGAGCTGGAATCTTCGTTTTGATGAAGCGATCAAGCAATTTGACTTCATCAGAAACGAAGAAGAACAATGCGTGTATAAGAAAACTAGTGGGAGCAAGATAGTATTTCTTATTCTGTATGTCGATGACATACTGCTTCTCGGAAACGACGTTCCAATGCTAAAGTCGGTAAAGGACTGGCTTGGAAGTTGTTTTTCCATGAAAGACATGGGTGAAGCCGCATACGTTCTTGGAATCAGGATCTACCGGGATAGATCTAGAAGGCTGATAGGCTTGTGTCAAGATTCATACATTGACAAAGTCCTACAAAGATTCAGCATGAAGGATTCCAAGAAGGGCTTCACGCCAATGGTACATGGCACAACGCTAAGCAAGAAGCAGAGCCCTACGACGGCTGCTGAGCTTGAGCGCATGAAGAATATTCCTTATGCATCTGCAATAGGATCTGTCATGTATGCCATGATCTGTACTCGTCCTGATGTTGCTTATGCATTGAGCATGACGAGTAGATACCAGTCAAATCCAGGTGAAAACCATTGGATTGCCGTCAAGAACATCCTGAAGTATCTAAGACATACTAAGGACAAGTTCTTGGTATACGGTGGAAGTGATGTGCTTAAAGTCAGTGGATTCACGGACGCAAGTTTCCAGACAGACCAAGATGATTTCCGGTCACAGTCCGGTTATATCTTTTGTCTGAATGGCGGTGCAATAAGTTGGAGAAGCTCCAAGCAAGACACCGTTGCTGATTCCACTACAGAAGCTGAATATATCGCCGCTTCAGAAGCTGCGAAGGAAGCTGTTTGGATACGAAAGTTCATTATTGAACTAGGTGTGATACCAGATGCGGCTGAGCCTCTGGCACTGCTTTGTGATAACAATGGTGCTATTGCTCAGGCAAAGGAACCAAGATCACACCAGAAATCCAAGCATGTTCTAAGAAGATTTCACTTGATACGTGACATCATAAATAGAAAGGAAGTCAAGATCAGCCGAGTTCAGACAGATGATAACGTCGCTGATCCGTTGACAAAGCCACTCCCAAGGCCTAAGCTCGAGTATCTGACTGAAGCTGTAGGCATTAGAAACATTGAAATGTAATCTAAATTTGAGTGGGAGTTTGAGGGCTTTATTTAGTTATTTGATATGTTCTTGTAAAACATTTTCTTATGTTTAATGAAATTATTATTTCAAGATTATTTTAACTGTGATGAAATAATCGTTCCAAAATGATATGAACCATTTTATAGGTCATCGAAGTAAGTGACTTGATCTTGAGTTATCAAAGTCATTTAGCTTGATCGTGAGACCCTATATTTGATAGATGGATTATATCATCCTGTCCCTAGTCGAAGGTTGTTGAAATTGGAACACCAACAACCGTGTGAGACTAGATTGGTATGTGACTTATGACAAAGTCTCAGTATGTCATAGATGCACGGCATCAAAGTCAGTACATAGGTGTATGTTGGGAACATACAACCGGACATGACCCGCTTATGAGAACTCTTCAGGATATTTATATCTGTGTCATAAGAGATTCTCACTACGACTATAGAGTATAGTCCTTAGACCTGAGTTCGCATGCATGTGACTGCACATGGACTGATGCACTTTGATCATTGTCTAACGCTGTCGTTCTGCGATAGTTATAAGGACCTTGTTTGGGTACATTATGAAATGAGTAGTTTACAGTGATGGAACAAGACGGAATTTGTCTCTCCAATATAAATGGAGTGAATATCTCTAGGCCAATCGGAGATTTGAATACTGGAAAATGCATGGCCATGCTCAAACGGACTGTCCCGAGTCGTTTGGATTGTCAGTATCGAATCAGAGTCCGATGAACAAGATTAGGCTTTATAAGGATGACACTAATCTTGCCTTATGACTAAATCGAGATATTGAGACAAAAGGATTATGAATACAGAGATTCCAGTATAAGTGGGAGATTGTTGGAATTGTGTCCAGTAATCTCGGTACTGTCTCTAGAAAGTAAGAGTATGTCAATGATCAGACATAAGTCATATAATACTGGGGGTCATGATGGCTTGCTAGAGTCCGCTCATGATCTATAAGTCTTGGACTTATTGCCTTTATTATATGATCCCATATGGGTCACACGCCTAAGCTAACAGGAAAATGTGTTGGAACGGCTTAGCAGAAGTACGGTAAAAGTGCCAGGCATTTGTCGTACTAAGAGAGAGATTAATGGGTATGATTAAATCCAAGGGATTTAATCAGATTGGTATTTGGGCCCAAAAGCCCAAAAGGAAATAGACAAGTTTTATAATTAAAACTTAAGTCTGATTTTTCCTCCTAACCCTAGCCCCCTGCGATTTTCCTCTCTCTCTCTGCGCCTCCCACAGCTTGGTCTAGCAGCCTCTCTTCCTGACGGTGTGCGTGTGTGAACCTCTGGAGGAGTTATCACTTGGTGACTCTCTGATCTCAGACCATACCTTCTCTTTCCGCTGCATAAACAGGTATAAGGTGAGATCCATAATGTTTCTATTCAAGAGAACCTAGATCCGCATGTTTAGGAACTGTTGAATCTGAGAATTGAATCAAGATTAACACCAAAACATCCATCAGATCGACATGGACCGTTAAACCGAACCGATTCAATTAGATTGAATCGGTTAATGAAATTTGATCCGGTTTGACCGGTTATCGAAGATCAGTTTAAATTATGTTGTGTCGACCGATGCCAATGGTTGGCGTCGATCGACACACCATTCGCAGAATCATTGGTTGGACCATAAATTTGCATATACCAGACCAAATTTAACCTTAAAGTTCTAGTTGAACCTAAAAATAATAAAACTGAATGTTTTAATTAAATTTATAACTTCTTGAATGTATATTGGATATACATCAAGATTAAAATAATTATTTTCCTCAACAAAATATCAAGTGATCTTGATGTCTTGCCCAATCATGTCTACTGTCAAGACTTGTGTCGTTTGTTGGATAGTCTTGGAGTCCTTGGTATCCACTGCAACATGAGTAAGGCAGGTGGTCATTGACAGACTTGCAGTGCGACTGTCAGTGATCACAAGACAGAAGAGATTGGTTTTACTTGACTGGGTTGTCAGAAGTTCTGGGCCCAGAGACATCAGAGTAGATTAGACATAGTTTGTCTCATCTACAACCAAGAGTTGTACTGGGTACAATTAGCAATGATTTGCTTACCTATATAACTAAAGTTTGGGTGATGGCGAGTTGCCCACTCAGATTTTGGTGAAGTATGGATCTTGGTTCATTGTATTCATCTGAGGAAACATAGTTTGAATACAATGCGAGTTTTCTTATTAGATAAGAATTCTCATTTCCTTGAGCATTATAACTAAACCTCTACCTCTTTTAATTACAGCTATGTCTGTCTCAACTCACATCAACACTTTCTCACTAAGATCCGTCCTTGAGAAGGACAAGTTAAATGGATCTAATTTCTTGGAATGGTATCGGAACCTGAGAATAGTTCTCAGGCCGGAGAACAAGGAATATGTCCTTGAAAGAGTTCTCACCGAGAGGCCACGTTCCAATGCCCCGCAGACAGAAAAGAATGCTTGGGATAAGCATTCAGCTGATGTCAAAGATGTTAATTGTCTAATGCTGGTGACTATGAACTCTGAGCTGCAGAAGCAATATGAGAACGTGATGTCACCCATTGAGATGATTAACAGCCTGAAAGCTTTGTTTCAGGAGCAAGCTCGCACAAAGAGATACCAGACGGTTAAATCTCTCATGGATTGCAAGCTGGCTAAGGATAGTCCAGTAAGTCCTCATGTCCTTAAAATGATGGGTTACATTGATAACCTGGGGAAAGTGGACTGTGCCATTAGCCAGGAGCTAGCCACTGACATGATTCTGCAGTCTTTGCCGTCGTGTTTTGATCAGTTCATCATGAACTACAACATGCAAAACATGACTAAGACATTGACTGAGTTGCACGGCAAGCTGAAGACAGCAGAGCCGAATCTCAAGAAGGCAACTCCCAGTGTACTGATGGTACAAGGGGGTAAAAGGTTTAAGAAACCTAAGAAGGATAAGGGAAAGGCCCAAGTTGTCCAGACTGAGAGTCAGGACAAGCCCAAGCCGAAGCCCAAATCCGGGCCTTCACCTGAGGATAAGTGCAACTACTGCAAGCAGTTAGGGCATTGGAAGAGAGACTGCAAGAAGTTCATGGAAGATTACAAGAAGCTGAAGAAGACGTATGATGCGTCTGACTCAGGTATTTATGTTATCGAACTTAATGTTATATCTTCTAGTTCTACTTCGTGGGTATTGGATACCGGCTGCGGTGCTCATATTTGTACTGATGTGCAGGCACTAAGAAACAGTAGAACGCTGAAGAAAGGACAAGTGGAGCTACGGGTCGGGAATGGAGCTAGGGTTGCTGCACTGGCCGTAGGCACTTACGATTTGTCTTTACCTTCGGGCATGGTTTTAGCTTTGAATAATTGCTACTTTGTACCTGCGATTAGCAGAAACATAATTTCAGTTTCCGTTTTGGATTTGGAAGGTTTTGATTTTGCTATTAAGAATAAAGTTTGTTCTTTTAATCGTGATGGTACGTATTATGGTAGCGCCCCATTAGATAATGGGTTATATGTTTTAAACCAAGAAATGCCTGTCTTTAACATAAATACAAAGCGGTTTAAGTCCAATGACGAAAACCCGACTTTCTTATGGCATTGTCGTTTGGGCCATATCAATGAGAAACGCATCCAAAGGCTCCATCAAAATGGGCTTCTGGGATCATTTGATTTTGAATCATGTGAGAAATGCGAATCTTGTTTGATGGGCAAAATGGCTAGAGCCCCTTTCAACAAACCAAATGAAAGGGCCGGTGATTTATTGGGCCTTGTTCATACTGATGTATGTGGGCCAATGAGTACTGTTGCCAGAGGAAATTACAAGTACTTCATTACCTTTAGTGATGATTTCAGTAGGTATGGCTATGTCTACTTGATGAGACACAAGTCAGAAACCTTTGATAGATTCAAGGAATTCAAGAATGAAGTACAGAACCAACTTGGCAAAAGTATTAAAGCTCTGCGATCGGATCGCGGAGGAGAATACTTGAGTCAAGAGTTCAGCGACTATCTGAGCGAGTGTGGAATTATTTCACAACTCACTCCTCCTGGAACACCCCAATGGAATGGAGTGTCAGAGAAGAGGAATCGAACCTTATTGGATATGGTTCGGTCTATGATGAGTCATTCAAATCTTCCATTATCCTTTTGGGGATACGCTCTAGAAACGTTTGCGTTTACACTAAATAGGGTGCCATCTAAATCAGTGGAAAAGACACCACATGAATTGTGGACTGGGAACATTCCTAGTCTGTCTTTCCTGAGGATTTGGGGATGTGAGGCTTATGTCAAACGTTTAATCTCTGACAAGCTCGCGCCCAAATCAGATAAATGCTACTTCGTTGGTTATCCTAGGGAAACCAAGGCATACTACTTTTACAACCAATCTAAAAACAAAGTATTTGTTGCTCGGGACTGTTCCTTTCTTGAGAGGGAGTTTCTCTCTAAGAAAAACAGTGGGAGTAAAGTACATCTTGAAGAAATTCGAGATGCACAGGAGACTGCTCAACCTGCTGAGGAAGAGCAGCAGTTGGATCCACAGAGTTCTGTGGAACGGCGCCTGTGGAGCCTGAAGTTCGCAGATCCGGAAGGATCCGTCACGAATCCGAGAGATACTATGGATTTCTCGTGACCAATTCTAATGATCTGATGATCATTGATAGTGACGAACCAGCGACCTTCGCGGAAGCAATGATGGGCCAGGACTCCGAAAAGTGGCTTGAAGCCTCTAAATCCGAAATGGGATCCATGTCAGAAAACCAAGTATGGTCCTTGGTCGATTTACCTAATGGTGCAAAAGCCATTGAGTGTAAATGGATCTTCAAGAAGAAGATTGACGTGGATGGCAATGTACAGATTTACAAAGCGAGGTTGGTGGCTAAAGATTTCAAGCAAATTCATGGTATTGACTATGATGAAACCTATTCCCCAGTCGCTATGCTTAAATCCATTCGGATTCTTCTAGCGATTGCAGCTCATTATGACTATGAGATTTGGCAGATGGATGTCAAAACCGCTTTCCTGAATGGTATTCTGGAAGAGGATGTGTATATGACACAGCCTGAAGGTTTTGTTGATCCTAAGAACGCTGGAAAGGTGTGCAAACTTCATAAATCCATTTATGGATTGAAGCAAGCATCACAGAGTTGGAATCTTCGTTTTGATGAAGCAGTAAAACAATTTGGTTTCATCAAGAACGAAGAGGAACCATGTGTTTACAAGAAGACTAGTGGGAGCAGAATTTCGTTTCTTGTACTGTATGTCGATGACATACTCCTCCTCGGTAATAACGTTCCGTTGCTTCAGTCAGTTAAGACTTGGCTCGGAAGTTGTTTTTCCATGAAATACATGGGAGAAGCCGCGTACATTCTTGGAATCAGAATCTACAGAGATAGAATGAATAGGATGATTGGATTGTGCCAGGACACTTATATTGATAAGGTGTTGCACAGATTCAGGATGCATGATTCCAAGAAGGGCTTCATACCGATGTCTCATGGCATTAGTCTCAGCAAGAAGCAGTGTCCGGTGACACATGCTGAGCGGTAGCGCATGAATAGGATTCCTTATGCTTCTGCAATAGGATCTATTATGTATGCCATACTCTGCACTCGTCCAGATGTAGCTTACGCGTTAAGCATGACGAGTAGATACCAATCTGATCCAGGTGAAGTTCACTGGACAGCTGTCAAGAATATTCTCAAGTATTTGAGACATACTAAGGATAAATTCCTGGTGTATGGAGGAAGTGAAGAACTTGTGGTGAATGGATTCACCGATGCGAGTTTTCAGACGGACATAGACGATTTCCGATCACAATCTGGATATGTCTTCTGTCTAAATGGCAGTGCAGTGAGCTGGAAGAGATCTAAGCAAAATATCATAGCTGATTCCACGACGGAAGATGAATATGTTGCTGCTTCTGAAGCGGCAAAGAAAGCTGTTTGGATCAAGAAGTTCATGACTGAACTTGGTGTGGTTCCTAGTATCTTGGAGCCAGTGGCTTTGTTTTGTGATAACAACGGAGCCATTGCTCAGGCGAAAGAACCCATGTCACACCAGAAGTCCAAACACGTAGAGAGGAGGTATCACCTGATTCGTGATATCGTCAATAGAGGTGATGTGAAGATCAGCCGAGTTCCGACGGACGAGAATGTCGCTGATCCTCTGACTAAGTCACTCCCAAGGCCTAAGCATGAGATTCATACGACTGCTGTAGGCATTAGAGATCTTAAGATGTAATCTTGATTCTAGTGGGAGTTTTAGTTTTATCTTAGTTATAATAAGATGCTCTTGTAAAACATTCTTTTGGATATATTTAATGAAATTTGATTTCAGCATTATTTATTGTGATCTAAATAATGGTCCCAAAATAAGTTTATGTCATATTATAGGTCATCAAGTTGAGGACTTGATCATGAAACCCTATAAATCATAGATGATATAAATTATGTTTTGTCCCTAGTCGAGGTTGTCAAAGTGGGACAATGGCAACCGCGAGAGACTAGATTGTGAGGTGACTGTTGGCTAAGTTTCATGGAGCCAATGATATGATTATCGCAGTCAGTCACATAGATATATGTTGGTGAACATATGATCGGACATGACCCGCTAATGAGAAGTCTATAAGATAGTTATATCTGTGTCATAAGAGGTTCTCATTACGACTATAGAGTATAGTCCTCAGACCTGAGTTCATCATGCTTTCTTGCATATGAATTGGTACACTTTGACTTTGTCAAACGTCGACCCGTAACTGGCGACTATAACGGCACTGTTCAAGTATATCATGAAGTGTGCGTTGAAATAGGGATGGAACAAGATGGGATTTGTCCCTCCTGATTAACGGGAGATAAATATCTCAGGGCCTATCGAATATTTAATACTGAGAAAAATGTGTGGCCGCACTCAAACGAACTGTAGTTCAGTTGTTTGTAATGTTCAGTATGAGATCAGGAGTTCGACAAACACGATGTTGGCTTAATAAGGATGACACCAATCTTGCCTTATGCCAAATCGAGATATAGAGACAAAAGGATTATAGTAATTGATGATTCCAGTACAAGTGGGAGATTGTTGGGATAGTGTCCTGAAATCACACTTGTACTCACTCCTGATGATAGTTGTGTGTCGAGATCAGACATTCGTATAATACTGGGCGGTTGCAATATTTTGCTAGAAGCCTCTTGCAATCTGTAAGTTGTAGACTTACTGCCAGTATTATATGATCCTATAGGTGAAGGAATTTCTAGCAGTTCTAATCAGGATTAGCAACCCTAGGTATAAATTCCAAGCCTAGGATCTAGGGTTCATGTAATTGAATCATTGGGATCTCAGAATTACCTGGTGATTAGCAGCGGAAGATTTGCAGATAATCGAGATCTAGAGCGCCTTAAATGCTGCGCCTCTACTGGTATCCACACGCACACAAACTGAACAGAAGGGATGCTAGTGCCTTTAGAGATCAAATCTCTCAAGAGGTTTCTCTTACCTTTCTGGTGGCTGTGAATTAGGTTAGATCGAGTTTAGGTCGACCATCTATCTTATATATGTCGACTTAAACCACAACGGAATTAACCAACGATTAAACCGAATTAATCTGGTAATCCGCGAGTTGTGTCGACCGACACACTCTTTGTGTCGATCGACACTGCCGATCTGTGTCGACCGACACACTTATTGTGTCGATCGACACTGCCCAGAAACTTGGTATTGAATGCATATCAAATATGCATTCACCCGATCATTACATTAATGATCAACCTCATATACAACGTCCAATTTGCTTAGGTGTGTGACCCTGTAGGATCATATAACACTAGCAATGAGTTCTAAACTCATTGATCATAAGTGGCTTCTAGCAAAGCATTATGACTGCCCAGTGTCATATGATTGTCTCATCTCGACAACACGACTTTCACTTGGAGTAAGTACAATAGATTTCAGGACATTCCCAACAATCTCCCACTTGTACTGGAATCATCTATTCCTTCAATCCCTTCGTCACTATATCTCGATTTGGCATAAGGCAAGATCGGTGTCACCCTTATTTAGCCAAGATCTTGTTCATCGAACTCCGATTTATACTGACAAGACAAACGACTGACAATCACCTCGTTTGAGTGTGGCCACACATTTCTCAGTATCAAATATTCGATGGGCCCTGAGATATTTATCTCCTGTTATATAGGAGGGACAAATCCCATCTTGTTCCATCCCTGTTTCTTCACACACTTCATGATACGCCCAATCAATGCCTTTATAATCACCAGTTACGGCTGACGTTTGACAAGGTTAAAGCGGACCAATTCACATGTAAGAAAACATGATGAACTCAGGTCTAAGGACTATACTCTATAGTCGTAATGAAAACTCTCATGACACTTATATAACTATCTCGTAGAGTTCTCATCAGTGGGTCATGTCCGATCCTGTGTTCTCCAACACATATCTATGTGATTGACTTTAATACTCTTATTAATGACTCCATGAAACTTAGTCATCAGTCACCTCACATACTAGTCTCACGTGGTTGTTAATGTCCCACTTTAACAACCTTGACCAGGGACCAACATAATTTATGTCATTTATTATCTATAGGGTTTCATGATAAAGTCACATACTTGATGACCTATAAAATGTCATAAATTACTTTGGGACTATTATTTAATAACCATTATTAAATAATACAGATGTCAGATTTCAATAACATAATCAAATTATGTTTATACGAACATCATATCATAACTAAAATTAATAACAACGACTCCCACTAAAATTAAGATCACATCTTAAGACATCTAATGCCTTTAGCAGTAGCCTGACCCTCATTCGCCCTTGCTCAGCGTGTGTCGAAAGACACTGCGTCTTGCTAAGAGTAATACCAAGAGTCATTTGCACGAAGCCTTTCTTGGAATCCTGCATACTGGACCTGTGCAAGGCCTTATCACCATAAGTATCTTGACACAATCCAATTAGCTTATCCAACCTATCTCTATATATTCTTATTCCAAGAATGTATACGGTTTCTCCCATAATTTTATCGAAAAACAACTTTCGAGTCAAGTCTTAACAGACTGAAAGAATGGAACTTCATTTCCGAGAAGTAGTATGTTATCAACATACAATACTAGAAATGCAACTGCGCTCCCACTAGTCTCTTGTAAACATACGGTTCCTCTTCGTTCCTGACGAAGTCAAACCTTTTGACTGCTTCATCAAAACGAAGATTCCAACTCCGAGATGCTTGCTTCAGTCCATAAATGGACCGATGAAGCTTGCATATCTTCCTAGCTTCATTAATTTCAATGAAAACTTTAGGTAGTGTCACGTACACATCCCTTTCCAGAATTCCATTAAGGAAAACTGTTTTCACATCCATCTGCTAGATCTCATAACCATTATGAGTGGCGATTGCTAGGAGAATCCGGATGGACATAAGCATGGTGTCTGGGATTAGGTTTCTTCACAGTCAATACCATGAATTTACTTGAAACCTTTTTCCACCAACCCAGCTTTGTACATCTGAATACAACCATCCATGTCAACTTTTCTTCTTGAAAATCTATTTACACTCTATGGCTTTTGCACCATCGGGTAAATCGACCAAAGTCCACACTTGGTTCTGTGACATGGATCCCATTTCGGATTCAGCGGCTTTCAGCCATTTTTCGGAGTCAAGGCCCATCATTGCTTCTTCAAAATTCGCAGGCCCGTCACATTCAATGATCAATGGATCACAGCAATTGGTTACGAGAAATCCACATTTCTCGGGTTTGTGACGGATCCTTTCGGATCTGCGAGCTTCAGTTTTGTGTAAAAGTCGTGCACATATCTCATATGTATACTTTTACCACGACCTAATTAACCAAGATTCAAACCGTGGTTAATTAAGTCATAAACCAAAATATTTTGGTTCGCGATCTGTGTCGATCGATACAACTTTTGCGTCGATCGACACTTCTTCAGAAACTCGCATTTGAATGTATATCGAATATACATTCACCAGATCCTTGCAAACCTCAGGCACCACAGTTGCAAGTTCTACAACTCTTTGTAGATCCAACTGCTGCTCTTCCTCATCAGGTTGAGCAGTCTCCTGTGATTTTCGAATTTCTTCGAGTTTGTACTTTACTCCCACTGTTCTTCTTGGAAAGAAAATCTTTTTCAAGAAAACATGGTTCCGAGGAACAAACAGTTTGTTCTCGGACTGGTTGTAAAAGTAACATGCCTTGGTTTCGTTAGGAAAACCAATGAAGTAGCACCTATCGGATTTTGAGTGTGAGCTTATCAGAGATTAAACGTTTTATATATAAGCCTCGCAACTCCAAATCACCATGATGGATAAATCAGAAACATTTCCATTCCACATCTCATGTGGTATCTCTGTAACTGATTTTGATGGAACTCTATTTATTGTAAATGCAGACGTTCCTAGAGCGTATTCTTAGAAGGATAATAGAAGATCTAAGTGACTCATCATTGATCGAACCATATCTAATAAAGTCCGATTCAGGAGGAGTGAATTGTGAAACACTTTCACAATCTCTCAGATGATCACTAAATTCTTGACTTAAGTATTCACCTCCATGATCTCATCGTAGAGCTTTAATACTTTTGCCAAATTGATTCTGTACTTCATTCTGGAGCTCTTTGAACTTTTCAAAAGATTCTGATTTATGTCTTATTAATAAGACACAACTGTACCTACTGAAAATATCAGTAAAGGTAATGAAGTACTGAAATTTTGCTCTAGCACTAGTGCTCATCGGCCCATATACATCCGTATGTATAAAGCCCAATAAGCCTTTGGCCCTTTCATTTTGTTCGTTCGCAACCTGTATCGACCGACGCACCGTTTGTGTCGATCGATACTACCTTTGTTGAAAGGGGCCTTCGTCATTTTACCCGATAAACAAGATTCACTTTACTCATTATGATTCATAATCAGATGAGCCCAAAAGCCCATCACTATGGAGCTTCTAAATCTATTTCTCTTTTATGTAGCCCAAAACGACAATGCCTGAGAGAAGTTTGATTCGTATCATTTGACTCGAATCTCTTGGTATTAATGTTATAGTTAGGCACATTCTGGTTTAGAACATAAAGTCCATTCTCTAATGGATTGCTACTATAAAATATATCATTGTAATCAAATGAATAACACTTATTCTTAATTTGAAAACTAATATCCTTCCATATCCAAACAAGGATTAGAAATAATCTGTCTGCTCATAGCAGGTACATAGTAGCAGTTTTAAGTTCAAAAACATGCCATAAAGAAAACAAATGAAATACTCCTACGGCTAATGCAGCAACTCTAGGATTAGCAACCCTAGGTATAAATTCCAAGCCTAGGATCTAGTGTTCATGTAATTGAATCATTGGAATCTCAGAATTACCTGGTGATTAGCAGCGGAAGATTTGCAGATAATCGAGATCTAGAGCGCCTCAAATGCTGCGCCTCTACTGGTATCCACACGCACACAAACTGAACAGAAGGGATGCTAGTGCCTTTAGAGATCAAATCTCTCAAGAGGTTTCTCTTACCTTTCTGGTGGCTGTGAATTAGGTTAGATCGAGTTTAGGTCGACCATATATCTTATATATGTCGACTTAAACCACAACGGAATTAACCAACGATTAAACCGAATTAATCTGGTAATCCGCGAGTTGTGTCGACCGACACACTCTTTGTGTCGATCGACACTGCCGATCTGTGTCGACCGACACACTTATTGTGTCGATCGACACTGCCCAGAAACTTGGTATTGAATGCATATCAAATATGCATTCACCCGATCATTACATTAATGATCAACCTCATATACAACGTCCAGTTTGCTTAGGTGTGTGACCCTGTAGGATCATATAACACTAGCAATGAGTTCTAAACTCATTGATCATAAGTGGCTTCTAGCAAAGCATTATGACTGCCCAGTGTCATATGATTGTCTCATCTCGACAACACGACTTTCACTTGGAGTAAGTACAATAGATTTCAGGACATTCCCAACAATAGGGTCACACACCTAAGCAAACTGGAAGCTACGACATGGGAATGATCATTATGGTAATGATCATATTAATGTGTATTGGATACACATTATTATCGATAAAATGGTGTTGTGTCGATCGACACAGCTTGTGTGTCGGTCGACACAATTCGGGTTTTCGGAAAGGCTTTTCGAAATATGACTTAATTAAGTCTGGCCCGTTAATTGTGTTTTAGGTTGAATAAAACACTTGAAAGTGTCGACCTAAATTGTGAGCCGTCGCGTTTTTCTCAGGCAGAAGAGCAGAAACACCAGAAACAGAGGATTCCCATTGATCTGGCACTAGCATCCCGTTTCCAGCTTGTGTGCGTGTGTATCTAGTAGAGGCAAGGCATCTGCGTTGCTCCACTGATCTCGTTCACCATTTCATTCCGCTGCCAGTTCAAGGTAAGAACGAGGTTGGTTGAATTTTAATATATCAAACCCTAGATCCTAGGAGATCCAACAGTAATCAATCAGCTCTTTAGCTTTCTCTGGAGATTTAGTGTTGAAGTTTTCATTGCTGGCAGCATCCAAAGGAAACTGATACCACAAATCAACACCTCTGAAGAAAATGCCCAACAGTTGTACCTCATAGAAACCATGATGAGGGGAATCTCTCTGGTAGATCGTAAACCTCATCCACACATCTTTCAAAGGCTCTGTAGGTTCCTGTTTGAACTATAGAAGATCATCTCTCCGCTGATCAGATCTAGTATCATCATAAAAGTCTCTAAGAAACTTCCTCTTAACTGCATCCCAAGCAGTAAGATCCCAGGTTCAATCTGCTTCAGCCAATTTGCAGTTTCTCCTCCAAGAGAGTGCAAGAAAAGCTTATAGTGCAGGAAGTTATAGCTCACTCCATTATGCTTCATTCCAATAACCAAATACTCAAACGTCTCTATATGATCCATAGGGTGCTCATGTGGGTGTCCATGAAAGAGGTGATGTCCCACAAGCGTATAATAAGAAGTCTTTAGCTCAAAATTATTCCTCTGAATGGGAGGAGGTACAATCGCAAACCTGTTAGCATATAACTCATCAAGTGTGTTGTAATCAGCAAGTGTCCTCCAAACTAGTGCATCAAGTTGTGCATTAAGTGGTACTTCAACCCATGGGATTCCTTGTCCACCTGTGCCTCCCTCCTGAGCTTCTGCAACAGGATCAACAATCTGTTGTTCAACTACAAGGATGACAATAACATTACCATCAGCCTCAACTCTATGTCCCTGATCATTATATGGTCTGTTCTGCAAATCCCTCAGAACACCTTCTGCATCTCGAACCATAATCACAACATTTGGATTCATCATTTTTACTGTTCTCTGAGCTTTCCTGTTCGTTCTTTATAACCTTGCAAGTTCCTCATGTTTGAGATTCACGAGTTCCTTTTCCGGATTACTTCTAGTTGCACGATTAGGCATGCACTAACTATTTACGGCTCAAGCGTCGATCAATGCACATGTCCGCAATGATCGATTCAGTTCGTGGGTGCGTCGATCGATTCAATAAAGTGTCATTCGATGCACGTCGTCTTCTCGCAAACCTGAAACACGCAAAGACAGAACAAAAACAGAAAAATATTAGTAACCAAAACAAAAAATGAAAAGCCTAGTCTAAACTCTAAACGCAAATCTATAGAAGACTCAAAAGAGTCCCCGGCAACGACGCCAAAAAACTTGATATGCTCAAAGTTTAATCCTATAGTTACACTATAAGTGCACAGACGTGACTTTAGTATATAGGG
This sequence comes from Orychophragmus violaceus, assembly GCA_030180135.1. Classification (NCBI taxonomy): domain Eukaryota; kingdom Viridiplantae; phylum Streptophyta; class Magnoliopsida; order Brassicales; family Brassicaceae; genus Orychophragmus; species Orychophragmus violaceus. Next base: position 83,351,164 of record CM058232.1, on the reverse strand, counting down.
GTCGAATCCACATAGACTCAAGAATCTTACGATAGATTGTAAAGTGTCGAATTAAGCTAAGTGAAGCAGATAATAAGCAGTAAACAATGCAGAAAGTAAAGCAGACGGTTTGTAAATCAAGAAAGCGAAGCGTCAGGTCAAGGGAGTTCTCAGGAAATCATGACTACATGCAAATCAATCAATCGTGATCGAATGAAGAACGGTTCTAGAACTAATCACAAATGTATAACAGACCAACTTTCGTTGTGAATCATAACTATATCAAGCAACCAATAAAACCAACATTCGTTGCAAGTTCTAGAGTTCTAAACATGCATTAATCTTAGGTTCGTTCATTCACAATTTCCCTAAGCCAAATTTCTTTGCGAAATAGATAAATTTCTCATCTAGGTTCTTTTGAGCTAATTAACCAACTGTCGTTGCAAAAATCAACCTAACATCAATAATCTTGGTAGCTAATTCAGATTAAGCATTAAGATCAACCCTAGACGAAGAACTAAAAAGTATGAATTCCTATATATTAATTAACCTAATATTCCATGAGAATCCCTAAACCTAACTGGAGAACTACTCAGACATGGCAGTTGAAACACAAGACATGATGAATAAAAATCCAAATAACGTAAAAGGGATAGAGAAACAGGGTTCAAAATCTCTTCTCTCTCGAGTACAAGACCAGCTCCAAAATCTCTCAATCTCTGATAAGTAAATCAGAGCCTAAACAATGGCTTAAAAACCCTAATATAATAATATAAACACGTTTTTGGTTTCTTTGTAATGATGAGAAACTTCTGGGCCAAACTGCAATTTTCACAAATCTTCATTAAACCGGCGAGACACATCTGATCCGCATTTGTGTTGATCGATGCCATAGCTGTGTCGATCGACACTGAGCTCTAATATCACCTATGATTTCTTCTTCCTTAAACGAATGCTCCAAACAGCTCCAGAATGCGCCATAATATCCCAATATGCTCCAAACCTACCTAAAACTGTAAAACACTTGTAAGGACTCCAAAACCCAATAAAAGACTCGATAATAAAGACATATATATATTGTCAAAAACCCTAAAAATCATAATACCTCATGGATCTTCCACAAAATTATGCCATATTCATTGTTTTGGCTGCATTTAACTGGTATCCCACAATTCACAAGAACCACATCTCCACTGATAGAGTGAGATTAATCTACAAATTGTCCCATGAAATACGATTTGACTTTGGGAAGCTTGTGTATCGCCAAGTTCTGAGTGTCGCTACTATTTAAAAGAAGAATAGTTGATGGTTGAACTTCTCGCAGATCAACTCTGGTTTTCTTGAAATGCAGCATCCTCCTTGTATCTTTTCTGGTGAAAAATTGAACAGTCCGGTTCAATACAAAAAGGATCCAAGAAACGGTGAAGCTTTTGTTAAGAAAGAAGCAGAACGAAGGAAAGGAAGCTGCCTAAGGGAAATGCAAGATCTCCCTATCCTCTGCATCAGCTGCTCGCTTTGTATCCTTTGGTTCCACACTTGTTGATCAAGTGGAAGTGATGTAGCTTGGCACAATGCGGATGCCAACCTGCTCTGTTGTAACTCCAGTATCTACTCAGAATACTCTCCTGGACATTGCAGAAGGTCTTCAAAACCTGACTGACATGGTGTTTCATCTCCGAGACATGACTCAAGGTAAGTCTTCTATATTTCTGTTCCTGATTGTTCTAATGATGTTGTGTGTTTTTAACTTGTGGGCTCTCAAGCATGGGGATAAAAGGGTAAGTCCATTGAGGAAGAAGACTATGATGAAGATAAAAAAACAAGAGGAAGAGTCTCCTGGAGGAGATGATGAGTCTGATAATGTGACCTTGAGTGGTTAGGCATTAGTTTATGGTCGAGGGACTGAGTGGGGTTTTGTTTTTGGCACTAGGTTGCTTTGGTCACGAAATCTAGAATTCTGGGGAGTAGGATCAGTTTTTAATTTTCTTTTTGAACTTGTTTAGCATCTTTCTCTTTTGGTTGAACTTATGACTTGTTTTAATGATAAGCCATTTCATATTGATCCTTAACTCATGTTTTTAAGTTCACAATCAGAATTTTGTGCTTCGGTTATGTGCTTGTTTGTGAGTTTTTAATAAGAGATACATGAGAGGCACACAATGTAAAAAAGGGGAAACTGAAGATGCAGCGAACTAAATCAGGAGTTACGACATCATCTTACTCAATCAAGGCGTAGAACAAGGTGAAAGTAGAGTAGCCTTGGAGCTGTCTTGGAGCTGACTTGGAGCTGAAGTTTACTAAGTCTTAGGATGCTTGTAGCTGATTAGAACAAGGTGAAAGTAGAGTAGTTGAGCTGGAAGAACATCTTAAAGAAGATACACACAAAGATATTACTTGAAGAAGATTTAGGAAAATGTATATTTTCCTAAATAATTGACATGCATCAATATGGAAATATTCTTTGGGTTGTTAGAAAAACTGTAAAAGATCATATTCTGTATAAATAGGTTTGATAGAGCTTCTGTGAAGGTTACGCCTTTTGAGAAATAAATTGCAATTAATAAGAGTTTGAGATTTCTTGTAAGGAGAATCAAATACGAGTGTTAATGGTGAATCTGAGTGGTTCTGAGATCAAATGTAGATCGAAAAGATGGAGAAACAAAGTTGTTTAGGTGAAACTTGTATGTGGCCTTGTAATAAAAGTTTTGAAAAGACCAACAAGAGTGGCTCAGTTAGTAAATGTCATTTAGCAGCTTTCCACCAACCTGAGTTCGATTCTTATTGAAAATAATCTTCTCTCCAAAGAAAAATTAATTTAACATGGTTATGACTCATTTTAGAGAATGTACGGGCGAGAACCTTCTAATCATTAAAGAAAAAAAATTGAAAAGACAACTCTGTATTACATTATGTATTAAATAGATTTTGCTTTTTTCATGCTGTTTCCGTCTCCAAAATGTTAGGGGTACGTGAGACAGCTGCATATAAACATACCCCTTATGACTAATCTTTCCACTGAAAATGTCCTTTGTGGGTGGTTCTTCATTGTGAATGTCCTCAAGAACACTAATTAAGTCGTACATAAAATTTTAAAATCGAAACAAAAATTTGATTTACATGAGATTCAAGTGACTATTTATTATGCTCAAATCATCATTTGAACTCATCACGTTGTTTGACCAAAAAAAGAACTCATCACGTTGAACATCAAAGGAAATATGTTTTCGTATCATTTATTAAACGGAAGGATATAGAAGTGCATGGAAATCACATCAATTACATACCTACGGTAGAAGGAGGGTCAGGTGACACCGTAAAAATAGTGGGAAAAAAATTAATAGCTTTTTTTGTCAACTTATAAAGTTTTATTAAGTGGCGCCAATTGGGACAAACTATTATAGAGGAAAGTGCATGAGTACAAGATTTAAAACCGAAAACGGGTTTTAATAGAAATGGGCCTAAAGACACGATCGGAAGCAAGATGAGGGCATGTGGCCCTAATGACCCTTGTGAAGCGTTCCACGTGTCACCCAATCTCGAGCACCACCATGCACCATCGTCACCGGAAGATTTTCTCCGATTCCAGCACCGAAGCTTGAATCCCATACCAAACACCATACTTTGCCGATCATCATCCCGTCTTAACGAAATTGTCGGAGAAGACACGCATCAAGGCTCATGGGGCTCCATCGCCGGCCGGCCCAAATCTACTGACACAACCTATTTTCCATCGAGCATAAAGCTCACCATAGCCTTGCCGCGAATTACGAGGATGGGGACAAGGCAGATAAATATGTTAATCCATGCAAGCGCAAAGAGACAAGATTAGCCGGAGATTAAAACGGTTGTCCAGCAAAACTAGCACCACCCGATGAGATCTAAACTCGCCAGACAAGGAGAAACGGATGACCAGGCCTGGCCCAAGTGGGTAGGGCAGAGGGGCAATGGCCCAAGGGCCTGTGTGCAGATTGAAAAATTTTAGAGAAAAACTGGGTCCAATTATTTTGTTTTTCCTTTTATTTTAGTCTTTAAGGTCCAAAACTAAAAAAGTCTCATTGTTTTTTAGTTTTAAAAGACCTTAAAACAGAAGAAAAAAAATTCTCTTGTTTTTAATGTTAAGGGCCCAAAAAAATTTCCCCCATTTTTCTTTAGATTTAGGAGGTCTAAATTTTTTTCTGCCCTAGGGACTTCAAAAGGTTTGGGCCGGGGCTGTGGATGACGATGGAAATCCGAAGTCACCATCATCGAAATATTATACAACCAAAACAGAATCCGGCATAGAACCGGAAGGACGGATCCGACATGAAATCGGAAGTTATTACCACACACAAAAGGGAGATATAATACAACCCTAAGACAAAAGTAACCCGGTCACCGGCGCGACGCCGATGACCGGAAACGGAGGAAAGAAAACCAGAAATCTAAGTCTTAGAGAGAAGAAAGAGACCGAGATGTATATTCATTTCCTTTTCAAATTAGTAACTAAATTTTCCCAGTTTCTTTGGCCAATTGGTTATAAGCATTACATATATACAAGTTCTAATGACCCTTATAACATTGTTGCGATAATTCTTGTTTCCTTTTCTTCTCTCAAAAATTACTTCTCTTTCACAAATATTTATGGGGGAATTGTAAAAATACCCTCAAAATTGATTTAAATAAAAATGTACCGTCGAAATTGAATCAAATGCAAAACTGTCTTTTCGGCCTAAGGAAACTATCGCGAAGCCCTTACGACTAATAAAAAAACGGGAAACACAATTACCATTATAACCTTCACCTGTGTCAAACTTTTATAGAGGTCTGATAAGTTAGATTCTAGTAGAAGTCTAAATGACTTTATCAGACTTCTAAGAGAATTCTGATACAGAATAAATTAGTAAATTTAAATTTTAAAATTATATAAAATATTTTTCCAAAACTTTTATATACATAAATTAAATATATACAATTTAGTATTATATAAATTAAAATTTGGTAAAATTGAGTCAAATTAAATAATGTTAGTAAATTAATCAAATTATAGTAAAAATAGTAAAAAAAAAATATTTTGTTAAAAATAATTATACATAAATTAAGACGGTTATGAAGTATATAAATGATATTTCATAAATTTGAATCAGATTATAAATATATAAAGTAGTAGAATAGTTTCTAAACCTTAGAACATGCTTTGTAATGGAACATGGTGGAACATTTACATATAACTTACATATAACTTTAGGATTAGATTCATGGTTTACTAAATTCACATTTGAAAAAATTATATTTTCATATGTATATTAACGAATTTGATGTTTTTAGGTGTTTTTTAAAATATTTTTTACTGTTAAGTGATAAATATTAGATTTAAGATTTCTCACACTTTTCAGAGAAGTCTTAATTTTGGGGTTTCAGAGACTTCCGAGAGAAGTCTGAGAAGTATTTAACTTGAGAAATTAAATAACAAATAATACTTTTAACCAAATATATCTTAAATGGTTAAATTTGACTAAATTTTAAGTAATTTTAATTTACATATGTCCAAAATTCTTATTTTTAATTTACGTATCAAAAATTGTATCAAATTAGTTTTTTATAATTTTTTAATTTAAATTTTCAACTTAAATTTAACCATTTAAAGTATATTTGGTTCAAAACACCATGTAGTTTCATCTGTGTTTGACATATAAAGTTGAATATCATATTTTTATTTGTAGGGTTAGACTGAGAGTTTGTGAATTTTCATCCATATTGTTACATTTGCATATGATGGTTAGGTTATGACTATATTAAATGAGTTTGATGTTTTTTATTAGTTTTCTATATAATATGATGATATTTAAGTAGTAATTAGTAGATTTATGGTATCTCAGACTTCTATGTTAATCTGATCTACGTACATGATTTGTCTGACTTACCGAACAAGTCTGACTAAACTTGACCAAATAAGTTACCATATTTGGGAATTTACCCTCATATATAAACGAAAGTTACCAACATTAGTTTGTAAAAGTCATTATCAAATTTCTCTCTCTAAAACGGAACACATTCTCTCTCTAAACACTCTAAAATCTCTAAAAACTCTCCAGAAACCCTCCTCGCTACTGCCACCGACACCGCCACTGCCGTCGTCATCTTCTTCATTCTTGTAATTATCTCTCGTTTTTCGTCTCTCTGATCAATCTTTACACCACCGTCGTCATCTTCTAATCTCTTCTTTCTACAAATTTTTTAGATCTATACGAAAGAAGTCATTTTTCTATGTACTTTGTCTATATCTGAACAAAAATGTAGGTTTTTATATATTTCTCATTTTAGATCCATACGGTTTTGAGTCCGAGTCATTCCCTTTTTATATGTACTTTGTCTAGATCTGAATAAAAATATAGATTTTATATATCTCTCATTTTTGATTCATACGGTTTTGAGTCCGAGTTATCCCCTTTTTCATATGTCCTTTCTCATATCTAAACAAACATATGATTTTTTTTTTATTTTTTTTTTCCCGTCTAGATCTAAACGCTATTCCTTAGTCTGGATCTTTTGTCAAACAAAAGATCTAGGTATAATACGAATTTTGATGCTTGGTTGGAGACTTCTATGCTACTAATGTCTTCATACACTCAATAATAAGTTTGAAATTTACTTGTTCTGAAGTAGACTCTATTAGGAGTCTGAAATTGGATTTGTTTTGAATTAGACTCTATCAGAAGTCTAAAAATGGATTTGTTTTGAATTAGACTCTACTAGAAGTATGAAATTAGACTATGTTTACAATTGTTTTATAGTACACATGATGGGGCGGTTCAGTTACCTTCCAACGTCAAGTAGTAGTTCATACTCAAGTATCAATTCCACGGTTCGACAACGATCTGAATCATGCAATTGATTCCCCAAGAAATGTTTCTACGGTCTGGACCCTGTCATGCAAACATCCACTACTGCCGATAATCCGGGAAGAAGATTCTTTGGATGTTGTAACTGGGATGTAATTGCCTCTCTCTGTTATGTAGCCAATTTTTTTTTTTTTTTTTACTTATTCGAGCTTATATTTTATTCGAGCTTATATTTGGAATCCGAATATGATTGTATATTTAAAATGTGGTTGTATATGATGGTGGCTACCATATAATGAAGTGGTGGGATGAGGCTATGATGGAGGAGTTTATATGATGGTGGACCAACATGGTGAACAAATTGATTACATCTTCCTTTATTATGCTGAAATTGAGTGTGTTACCACCTTGCACGATGACCTCAAGATAGCGCAGGCAGAGATAGCTCAATTAAAGGAGTTGTTGACTGAGAAGCCATCTAACCAGACAAAGCGTGGCATCAAGTATGAGTATTTGATGTTTGATGGTGCTATTATTATCGTCCTGATCATCTTGAGGGCATTTGGTCTCTTTTAATATGCTAGTCCCATGTATCCAACTACAATTTTATGTAATATAAGACGAAATTGTCCTCTTTGTAATTTGAGTCATCATCCAATTTCATTATGCGAATTGTCCTCTTTTGAAGCTACTAAAATACTCGGTCGCCAGACTTCATATGAAGTCTGAATAATAAATACTACATTGTTCAGACTTCAAATGAAGTCTTAATAATAAATAATATGTTTTCAGACTTTTAATGGTATCTGAATAATAAATATTAAAACTATCAGACTGCATATGAAGTCTGAATTAAAACTATGTTGCCAGACTTGTTGGGAATGTCCTGAAATCTATTGTACTTGCTCTAAGTGAAAGTCGTATAGTCGAGATGAGACAATCACATAACACTAGGTAGTCATAACGCTTTGCTAGAAGCCACTTATGATCAATGAGTTGAGAACTCATTGCTAGTGTTATATGATCCTACAGGGTCACACACCTAAGCAAACTGGGCGTTAAAGACGAGGTTGTTCATTAATGTAATGATCCAGAGAATGCATATTTGATATGCATTCGATATCAATATTCTGGGGCAGTGTCGATCGTTGCACATAGTGCATCGATCGATGCAACTCGCGGATTAACCAGATTAATACGGTTTAATCGTTGGTTAATTCCGTTGTGGTTTAAGCCGACATATATAAGATATATGATCGACCTAAACTCGATTCTAACCTAATTCACAGCCACCAGAACATAGAAAGAAACTTCTCTGGAGATTAGATCTCTGTAAGGCACTAGCATCCCTGCGGTCCAGTTTGTGTGCGTGTGGATACCAGTAGAGGCGCATCATTTGAGGCGCTTCGTGATCTCGATTATCTGCTAATACTTCCGCTGCAAATCAACAGGTAAATCTGAGATCCCATAGATTCAATTACTTGAACCTTAGATACTAGGCTCGGAATTCAGACTAGGGTTGCTAATCCTGATTAGAACTGCTAGAAATTCCTTCAGTGGTATCAGAGCTTTAGGGTTCCATTGAATCTGTAGCATGTTGATTAGATTAGTGGAATCTGAATCTGTGTATGGTTGATACAAACTTGCTAAAATTCGTTTTCATGAAAACCTAGTTTAGGGTTCTGTTTGAAAACGATTTAGGGTCTTTTCGCATGGTGTCGATCGATGCCAATCTGGCATCGATCGACACAGGGCGAAAACCCGAATAAAATATAGGGTTTTTTGCATGGTGTCGATCGTTGCCAATCCGGCATCGATCGGCACAGGGCGAAAACCCGAATAAAACTCAGTTTTTGCCTAGTGTCGATCGATACAAATGTTGTGTCGGTCGACCCAAACCTCGCGAGATTGATGAATCGGTTCAATTGGATTGGACCGGTTATCGAGCTTGGTTAAAGATGGTCGAAATCTGTGAATGGTTTAATTGCGATTGGTTTGATTAGGTTGGCATCGACCGATGCTAATGTAGCATCGATCGATGCTGACCGGTATTCAAAACCGGATCAATTGGATTGATCGGTTATCGCGGATTGCTTTTGGTTATCCTGTATCGATCGACACTATAGTAGTGTCGGTCGACACCAGACTTGTTGATTAGGTTATTGAACCTGAAATCACAGAACCGAAGCAAGGTGAATCAATTAATTATAAGAATTAAAACATAATAAAACTGAACGTTTTAAATGATTCCGTTCCTCAATCAAATATCAAGTGACATGTGATGTCTTTCCAATCTTGTCAACTGTCAAGACCCATTTAATTGTGCGATAGACTTGCAGTGCAAGATGTCCACGATTTCATGAGTAAGACAGAGGTAATCGTGTTGATGGACTTGCAGTGCAAGACGTCAACAATTACATGACTGAAAAGATTGGTTTACTTGACTGAGCCATCAAAATCGTTTTGGGCTCAGAGACATCAGGGTGATTGCACATAAGATGTCAATCCACAACCAAGAGTTATATTGGATATAACTAGCAAAGTTGTTGCTTACCTAGATAGCTAAACTTGAGTGATAGCCAGTGGCTCACTTGAATTTAGTGAAGTATGGGTCTTGGATCATTATATTCATTTGAGGAAACATTGTTTGAATATAATGCGAGTTTTCTTAAAAGTTAAGATTTCTCATTTCTTGAACATCATAACTAAACCTTTTCCTTTCTTTGTTCTCAGCTATGACTAACACTCATAATAAATCTTTCTCCCTGCGATCCGTCCTTGAGAAGGACAAGTTAAATGGATCGAATTTTCTCGAATGGTATCGGAACTTGAGAATTGTTCTCAAGCAGGAGAAAAGGGACTATGTCCTGGAAACTGTTCTCCCTGAAAAACCCAGAGCCAATGCTGCACATGCAGAAAGGAGTGCTTGGGATAAGCATTCCAATGATGTGGTCGATGTGAATTGTCTCATGTTGGCTACCATGAACTCGGACTTGCAGAAGCAATACGAGAACGTGGAGTCGCCAGTGGAGATGATTACTAGCCTGAAAAGCATGTTTCAGGAGCAAGCACGAACTGAGAGATACCAGACGGTTAAATCTCTTATTGAATGCAAGCTACCAAAGGACAGTCCGGTCAGTCCTCATGTCATTAAGATGATGGGTTATATTGATAACCTGGGGAGACTGGATTGTCCCATTAGCCAAGAGTTGGCTACTGACATCATTCTGCAGTCACTGCCGTCAAGTTATGATCAGTTTGTTATGAACTATAACATGAACAACTTGACGAAGACGTTGACTGAACTGCATGGCATGCTCAAGACAGCTGAGCCTAATATCAAGAAGGGCACTCCTAATGTACTTATGGTACAAGGGGGTAAGAAGTTTAAGAAACTTGGCAAAGGCAAGGGAAAGGGCAAAGCAGTCCAGGTTGAGAACCAGGACACGCCTGCGCCAGCCCCGAAGCCCAAGCCAGGCCCATCTGAGACTGATAAGTGCCATTACTGTAAAGAGCCTGGGCATTGGAAGAGAAATTGCAACAAATTCTTGGAAGAGAAGAAAAAGAAGAAGAAGACTTTCGAGACTTCATCTTCAGGTATTTATGTTATAGAAGTAAATGTTACTACTTCTGGTTCTACTTCTTGGGTATTGGATACCGGCTGTGGTGCTCATATTTGTACAAATATGCAGGGCCTAAGCAACAGTAGGAAGTTGGAAAGGGGACAAGTGGACCTGCGCGTGGGGAATGGAGCAAGAGTTGCTGCATTAGCCGTAGGAACATATAACTTGTCTTTACCTTCTGGTTTGGTTTTAAAGCTTAATAATTGCTACTATGTACCTGCTATAAGCAGAAATATTATTTCCATTCCTATTTTGGATGTTAAAGGATATCAGTTTTCAATTAAGAATAAATGTTGTTCTTTTGATTACAATGATATATTTTATGGTAGCAGCCCATTAGAGAATGGGCTTTATGTTTTAAACCAGACTGCACCAATCTATAACATTAACACCAAGAGATTCAAATCAAATGACACGAATCAGACTTTTCTTTGGCATTGTCGTTTGGGCCACATAAACGAGAAACGGATCCAAAAGCTCCATAGTGATGGGCTTCTGGGCTCATTTGATTATGAATCATGTGAGAAATGTGAATCTTGTTTACTGGGCAAAATGACTAAGGCCCCTTTCAACAAATCAAATGAAAGGGCCAGTGACCTATTGGGACTTATACATACGGATGTGTGCGGCCCAATGAGCACAAGTGCCAGAGGAAATTTTCGATACTTCATTACCTTCACTGATGATTTCAGCAGGTATGGCTATGTCTATCTAATGAGACACAAGTCGGAATCCTTTGAAAAGTTCAAAGAGTTCCAAAATGAAGTACAGAATCAACTTGGTAAAAGTATTAAGGCTCTACGATTAGATCGTGGAGGAGAATACTTAAGCCAAGAATTCAGTGATCATTTAAGAGATTGTGGAATTGTTTCACAACTCACTCCTCCTGGAACACCACAATGGAATGGCGTGTCTGAGAGGAGGAATCGGACTTTATTAGATATTGTTCGATCAATGATGAGTCTCTCAACTCTTCCATTATCCTTTTGGGGATACGCTTTAGAAACGTCTGCGTTTACACTTAATAGGGTTCCGTCAAAATCAGTTGCAAAGACACCACATGAGATGTGGACTGGAAATGTTCCGAGTTTGTCTTTCCTGAAGATTTGGGGTTGCGAAGCTTATGTCAAGCGATTAATTACAGATAAGCTCGAACCCAAATCTGATAAATGCTATTTCGTTGGTTATCCTAAGGAAACCAAGGCATACTACTTTTACAACCAATCCGAGAACAAAGTGTTTGTTGCTCGGAACTGCGTCTTTCTTGAGAGAGAATTTCTTTCCAAGAGAAACGTGGGAGTAAAGTACAACTCGAAGAAGTTCGAGAACCGCAGGAAAATGCTCAACCCGTAGAGGAAGAGCAACAGTTGGATCTACAAAGAGTTGTAGAGACGGCACCTGTGGAGCCTGAAATTCGCCGATCCGAAAGGATCCGTCACGAACCCGAGAGATATGGATTTCTCGTAACCAATTGTCATGATTTGTTGATCATTGACAGTGACGAGCCAGCGAATTTTGAAGAAGCGATGATGAGCCCTGACTCCGAAAAGTGGCTGAAAGCCGCTGAATCCGAAATGGGATCCATGTCACAGAACCAAGTATGGACTTTGGTTGATTTACCCGATGGTGCAAGACCCATTGAGTGTAAATGGATTTTCAAGAAGAAAATTGATGTGGATGGAAATATTCAGATATATAAAGCAAGGCTAGTGGCAAAAGGTTTCAAACAAATTCATGGTATTGACTATGAAGAAACCTATTCACCTGTCACCATGCTTAAATCCATTCGGATTCTCCTAGCAACAGCTGCTCATTATGATTATGAGATCTGGCAGATGGACGTGAAAACAGCTTTCCTTAATGGAATTCTGGAAGAGGATGTGTACATGACACAACCCGAAGGTTTCATCGATCCAAATGCAGCTAGGAAAGTATGCAAACTTCATCGATCCATTTATGGATTGAAGCAAGCATCTCGGAGTTGGAATCTTCGTTTTGATGAAGCAGTCAAAAAGTTTGATTTCATCAGAAGCGAAGAAGAACCATGTGTTTACAAGAAGACTAGTGGGAGCGCGGTTGCATTTCTCGTGTTGTATGTAGATGACATACTTCTTCTCGGAAATGACGTTCCGTTGTTACAGTCTGTTAAGACTTGGCTCGGAAGTTGTTTTTCAATGAAAGACATGGGAGAAGCCGCGTATATTCTTGGAATAAGAATCTATAGAGATAGATTAAACAAGTTGATTGGACTGTGTCAAGACACTTATATCGATAAAGTCTTACACAGGTTCAGAATGCAAGATTCCAAGAAGGGCTTCATACCAATGTCTTATGGCATAAGTCTCAGCAAGAAGCAGTGTCCTGAGACACCTGCTGAGCGAGATCGCATGAGTCGGATTCCCTATGCCTCGGCGTTGGGATCCATCATGTATGCCATTCTCTGTACTCGTCCAGATGTTGCTTGTGCTTTAAGCATGACGAGTAGATACCAATCGGATCCAGGTGAAAGTCACTGGACAGCAGTCAAGGATATTCTGAAGTATTTGAGAAATACTAAGGATAAATTCTTGGTGTATGGAGGAAGTGATGAGCTGGTAGTAAGTGGTTACACAGACGCAAGTTTTCAGACAGACAAAGATGATTTCCGATCGCAATCTGGTTACATCTTCTGCCTGAATGGCGGTGCAGTCAGCTGGAAGAGTTCCAAGCATGACACTGTAGCAGATTCCACAACTGAAGCTGAGTACCTCACTGCTTCTGAAGCGGCAAAGGAGGTTGTTTGGATCAAGAAGTTCATCACTGAACTTGGTGTGATTCCTAGCATTTCTGAGCCAGTGGCTTTGTATTGTGACAACAATGGAGCCATTGCGCAAGCAAAGGAACCTAGATCACACCAGAAATCCAAACACATAGAAAGGCGATATCACCTTATCCGTGATATTGTGAATAGAGGAGATGTGAAGATCAGCAGAGTCCCGACTGATGAGAACGTAGCTGATCCGCTGACCAAGCCCCTCCCAAGGCCTAAACATGAGTTTCACACTGTTGCTGTAGGCATTAGATTTTTTAAGATATGATCTTGTTTTCAGTGGGAGTCATATTTGGTTTTTAGTTATGACTTGATGTTCGAAAAACATAATTTAGTTATGTTATATTAATGAAATTGTTTCAGCATTATTTAATTGTGAATAATTAAATATATATTGTCCCAAAGTAATTTATGACATTTTATAGGTCATCAAGTATGTGACTAGATCATGAAACCCTATAAGAAACAAATGACATAAATTATAAATGGTCCCTAGTCGAGGATGTTAAAATGGGACACTAACAACCACGTGAGACTAGTATGTGAGGTGACTGATGACTATGTTTCATGGAGTCATTTAATAAGTGTATTAAAGTCAATCACATAGATATGTGTTAGAGAACACATGATCGGACTTGACCCGTTAATGAGAACTCTACAAGATGTTATATGAGTGTCATAAGAGTTTCTCATTGCGACTAAAGAGAGTAGTCCTTAGACCTGAGTTCATCATGTCCTCTCTTATATGGATTGGTTCGTCTTGACTTTGTCAAACGTCAGCTGTAACTGGTGATCATAAAGACACTGATTAGGCGTATCATGAAATATAAAAGAGACATGGATGGAACAAGATGGGATTTGTACCTCCTATATAACAGGAGTTAAATATCTCTGGGCCTATCGAAGATTTGATACTAGAAATGCGTGGCCGCGCTCAAACGAGGTGATTGTCAGTCGTTTGTTTTATCAGTACAAATCGGGATTCGATAAACGTGATCTGGCTTAATAAGGATGACACAGTTCTTGCCTTATGCTAGATTGAGATATAGCTACAAAGGGATTAAAGGAATAGATGATTCCAGTACAAGTGGGAGATTGTTGGGAATCTCCTGAAATCTATTGTACTTGCTCTAAGTGAAAGTCGTATAGTCGAGATGAGACAATCACATAACACTAGGTAGTCATAACGCTTTGCTAGAAGCCACTTATGATCAATGAGTTGAGAACTCATTTCTAGTGTTATATGATCCTACAGGGTCACACACCTAAGCAAACTGGGCGTTAAAGACGAGGTTGATCATTAATGTAATGATCCAGAGAATGCATATTTGATATGCATTCGATATAAATATTCTGGGGCAGTGTCGATCGTTGCACATAGTGCATCGATCGATGCAACTCGCGGATTAACCAGATTAATACGGTTTAATCGTTGGTTAATTCCGTTGTGGTTTAAGCCGACATATATAAGATATATGGTCGACCTAAACTCGATTCTAACCTAATTCACAGCCACCAGAACATAGAAAGAAACTTCTCTGGAGATTAGATCTCTGTAAGGCACTAGCATCCCTGCGGTCCAGTTTGTGTGCGTGTGGATACCAGTAGAGGCGCAGCATTTGAGGCGCTTCGTGATCTCGATTATCTGCTAATACTTCCGCTGCAAATCAACAGGTAAATCTGAGATCCCATAGATTCAATTACTTGAACCTTAGATCCTAGGCTCGGAATTCAGACTAGGGTTGCTAATCCTGATTAGAACTGCTAGAAATTCCTTCAAGACTACATATGATGTCTGACAATGTTAAAATGCGCGAGAGTTAAAAAAATTTGTAAACTACGCGAGAAATGCGCACGAGTTATATAAAAGGGAGACAAAAAATATGCGACATTTACGTCTGTGGTAAAACCGTCACATGTGGTAAAACCGTCTCGTTTTAACTGCCACTTATGACCCACATATAAATAGAATTTTATATCCTTTTTTACAGTTTGCAAGGAAGGATAAAAAAAAACCTATTATCTCTAGAAGCCACTAAACCGACATCTTCAACTTGTTCTGGGTATCGTTTCCAGATCTGGTTTCTCTCTTCTCCGCCACTGACCTTCGACGGTAAGATTCATCGAATCCTCCTTTCGTCAATAAACTTAGGATAACTATTAGTAGCCAGACGGCTAATGCTGTCTGATTATAGTCCTCAGACTACAAATGGAGTCTTACTTTTTCTCGTACTTGCGTTGAGCTTTTGTTTGTTCTAAATTCCAGATCCCGATCTTGTTTCTCTCTTCTCCTCCGTCGTTTTCCTTCGATGGTAAGATTTACCGACTCTCTTTTCGCCAGTATACTTAAAATAGCTATTAGTTGCTAGACAACATATGGTGTCTGACTGTATTACTCAGACTGATAATGGCGTCTGGATATTCGTTATGGAGTCTTACTTTTTTGGAACGTTGTTGCGCTGATCTTTCATTTTTATAAATTCAGATCTGATTTCTCTCTCCTCCGCTGTTGTCCTACGACAGTAAGATTCATCGACTCTTCTGTTCGTCTATATACTTAGCATAACTATTAGTAGCTGATATGTCAAAGTTTATTCCTTATTCTACTGCAAGTGCACAGTTATGTGAATGTAGTATTCAGGGTATTGTATCCACAAGGACTCAAGATTCACGAGATAGACTATATGCTTTCAAACTTAGCTAAATCAATCGGATGACACTAAGGAATGTCGGTCGACACTGTTGTCTGCAACTTGTTCTTCACGATTCTAACACACAAAAACCAGAAAAATCAAAAGACTCAAGAACAAAAAACAAAAAGAAAAGAAAACTGACCTAACAGTGGGTTGCCTCCCACTCAGCGCTCGTTTAACGTTAATAGCTTGACTATATTGCGATCAGGTAGTGGGTGGATCAGCCAGATGGACAATGTCGCCTTTTGGGATTGTGGCTTTCGCCCAATAGTGTTTCTTTTGCCCATTGACTGTGAACTCCTCGCCTTTGGAATTCATCAAGATAACAGCTCCGTGTGGTCTAGCTTCTTTGGCGGTGAATGGTCCTGACCAACGAGAACGTGACATGTTAAGAAACATTGTTAAGCGAGAGTTATAGAGGAGTACCTGATCATTGGGTTCGAAGTTACGTGAGACGATCTTCTTATCATGATACGCCTTTGTACGCTCCTTGAACAACTTTGAGTTGTCATAGGCATGATGGCGAATTTCATCTAACTCATTAAGCTGTATCAAACGCCTCTCAGCTGCAGGCTTGAGATCAAAGTTCATCTGTTTGACAGCCCATCTAGCCTTGTGCTCGAGCTCAACTGGAAGGTGACAAGATTTCCCATAGAGTAAATGAAATGGTGTAGTCCCAAGTGGCGTCTTGAACACAGTCTTGTAGGACCACAATGCATTATCCAGCTTAACAGACCAGTCCTTCCTAGTCTTCCCCACTGTTTTCTCCAGAATCTTCTTGATTTGTCGGTTTGAAACCTCAACCTGTTCACTAGTCTGAGGGTGATATGGAGTAGCCACACGATGATTAACACCATGCTTCTTAAGCAACTTCTCAAAGACCTTGTTGATTAAGTGTGAACCGCCATCACTTATCACAATCCTAGGCACTCCAAATCTGGGGTAGATGATAGTCTTAAACAACTTAAGAACTACCGAAGAGTCATTGGTCGGACTAGCAAGCGCTTCAACCCACTTAGAGATGTAGTCCACAACAACCAAGATATAATTGTTCCCATAAGAACATGGAAACGGTCCCATGAAATCGATGCCCCATCATTCAAAGACTTCAACCTCGAGGATGAAGTTTTGTGGCATCTCATGTCTCATGCTAATCTTCCCCCTCCTCTGACACACATCACACTGCGAGACAAACAACTAAGCATCCTTGAACATCATAGCCACCAGAAGCATGCTTGAAGAACCTTGGACACTGTCTTCAACGTAGCAAAGTGTCCGGTGTACTCAGAACAATGGCAGTGGTACAACACATTATCAACTTCAGCCTCTGCAATGCAAGGTCTATAGATACCATCAGAGCAGTGCTTGTACAAATAAGGTTCATCCCAATAATAGCGCCTGACTTCCCTAAGGAATTTCTTATTGGCATAACCTTTAAACACTTCAGGCTCATCCTCTGAACCAAGGTAGTTGGCTATATCAGCGTACCAAGGTCTTGTAGAGAGAGAACCTTGGGCGGTTGCAGCTATGAACATGTCAGATTGATCATCCAGAACAGCTTCCTACATTCGCCACTGGTGTCGACCGAACCTAGTGTTGGTGTAGATCGACATCGTCCCCAATCGGCCAAGCGATGTCGGGCTTTATCGATTATCGTCCGCTGTTTCGAGTGGAGTGTCGACCGACATGAACTGAATGTCGACCGACACTTGCCTTGAAACCCATGTAGAAGGCAGTGAACTCGCAGAAACTGCCTGATCCTGTCTCAACCTTATATATGTTCTCCTCTGTTAGAAAATAATCTATAGGAACGTCCTCATCGATCCTGATCCGTGACAGATGGTCAGCAACACCATTTTCCACTTCTTTCTTATCTCTCACCTCTATGTCAAATTCTTGGACAAACAAAATCCATCTCAGCAGCCTTGGCTTAGCATCTTTCTTCTGCATCAGATACTTAAGCGCAGAATGGTCAGTGTGCACAACTACTTTAGAGCCAATCAGATATGGGCGGAACTTCTCAAATGAAGACACAACTGCTAGCAACTCCTTCTCAGTTGTTTCATAATTTCTCTGTGCATCATCAAGAGTTCTACTAGCATAGTAGATGCCATGGAGCTTCTTATCCTTTTTCTTACCAAGCACAACTCCAACTGCATAATCACTAGAATCACACATCACCTCGAAAGGCAGATCCCAGTTTGGAGGTTGTATAATTGGATAAGGAATCAAAGCTTGCTTCAGCTCCTGGAATGCAACATGACACTCATTTGTGAACTCAAACTTCACATCCTTGCAGAGAAGTGCAGTGAGTGGTCTAGCTATCTTACTGAAGTCTTTAATAAACCTCCTATAAAATCCAGCATGCCCAAGAAAACTCTGTTGGATCTCCTAGGATCTAGGATTTGATATATTGAAATTCAACCAACCTCGTTCTTACCTTGAACTGGCAGCGGAATGAAATGGTGAACGAGATCAGTGGAGCAACGCAGGTGCCTTGCCTCTACCAGATACACACGCACACAAGCTGGAAACGGGATGCTAGTGCCGGATCAAAGGGAATCCTCTGTTTCTGGTGTTTCTGCTCTTCTCACTGAGAAAAAAACGACGGCTCACGTTTTAGGTCGACTCTTTCAAGTGTTTTATTCAACCTAAAACACAATTAACGGGCCAGACTTAATTAAGTCATATTTCGAAAAGCCTTTCCGAAAACCCGAACTGTGTCGACCGACACACAAGATGTGTCGATCGACACAACACCATTTTATCGATAATAATGTGTATCCAATATACATTAATATGATCATTACCATAATGATCATTCCCATGTCGTAGCTTCCAGTTTGCTTAGGTGTGTGACCCTATAGGATCATATAATACTGGCAGTAAGTCTACAACTTACAGATTGCAAGAGGCTTCTAGCAAAACATTGCAACCGCCCAGTATTATACGAATGTCTGATCTCGACACACAACTATCATCAGGAGTGAGTACAAGTGTGATTTCAGGACACTATCCCAACAATCTCCCACTTGTACTGGAATCATCAATTCCTATAATCCTTTTGTCTCTATATCTCGATTTGGCATAAGGCAAGATTTGTGTCATCCTTATTAAGCCAACATCGTGTTTATCGAACTCCTGATCTCATACTGAACATTACAAACAACTGAACTACAGTTCGTTTGAGTGCGGCCATACATTTTTCTCAGTATTAAATCTTCGATAGGCCCTGAGATATTTATCTCCCGTTAATCAGGAGGGACAAATCCCATCTTGTTCCATCCCTATTTCAACGCACACTTCATGATATACTTGAACAGTGCCGTTATAGTCGCCAGTTACGGGTCGACGTTTGACAAAGTCAAAGTGTACCAATTCATATGCAAGAAAGCATGATGAACTCAGGTCTGAGGACTATACTCTATAGTCGTAATGAGAACCTCTTATGACACAGATATAACTATCTTGTAGACTTCTCATTAGCGGGTCATGTCCGATCATATGTTCACCAACATATATCTATGTGACTGACTGCGATAATCATATCATTGGCTCCATGAAACTTAGCCAACAGTCACCTCACAATCTAGTCTCTCGCGGTTGCCATTGTCCCACTTTGACAACCTCGACTAGGGACAAAACATAATTTATATCATCTATGATTTATAGGGTTTCATGATCAAGTCCTCAACTTGATGACCTATAATATGACATAAACTTATTTTGGGACCATTATTTAGATCACAATAAATAATGCTGAAATCAAATTTCATTAAACATATCCAAAAGAATGTTTTATAAGAGCATCTTATTATAACTAAGATAAAACTAAAACTCCCACTAGAATCAAGATTACATCTTAAGATCTCTAATGCCTACAGCAGTCGTATGAATCTCATGCTTAGGCCTTGGGAGTGACTTAGTCAAAGGATCAGCGACATTCTTGTCCGTCGGAACTCGGCTGATCTTCACATCACCTCTATTGACGATATCACGAATCAGGTGATACCTCCTCTCTACGTGTTTGGACTTCTGGTGTGACCTGGGTTCTTTCGCCTGAGCAATGGCTCCATTGTTATCACAAAACAAAGCCACTGGCTCCAAGATACTAGGAACCACACCAAGTTTAGTCATGAACTTCTTGATCCAAACAGCTTCCTTTGCCGCTTCAGAAGCAGCAACATATTCAGCTTCCGTCGTGGAATCAGCTACGGTATTCTGCTTAGATCTCTTCCAGCTCACTGCACCGCCATTTAGACAGAAGACATATCCATATTATGATCGGAAATCATCTATGTCCGTCTGAAAACTCGCATCGGTGAATCCATTCACCACAAGTTCTTCACTTCCTCCATACACCAGGAATTTATCCTTAGTATGTCTCAAATACTTGAGAATATTCTTGACAGCAGTCCAGTGAACTTCACCTGGATCAGATTGGTATCTACTCGTCATGCTTAACGCGTAAGCTACATCTGGACGAGTGCAGAGCATGGCATACATAATAGATCCTATTGCAGAAGCATAAGGAATCCTATTCATGCGCTCCCGCTCAGCATGTGTCACCGGACACTGCTTCTTGCTGAGACTAATGCCATGAGACATCGGTATGAAGCCCTTCTTGGAATCATGCATCCTAAATCTGTGCAACACCTTATCAATATAAGTATCCTGGCACAATCCAATCATCCTATTCATTCTATCTCTGTAGATTCTGATTCCAAGAATGTACGCGGCTTCTCCCATGTCTTTCATGGAAAAACAACTTCCGAGCCAAGTCTTAACTGACTGAAGCAACGGAACGTCATTACCGAGGAGGAGTATGTCATCGACATACAGTACAAGAAACGAAATTCTGCTCCCACTAGTCTTCTTGTAAACACATGGTTCCTCTTCGTTCTTGATGAAACCAAATTGTTTTACTGCTTCATCAAAACGAAGATTCCAACTCCGTGATGCTTACTTCAATCCAGAAATGGATTTATGAAGTTTGCACACCTTTCCAGCGTTCTTAGGATCAACAAAACCTTCAGGCTGTGTCATATACACATCCTCTTCCAGAATACCATTCAGGAAAGCGGTTTTGACATCCATCTGCCAAATCTCATAGTCATAATGAGCTGCAATCGCTAGAAGAATCCGAATGGATTTAAGCATAGCGACTGGGGAATAGGTTTCATCATAGTCAATACCATGAATTTGCTTGAAACCTTTAGCCACCAACCTCGCTTTGTAAATCTGTACATTGCCATCCACGTCAATCTTCTTCTTGAAGATCCATTTACACTCAATGGCTTTTGCACCATTAGGTAAATCGACCAAGGACCATACTTGATTTTCTGACATGGATCCCATTTCGGATTTAGAGGCTCCAAGCCACTTTTCGGAGTCCGGGCCCATCTTTGCTTCCGCAAAGGTCGCTGGTTCGTCACTATCAATGATCATCAGATCATTAGAATTGGTCACGAGAAATCCATAGTATCTCTCGGGTTCGTGACGGATCCTTCCGGATCTGCGAACTTCAGGCTCCACAGGCGCCGTTCCACAGAACTCTGTGGATCCAACTGCTGCTCTTCCTCAGCAGGTTGAGCAGTCTCCTGTGCATCTCGAATTTCTTCAAGATGTACTTTACTCCCACTGTTTTTCTTAGAGAGAAACTCCCTCTCAAGAAAGGAACAGTCCCGAGCAACAAATACTTTGTTTTCCGACTGGTTGTAAAAGTAGTATGCCTTGGTTTCCCTAGGATAACCAACGAAGTAGCATTTATCTGATTTGGGCGCGAGCTTGTCAGAGATTAAACGTTTGACATAAGCCTCACATCCCCAAATCCTCAGGAAAGACAGACTAGGAATGTTCCCAGTCCACAATTCATGTGGTGTCTTTTCCACTGATTTAGATGGCACCCTATTTAGTGTAAACGCAAACGTTTCTAGAGCGTATCCCCAAAAGGATAATGGAAGATTTGAATGACTCATCATAGACCGAACCATATCCAATAAGGTTCAATTCCTCCTCTCTGACACTCCATTCCATTGGGGTGTTCCAGGAGGAGTGAGTTGTGAAATAATTCCACACTCGCTCAGATAGTCGCTGAACTCTTGACTCAAGTATTCTCCTCCGCGATCCGATCACAGAGCTTTAATACTTTTGCCAAGTTGGTTTCGTACTTCATTCTTGAATTCCTTGAATCTATCAAAGGATTCTGACTTGTGTATCATCAAGTAGACATAGCCATACCTACTGAAATCATCAGTAAAGGTAATGAAGTACTTGTAATTTCATCTGGCAACAGTACTCATTGGCCCACATACATCAGTATGAACAAGGCCCAATAAATCACCGGCCCTTTCATTTGGTTTGTTGAAAGGGGCTCTAGCCATTTTGCCCATCAAACAAGATTCGTATTTCTCACATGATTCAAAATCAAATGATCCCAGAAGCCCATTTCGATGGAGCCTTTGGATGCGTTTCTCATTGATATGGCCCAAACGACAATGCCATAAGAAAGTCGGGTTTTCGTCATTCGACTTAAACCGCTTTGTATTTATGTTAAAGATAGGCATTTCTTGGTTTAAAACATATAATCCATTATCTAATGGGGCGCTACCATAATACGTACCATCAGGATTAAAAGAACAAACTTTATTCTTAACAGCAAAATCAAAACCTTCCAAATCCAAAACGGAAACTGAAATTATGTTTCTGCTAATCGCATGTACAAAGTAGCAATTATTCAAAGCTAAACCATGCCCGAAGGTAAAGACAAATCGTAAGTGCCTACGGCCAGTGCAGCAACCCTAGCTCCATTCCCGACCCGTAGCTCCACTTGTCCTTTCTTCAGCGTTCTACTGTTTCTTAGTGCCTGCACATCAGTACAAATATGAGCACCGCAGCCGGTATCCAATACCCACGAAGTAGAACTAGAAGACATAACATTAAGTTCGATAACATAAATACCTGAGTCAGACGCATCATACGTATTCTTCAGCTTCTTGTAATCTTCCATGAACTTCTTGCAGTCTCTCTTCCAATGCCCTAACTGCTTGCAGTAGTTGCACTTATCCTCAGGAGAAGGCCCGGATTTGGGCTTCGGCTTGGGCTTGTCCTGACTCTCAGTCTGGACAACTTGAGCCTTTCCCTTATCCTTCTTAGGTTTCTTAAACCTTTTACCCCCTTGTACCATCAGTACACTGGGAGTTGCCTTCTTGAGATTCGGCTCTGCTGTCTTCAGCATGCCGTGCAACTCAGTCAATGTCTTAGTCATGTTTTGCATGTTGTAGTTCATGATGAACTGATCAAAACACGACGGCAAAGACTGCAGAATCATGTCAGTGGCTAGCTCCTGGCTAATGGCACAATCCAGTTTCCCCAGGTTATCAATGTAACCCATCATTTTAAGGACATGAGGACTTACTGGACTATCCTTAGCCAGCTTGTAATCCATGAGAGATTTAACCATCTGGTATCTCTCTGTGCGAGCTTGCTCCTGAAACAAAGCTTTCAGGCTGTTAATCATCTCAATGGGTGACATCACGTTCTCATATTGCTTATGCAGCTCAGAGTTCATAGTCACCAGCATTAGACAATTAACATCTTTGACATCAGCTGAATGCTTATCCCAAGCATTCTTTTCTGTCTGCGGGGCATTGGAACGTGGCCTCTCAGTGAGAACTCTTTCAAGGACATATTCCTTGTTCTCCTGCCTGAGAACTATTCTCAGGTTCCGATACCATTCCAAGAAATTAGATCCATTTAACTTGTCCTTCTCAAGGACGGATCTTAGTGAGAAAGTATTGATGTGAGTTGAGACAGACATAGCTGTAATTAAAAGAGGTAGAGGTTTAGTTATAATGCTCAAGGAAATGAGAATTCTTATCTAATAAGAAAACTCGCATTGTATTCAAACTATGTTTCCTCAGATGAATACAATGAACCAAGATCCATACTTCACCAAAATCTGAGTGGGCATCTCGCCATCACCCAAACTTTAGTTATATAGGTAAGCAAATCATTGCTAATTGTACCCAGTACAACTCTTGGTTGTAGATGAGACAAACTATGTCTAATCTACTCTGATGTCTCTGGGCCCAGAACTTCTGACAGCCTAGTTAAGTAAAATCAATCTCTTCTGTCTTGTGATCACTGACAGTCGCACTGCAAGTCTGTCAATGACCACCTGCCTTACTCATGTTGCAGTGGATACCAAGGACTCCAAGACTATCCAAAAAACGACACAAGTCTTGACAGTAGACAAGATTGGGCAAGACATCAAGATCACTTGATATTTTGTTGAGGAAAATAATTATTTTAATCTTGATGTATATCCAATATACATTCAAGAAGTTATAAATTTAATTAAAACATTCAGTTTTATTAAGTTTAGGTTCAACTAGAACTTTAAGGTTAAATTTGGTCTGGTATATGCAAATTTATGGTCCAACCAATGATTCTGCGAATGGTGTGTTGATCGACGCCAACCATTGGCATCGGTCGACACAACATAATTTAAACCGGTCTTCGATAACCGGTCAAACCGGATCGAATTTCATTAACCGATTCAATCTAATTGAACCGGTTTGGTTTAACGATCCATGTCGATCGTCACACAACTCTGTGTCGATCGACATTACCAAACCAGAACCAAAATGGTTAATTAAAATTAACCGAGCGAGATAATCGATTCAATCCAATTGAACCGATCTATCTAATCGCTTTGCCTGTGTCGACCGACACACCCAGTGTATCGATCGACACAGCAGGAATACGGGTACTCGATCTCAGATCGAAACCCTAAAATTATTTACGAGTTTTCGCTCTGTGTCGACCGACACACACTTTGTGTCGATCGACACTCTGCGACAAACCCTAAATATTTTACGCGTTATCGCGGCGTGTCGACCGACACACGCTTTGTGTCGATCGACACAGTGCGTTTTCAACAATTCATCGTTTTTAACAGGAACAAAAACCGAGAATAAAACTTTGAAAACACAATTTAGCATGCAATGATCAATTCAATAAACTCAGTTTTCGAATTAATTGCATCAGATTCAATAGTCTAAACCCTAACAACGCTCTGATACCACTATTGGATCTCCTAGGATCTAGGGTTTGATATATTGAAATTCAACCAACCTCGTTCTTACCTTGAACTGGCAGCGGAATGAAATGGTGAACGAGATCAGTGGAGCAACGCAGGTGCCTTGCCTCTACCAGATACACACGCACACAAGCTGGAAACGGGATGCTAGTGCCGGATCAAAGGGAATCCTCTGTTTCTGGTGTTTCTGCTCTTCTCACTGAGAAAAAAAACGACGGCTCACGTTTTAGGTCGACTCTTTCAAGTGTTTTATTCAACATAAAACACAATTAACAGGCCAGACTTAATTAAGTCATATTTCGAAAAGCCTTTCCGAAAACCCGAACTGTGTCGACCGACACACAAGCTGTGTCGATCGACACAACACCATTTTATCGATAATAATGTGTATCCAATACACATTAATATGATCATTACCATAATGATCATTCCCATGTCGTAGCTTCCAGTTTGCTTAGGTGTGTGACCCTATAGGATCATATAATACTGGCAGTAAGTCTACAACTTACAGATTGCAAGAGGCTTCTAGCAAAACATTGCAACCGCCCAGTATTATACGAATGTCTGATCTCGACACACAACTATCATCAGGAGTGAGTACAAGTGTGATTTCAGGACACTATCCCAACAAAATCCTCACTCCTTTGACTGAATTTGGCGCCTGTAGCCCTGTCATCACCTCAATCTTAGCTTGGTCCACTTCAATCCCTGCCTCAGATACTCTGTGTCCAAGTACAATGTCATCTCTAACCATAAAATGACATTTCTCCCAATTCAAAACCAGGTGCTTTTCCTCACACCTAGCTAGAACCTTGCACAGATTATCCAGACAAGCATGGTAGGATGGTCCATAGACAGAAAAGTCATCCATGAAGACCTTCATAAAGTCCTCTATCATGTCTGTGAAGATAGACATCATGCACCTCTGGAATGTCGCAGGGGCATTACACAGTCCAAAGAGCATTCTACGGTATGAAAATGTGCCACAAGGACAGGTAAATGTAGTCTTCTCCTAGTCCTCTGGGTGGATAGGGATCTAAAAGAAACCAGAATAGCCATCCAGAAAGCAGTAGTAAGGATGATTTGCCAACCTTTCCAACATCTGATCAATGAAGGGAGTGGAAAATGGTCTTTTCTGGTGGCTGCGTTCAACTTCCTGTAGTGTATGCACATCATGTGACCAGTGATTGTCCTTGTAGGAATCAGCTCATTCTTGTCATTCTTCACCACTGTGACTCCTCCTTTCTTAGGAACCACATGAACTGGGCTGACCCAATCACTGTCTGAGATAGGATAAATGATCCTAGCTTGCAACAACTTCATTATCTCCTTCTTCACAACCTCTTTCAGGTTAGGATTCAGACGCCTCTGATTCTCAATTGATGACAGGCTCTCATCCTCAAGGTGTATCCTATGCATGCACAAGTATGGAGAGATTCCTGCAATATCATCAAGAGAATAGCCAAGAGCCCTGCGATACTTGTGCATCTTGCTTAACAATAAAGTGAGTTCTTCGTTATTCAAATGAGCATTGACAATAACAGGATAGGTAGAATTCTGACCTAGAAATGCATACTTAAGGCCTGCAGGGATCTGCTTCAGCTCAATCTTTGGAGCCTTTTCCTCGCTCCAATCGCCAAGTGTTGTAGCCTTCTGCGAAACGCTGACCAGCTCCTCTTGAGCTGCTACTTCATGTTCAGCAGAATCCATCAGCCTCAAATACCCAGAAGCAGCAGCATCCTCTAGCTTCAAGTCCTTCTCAGAGCTCATCAAAGCTCTCTCTAAAGGGTCAGCGGATGCATCTGAGATAGAAATTCTGCAGATAAATTATCCAAGGTATCCACATAGAAAGTCTGCCCATCAATAATAGGGTGCCTCATCAGCTTGTTCATGTCAAAATCCATCACCAAATCACCCACATTGTGTATATGTACTTCCAGGAAGGAATCCAACTTGCCTATTCATAGCTCCAGCAGTTTTAGCAACCTGAGTATCCAACTGCTTCATATGTGTGCTCAGAGCCTCAAACTTCCCATTAAGGTCAATGTAGATGGCATCCATCTTCTTATTGAAGTTCACAGTAGTCTTGGTCTGTCCCTCAAGTATCTTCTCCATCATGGCTTCCAACTTGCTCTCATGAGTATTAGCAACATGAGGAGTCTGATAAGAAGATGATCCATAGGTCCTCTGATAAGAGTTGTTCTACTGAAAAGGTTTCTGGAAACCAGCATTCTGACCACACCCAGAAGAATTTTGATTGCTTGTGAAAGCACTCTTCTGACCACCAGCGTAGAACTTGTTACCTTGCTGATTTCCAAACCTATTTCCTTGAAATCCAGACCCACCAATGTAGTTCACATCCTCTTCTTGGCAGCCATCTTCAAGTTCAATCTCCTCAACCTCTTGAGCAAAATGGACAGCCTTCTTCCCAATCAGCAAGCTATGAACAGTGTCCAACTTATTCTTCATTTCATCAATTTGGAAGTTATCAACTTTTCTACCAGACTATTTTCTCTTCCTGTCAGCATTCTTAGTGATGTTTATTCTCACCAAGTTCTCAATCAATACCCTGACTTGCTCAGGAGTCTTTGTGTTGAAGTTGCCATTGCTAGCAGCATCCAACGCAGACTGGTACCAAAGATCCACACCTCTGAAGAAAATGCCCAGCAGCTGAACTTCATAAAATCCATGATGAGGAAAATCTCGTTGGTACATCTTAAACTTCACCCAAGCGGCTTTAAGAGGCTCTGTAGGTCCCTGAGTGAATGTCAGAAGGTCCTGTCTGAGCTGATCGGAGTGAGCATCATCATAGAAATGCCTGAAGAACTCTCTCTTCACTGCATCCCAAGTGGTTAGCTTCCCAGGTGGAAGTTTTTAAAGCCAAGCTGCAGCCTCTCCAGCGAGAGAATATGGGAAAAGCTTGAGATGCAGAAAATCATACCCAACTCCATTGTGCTTCATTCCAGTGACAAAGGCGTCAAAATCCTCAATGTGATCCATTGGCTTCTCATGAGGAAGGCCATGGAAAGGATGCTGCCTCACCAATGCATAGTAAGCAGTCTTAAGCTCGAACTCGTTCCTTTCAAAAGGAGGAGGCACAATAGCAGATCTGTTGGTGTAGAACTTGTCAGGCCTATTCTAATCAACAAGAGTCCTTTCCTGTGGAGGATTAGGTTGCGGATTAGCTCCAGGATTAACCACATTCCTCTCACCTTGAGGTTTCTTAGGTTCAGGGATCACATTCCCTTGGGCATCAATCCTTTGCCCCTAAGCATTGTAGGGATTGTTTTGTTGGTCTCTCGGAACTCCTTCATCATCTGGTATCAAAATCAAATGGTTATTCACCATCCTTGAAGTTCTCTGAGCCTTTCTGTTCGTTCTCACAAGTCTAGCAAGCTCCTCAAGTCTGAGGTTCACAAGTTCTTCATTCGGGTTGCTTCGGGTATGACGGTTAGACATAAACTGAACTCAAAAACTGGTCTCGAGCTCGATGTCGGGCGACATTAGAGGGGTGTCGGTCGACACTAAATGCTTATGTCGATTCCTGCAGCAACAAAACAAGCAAGACCGAGAAAAATATTAGTAACTAGAAAATAAAAACGACTTAGTCTAAATTCTACAGCAAAATCTATCGGCGAACTCAAAAGTGTCTCCGGCAACGGCGCCAAAAACTTGATAGTTCGAAGTTTATTCCCTATTCTACTGCAAGTGCACAGTTATGCGAATGTAGTATTCAAGGTATCATATCCACTAGGACTCAAGATTCACGCGATAGACTATATGCTTTCAAACTTAGCTAAATCAAGAGGACGAGAAAACAGTAAACAAAGAAGAAATGTAAAGGTTGTTTTCGATGGGAGAAAGGTGTTAGACTCAGGGTATTCTCAGGAAATCATACAATGTGGACACTTAGCTATCATGATTCAGGTTAAGCACAGGTTCAAGAACTAGAATCACAATGTAAAACAATTCAACTCTCGCTGCAACTGTTATCTATGTCTAGGAACTTAATGATTCAAATCTCTTTGCAATCTTAGAGTTTTAGACAAGCATTTTTAGCAAGTTCATAAGTTCACAATTTTCCTAGATCAAATCTCTTTGCATCTAATAAAATTGCTCACACTAAGTTCTTTCAGATTATAACTCACACTCTCGTGCCAAATTAACAGTCTAAGACCTAAACCCTAAGTGATCAGTCCAGAATTAAGTGTTAAACTCAACTTAGGTGATGAACAGATAGATTTAGAATCCTAATAAATCATTGATCTAACAAAGCGTGAAATCCTTTTGAGAATCCCTAAATCTAACTAAAGTTACTACTTAGACATGATATCAAATGAATAACATATGAACGAAAGATAAAAACAGGGTTCAAAATCCTTCTCTCAAAGGTTACAAGTAGCAAGAAAAGCCCCAAGAAATATCTCTCAATCTCCCGAGAAAAAGCAAGAACAAAAATAAAGAACAAGATAATATGTTTCTGTTCAAAAACCTAATTAAAAACACTAAACACATTATGGGGCTAGATTAGAATTAGGGAAAATTCTGGGGTGACTTTGCAATTCATCAAAAGATGTCTTCAACTCAGCGCATAAGTGTCTGTCGTGCTCAGTGTCGACCGACACCAAGGTGAGTGTCGGTCGACATCACGTCGTGGTCGAGACTCCAACTTCAACTCGTTGCACAGCTCACCAGAAACGTCCCAAAACTCCGCTCATCGCTCTAAATGCAAGCTTACCTGTAAAAGACTCGATAGACTCGAAAACCCAGGTTAAAGACTCAATATATACAATTATATCATGGTTGAAAACCTATAAAAACCATGATATATCAGTAGCCACACGGCATAAGATGTCTGCTCTATAAGGCTAACTGCAGATGGCGTCTGGCTAGTAGTATTCAGACTGTATATGAACTCTGATAATGATATGATTGACCCTTGTTGTTTCAGGTTTTTATTATGGCAGACGTTGAATTTCCACAAAGGATGTTCACACCCGGTTATGAGCCGGTTCCGGGTAAAATCATACACTGCTTTAGTGGTAGGAGAGATCTGATTAATGATGTTAGAGTAGCGTTGTAACCGGGAGAATGGAAACATCTCCTCGATTCATACCTTGGGATTTTTTTTGAGATTCCATGACCTGCACTTCAAATGGTGTTCAAGGATGGTGCACTACATGCTCTGCTTGCAGTTAGATTGCAAGAAGAAGTATGAGATTGTTAGGATTATGTCCTGAAATCACATTGTACTTACTCTAAAGATAGTTGTATTGTCGAGATCGGACAATTCATGTGATACTGGGTAGTCATAATATTTTGCTAGAAACCGCTTATGACAAATGAGTTGTAACTCATTTCTAGTATCGTGTGAACCTAAAGGGTCACACACCTAAGCAAATTGGATACGCTTCTGTAGGGATTGATCATTGGCATATGGTCCGATCAATGTGTATTGGATACACATTGAATTCGTGTTTTAAGAGGTGTGTCGATCGATGCCATTGGTGCGTCGATCGATACAAGAGGTGTGTCGATCGTTGCTATTGGATGCAACGATCGACACAAGGTCGATACCGTAACAGATGTCACGGTTTGTAAACCGTGGGCCTATTTATAGGGGCCAGGTTACACGACCTAAACAGAGAGCCGTCGCAGACAGTTTTTCTTGACAGAAAACAGACCCTCTTCCTCGAGAAACACGTAGAGAATCCCAGGAGATCCGATCACCGGTACTAGCATCCCGGCGGATTCCAGCTTGTGTGCGTGTGGACTACGATAGAGGCGCAGCGATTGAGGCGCTCTAGATCTCGTTTACCTGCCCCAATTTCCGCTGCCAATCTCCAGGTAATCACGAGGTCAGTTCTCAGATTCAATCACCTAGACCCTGGATCCTAGGGATTCCAACAGTGGTATCAGAGCCAGGTTTTAATAGATTGAATCAGTAGCCTAGAATTCGATTAAATGGCATTTTGATTGAATTGATGCTAGCTAGGATTCGTTTTGTTAATAAGAATCTCGGATTTGTTAATATCGAAAACGAAGAACTGTGTTTTCGCACAGCGTCGATCGATGCACTGGGTGTGTCGATCGATGCAGCGCGAAAACGGCAAAACTGATTTAGGGTTTTCGCACAGCATCGATCGGTGTACTGGGTGCATCGATCGATGCAGCGCGAAAATGAAAAAGCAATTGTGTTTTCGCATAGCGTCGATCGACACAAGTTTGTGTCGATCGATGCACCGCGAATTCGCCTAATTAAAACAATGGGTTTCGATTTAGAAATCGCACTGTGTCGATCGACACACTGGGTGCATCGATCGACACAGGCTGTGCGAACGGATAGATCGGTTCAATTGGATTGAACCGGTTATCTCGCATGGTTATGTCGGTTTAATTCGATTAAAATTCCCTGATACCCAACTGTATCGATCGACACAGGTTTAGTGTCGGTCGACACAGTCCTTGCGATTGGTTAATCGGTTCAATTGGATTGAATTGGTTATCATGCTTGGTTAAGGTAGGTCAGATCGGTTTAAATTGGATGAATTGATTCAATTGGATTGAACTAGTTATCTCAATTGGAATAAACCGATTTGATTGGTTAAAGATCAATTTGATTGGATAAGTAGGTTCAATTAGATTGGACCGGTTATCACAATTGGTCTAAGACCGGTTATAGGGTTGGTAAAGGTTGCATATAAAATGTCGACCAAGTGTGTCAGTCGATGCGCATGGTGACGATGCGAACCATAATCGTTTGGTTTTGAACCAGATGATTGAAAAACCGAACCAAATGACCTAACCCACTTAAATTAGAGCAAGTAAAACTTAATTGAAATTGAAAGTAAAAAATGTTCTAAATCTATCTGGTACACATTGGATGTGTATTAGATCAAAAGTTTAGTTTTCATAATGGTCAACTGTCAAGACTCATTTGGTTGTAGTGATAGTCTTGCCAAGAGCTTGGTGTCCACAATTACGTGAGTAAGGCAGGTAGTAGTGTTGATGGTCTTGCAGTGCTTGACATCAATAACTACATGACCTAAGATATTGAATTACTAACTTTTGAGTTCCGTTTCCTCAACTAAATATCAAGTGATCTTGATGTCTTGCCCGATCTTGTCTACTGTCAAGACTCGTTTCGTTGTTGGATAGTCTTGGAGTCCTTGGTATCCACAATTACATGAGTAAGGCAGGTGATCATTGATAGACTTGCAGTGCGACTGTCAATGATCACAAGACTGAAGAGATTGGTTCACTTGACTGGGCTATCAGAAGTTCTGGGCCCAGAGATATCAGAGTGGATGAGACATGGATTGTCTTATCTGCGACCAAGAGTTGTACTGGGTACAATTAGCAATGATTTGCTTACCTAGATAATTAAACTTTGGGTGATGACGAGTCGTCCACTCAGATTTTAGTGATGTATGGGTCTTGGATCATTATATTCATAGAGGAAACATTGTTTGAATATAATGCGAGTTTTCTTATTAGATAAGATTTCTCATTCCCTGAACTTCATAACTAAAATTTTCTTTTATTAAATTTTCAGCCTATGTCTAAAACTACCTTCTCGTTACGACCCGTCCTTGAGAAGGACAAGTTAAATGGGTCAAATTTCCTGGATTGGTATCGCGATTTGAGATTAATCCTCAACCAGGAGAGTAAGGACTATGTCCTTGAGAAAGCTCTTCCAGAAAGGCTTGGGACCAATCGCTCGAATGCAGTATATGATGCTTGGAATAAGCATTATATTGATGTGGTAGATGTGCGTGATCTGATGTTGGCTACCATGAATTCGGACTTGAAGAGTCAATACGAGAACATGGAGTCGCCAATAGAGATGATCACCAACCTGAAACTAAAGTTTCAGGATCTGGCACGAGTTGAGAGATTCCAGATGGTGAAGTCTCTCACTGGGTGCAAGCTACCAGAGGATGCTCCAGTAAGTCCTCATGTCATTAAACTAATGGGTTACATTGATAACCTTGGGAAACTGGAATGTCCTGTCAGCTTAGAGTTGGCCACTGACATCATTTTGCAGTCACTGCCGTCAAGCTATGATAAGTTCATCAAGAACTATATCAAGAAAGGCTTGACGAAGACGTTGACTGAGCTGCATGGCATGCTCAAAACAGCAGAGCAAGACATCAAAAGGGGTAAAAGATTTGAGAAATCTTGTGTTGACAAGGGTAGAGGCAGGGCCGTCCAGATTTGGAATCAGGATAAGCCTGTGTCATCTTATAAGCCCAAGTCAGGCCCGTCGGGTGTTAGAAAATGCTTCTACTGCGATGAGTCAGGGCATTGGAAGAGAGATTGCATTAAATTCTTGGAAGATTCACAAGAGATGAAGGAGATGTATGGTACTTCTTCTTCAGGTATTGTGTTATTAATTCAAGTTCTACATAAGTATTAGATACTAGTTGTGGTACTGATATTTTTGAAATATGCAGGACCTAAGCGACAGTAGAACGTTGAAGAAAGGGCAAGTGGAACTGCGTGTTTGGTATGAAGCAATGGTTGCTGCATGAGCCGTAGAGATTCTCCACTTGTAGGAGCTTCTCATACTTGGTTTTAGAAATTAAGTAATTGCTACTATGTATCTGCCTTGTGCAGAAATGTCTTTCATTTTCTTGTAAAGAATTTGGATGTTTTTCATTTTGATAAAAGACAAGTTTTGTTCTTTAGATCTCAATGAAATGTCATATGGTAGCACCCCGTTTGGAATGGGTTTTATATCTTAAACCAGCGTAATTTTGAATATAACACAAATAATAATGGTTTGAGCCTGATGACTCGAACTCGACTTTTCTTTGGCATAGTCATTTAACCACATAGAGTGAAGCGGATTCAGAAGTTCCATATTTTTGGACTCATTTGATTGTAAATCATTTGAGATATGAATTATGTTCACTGGACCAAATGACTTAGGCGTTTTTTAGCAGAGCTAAAGGAAACGGGCCAGAGGCTTATTGGGCCTTAAACGTACTAATGTATGCGGCCCGATGAGCATTAGTGCCAAAGGAAATCTTCTGTACTTCATTACCTTATTGATGGCATCAATAAAGTATGACTGTGTTCATTTGATGAGACACGAACAGGAATCCCTTTAGGAGTTCCAAGATGAAGTGTAGATACGATTTGACAGAAGTGTTGAGATCCTCGATTGAATCGCGGAGGAAAATACTTGAGTCAAGAATTGGGTGATCATCTAACAGAAAGAATCGGATCTTATTAGATATGCTCCGATTGATGATGAGTCACAAGAATCTTCCATAATTTTTAAATACGCTCTAAATGAATAAGTTTACGCAAATTATGTTTCTATCAGAATCAGTTGAAAGACACCACATTGGATGTGGACTGGGTGATTTCCAAGTATGTTTTACTGATTAATTGGGATTGCAAGGTTTGTGTAAGGCAGTTGTCAACAAAAAAACTTGAATCCAAATCTGATAAGGGCTGCTTCGCTGGTTGTCCTAAGGAAACCAAGGCTTAGTACTTTTGCAACCAATCCGAGAACAAAGTTTTGTTGTTCGGAACCATGTTTTTCCAAGAAAACAGTGGGAGTAAAAGTACAGCTCGAAGAAATTCGAGAAACACAGGAGGCTGTTAAACCTGTTGAGGAAGAGCAGCGGTTGGATCTACAGAGTGTTGTAGGATCTGAACCTGTGGAGCCAGAATTTCGCTGATCCTGATGGATCCGTCACTAATCCGAGGGTGATTCCTCATGACCGATTGCCGTGATCTGATGATCATTGAAAAGTGACGAGCATGCGAAATTCAAAGAAGCGATGGTGAGCCCCAACTCCGAAAATTTGCTAGGTATGCATGTTAGCTTCACCGATCTATTTATAGATTAAAGCAAACATCTTGGAGTTGGAATCTATGTTCTGTTAAAACGGTCAAAGGCTTTGACTCGATCAGGAACGAATAGAAACCGTGCGTTTACAAGTAAACAAGTGGGAGCGTAGTTGCAATTCTCAAAACTGTATGTTTATAACACACTTAATCTCATAAACAACATTCCGACCCTGAAGTCTAGTCAAGGTTTGGGTCGGAAGTCAAATTCAATAATAGACGTGGGAGAAGCCGCGAAAGTTCTTGGAATATGGATCCATTGAGATGGATCAGAAGAGCTAATTGGATCGTGTCAGAAACCTTATGATTATAAGGTACTGGACAGTTCAAATATGCATGACTCCAAGAACAGCTTCATACCAAAGGTCTTATGGCAATAATCTTAGCAAGATGAAGTGTCTTGGACACTGGCTGAGCTAGTATCTATGAGTGTGATTCTTTATGCTTCAGCAATAGAATCCATAATAAATGCCATATTTAGCGCTCGTATAGATGCAGTTTATGCATATAGCATGACGAGAAGATGCCAATATGTTCCGGTGAGAGTCACTGGACAGTTGTAAGGAATATCCCCAAGTGTTTGAGAAACACTAAGGATAGGTTTATGTACAACTGAGGAAATGACGAATCTGTTAAGAGTGGTTAGACAGACAAAGATGATTCACGGTTCCCACCTGTTTATGTCTCTTTGTCTGTGTAGCGGGGCTATCTGTTGGAAAGGTTTCCAAGTAGTGGACCGTAGAATGGTGCTTATTATCGAATAGCGGTGTGGTTTGTTGGAATGGCTCCAAGCAAGAACACCGCAGCATCTCTCACAACCTAAGCATGAGCTTCATGCTGTTGCTGTAGGTACTAGATATCTGAAGACGTGGTCTAGATTCTAGTGGGAGTTATGTTAGTTATGATGTTCAGATAGACATGATGTAGTCATGATTATGAAAAACTGACATCAGCATTATTTGATCATTGGATGATTAAATAATGGTCCCAAGTATTTTATGTTCATGTTATAGGACATCAAGTTGAGGACTTGATCATGAAACCCTATAAGTAAAAAGATGACATAAATTATGATTGTCCCTAGTCGAGATTGTCAAAGTAGGACACTGATAATCGCGAGAGACTAGCTTGTGAGGTGACTGTTGACTAAGTTTCATGGAGTCAATGATATGAGTATCACAGTCAGTCACATAGATATATGTTGGTGAACATATGATCGGACATGACCCACTAATGAGAACTCTACAGGATAGTTATATCTGTGTCATGAGAGTTTCTCATTACGACTATAGAGTATAGTCCTTAGACCTGAGTTCATCATGCTTTCTAGTATATGAATTGGTGCACTTTGACCTTGTCAAACGTCGATCCGTAAATGGCGGCTATAAAGACATTACTCAGGTGTATCATGAAGTATATGTAGAAACAGGGATGGAACAAGAAGGGATTTGTCCCTCCTATACAACAGGGGATAAATATCTCAGGGCCCATCGAAGATTTGATACTGAGAAAATGCATGGCCGTGCTCAAACGAGGTGATTGTCAGTCGTTTGTTTTTATCAGTATAGATCAGGAGTTCGATGAACATGATGTTGGCTATAATAAGGATGACACAGTCTCTTGCCTTATGCCATATCGAGATATAGAGACGAAGGGATTATGGGAATAGATGATTCCAGTACAAGTGGGAGATTGTTAGGATTATGTCCTGAAATCACATTGTACTTACTCTAAAGATAGTTGTATTGTCGAGATCGGACAATTCATGTGATACTGGGTAGTCATAATGTTTTGCTAGAAACCGCTTATGACAAATGAGTTGTAACTCATTTCTAGTATCGTGTGAACCTAAAGGGTCACACACCTAAGCAAATTGGATACGCTTCTGTAGGGATTGATCATTGGCATATGGTCCGATCAATGTGTATTGGATACACATTGAATTCGTGTTTTAAGAGGTGTGTCGATCGATGCCATTGGTGCGTCGATCGATACAATAGGTGTGTCGATCGTTGCTATTGGATGCAACGATCGACACAAGGTCGATACCGTAACAGATGTCACGGTTTGTAAACCGTGGGCCTATTTATAGGGGCCAGGTTACACGACCTAAACAGAGAGCCGTCGCAGACAGTTTTTCTTGACAGAAAAACAGACCCTCTTCCTCGAGAAACACGTAGAGAATCCCAGGAGATCCGATCACCGGTACTAGCATCCCGGCGGATTCCAGCTTGTGTGCGTGTGGACTACGATAGAGGCACAGCGATTGAGGCGCTCTAGATCTCGTTTACCTGCCCCAATTTCCGCTGCCAATCTCCAGGTAATCACGAGGTCAGTTGTAATACCCTGTATTCAAAAATATGGTCAACGGGCAGAAGAAAAGTCAATAGGGGCAAAATTGTAATTTTGCCAAACTCAGGGGCAAAATCGTAATTTTGACCAAGTTCGAGACGGAAGACGAGAAGGGACAAATGTTCTTGTTTTAATACGTAAAGAACATTTACAAGACTAGAATTGGAAGAAACGGAGCAGAAACGGGTTTTTCGGCTTATCGGAGTAAAAACCGAGAAAACCGGGAAAACTTCGGAAATTCATAACCGGAGCTAGGAAACTCCAAATGAGGTGATTCAAGTTGCTAAATTCATCTAAAATCAGGTAGAATCAGATTAAGGATGTTTTGGGATTTATGGGAATGGTGAAGGATTTTCCAAAACAATTATCGTGAAACCGAGAAGAAATTGCAAGATGGGTTTACAAGTGGTTTGGGCCGATTTTGGGCTTTTTTGTGGATAAGGAGAAGCTCCAGAGACATGTGTCTCACCACCAGGTCGCCAGCCTTCCCTGTTGAGGTGTCAAGCTAAGATGAAGAGGTTGGTTTGGAAGCCTTATCCACCTCTTTCACAAAAATTCATTTTTTGTGAATCCCTCTCTCTCTCTAGCTTCAACCCACGACCAGAGCTCTCCCTTCTCTCTAGATTCATCCCAGGAACCCAGAAATTCATCCATCCTCTTGAAGATTCAAGATAAACTTCAAGAACACCATAAGTGTTCTTAAAACCTTCAATCACTAAAAACACCATAACTCTCTCAATATAAACCCTAATCCACTTCTGCAAAGTCTGGTGGACTCCTCTCTCCCTCCTCTACAACCGCCAGTCGGCCAACCATGACCGCCGTCGCCGGAACTTGCCGGAAAGTGGCCGGAAAGCTGCCGCGGTTAGGGTTTGGGTGTATCTCTCTCATCCTCCATCAGATCTGGACGTTTTGAAGCTCCAGATGCATAGATCTGCTCTTTCCGATCAGTTTGATAGGTAGATCGTCACCTGAGTCGCCGGAAAAAGGGGTGAACCGGCCGGTCAACGCCGGATCACCGCCGGTCAACGCCGGAAAAGTCGTCGGAGAAGCTCCATCGCCGCCGTGTCTTCAGCCGGTTCTTCAATGGGTTGATTCAGTTTGGTTTGGTGCAAGAATTGGGTTGGTTTAGGCTTGGTCAAGCCTTGGTCAACGGTTGGTTAAACCGGTCAATGGTTGACTCTAAACCGGTTTAACCTAACCGGTTCGATTTAGACTGGTTCAGTTGGTTTGGTTCGATTGAGGTGGTTCAGTTGGTTCAGATTGGGTCAACCGGTTCAAGATTGGTCAAGGTCAAAGTCAACGGTCAACGGTCAAAGTCAACGGTCAACCGGGGTCAAAGTCAACGCCGGTCAACGTTGTGGTCAACGCCGGTCAACGCTTTGACTCCGGCCAGATTTTGATTTGCGGTTTATATTCGGGTGTTCGGGAAGCTTCGGAGTTTGTATTCGGGTGTTCGGGAGGTTCAGGTTTAGTTCGGGGTCTCGGGAAGTCGTATCCGCATCCGTGCCGTTCATTCCGACCAATCACGGTGAGTCGGCTCATACACCGTAGATGGAGCATATAGAACGAGAAATGAGAAACCGTAGAGTTAGGGTTTGCATACCCAGAAGTGATTTGATCGTGAATGAGAATTGAATTGGGTGACTACCGATAAACCGGTTAGGGTTAAGACGCATGTTAGGGATGTGGAAATTAAATGGATTAAACCTGTTGTGTGCCGTTAGGTTGGTAGTAACGTTGATTGTTGCATGCATATAGTCGTGGCATGATAGGGCCGTATATGCATATATACGTATGTAAAGAACGATATTGAATGGATCTAAGTACGGGAATTAAGACGGTGTTAAAAGATGGAATTAAACCTAATAAGAGTAAGGTGTATGAATCGATACCGGGGGTTGAGTTGAACGTTAAAGAAAAGTGAATGAATTGAGTAAAGGAAAGATGAGACGTCGGGGAGTTTAGTAAGCTACTAGCTCTAAACCGACGGATCGGGAATTTAATGAAAGAGATTCAGGAAAGGTTAAGAAAACGGGGAAAGTGTGTGTGTGATTGGTGTGCCGTGTACGGATTAGCAATCCGCTAATCCAAGGTAGCGGACTTGAATGGGTTAAAAGTGAGCGTTAATGAGATATGGGCCGTCTACGGGTTAGCAATCCGCTAATCCAAGGTAGCGGACGTGAATTGGTTAAAAGACTTTTGAAACCCCTAATAGGCCTGATTGTGTGGTGATGATGTTATTGTGTGGTGGCATTGTTGTGTGGTTGCTGTTGAGCTTTTTGTGCATGCCTATTAGATCGTCTCGGTGTTGGGCCAAGCGATTCGTGTGGTTACTTAACTTGGTCACGGGACCGGTTAAGTCGTGGTTGCTGACTTGGGGTGGTGCCCAGTCAGAGCGGTGGTGTTTGTGTGTGTGTGTGTGTGTGTAGACTTGCGGGACGTGGTGTTGAGATGGTTTTTGAGAATTGATTGAGTACGATTGCTAGAGTCCGAGCGAGTCTGCGTGTTTACTTTT
Source organism: Orychophragmus violaceus (assembly GCA_030180135.1). Taxonomy (NCBI): domain Eukaryota; kingdom Viridiplantae; phylum Streptophyta; class Magnoliopsida; order Brassicales; family Brassicaceae; genus Orychophragmus; species Orychophragmus violaceus. The sequence continues at coordinate 83,311,405 of CM058232.1, read as the reverse complement.
CTGCACTAGGACTCTAAGGTGCGTTAGATCCCGCAAGTCTAGGTGTTTGGATACGTTCCGGTACTTCCGACCCGATTGGATCCTCGGGTAGTTACCTGATCGGACACGTGCCTTCGGGCAGTGGGGCTGGTTATGGTGTTAGCCTATTGGGTGACGCCGGTAGGTGTGTGATTCGGAGAATACGGGGTCATGTCCTAGGGCCGAATCGCATGGAAACTTGGATTGTCGGGGGTAACTTGAGTCACTGCGTATCGATGGGCTGAGAACAGTGTCCTAGACGTTGGACTTCGTGTTGACGTCTAGGAGTCGTGGGGTTAGTTACCATGTTGGTGACAATGAGAACCCGTGGAAGTTACCGAGATCGTAAGGGCCCTGTGTTGTGTTCGTATTGTTGGTGTTGCACGATAGATAGATCGAGTTCCAATCGAGAGCATGTGCCGCAGTGTTCTCGACTCCCTTGGTTACTCTTGTGTTGGTGACGGTGTTGGTATTTGAATACTGGTGTGGTGTGGGTTCGACATGACATGGTAGTGCGTGATCGACCGTTTATCGTATTGATTGTTGTTTTGGGATTTTGGGGACGGGAATTTGTAGAAGCTAGATAGACTAGCAGCCGTAGTGGGGAGCCGTCTCGCTGGGTGATCTTAGATAGCTCATTAGACTCTTTTTGTGTTTTCAGGTTTAGCAGCGGCGGACGCGGGAGATCCTCGGTGTAGTCTCGGGATTGCTTGTGGCGGGATTTTGATTCGACGTTTTTGAGATTTTATTTCGGTTCGGCTTTTGGTACCATTTAGTACCATTATGTGTTGCAACACGATGATCGTTTTTATTAATGCAATTGTTTTGTAAAGACTATTAAACGTTGTATGTAACGTTTGATTACTCAGAAATGAATATGTTTCCCTGATATGGTGTTTAGTCCGAACCGACACAACTCACGGAAATGGTACGAGTTGCAAAGCTTTGTATCATGAAAGTGAGGATAGCGGGGTCAAAGACGGGTTAGTGCGAGCCTTTATCTCAAACCGATCTGTCTCTGGCTTCGTCTTGTGACAAACCTTTTCTATTTGACTTGCTCGGGTTCGACTTGGTCATGTTCTTGTTTGATTGTTGACCGGTCAGCTCGTCGGTCAGCGGATAATGGGAAAGGGGCGTTACAAAAGGTGGTATCAGAGCATGGTTCTGCATGGGTTTCAAAGCTATTTATTTCTGAGTGTTTTTCGTGTTTTATCGAGTCAAAATTGTGTTTTTGAAGGAACTTCTAGCAGTTCTAATCAGGATTAGCAACCCTAGTCTGAATTCCGAGCCTAGGATCTAAGGTTCATGAAATTGAATCTATTGGATCTCAGATTTACCTGTTGATTTGCAGCGGAAGGATTAGCAGATAATCGAGATCACGAAGCGCCTCAAGTGCTGCGCCTCTACTGGTATCCACACGCACACAAACTGGACCGCAGGGATGCTAGTGCCTTACAGAGATCTAATCTCCAGAGAGGTTTATTTCTGTGTTCTGGTGGCTGTGAATTTTGCTGAGCAGGAGTTTAGGTCGACCATATATCTTATATATGTCGGCTTAAACCACAACGGAATTAACCAACGATTAAACCGAATTAATCTGATTAATCCGCGAGTGCATCGATCGTTGCACTATATGCATCGATCGATGCAGTTGATATATCATGGTTTTTACTAGTTTTAGGCCATGATATAGTTGTGTTTTTAGTGTCTTTTGTGTTCTTTTAGAGTCTTTTACAGGTATAATCAGGTTTGGAGCTAATTGGAGATATTTGGAGCATTTTGGGACTTTTGGGACGTTTTGGCCGAGAGCTTAACTCACTGTCCGATTTATTGATCATGCATCGACCGACACACCTTGTGCATCGGTCGACACACTAGCGAGATGGGCCGTACACGTCGGTTTAATGAAGATATGAAGATTTGCAAAGAAGCCCAAGATAGTTCCAGTATTTACACAGAAGCCCCAACCGAGATTAGGCCTATATATAGAGGATTTTGGTGTTTATTTTACTTAAGCTTTCATAATTAAGAGCAGAGGATTTTTAGAGCTTTTGGGGCTGATCTGAACCTATTACTTCATCTGTATTTGGAGAAGATTTCGAACCCCTTTTACTATTATTCTTTTATGCAATTTATTCATTCTATGATTATGTTTTCATTATCTATGTCTGAGTAGATTCCTAGTTAGGTTTAGGGTTTCTCACATAGGATTTCATGACTTGCTAGACTTGTTCAAATTCAGTTAAGGATTCATAACTATATCTGTTCTTCAATTTAATTGTGCTTAAAGCTAGTTCTAACCTGATCAATTAGAATCTAGATCTTAGGTTGCTAAATACGTCACGGAAGTGGGGTTTAGGAATCTGAACTAATTAAATTGGGCAATTAAACTTTGCGCAAACGGAAGTTTGGTTTAGGATAATTGTGAACATATCAAACTTGGGATTAATGCTAGTTTAATCTGTTAGTTCTCGCAAACGAAAGTTTGGTTAGCTGCACTTAGACTTAGAGAATTATCGCAAAGGAATTTGGTTAATTCTATATCTGTGTTTTGAGTTCTAGAACTGTGCTTAATTAGATCCTTGCTGAATGAACTGTCTGCTTGTCTGATTTCCTGAGAATACCCTAGGCTTGACGCTTTTAATTACTTGCTTCCACAACCGTTAATCTATGCTACTGATTTACTTTCTCGCACCGCTTTTAATTCAATCACATTGCTTATTTCTAGTATTAGTCTCTACTGTTCTGATCTATTGAGACCAAGTGTCCCTGTGGATTCGATAACCCTATATACTACTTTGACATTGCTGTTCACTTGCAGTTTAGTATAGGGATAAACTTTGAGCCTATCAAGTTTTTGGCGCCGTTTCCGGGGACTCTTAGAGTCTTCGATAGGACCGAACTTAGGGTTTTTACTAGAAATTTTTCTTTTTGTTTTTGTTTATTTTCGTTTTGTTTTTATTTTACTAACTTTTTCTCTGATTCTTTCTGTCGCAGGTACGAATTTCGCCTTGCGTCGATCGTTGCATACCTTGCAACGATCGTCACTAGGCGATTTTGAGATTGAATCGATCGTTGCACTGATAGCATCGATCGTTGCTGGACGATTACAGACAGTTTATGCCAACGCAGAAAACTCGAAGTAATCCGAACTCGAGCTTGCTTAATCTCGGACTAGAGGAACTTGGACGTCTAGAGAGGACTATCAGAAGAGAAAATAGAGAGAGAATGGTTCGTGAACATCTGATCTTGATACCAGATGCTGAAGGTACCCTGAGGGACCAAGATAACAACCCGTACAATGCTGCTGGGCATCGGGTTGATGCTGAAGGGAATGTCATCCCTGATCCTCCTGAGCAACAGCAACAGGAGCTGAACCGAAACCATGGTCAAGGACAGGCCCAAGGTAGAGAGATGGTGGTTCATGAGAGGACACTAGCTGATTACAACAGACCTGATGAGTTTCATGCAAACCGAGCAGCTCTAGTGCTTCCTGCTTTTGAGAGGAATGATTTTGAGGTAAAGACCATCTACTACCAGCTGATGAGACAGATTGCTTTTCATGGTCTTCAAGCAGAGCAGCCTATGGATCACATTGACAAGTTTGAAGACATAGTCACTGGCATGAAGTATGAAGGAGCTGGCACCTGGTCAGTATACTACTTGGGCAGCCTTAAAGAGTGAGTTCCTGCGTCACTTTTATGATGATGCGCGCTCGGATCAGTCCAGACAGGACATACTCACCTTTTCCCAAGGAGCTGTGGAGCCCTTGAAGACTGCCTGGATGAGATTTAAGCAGTATCAGCGTGACTGTCCACACCATGGATTCACAGAAGTACAGCTGATTGGTATTTTCTTCAGAGGCATAGACCTCCCTTATCAGACTGCGCTGGATAATTCCAGTAATGCTAATTTCAACACCAGGACTCCTACACAAGCTAAGCAGTTGATTGAGAACCTGATTGGCAGCAACAGTTGCAAGACAATGGATGAAAGGAGGAAGAAATCTGGTGGAACTGTAGAGAATTCTGATATAGCTATATAAGATCCAGATTGGACACAGTCTACAATCTCCTGACTAGTAAGAAAGCTGTCCACTTTGCCCAAGATGTAGAGGTGATTCAGACTGAGGAGGAAACTCTGGAAGAAGATGTGAATTTCATAGGAGGTTCTGGTTTCCAAGGTAATAGATTTGGTAATCAACAGGGGAACAGATTCTCCAATGGTGGACAGGCTGGTGGTTTTCAGAAGACCTATGGACAAGGTACTCAGAGAACCTATGGATCTACATCCTATCAGACTCCTCCTGCGCCTACAGCCCATGAGAGCAAAATGGAGGCTATGATGGAACAACTGATTGAGAGTCAGACTAAGATTTTTGTGGACTGCAACTAGAAGTTGGACGCTGTCTATGAAGACCTCAATGGGAAATTTGAGTCTCTGAGCACTCACATGAAGCAGTTGGACACTCAGGTGAACCAGATGTCCAGCTCACTGAAGGGAAAAGGAGTGGCAGACACTCATGTTAAGGCCTGGTCTGTGTACATTAATGATGGATCTCACCTAGGTGAAAGATTTGAGCTAAGTACAGCTGAGTTGGTGACAGAACAGGAATTTTCAGATATTTGTGAAAAACTCTCGGGTGAAATCTGCTGCAGTGCGTCGATCGATGCAACATCTGTGCCGATCGATACACGCGTCGGGATGGCAACGATCGACACACCCTTAGTGTCGGTCGTTGCAGGGCGTGAACAGACAGAACCGTCGGATGATAATAGCATAGATGCTGACTTGGAGCTTGATCGCCTATTCAATGGAGCCTCTGAGATTACTCAACAGGAGATCTACAAGCAGATCTTTAGACAACACTCCTCAGTGTCTGAAGTGATTAGGCAAGAGATTGAAGAGCTGAAGAAATTAGAAGGGATTGGTGAAGAATTGGAAGAAATTCCAACTTCTGATGATCCACCTTATCATCCATGTGTGCAAAGGTACCTGAACAAGATGTTGCCCCTGGATGATGATCTGAAAGACTGGGTGATAATAGTTCCTCAGCATATTAGTGATGTTCTGCTAACTAAGGTCCCGAAGAAGCTATCTGATCCTGGAGTCTTTGTGCTGGACTTATCTATCTTTGAGGATAGCTTTAGGCGTTCTCTGTGTGATTTAGGAGCTGCTGGAAGTTTGATGCCTTACTCTGTGGCAGAGAAGCTGGGTATGCTGGATTTTACTCCTACTAGGACTTCTCTTGTCCTAGCTGATCAGTCCATACGAGTTCCTGAAGGACTCCTTATGGACATTCCGGTGAGAGTTGGAAACTACTTAGTTCCAACGGACTTCCTTGTGCTGAGATATGACTGTGATCCGGATGAAGCATTATTGCTTGGGAGACCCTTTTTGGCTACAGCAGGAGCGTTGATTGATGTTAGGAACAGCTTGATAGACCTCCATCTGGGAGATGAACCACTGGACTATGAGATGGATAAACTGCGAAAGCCACTGATAGATGGGCAGACATTCACCATAAGGGACGCAGATTTTGAGCAGCCTGATCATACCATGGTTATAGATCCTGGAGCACATTTCACTCCATTTTTTCTTGGACATGAGCATTCCGCAACAGCCTACTCACCACCTTGGATGAAGAGACTTGAACAGAGACAGAAAAAGTCTCTGTCAGGACCTCCTGGTACTTGAAAATTCCCATCCGTCCGGTCAAGCTATTGACCTTAAACAAGCGCTGGGTGGGAGGCAACCCACCATTAGGTACTGGTGTGTTTCTACTTAATTTTTGGTGTTTTTGTTAGGATTTTACGTTTATTTTTGTTTCTGGTGAGTTTATGTTTGCAGGTCTCGGTTAAATCGCAGTGCAACGATCGACGCACTTCTGTGTCGATCGTCACAACACGAAAGGAATCGCATTGCAGCGATCGTTGCGGTCCTGAGCAACGATCGACTATACACGAAAATCGCCAAGTAACGGTCGATGCACTTAGTGCAACGATCGATGCTTAGCGACTGAGGTAACCCGACAGACATAATTTCACCTTTTCAATTTTTATTTTCTTTTTACCGATCCTTCGCTGGACACTACTGGGGACAGTGTGTCTTAAGTGTGGGGGAGGTGCTACTGACTTTTGTTTTCTGTTTTCTTAAGAGTCAGTCCGTTTTTCAAAAAATTTTGTTTTATTGAGTCAAAATTGTTTAAGTAAGAAACTATGATTTTCTGAGAAGATTTACAAGACTTGCAGGAACTTAAGTAACCATTGGGATGAAGTTGCAGGATCTATCTCTGACTATTAGAAAACCCCATCACAGATCAACCTACTGGGAACACCCACATCACTTCAGGTATCAGAGGATCCTTTACTGACTTCAACCTTAATACTGACTTAGATTTCTCACCTAAGGGCTTGGTATACTTTGTGTCGGATTCCCTTGTTAGTTCTGACACAGCCTGTCAACCTATCCTATTTAGTTCCCTTCTCCCCTTCTGTAAAGTAAAAAAAAAAAAAAGATAATAAACTGAGGATGAGTTAGTAACTCCGAAGTGGTCATGGGAATAGTAGCAAACACTATTATCTCTCATGTGATCCATGGAATGTGTCCAAAGTACACCCCATAACGGGAAGAACACTGATAAAAAAAAAAAATGATACCCAGTGGGGAAAAATCAGTTGTTAAAGAAGGGAAAGAGAAGAAAGGGACTAAAGAAAGATAGTATGGTGGTCTAGAGCTGATAAGGTAAGAATCCATGTGCCCTTTGATCGATAATCCTTAGGTGAGACCGCACTTAAATACTTGCAGAAGTCAGTAGGGAGAATTTGAATGCTTGAATGTGATTGTGGAGTTTACCTATGACAGTTGCTAAGTGTGGGGGAAGTACATTGTGGTCTTGATATCCCTGTGATTGATTCTTTCAGTGGTTTACTAAGGGGAATCTGAGTATTGTAGCTTCTAGGATGAAATGAGTTTCTGAAGAGTTTTCAAACCTCTTCACCATGCTTTAGTTCTATGTTTTGTTTGAGGGCAAGCAAAGGCTAAGTGTGGGGGAGTTGATATATCATGGTTTTTACTAGTTTTAGGCCATGATATAGTTGTGTTTTTAGTGTCTTTTGTGTTCTTTTAGAGTCTTTTACAGGTATAATCAGGTTTGGAGCTAATTGGAGATATTTGGAGCATTTTGGGACTTTTGGGACGTTTTGGCCGAGAGCTTAACTCACTGTCCGATTTATTGATCATGCATCGACCGACACACCTTGTGCATCGGTCGACACACTAGCGAGATGGGCCGTACACGTCGGTTTAATGAAGATATGAAGATTTGCAAAGAAGCCCAAGATAGTTCCAGTATTTACACAGAAGCCCCAGCCGAGATTAGGCCTATATAGAGGATTTTGGTGTTTATTTTACTTACGCTTTCATAATTAAGAGCAGAGGATTTTTAGAGCTTTTGGGGCTGATCTGAACCTATTACTTCATCTGTATTTGGAGAAGATTTCGAACCCCTTTTACTATTATTCTTTTATGCAATTTATTCATTCTATGATTATGTTTTCATTATCTATGTCTGAGTAGATTCCTAGTTAGGTTTAGGGTTTCTCACATAGGATTTCATGACTTGCTAGACTTGTTCAAATTCAGTTAAGGATTCATAACTATATCTGTTCTTCAATTTAATTGTGCTTAAAGCTAGTTCTAACCTGATCAATTAGAATCTAGATCTTAGGTTGCTAAATACGTCACGGAAGTGGGGTTTAGGAATCTGAACTAATCAAATTGGGCAATTAAACTTTGCACAAACGGAAGTTTGGTTTAGGATAATTGTGAACATATCAAACTTGGGATTAATGCTAGTTTAATCTGTTAGTTCTCGCAAACAAAAGTTTGGTTAGCTGCACTTAGACTTAGAGAATTATCGCAAAGGAATTTGGTTAATTCTATATCTGTGTTTTGAGTTCTAGAACTGTGCTTAATTAGATCCTTGCTGAATGAACTGTCTGCTTGTCTGATTTCCTGAGAATACCCTAGGCTTGACGCTTTTAATTACTTGCTTCCACAACCGTTAATCTCTGCTACTGATTTACTTTCTCGCACCGCTTTTAATTCAATCACATTGCTTATTTCTAGTATTAGTCTCTACTGTTCTGATCTATTGAGACCAAGTGTCCCTGTGGATTCGATAACCCTATATACTACTTTGACATTGCTGTTCACTTGCAGTTTAGTATAGGGATAAACTTTGAGCCTATCAGCAGTCCCAGAACATTGATATCGAATGCATATCACATATGCATTCACTGGATCATTACATTAATGATCAACCTCGTCTTTAACGCCCAGTTTGCTTAGGTGTGTGACCCTGTAGGATCATATAACACTAGCAATGAGTTCTAAACTCATTGATCATAAGTGGCTTCTAGCAAAGCATTATGACTTCCCAGTATTATATGATTGTCTCATCTCGACAATACAACTATCACTTAGAGTAAGTACAATAGATTTCAGGACATTCCCAACAATCTCCCACTTGTACTGGAATCATCTATTCCTTCAATCCCTTCGTCACTATATCTCAATCTAGCATAAGGCAAGAACCGTGTCATCCTTATTGAGCCAAGATCATGTTCATCGAACTCCGATTTATACTGACAAGACAAACGACTGACAATCACCTCGTTTGAGTGTGGCCACACATTTCTCAGTATCAAATCTTCGATGGGCCCTGAGATATTTATCTCCTGTTATATAGGAGGGACAAATCCCATCTTGTTCCATCCCTATCTCTTCACACGCTTCATGATACGCCCAATCAATGCCTTTATAGTCACCAGTTACGGCTGACGTTTGACAAGGTTAAAGCGGACCAATTCACATGTAAGAAAACATGATGAACTCAGGTCTAAGGACTATACTCTATAGTCGTAATGAAAACTCTCATGACACTTATATAACTATCCCGTAGAGTTCTCATCAGTGGGTCATGTCCGATCATGTGTTTTCCAACACATATCTATGTGATTGACTTTAATACTCTTATTAATGACTCCATGAAACTTAGTCATCAGTCGCCTCACATACTAGTCTCACGCGGTTGTTAATGTCCCATTTTAACAACCTTGACCAGGGACCAATCATAATTTATGTCATTTATTATCTATAGGGTTTCATGATCAAGTCACATACTTGATGACCTATAAAATGTCATAAATTACTTTGGGACTATTATTTAATAACCATTATTAAATAATACAGATGTCAGATTTCAATAACATAATCAAATTATGTTTATAAGAACATCATATCATAACTAAAATTAGTAACAATGACTCCCACTAAAATTAAGATCACATCTTAAGACACCCTTTAGCAGTAGCCTGACCCTTATTCGCTCTTGCTCAGCGAGTGTCGAAAGACACTGCGTCTTGCTAAGAGTAATACCAAGAGTCATTTGCACGAAGCCCTTCTTGCAATCCTGCATATTGGACATGTGCAAGACCTTATCACTATAAGTATCTTGACACAATCCAATTAGCTTATCCAATCTATCTCTATAGATTCTTATTCCAAGAGTGTATACGGTTTCTCCCATAATTTTATCGAAAAACAACTTTCGAATCAAGTCTTAACAGACTGAAACAATGGAACTTCATTTCCGAGAAGTAGTATGTTATCAACGTACAATACCAGAAATGCAACTGCGCTCCCACTAGTCCTCTTGTAAACATACGGTTCCTCTTCATTAATGACGAAGTCAAACCTTTTGACTGCTTTATCAAAACGAAGATTTCAACTCCGAGATGCTTGCTTCAATCCATAAATGGATCGGTGAAGCTTGCATATCTTCCTAGCTTCATTAGGATCAATGAAAACTTCAGGTTATGTCATGTACACATCCCTTTCCAGAATTCCATTAAGGAAAACTGTTTTCACATCCATCTGCCAGATCTCATAACCATTATGAGTGGCGGTTTCTAGGAGAATCCGAATGGACATAAGCACGGTGTCTGGGATTAGGTTTCTTCCCAGTCAATACCATGAATTTACTTGAAACCTTTTGCCACCAACCTTGCTTTGTACATCTGAAAATAACCATCCCATTTCGGATTCAACGGCTTTAAGCCATTTTCGGAGTCAAGGCCCATCATTTCTTCTTCAAAATTCGCAGGCCCGTCACTTTCAATGATCAGTAGATCACGGCAATTGGTTACGAGAAATCCATATTTCTCGGGTTCGTGACGGATCCTTTCGGATCTGCGAGCTTCAGTTTTCTGTAAAAGTCGCGCACACATATCTCATATGTATACTTTTACCACGACCTAATTAACCAAGATTTAAACCGTAGTTAATTAAGTCATAAACCAAAATCAACATTTGGTTCGCGATCTGTGTCGATCGATGCAACTTTTGTGTCGATCGACACTTCTTCAGAAACTCGCCATTTCAAATGTATATCGAATATACATTCACCAGATCCCTTTTAAACTCTAGGCACCACAGGTGCAGGTTCTACAACTCTTTGTAGATCCAACTGCTGCTCTACCTCATCAGGTTGAGCAGTCTCCTGTGATTTTCGAATTTCTTCGAGTTGTACTTTTACTCCCACTGTTCCTCTTGGAAAGAAAGTCTTTCTCAAGAGAACATAGTTCCGAGCAACAAACAATTTGTTCTTGAACTGGTTGTAAAAGTAACATGCCTTGGTTTTGTTAGGACAACCAATGAAGTAGCACTTATCAGATTTGGGTGTGAGCTTATCAGAGATTAAACGTTTTATATAAGTCTCGCAACTCCAAATCTCCATGATGGATAAATCAGAAACATTTACATTCCACATCTCATGTGGTATCTCTGTAACTGATTTTTGATGGAACTCTATTTAAAGTAAACTCAGACATTTTAGAGCGTATTCTTAGAAAGATAATGGAAGATCTAAGTGACTCATCATTGATCGAACCATATCTAATAAAGTCCAATACAGGAGGAGTGAATTGTGAAACACTTTCACAATCTCTCAGATGATCACTAAATTCTTGACCTAAGTATTCACCTCCATGATCTCATCGTAGAGGTTTAATACCTTTGCCAAATTGATTATGTACTTCATTTTGGAACTCTTTGAACTTTTCAAAGATTCTGACTTATGCCTTATAAATAAGGCATAACCGTACCTTCTGAAAATATCAGTAAAGGTAATGAAGCACTGAAAATTTCCTCTAGCATTTGCGCTTATCGGGCCATGTACATCCGTATGTATAAAGCCCAATAATCCTCTGGCCCATTCATTTTATCCGTTCGTTCGCAAACTGTATCGATCGTTGCATACATGCATCGATCGACACTACCTTTGTTGAAAGGGGCCTCTGTCGTTTTCCAATAAACAAGATTCACTTTACTCATTATGATTCATAATCAAATGAGCCCAAAAGCTCATCACTATGGAGCTTCTGAATTTGTTTCTCATTTATTTGGCCCAAAACGACAATGCTAGAAAGAAGTTTGATTCGTATCATTTGACTTGAATCTCTTGGTATTTATGTTATAGTTAGGCACATTCTGGTTTAGAACATAAATTCCATTCTCTAATGGATTGCTACTATAAAATATATCATTGTAATCAAATGAATAACACTTATTCTTGATTTGAGAACTGATATCCTTCCATGTCCAAACAAGGATTAGAAATAATCTTTCTGCTCATAGCAGTTACATAGTAGCAGTTTCAAGTTCAAAACATGCCATAAAAGGGAAAACAAATGAAATACTCCTACGGTTAATGCAGCAACTCTTGCTCCATTCACACTCATAGGTCCACTTGTCCTTTCTCCATAGTCCTACTTTTGCTCAGGCCCTGCACATTTTCACAAAATATGAGTACCACAGCTGGTATCCAATACCCAATAAGTAGGACTATAAGAAGTAACATTTACTTCTATAACATAATACCTGAAGAAGAAGTCTCGTACGTCTTCTTCAGCTTCTCATAATCTTCCAAGAATTTATTGCAGTTTCTTATCAAATGCCCATAACCATTACAATAACGGCACTTAACATCTTCAGAAGGATTGGTTTTAACCTTAGGAACATGGCCAGACTCGCTTGGATTCACAATCGAGCTCGTCTTGCCATCACCTTTGTTCTTACCAAGTTTCTTAAACTTATTACCCTTTTGTACCATAAGGACATTTGGGGTGTCCTTCTTGATGTTAGGTTCAGCAGTCTTAAGCATCCCATGCAATTCAGTCAACGTCTTCGTCAAGTTGTTCATGTTATAATTCATAACAAATTGATCATAGCTTGACGGCAGTGACTGTAGAATGATGTCAGTAGCCAACTCTTGGCTAATGGGACAATCCAGTTTCCCCAGGTTATCAATATAACCCATCATCTTTATGACATGAGGACTAACTGGTTCGCCCTTTGGTAGCTTGCACTCAATCAGAGACCTAACCGTCTGGTATCTCTGAGTTCGTGCCTGCTCCTGAAACATACTTTTCAGGCCAGTGATCATCTCTTTTGGCGACTCCACGTACTCATATTGCTTCTGCAATTCCGAGTTCATGGTAGCCAACATGAGACAACTCACATCCACCGCATCATTAGAATGCTTATCCCAAGCATCCTTATCTGACTGCCAGGCATTGGCTCGGTACTTCTTGGGGAGAACTTTCTCAAGGACATAGTCCTTTTTCTCCTGTTTGAGAACAATCTCAAGTTCCGATACCATTCAAGAAAGTTGGATCCACTTAACCTGTCCTTCTCAAGGACGGATCGCAGGGAGAAATTGTTACGATGGTTTGTGCTAGACATAGCTGAAAAACAAGGGAGGTTTTAGTTATGATGTTCAAGAAATGAGAAGTCTTAACTATTAAGAAAACTCGCATTATATTCAAACAACGTTTCCTCAGATGAATATAATGATCCAAGACCCTTACTTCACTAAACTTGAGTGAGCCACTGGCTATCACCCAAATTTTAGCTATCTAGGTAAGCAACAACTTTGCTAGTTATATCCAATATAACTCTTGGTTGTGGATCGACATCTCATGCCCAATCCACCTGATGTCTCTAGGCCCAAAACGATTTTGATAGCCCAGTCAAGTAAACCAATCTCTTAAGTCATGTAATTGTTGACGCCTTGCACTGCAAGCCCATTAACACGATTACTTCCTGCCTTACTCATGTAATTGTGGATACCTTGCACTGCAAGCCTATCACTCAATGAAACGAGTCTTGACAGTTGACAAGATTGGAAAGACATCAAGTATCACTTGATATTTGATTGAGGAACAGAATCATTTAAAACGTTCAGTTTTATTATGTTTTAATTCTTCTAATTAATTGATATATCTTGCTTTTGGTTCTGTGGTTTCAGGTTCCATAACCTAAACCATCGAATCTGATGTCGACCGACACTACTATAGTGTTGATCGATACAGAATAACCAAAGCAATCTCGCGATAACCGATCAATCCAATTGATCCGGTTTTGAATACCGGTCAGTGTCGATCGATGCTACATTAGCATCGGTCGATACCAACCCAATCGCAATAAACCATTCTTAGCGTTCGACCATCTTTAACCAAGCTCGATAACCGGTCTAATCCAATTGAACCAATTCATCTATCTCGCGAGGTTTGTGTCGATCGATGCAACGCTTGTGTCGATCGACACTAGGCGAAAACTAAGGTTTATTCGGGTTTTCGCCCTGCATCGATCGATGCCGGATTAGCATCGATCGACACCATGCGAAAAACCCTAAATTTTATTCGGGTTTTCGCTCTGTGTCGATCGATGCCGGATTGGCAACGATCGACACTATGCGAAAAACCTTAAAACGTTTTCGAACAAAACCCTAAACTAGGTTACTTTGATCAAAACGAGTTTTAGCATGATTGTATCACTTATACAAAGATCCAGATTCAACTAATCTAATCATCCTGCTACAGATTCAATAGAACCCTAAAGCTCTGATACCACTGAAGGTATTTCTAGCAGTTCTAATCAGGATTAGCAACCCTAGTCTGAATTCCGAGCCTAGGATCTAAGGTTCATGCAATTGAATCTATTGGATCTCAGATTTACCTGTTGATTTGCAGCGGAAGGATTAGCAGATAATCGAGATCATGAAGCGCCTCAAGTTCTGCGCCTCTACTGGTATCCACACGCACACAAACCGGACCGCAGGGATGCTAGTGCCTTACAGAGATCTAATCTCCAGAGAGGTTTATTTTTGTGTTCTGGTGGCTGTGAATTTTGCTGAGCAGGAGTTTAGGTCGACCATATATCTTATATATGTCGGCTTAAACCACAACGGAATTAACCAACGATTAAACCGAATTAATCTGATTAATCCGCGAGTGCATCGATCGTTGCACTATATGCATCGATCGATGCAGTCCCAGAACATTGATATCGAATGCATATCACATATGCATTCACTGGATCATTACATTAATGATCAACCTCGTCTTTAACGCCCAGTTTGCTTAGGTGTGTGACCCTGTAGGATCATATAACACTAGCAATGAGTTCTAAACTCATTGATCATAAGTGGCTTCTAGCAAAGCATTATGACTTCCCAGTATTATATGATTGTCTCATCTCGACAATACAACTATCACTTAGAGTAAGTACAATAGATTTCAGGACATTCCCAACAGTTTTACCCAAGCATCCATTAGGAAACCGAGCCGCGTCCGTGAAGTCGGGGTTGGGATGGTGTAGGAATTGTATTATTTGTACTAATGTTTATCTGCGTTTTTGGTTGCAGTCAGCAGCAGAGTGTCCCTGGACGGTATGTGTGTGGGTGTGGGTGCATAGTGTGGGATATCAGCGACGGTATGAGTTATCACCGGAATGACTACGGCACAGTGTCGAGCTCAGGTAGAGCAGCATCCTTATTGGGAGCAGCACGTTGATGAGCAGATGGCGATATTTGGGGACGTTCTAGAGCAGCAGATTGGACTGCACCAACACCCGGATCCACGGCCATGGTTTCTTTGTACACTACTTGATAGGTTAGCATCACCATCACTCGATTTTACCAAGCCACTCTCTGCGACGGAGCCATTATCAGGGGCTGAGCCGAAGTCGATGTCGAAGTCGGATACACAGTTTGAGCTTGTCACACCGCCGACCGAGCCAGTTGCGCCGCCAGAGATCCGACCAGAAGACACGACAGACTCGCTACCAGCGATGCCTGCATACTGGGAGTGTAGCGCATACGGAGTTCACAGTTTCCATTTACACTGGTGTCCTTGACCAGACGATCTGTGCTATCGTGAGTCGTACCAATCGGACCAGGACCACGTATGTTTGACGAAGAGCTTATTCCGCAGCTTGTCAGTCAGCCATCAGTCGCTCAATTACCTATAGCACAACCGCCCTTGGTGCAACTGCCAAGAAGATCGAGGACTTGTCGGAGATGTGGAGACGGGAGACATCAAGCATTTATCTGTTCCCGTAGGTCTCACTCAGCGCCAGTAGTTTTCCAGATATGTGGAGTGAAGGGTCATCGTGCGTCCGAGTGTTTTCAGGATCCTTCGTCGGAGCCTATTTCCTTTTGTGAGTTGTGTGGTGTTTCGGATCACCAGGCACCAGCTTGTTACCGTGGGCCACGCCCAGCGCCCGTTACTGTTTGTCAGATTTGTGATCGTGAGGGCCACATTACCCGTTTATGTTCGACGGCAGAGCCGCAGCAAGTTGAAGCACTGTTCGGAGATGCACACCCACCACACCCTCCCGGCACATCTGCCAGTGGTTACCACCACGAACCGCGATGCCGCCTGTGTTGGGCATTCCGGTTGTGTTGGGGCTGTTAGGGCTAAGATAGTTAGGCCCAGGTTAGTAAGGGCTCTAACTCGTTGTTTGATGTGTGTAGATCGGCTTGCGATCGTCTCTGACGATTCGGTTGCGTGTAGTGGTGTTCCTTGTGGTACGGATTGGTAACCGCTAATACGTAGACTTTGACGGACCTACGTATCTAAAGCTCTATGTGGTGAATAGATGCTTTATTTACGTAGTGGATGTGGAGTATTTCGGTTGTCGTTTTGAGTAGCGGAGTGGTTATATTGCATGCTCATGATGGTTGTGAATGAAATATAGTTACGATGTGAAAATGAATGATGGTCCGAGCAAACGGTTTCCATCCGAACCCTGAGACACAACTGAAATCGCCGATTTGCTTGATTGATTGTATGTGGTAATTATTTGCTTATGTGTTTATGCTTGCATGCATTATTTAATGCTTGAGTGGTGCATTAAATAATTGAGATTGTGTTTCGTTCATTGGTATAGCACTGTTGAGTTGCTAATTTTTGTTTATGGCATGCATAGCATTTGAGAATCGTTGATGGTATTGGTAAGCCATTCAATTGGTATTTATATTTTGTAGGCTTGAGTAGTTTGAATGTTATCGTTGTCGTTAAGTTGGTAAAAATAAAAAGTGTTAGAACCTTTCGTTAAAGTGTTGAGCTTACTCGAGAATGGTTGGATTCGACCGTCAATTCACGAAGAGCGGAATTATAGAATATCGTTACTTAATCATGGGTAACCGTTGGTTACATGATTAACTAACTATATCTCTATAAGGAAGTGATATCGAGGATGGATTGGTTTGGATTTTACCACTCCTGTGAAAGTTGTTGACTTGAATGTAGGGCGGAATGGACGATGCGATACGAATACGAGACCGAACCCGAACCCGAAAGCGAGATGGAATGTAAAGAGACCGCAAGACAAGTTGACCCGGGAAGTGAAGCAGTTGGTATGAATCGTCAGTGAAAGTGTATCAGTGCGGGGTAACTGGAAGAACGAAACCGTTGGTATGATGAGTTCATGAAAAGGATTGGAGGTAACGTCAGTGACAGTGTGGGAACCAGAGTGAAGCGGTCGGTATGAGTTGGAATGGAGATTTAGCAAAGTCGGATACGGACGTCAAAATTCTGGGGAAGTGTTCGGGAAGGAAGAATCAGTAGCGGAAACAGAGTGGAGTTGTTGGTACGGATGGAGTTGGAGCTATAGAGATATCAGGTTTTGAAATACAGATTCTTGAAGAGTGTCTCGGGGAGACAAACCAGTATCGGGAAAGATGTGGAAGTCAAAGCAAAGTGGGGAAGTCGGGAGTGAGAATCAGAGCGAAGTAAATACTTGTGGACGATTGAGGGTCGAGGAAGATCAGTTAAAGAGAGAAGTGACACAGTAAGGCGGGAACGGAGATCGAGAAAAGAAGTTATGGTTACGAGGGTGAGAGTAAAGCGCAAGAAAGGGAATGCCGTCTGGGTTACGGATCGAGTATTGGAGAGACAGCTAGATGAGCAGTATGAAGGTCAGTGGGCAGTTTGGGACAAGATAGCAAAGCGTCAGAGAGTATTGGAAGTACGGTCGGAGTGTCAAGAGTCAAGTAACGAGACGTTGGTTTACGAGAAAGGAACAACAGAAGGACATGGTAAAACCACTTGCGGGGTTTGGTGCCGATTCAAAGTCTGTTAATGACGGAGAATTCGGGGACCGAATTCCTGTAAGTGGAGAAGAATGTAATACCCTGTATTCAAAAATATGGTCAATGGGCAGAAGAAAAGTCAACAGGGGCAAAATTGTAATTTTGCCAAACTCAGGGGCAAAATTGTAATTTTGCCAAACTCAGGGGCAAAATCGTAATTTTGCCCAAGTTCGAGACGGAAGACGAGAAGGGACAAATGGTCTTGTTTTAATACATAAAGAACATTTACAAGACTAGAATTGGAAGAAACGGAGCAGAAACGGGTTTTTCGGCTTATCGGAGTAAAAACCGAGAAAACCGGGAAAACTTCGGAAATTCATAACCGGAGCTAGGAAACTCAAAATGAGGTGATTCAAGTTGCTAAATTCATCTAAACTCAGGTAGAATCAGATTATGGAGGTTTTGGGATTTATGGGAATGGTGAAGGATTTTCCAAAACAATTATCGTGAAACCGAGGAAACCGAGAAGAAATTGCAAGATGGGTTTACAAGTGGTTTGGGCCGATTTTGGGCTTGTTTTTGTGGATAAGGAGAAGCTCCAGAGACATTTGTCTCACCACCAGGTCGCCAGCCTTCCCTGTTGAGGTGTCAAGCTAAGAATGAAGAGGTGGCTTTGGAAGCCTTATCCACCTCTTTCACAAAACTTCATTTTTTGTGAATCCCTCTCTCTCTCTAGCTTCAACCCACGACCAGAGCTCTCCTTTCTCTCTAGATTCATCCCAGGAACCCAGAAATTCATCCATCCTCTTGAAGATTCAAGATAAACTTCAAGAACACCATAAGTGTTCTTAAAACCTTCAATCACTAAAAACACCATAACTCTCTCAATATAAACCCTAATCCACTTCTGCAAAGTCTGGTGGACTCCTCTCTCCCTCCTCTACAACCGCCAGTCGGCCAACCATGACCGCCGTCGCCGGAACTTGCGGGAAAGTGGCCGGAAAGCTGCCGCGGTTAGGGTTTGGGTGTATCTCTCTCATCCTCCATCAGATCTGGACGTTTTGAAGCTCCAGATGCATAGATCTGCTCTTTCCGATCAGTTTGATAGGTAGATCGTCACCTGAGTCGCCGGAAAAAGGGGTTGAACCGGCCTGTCAACGCCGGACCACCGCTGGTCAACGCCGGAAAAGTCGCCGGAGAAGCTCCATCGCCGCCGTGTCTTCAGCCGGTTCTTCAATGGGTTGATTCAGCTTGGTTTGGTGCAAGAATTGGGTTGGTTTAGGCTTGGTCAAGCCTTGGTCAACAGGTTGGTTAAACCGGTCAACGGTTGACTCTAAACCGGTTTAACCTAACCGGTTCGATTTAGACCGGTTCAGTTGGTTTGGTTCGATTGAGGTGGTTCAGTTGGTTCAGATTGGGTCAACCGGTTCAAGATTGGTCAAGGTCAAAGTTAACGGTCAACGGTCAAAGTCAACGGTCAACCGGGGTCAAAGTCAACGCCGGTCAACGTCGTGGTCTACGTCGGTCAACGCTTTGACTCCGGCCAGATTATGATTTGCGGTTTATATTCGGGTGTTCGGGAAGCTTCGGAGTTTGTATTCGGGTGTTCGGGAGGTTCGGGTTTAGTTCGGGGTCTCGGGAAGTCGTATCCGCATCCGTGCCGTTCATTCCGACCAATCACGGTGAGTCGGCTCATACACCGTAGATGGAGCATATAGAACGAGAAATGAGAAACCGTAGAGTTAGGGTTTGCATACCCGGAAGTGATTTGATCGTGAATGAGAATTGAATTGGGTGACTACCGATAAACCGGTTAGGGTTAAGACGCATGTTAGGGATGTGGAAATTAAATGGATTAAACCTGTTGTGTGCCGTTAGGTTGGTAGTAACGTTGATTGTTGCATGCATATAGTCGTGGCATGATAGGGCCGTATATGCATATATACGTATGTAAAGAATGATATTGAATGGATCTAAGTACGGGAATTAAGACGGTGTTAAAAGATGGAATTAAACCTAATAAGCGTAAGGTGTATGAATCGATACCGGGGGTTGAGTTGAACGTTAAAGAAAAGTGAATGAATTAAGTAAAGGAAAGATGAGACGTCGGGGAGTTTAGTAAGCTATTAGCTCTAAACCGACGGATCGGGAATTTAATGAAAGAGATTCAGGAAAGGTTAAGAAAACGGGGAAAGTGTGTGTGTGATTGGTGTGCCGTCTACGGATTAGCAATCCGCTAATCCAAGGTAGCGGACTTGAATGGGTTAAAAGTGAGCGTTAATGAGATATGGGCCGTCTACGGGTTAGCAATCCGCTAATCCAAGGTAGCGGACGTGAATTGGTTAAAAGACTTTTGAAACCCCTAATAGGCTTGATTGTGTGGTGATGATGTTATTGTGTGGTGGCATTGTTGTGTGGTTGCTGTTGAGCTTTTTGTGCAGGCCTATTAGATTGTCTCGGTGTTGGGCCGAGCGATTCGTGTGGTTACTTAACTTGGTCACGGGACCGGTTAAGTCGTGGTTGCTGACTTGGGGTGGTGCCCAGTCAGAGCGGTGGTGTTTGTGTGTGTGTGTGTGTGTGTGTGTAGACTTGCGGGACGTGGTGTTGAGATGGTTGTTGAGAATTGATTGAGTACGATTGCTAGAGTCCGAGCGAGTCTGCGTGTTTACTTTTCTGCACTAGGACTCTAAGGTGCGTTAGATCCCGCAAGTCTAGGTGTTTGGATACGTTCCGGTACTTCCGACCCGATTGGATCCTCGGGTAGTTACCTGATCGGACACGTGCCTTCGGGCAGTGGGGCTGGTTATGGTGTTAACCTATTGGGTGACGCCGGTAGGTGTGTGATTCGGAGAATACGGGGTCATGTCCTAGGGCCGAATCGCATGGAAACTTGGGTTGCCGGGGGTAACTTGAGTCACTGCGTATCAATGGGCTGAGAATAGTGTCCTAGACGTTGGACTTCGTGTTGACGTCTAGGAGTCGTGGGGTTAGTTACCATGTTGGTGACAATGAGAACTCGTGGAAGTTACCGAGATCGTAAGGGCCCTGTGTTGTGTTCGTATTATTAGTGTTGCGTGATAGATAGATCGAGTTCCAATCGAGAGCATGTGCCGCAGTGTTCTCGACTCCCTTGGTTACTCTTGTGTTGGTGACGGTGTTGGTATTTGAATACTGGTGTGGTGTGGGTTCGACACGACATGGTAGTGCGTGATCGACCGTTTATCGTATTGATTGTTGTTTTGGGATTTTGGGGACGGGAATTTGTAGAAGCTAGATAGACTAGCAGCCGTAGTGGGGAGCCGTCTCGCTGGGTGATCTTAGATCGCTCATTAGACTCTTTTTGTGTTTTCAGGTTTAGCAGCGGCGGACGCGGGAGATCCTCGGTGTAGTCTCGGGATTGCTTGTGGCGGGATTTTGATTCGACGGTTTTGAGATTTTATTTCGGTTCGGCTTTTGGTACCATTTAGTACCATTATGTGTTGCAACACGATGATCGTTTTTATTAATGCAATTGTTTTGTAAAGACTATTAAACGTTGTATGTAACGTTTGATTACTCAGAAATGAATATGTTTCCCTGATATGGTGTTTAGTCCGAATCGACACAACTCACGGAAATGGTACGAGTTGCAAAGCTTTGTATCATGAAAGTGAGGATAGCGGGGTCAAAGACGGGTTAGTGCGAGCCTTTGTCTCAAACCGATCTGTCTCTGGCTTCGTCTTGTGACAAACCTTTTCTGTTTGACTTGCTCGGGTTCGACTTGATCATGTTCTTGTTTGATTGTTGACCGGTCAGCTCGTCGGTCAGCGGATAATGGGAAAGGGGCGTTACATCAGTTCTCAGATTCAATCACCTAGACCCTGGATCCTAGGGATTCCAACAGAGATATGGTCTCTTCTCGGCGTTCAGCCAGCCAAGTTTTCCCTGAATGAGTTTCAAGCCATAACCAGACTCAACTGCGACTATGTTGAGAATCTAGAGTACCCTGAAGTTGAATATACCGACCAGATGAGAGCATTATGGGAGCTTCTTGGGGTTGATTTCGAGTCACGGCCAAGTTATTCGCAATTATTTGAAGCTTATAAGAGATTTGATGGTTGGGAACCACAACAAAGGATATGGCTGGGATATCTAGCCATCTATGTATCCTTCATTGAGGCTCAATACTTGACAACTTCCACAAGGGCTGACATGACTAAGCTTCTGCTGGTTCCAGGATCGTTAAAATCATATCCCTAGGGAAGATTCGCCTTCAAACTTCTGATAGAATCTGTGAAAGAGGCAAACAAAAAACCTGTTGAGAAAAAAATTTTATCAGATTGGCGGTTTTGCTGAGGTCTTGAACATTTGAGTATATTGGGCATATCCCATTATGGCTTCAATTTATAGAGAGCCCTTTCTGAATGTCCCAACCCCACCAATGTTGGCGTACCAGAGATCAAGGAGTCGGAAGAAAGTCGACGAAACCTTACACATACATGTATTTCTTAGACTGTTTTGAAGTCTGAAATATTTTTCCCATACTGAATTTGAAGTCTGGCTTTGTGAACCAGACTGAATATGAAGTCTGATTTCGGGTATATCAGACTTCCAGTGAAGTCTGAAGTTGTGTATATAAGACTGAATTTGAAGTCTGGCATATTGTTCCCAGACTAAATATGATGTATGACGTCATGTGGGACAATGATGATGAAGAGGACGAAAAAGTTGAAAACATTGTGAAAGCAATGCATGGATAGCTTGGGACTGCAGCTTGGAGGTGGAGTTCTAAACACTGGAAAAGTGATGGTGTGTTCAGGATCAAAGATGGCGGTCCTGTTAAGCTTGAAGTTAAGTCTGAGGAAGTTGTGGGTGACAACCCAAAGGTTGCATTGTCTCCATAAATAAACTCTCGTGGTTACTTCGAATTCTCAAATATTGAAAAGTTTATATTATTTGTCAAAATTATTTTTGTCTTTCATCTTTTCATTACCAAATTCGTAATGGATTATCTTCCAAGTGATTTTCTTTCAAAAATTCTTCTTGACGTCATTGACGGTGAATAAGGTTTACGCTATTCTATAAGGGTGGAGATAACATACAAGGCACTCAAAGCGTCGAACAAAGTCAAGAGTTCTACAAGTCGATCGACTTATACTACGGGTTTATCAACTTAAATCTCTTTGTTTGTCCACCTCATTATAAACAATATTTTGTCGAGATATTTCTACATTTCGGAAACCCTTCAGCTCTTGTCCTCTGAGATATGTGTTGTTTTTTCTACAGCGATCAGATGGTTGAAGGAAAGGCAATGACTAAAAGGTCGGCAAATAGCGGATGGGAAAAAGGGATATACGCGTACTCCATGCTCTTGCGTGTTTTTATGGAGATGGAGTAGTGTTGAACAGTGGATATGTCATCGACCGTGAACTTGCCACTCGAATACTTATGAAGATAACTAGTAGGGATAGGCGTGTATGGCAAGAAACACCTTTTGCTTTGTTCTTTGAGAAGGAAGCGAGTGTAGATATCAACGGGCTATAGGTGCATGTGTGCTCCGATAACAAGTTGGAAGGGTTGGTGGGACTTTGGTTTAAAGGGTCTAACCATGTGAGATAGATGCTTTTGGACCTTAGAATCACTATTTTACTTTTGACTCCTTCTGGACAATTTTAGAATTTGGCCCTGTTTAGGTTCTTGAATTTTCTTCTTATTCTAAATATTGTTTAGCGTTGATTACATTGTGTTAAACTACTATAAATATTATATTATTTCTTCATTTATGTGCAAGTTTTAAACATAAGGAGTACTTATATGCATCATTTTTGAGTACATTGTGACTACGTACTTCACTACTATTTTATAACTGAATAAACGATTTTTTGCACACAAAAAAAATGAGATGATTAAACTGAAAAGTCATTTACTTAATTTATTTTCAACAAGCCATGCAAATAACAATGTGTTTTGTAATAAATCTTCAACTGCAATAGATAATGACTCGACATTATATATCATTAACTAAAAAATAAGTTTATAATGCACATATATTTATTCCAGCCAAAGATGCACACCAACAAATACATATTAATTAATAAATAATAATAACATAAATACTATTTAAATTTATGAAAAATACAAATGTTAGATCCGATCAGGACTTGGGGGAATGCGAATACGACGGTTGTCTTTAATTCTGGTTTTCTACTATACAATAAGATTTCTTGTTTACTATTAAGTGTACTCTTTGAGAAATAAGAAACACTTGATGTTAAAATGTTTTTGGTTTGAATAAAATTTTACATTTAAAAAAATATATATATTTGAATGAGAAAATGCAGTATACAACACAATATAAATGTTTGAATAGTTAAAATGACAAAAAATAATAATACGGGTAAGTAAATGTTTGAATTAAAAACTAAAAATTGAACTGTTAATAACTTAAATTAGTTATTTTACAAAATAATATAAATATTATTATAATTATATTAAATTTTGAATGGCTATACTATTTAATTTTTATTTATATTATTATTATATATCATTTTAAAATTGTATATATTAATATAAAATTTGAATAAAAATAATAATATAAAACAATCATAAATTAAAATTATTTATTATTTGATTTTTTTAGTATTCAAAGCTTTTACCACAATAGTAAAATATCAATCTTTCAAAAATAAAAGAAAAATCTAAAAAAATAATTATATCAAATACATGAGTAATAAGTTTTGGCTCGTTGCCTTGTTGATCTTTCCTCTAAAATTCAATCCGTCCAGTCGTATTCCTAATATTTGGGCTCGTTTGGGGGTTTACCACTATTTTTGATAGCATATAGGCCCGTTTTTCTTTGAAACCCATTCAAAATTGGGAAAAGAATAGAGCCCATGCATAATATTTAACATATAGTAATATTTATGTGGACAGCAGTTAAAATTATTATATGTCATGTAAAACTCAAAAAAAAAAGTATTGGTTGGATATAATAAAAACGACGGAGATGTTTTTTTTTTGAACCAAAAACACGACGGAGATGTTGACAAAAAAAAACGACGGAGATGTTGACAAAAAAAAAAGGGAGATTCACCTTTTTAAAGAGTATGGCTCCAATTGGTGACCATAATTTAGGAAAAGAATTATGATGAATTTTTAATTCCTCAAAATTTTACCAATTAAGAGGATTTTTTTGTCAAAATTCAGACATATGGGTCCCACAATATTTTTTATTTTTCCTCATGTTTAAGGAATGAAAGAACAAAAAAATTCCCCTGCTAATTTGATGAGGAACAAAAATTTCCTTGATAATTCCTCTACATTCCTATTTTTTTGTTAATTCAATTCCTCAAATGACATTTTGTCCATTTTTTTTACGTTCTTTTGGTTCATTTTAGTGGTCACCAATTAAAACCTATATTTAATACTTATATCTTTTAAAGTGTTAGAGTATCTCCAATATTCAATTGTATTTTCTATTTTAAAATTAAAAAAATGCAAATATAATTAGAATTTTCTTCAATGTATTATTTAACATTCCTTTTCTATTTTATTATTAATTTCAAATTATATATATTTTCTTTAAAATTTATAATTTATTTTATTCATTTTTAACTTCATAAATCATTATATTATTTAAATTTAACTATTATAATATAAAACAAATTACGTTACATAAAAATTATAAAAAGCAGATTTTAATTTAGTCATACTTTTCAAATATTTTTTTTATAAGTGATCAACTAATGCGTTTTGAAATAAAAAATGAGTGTTTTTATCATTAATTTGTCTAAAGCGAGCAGAGTTTTTTGGAACCGAGTATTGTCGTCCTCGGCTATATCGAATTCTGAAAGTGGAGCTTCTCTTTCAACTTCATTGGTTCATTGAGATTGCATTCATCTTCATTTATCATGTTGTGCAGTTATACATATAGTCATAATGTCATGTAACACTTTCTTCACTAAATAAATAAATATTTTTATACTAAATTTAATTTTGTTATTTTTATTTTCAGTATTTTAAATATTTTTACATTTGATATTTTTCTATTAAATAAAATGTTATTTGCATTTTTTATTTAGAGATTATAGTGTGTTAGTATTTATAATTATCAATTAAAAGAAATCATCATCAAAATAATTATTTATATCTTAAAATAAAAGTAATTTTAAGGACTACTTTATAATAAATAAATAAATCAATTGCAAAATGTAATTAGAAAAAGATGGTTTTATATTTTTGATATCAAAAATAGCATTATACAATTAATAAATGCAATAGGATTGGAATAGATTATATTCCAAAATAGAACCATAACTATTCAGAAAAAAATAACATAACTATTCAAGATTGTCAAAACCAGTCTTTACCATGAATATTCAAAATAACATAACTATTCAAGATACTGGTTCCAGTATTTTGTAAGAACCGGATCTAAACGTGAGTTTTGAATTGGTTCAAGTTTGCTTTTTTATCCGGTTAAAGTGTCCAAGCCTTTGTCTGACGTTATGAATGTCGTAAAATGAGTCTATGAAGATAAATATTAAGATAGTAGCGAGGAAGGAACAAATCCTTGACGAGATGTGCTCTTGATGTTGTTTTGAGAAGAATGAGAACTTTTAACTTTGTGCCCTATTTCATTTTCTGTTCCGTAAATTCATATTAATTTAGTTTTTTTTTAATTTAAATTCCATGTTGCAAGAGTTTGTTAGCACGTTTAATCTGATTCTGTGGGATATTAAACCTGAAATAAAAACATATCCCACTCAAAAATAGGGACAAATTATTTATCTTTGGATATAAGTTGAGTTTAGGTTTGACCTTGGTAGGTAAATAGATGTCTACTCTTGTGTGAATTAAGAATAGAAGGTGTACTATGATTATCGTATTTTGAAACGACAGTTTTGGTTTGCTATTAAAACAACTATTTGTACCAAAAGGCCGTCGCGTGAACACATTAAACAAATGGCCATAAGTTAAATTTATTCTCCATATTGAAAAAATTATTTGTACCAAAAGTTAACAACCATCAACAATTTATTCTCCACAATCCATATAATATGGATTTTATTTTTTTTTAAAGATCCAAACAAAATTCAATTCAAAAGAGAGAAAAAAAGAGTTGAATTCAAAAAGATTTAAAAAACAAAAACTAAACGTAAGCAAAAGAAAATGTTATCAGGATTGCTAGGAATAGTTTGGATGCTGACAAGTTCGTGACACTAGATATAGACGGTGAAGGAGCAACCATAACAGATGCCGGAGTAATCATTGCAGGTGATGAGTGAGTTATCTTTGGTGGTGAAGCAGTTCTAACCGGTGTTGCATGAGAAATTGTCGGTGGTGATGGGATAACGGACGATGTTGGTGTTGATGCAGTTGCAGATGGCTTTGATGGAGAAATTGTTGGTGGTGATGAAATTTTAGGTGATTTTGATGGAGAAACTGCATAAATATATAGTTAATATAATATGATCAAGTGCGAGCTATTAGGAGAAAAAAAGAATTTATTTATATGATGAGATTGAAACTTACTAATAGATGTAGGTGGTGTTGATGTTGAAGGAGCCGGACTTGCTACTACACATACAAAATTAAGATTAGAAAACAATATATGCTCAGAAAACGTTCACATTTAAAACCAAAATAAAAGCAAAAAAGAATAATACCACAATGAGGATCAATGGGAATATTGCAAGTAGAAGGAATAGCAAGAGCTCTACTGTTAATTAAATTAAATCCCATGTCACGGCTGCTCTCCAATGCAATGCAAAGACAATTAGGATTATATTCAAGAACAGTTTTGACCCCATCACAACAAGATTTGGTTGGACTTAGATCCGTCGATCCGACAGATAAGAACGAGAGACAATCAAACATGCCATAAACTACGGTTGAGCAATCATTGTTTGATGGTTGTGGTGATGGAGATAAGACAAGTGGCTCTGACCGCGATAATTCTGGTGATGGAGATAACACATTTGTTTGTGACTTACATACGAACTCAGAGGTAACATATGAAGACATAAGTAAGAACACAAAACAAAAAACAAAAGATTGCCTCATCATTACTTTTTACTGAGTATCGTTTTTAACTTTGTATTCTTATTGGGAGCTAAGAGTGACGACTTTATATAACCTTAAGAATATCTTGTTCAAGATTTTTTATATATATAATTACGTAAATTAGTTTTGAGTTTATCTAGTTATAGTGATTCTTAGTATGATCTTTTCGAAATCCTCTCGGATTTTACCTAACCTCTTTTTCTTTCTCATACCATTTGTCTCGAGAATATTCTCTTCTTTGGAGATATTCTTTTTTAATTTCATGCATGATCTAGGATAGTTGTTATATACTTTCATACTCGCCGATTTTAGTGGAACCATTTAAAATCATCTATGATTTAAAAAGATGTGATAAGTTTTTTTGAAAACTGTGTGGTACTCTAGTTGCTACAGTAGATTCCTCGGTTTAGTTATAAGTTTCGGTTAATTTGAGTCTGATAAAACTCTAGCTAAAGTCAACCAAATTAAATATTGTTTGATTTGTGTTTTGTTTAAGTTTAATTTGTTTCGATTTAATTTGGTTTAGTTTAGTTCAATTTGATTTTAATTCAGATTAGTTTCAAAATATTTAATAGCAAAACTTTTAAACTAAATGACCATTAACATTTTAGCATCAAATTTTTTATTATTCCTAAAAGAATTGTTATAATTTTATATTATAAATTTTACTTTTAAACTATGAAAAATGAAAAAATAATGAAAATAAGAGATTTTAGCCGTTTAAGTACCAGAAAAATTTAGTTTTTAGTTGTATTTATATATTGAGTTAATGATAAAGAATATATAATTGAATTACTATATTATATTAAAATATATATAAAAATTAAAATGAACAAAGAAAATATAATTTATATTCCATAATATATGTATGCATCTATATTTTATAATTCTATTTATTAATAAATAAAAATACTTTGATTTTTCTGTTTAGTGTGGTTTTAAATCAAAGTGAACCATCAATACTATTAAAAAATTGGAGTTTGGCCATGGTACATAAATGTTGTTTCCGAAATTTGCCCTTGATTTTATTAGGAATTGTATCCTTCATTAAGGGTAAAATTGTAAAACAATTTATATTTGATTTATTCATAATATCTTATAATATCTTTTGTTTTCCTTTTTCTATCATAATCATATCTAACAAAAATATTTTTCAAAAGTTTAGTAAAATAATAATTAATTTCGAAATTAATATTAAAATAAATATTATAAATTATTCTTAACTAAAATTTAACTTAAAGAAATAAAATCAAGCATAATTAAGTTATTAAAATAAATATTATATATATATTCTACAATTTATTATTTAATTCAAAATATATTTATAATATATTCTAATATCTTCTTTATTTTTGTTTCAAAAATATATATATATATATACATATTACGATTGATGTTTTTACGATTGCACTTTTTAGCGGGTTCTTCCATCAAATTGTAAAATATTTAAATATTGAATGGGTTGAAAAATAAATTAACCAATTTCGATTATAAATTTTCTTTAAAAAATCTACGGATTAGTTTAATATATATATATATATATATATATATATATATTAAATAATTTCAGTTGATATATTTTAAACTTAATAAAAATATTAAAATTATTTCATATTTATATTATTCAAATATTTGAGGCGTTAAATTATACTTTATGTTTGAATGCAGTTTTTAACGGGTTGTTCAATAATTTATATATATATATACATATTACGATTGATGTTTTTACGATTGCACTTTTTAGCGGGTTCTTCCATCAAATTGCAAAATATTTAAATATTGAATGGGTTGAAAAATAAATTAGCCAATTTCGATTATAAATTTTCTTTAAAAAATCTACGGATTAGTTTAATATATATATATATATATTAAATAATTTCAGTTGATATATTTTAAACTTAATAAAATATTAAAATTATTCCATATTTATATTATTCAAATATTTGAGGCGTTAAATTATACTTTATGTTTGAATGCAGTTTTTAACGGGTTGTTCAATAAAATTTGAAAATTATATATACCATTACAACATGTGTTAAATATATATATATATATATATATATATATATATATATATATATAAACGGATTGTTTTGTTTCTACTTTCGTAAATATTTAATTATTAAATATAAAACATAATAATTTTTTTATAATTATCTATTGTTATATAACATAATATTTAGATAAATGCAATAAAATTAAACTTATACCACATAACTTTTACAATGGTTGTTTTCACACACACACACACTTACATAAATATATTCAAATCATGATCTTACGATACAACACGGATTAAAATATATAATGTGAAATCGTTATTTTAGTAGTTCTTCCCAAATAACACACAATTCATTTTTAAAATAATCTAAATTATTAACTCACTTTTTATAATACGGGTTAAACAATTATAATCAAAATTAGATTACGTTATTAAAAATCTAAATTACTATGAACAAAATAAACAAAAAAAATTAAAATTTATAAAGAAAATAAACCCGCGCTTTCTAAGCGCGGGTCAAAATCTAGTTCTAATTAAATAAAAACATCAACTTATTGAATTATATATAATATATTTTGGTTGAATTAGTTTAAATTCAACTAGCTCCCTTTAGTTTGGTTCCGCTTTTTGTCCACAACTAGTTGCAAATAAACATACCTTGATTTGGACTTTTTAGAAAATGTATAAGTCGCAAGCTATTTTTTTTATTTATGATTCTCTTCCAGGTTTTGTATCAATACATGCACATGAGAGAAGTACATATGATCTGTCTGCGTTCTTAAACAAAAATTAAATATATATAGCTCAATTGGCCTTGATAGAGCAAAAGTCAAATGTCTTAGGATAGAACAAGAAAAATACTCGGTTGCTTTGTTTATTCTTTTTTTTTGTGCAAAATGCTTTGTTTATTCTTGGCAAATAAAATAGTTTTTTTTTTTGAAAAAAAATAATATAGTTTATCCATATAATATATAGAACAAAACAGTATATGTCAGTTAATAATCATTATAAAACACAACAATTTGGGGAAAACAAATAGATTAATGGTTACAAAACTTACAATAAATCGTAAGTGGGTTTAATTAAAAGAAGCCGACTGTTTTGAACATTAAAAAAATAGAAGGTTATTACGTAAAGGGAGAGAAGTGAGGCCGTTTCAACAATCTGCAGCCAACCTTGCATGGTGGCAGGAACAAAAATAAAGAACTCTTTTTTTTTGGTAAAAATGTAAAGATATTATTATTACCAAAATTTCTTTTTTGACAGAAGAGAGAGAAAACTCAAAAATACAGAAAAAATAAAAAACTACAAAAAATAAATAAAACTACAATAAGCCCAACAAAAATCTCAAATGGGTCTATCATAAATTTTGAAATAGGGCAGCAATTCCACAAAATAACCGTCTAAATCGCAATAAACCTTTGCTGCTATATCCAACGACGCCATCCACATAGGAACTGTCGTTCAGAAGCCGCCACCGCGAGCGAGAGCAACCCGTTTTCTAAGCTGAAGTTTTCAATCGCAAGAGCTACCACCACCGTCTAAAAGAGCCACCACGCCGAACTGTGTCCAGAATCCAGGCTGAGGGAGAAACCATTACCGACGTTCCATGGGTAGAGGCAGCAGATCGGCTTTCCGAAAAACCGTCGCCGTAATCAGATGTTTGAGATAGCCTCTTTCACTCCATGCGCCGCCTTCAAATCTAAAGGTTACTCAAAGCTATCCAAGTTCATGCAACCCAAGACCCACTTCCCACCGGCGCAAGCTTCTTCTTCAACCCCAGTCAACGTCGCAAGCCTCGAGATTCAAGCAGAGGAGCCTTCCGTCACCAGATCTGGAGAAATCTTTACCGGATTTCATTCTCAAAGATCCGGATCTTCACAAATCCTTCACTTCCGATCTTTGACGAACCATTGCGGAGCACAGACTGCAAAAGACTGCCACAATAACTAGAACAAAAGAGATTAGGAAGCGGATGAAGCAACATGAGCGGAAAAAAGAGAAGAATAGATTTTTCCCTCTCGCGCTGCCATAGCAACGACAAGTGGAGAGACTGAGGAGGAGTAGATTCGGTTAGGAAAGAAAGGAGAGCGTTTTTGTGAGAGAAAGTAACGATTAGGAAAATAAAGAACTCTTTATCATAATTATATTGCAAATTTGTTGTACAGCAAAAAAAAATATTAAAAATAAACATTACAAAGTGTAGATACATATTAGAGAAGAAGTTTAAGCCTCTTTTTTTAAAGAAGAAGATACAAGATTTACATTTTAAGAAATTTGCTTTCCAAGGATTTAGAAAAATTAATCTATTAATAAGCATGATATACCTGAGTCATGTCATGTTACTATTCAAAGACAACGACCATTCCATTTCAAAATTTTAATCGTCTCTAAAGTCAACGGTCAGAATCGTTGGCTGCAATATAATATGATTTCTTTTTAATTATACTTACACGCATATAGTTCTAACATATATATAATCATTTTTGTCTCGTCCGAATACACAAATAAACAAGAACTCGAGTCACCTTCAAAAGCCTTCCCTGATCTTTACTTCTCCATCTCTATTTTACCACTTCTCTTGATATTACTCACCATGATTCCTACAAGATGCCATGAGATCAACGGCTCTCGTCCTCCGTCGCTAAAACTCGCCGGAGATTCCCATTCCATCAAGAAAAAGACGTCATGCAACGTCGTGAAACAGTCACGGCCACAGGAACGGGCAGGTCCAGTAATCATCTATGCACTCTCTCCGAAGGTGATCCACACGCGGGCCGAAAACTTTATGGCCTTGGTTCAGCAGCTCACAGGTCTTGAAAAGATTAGTAGGCGGAACCCTAACGACGTCAGCGAATCTTCGTCTTCTGTGTTAACGACGGAAGAGATCAGCGTCGGTAATGATGATGACACAAGTTGGGAGAGACATCAACCACGGCAAAACCTAGCTGAGATTCCATTGTACACGCCGAGTTCGATGACCTTGTTTGGTTCTCCAACCTATCGTTTTTATCAGTCACCGAACCGGACCAATCCGGTTTAAACCCCCGGTTTACAAGTTCATAAAATACTCATACTGTTTCGTTTCATATTTATAAATTATGCTTTTTCGTTCGTTCGTTCATCCGTTCTTTAAGTTGTTTCACATAGTGGAAGATTGTTTAGTGTAAATGAATTTTAGTTTCTGTATTTGGCTGATTTGAAACGTAAAAGGTTTGGAGAAACTCTAGACTTGGCGTCTCCAGTAATAAATTTCACTATAACTCGTATATCATTCATATATATCGTAACTTTCAAATCTGTAGCAAAATCTACGATACTTGAGATGGAAATACGTCACGTTTATTTTATCTGTTGCACATCTACGACCAAGTTCAAGTGCAGCTGCACCGCAAACAAAATAATGAAGAGGTACCGTCTTAAATCAATTGCATGCGTTTGATTTTAGTCTTTTAGATAAGAAGAAATTTTGTGTGTGATGGACTTTGGAAAAAAAAAGAAAAAAAATTGTGATGAATAAAATGTTATTGGAGCATTTTTTTTTAACGAGAATTATTACAAATATAACTTTACAGATAATACTAACTCCGTTATACGAGAATCAATTTACGATCACAATCACATTTATGTGCTGAAATATTATAGGAGCATTATTTTACGGATTCCATCATAATATTGTACTCAATTTATTTATTATTTATAACAAGACTTAATATTACTTTCAAATAGAATAACAATGACATCTGAATTTGATTGCAATATCTCCAAAAAAATGTTAAGCAGTTTGAAACTTGGAATCAATAGTTTTTGTTTTTGCTTTTTATTTTATTAATAAAATACACTAAAAAAACTTATCTTTCACTCATCTAAATTGGTAACTTCGATTCAACATAGATTGTATTTGACGGTTTGAGGCAGACACTCCGTACTAATCTATCTGCTATCAAATTGCTTGTACCCAGTATACGGATAAATTCAAATGTCATAAAGTAATCTTTTCTTCGTTCGAACTTCTCTAGGTGGATCGAGAAAGCTGACCAATATTATGATTCTGACACTATCTTCACCAGTTCTGAACAGTCTGTTGCAAATGTAATGTGAGTATGTTCATATACTTCATACATACTATATAGCCTATATAAGAGCTTCGAATTCCGCATGGAGAGGGGCAAACTTGCCCTAATATTCATTGCTCTCATCAAGACATTCACATCTCTCTCGTAACAATTGTACCACCCTTTTCCTGTAAACTGGTTACCCTCTTTACAAGATATGTCTACAAAACACCAATGATCATTTTGAGCCAATTCATTTTCGGTATTACTTTCTCCCCCCAACCCTGACATTGGTTCTTTTTCCTCATCTAACTGCGCAACCCCCCCCCCCCCCCCCCCCCCATGTCGCAAATTCTGTTTCTACTATCTTCAGTGTTTCATGTGGGCTCTGATCAATATGGTTATATACCATATCGTTCATGCTTTTCCAAATATACTATATTAACCAAGGATATATATATTACTCTTATTATCCGAAGGTAATCTCCAAAAAGATAATCCATATTCGTGTAAATACATGCCGAGGGTAAAAATTCCGGATTTGTTGGTATTTGAGATAGTGCCCAAGTTTGAATTGTTGGTGGGCATTCAAATAAAACATGATTTATCGATTCCTCCTCTATTCCACACCAAACACAGCGTTTTATCACATCTTATCCCTTGTCCCTTTAATTTTTTTTTTTTGTTACCGGTAAATATCCTGTGTGCCAAATGAAATGCTTTATTTTAGGTCGACATTTTATTTTCCACGAGAAAGCTTGAAGACTCTTGATACTTGGTTCCAGGATAAGAGTTGTATCACCATTCTCAGGGAGGTCTCTCTCTAAATGATACCCCGATTTCATCGTATATTTACCAGACTTTGTATGATGACATCCCAACGAATGAAGTATGTTTGGACGACTAAAGGGAATACTTAAGAGAAAAGACAAGTCCTCAGGTTCCATAACTATCCCAATTAGGTTTTTATTCCATGTATGATTTGGATGATCAATCATTTGGTTAACCGTAACCAAATTATGAATTGTGTCCGTTTTTTGTTTTGTTGGTCTCAGACGACAGACTAA
The DNA here is from genome assembly GCA_030180135.1 of Orychophragmus violaceus. Taxonomy (NCBI): domain Eukaryota; kingdom Viridiplantae; phylum Streptophyta; class Magnoliopsida; order Brassicales; family Brassicaceae; genus Orychophragmus; species Orychophragmus violaceus. The sequence continues at coordinate 83,276,779 of CM058232.1, read as the reverse complement.
TATCCACAAATCATTCCAGATCAAAATAGATTCTCTTGTTATCACCATTTTGATAAGTCGTTTTTAACCAGAGACCTAGCTAAGGATACTCTTTCATCCATAGGATGTTGAATGTGACCTTATCGGATCTAGTGGATTCGTATTCTGAAGTATCTTCCGTTGAAAACATTTGCGAAAATAATACTTGGTTTATCAATTAGTCTCCACAATACTGTTTCTAAGAAAGCCGTATTCACATCCAGAAAGGCTCTAAAACCAATCCCACCATCCTAAAGCCATATTTACCTCCTCGTGAGAGAAGCTTCGTCGTCCATCCATTGACCTTCTGATATATAGTGGGTTTTTTCTAGGTTTTCAACCATGATATAAATATATATATTGAGTCTTTAATCTTGTATTTAGAGTCTTTTGTGTTCTTTGCAGGTTTAGGTACGTTTGGAGCTTATCTGGAGATTCTGGGAGCTTTTGGAGTGATTTTGCAGCATACATGGATTTCACAGAGTTCACTGGGTGTGTCTGCACTTATTGTCGCCCGACACTAAGTTGGTGTCGCCTGACGCCACTAAAGGACGATCCTGCGCGTCAAAAATACAACTTTTGGAGATTTGCAATATTTACCCAGAAGTTTCCCATATTTACAGAAATACCCAAATCGTGTTTTAGACTATTAATAGGTTTTTCAGCTATTGTTTAGGCTAAGCTTTCTTTTATCAGAGATTAGGAGATTTGGGGCTGGTCTTGTACTCGAGAGAGAAGAGATTTCGAACCCCTGTTCTAACTCTTTTACATTTTATATGATATCTATTCTGATTATGTCTTTTGTGATGATTGCCATGTCTGAGTAGTTTTCTTGTTAGATTTAGGGATTCTCATTAGAGATTTTATGGAATTATAGATTGATCGATTAATTGGGATCAAACCATCTAATTCTTCATATAGGTTGTTCTTAATGCTTAATCTAAATTAACTACTTAGATTATTGTCATCAGGTTGATTAGCGCAGCGAGAGTTGGTTAATTAACTAGAAAAGAACCTAGGGAGAAAATAACCTATTCGCAAAGAGATTTGGCTTAGGGAATTTGTGAACGAAAAAACTTGAATTAAATGCATGTTTAGAACTCTAGAGTTCGCAAAGAGGTTTGGTTTTCTAGGTTGCTAGATATAGTTAGCATTCACAGCGAGAGTTGGTTTGTTATATGATTGTGATTCTAGTTCTAGAACATTGATATCTGAATCCTAATGATTGGTTGGTCTGTGTTCCTGATTTCCTGAGAACTTCCCTAAGTCTAGCGCCTTCGCTTATTGATCACACGCCGTTTACTTACTCGCTTTGTTTACTGCTTACATCTGTCTTGCTTAGCTTAATTCGACTACTCAGAATCTATCGTGTGAAACTAGAGTCTCTGTGAATTCAATACCCTTTGTACTACGATTGCATATATGTGCACTTGTAGTTAGAATATGGATAATTATTGACCTATCACCTTCCCACGAAGTGTATCTTGTAAAAAGCTGAACTGCTGAGACTTTCCAGTATGACCATGTATGATCCCATTCCACCCACCGTTGTGATCCCCAAAATCTCTTTCATCTCATGTCGAAATTCAGTCTCAACCTTATGCCCAAATTGAAGTAATGATTTCGAGAAATTTATTTTTTGACTTGACACTCCCTCATAGTCTTTGAGGATCCATAAGATTGTCTGACATTGCTTCTTCCTACCTTTGCAAAAGAATAAACTATCGTCCGCAAAAATCATGTGTGATATTGAAGGACATGCTCTTACCACCTTAAGTCTTGTTAATTGTCTTCTCCTCCGCTTTAATTATATTTGCAATCAGAGCTTTGTACATAAAATAAACAAATATGGTGACAAGGAATCTCATTGTCTTATCCCTCTCAGTGGAGCTATAAAACCTTGTGGCTGACCATTATTAAGAACTCTATACTGAACCATGGTTATGCATCACATTATCCGATCAACCCATTGTGTCATAAAGCCCATTCTTCCCAAGATGCTTTCGATGAAAGCCCATTCAACTCTGTCATAAGCCTTGCTCATATTTTCTTTAATTGCCATGAATTTTTCTTTGCAAGATGGATTTGTTCTTAAACCATGGAACATCTCCTGAGCTATTAAAATATTATATGAGATCAATCTACCCACCACAAAACCGATTGCGTTTCTGAAACCAGTTTGGTAGAAACCCCTTTAACCGCTAACACAAAACTTTATATATGATCTTATAACCTATATACAGAGATTGATAGGTTGTAATTCTGTCTGACTCGGTCGTTCCGTCTTTGGAATAAAACAAATATTTGTCGTATTTAGTCTTGGCTCGACCCATGTTGTAAGAAATTGTTAACCAATTGAATAACATCATTCTTCACAACTGGCCATGATTGTTGGAAAAATAATGATGTCATCTCGTCCAGTTCTGGAGCCTTTTATGGATGCATCATAAAAAATGCTCTCTTAACCTCCTTTCAGTAGCTGTTATCATAAATCTCTCATTCATCAAAGTTGTTGTTGATACTGGAACCTCTTGTAAAAATTCTTCAAAACATTTCGAGTTGTTAGACGTGAGTAACTTTTTAAAGTATTTTACTGCTATTCCTACAACCTCCTGCTCTTTTATAACTCAATCTCCTGATGAGTTGTGAAGTGGAATAAATAGACTTAGAAATTTTGAATAATGTTAAGTTTCCTGAATTAAAATATCTGAAGTTAGAACGTTCAAGGTCAAACTAAATGCATGGGCTACGTTATTGTTCAACATATTCATAATACTACATTTTGAGAGAGCCAAATGGTTTTAATATAATTTTCATTTCTACTATGTGATATTCATATAGCGAAACTAATGAAAGTATAATATTTCTGTAATTTGTATACTTTTCGTGTTTTTTTTGCATAGTTATTATGACTTATGAGTTATGAGAATGTTCGATACGTGTCGTATGTCCACGATGCATATTCATTTCAAAGTTTTAAACTTTTATGGGTCTAAGCAGAATATGCCTAAATAAACTGAATCAAAATAACTGATCCAAAACCGAACTATGTTCTGATATAGTTTAAATAATTTTTTTTTTGTATATCCGAATAATCCTAACCGTATTGTAACTGAAATATAACAAATCTATTTATAATAGATTAATGTTTTATATTTTATATTATTTTCATAAACCAAAAAAAAAAAAGTCGGAACCAAAACCAATGAAATCCAAATTGAACATCTATACATTAAAATATGGAAAAAACCTTTAAAAATACCTGAAGTAAATTACATTTGTCACAAAAATACCCAAACTTTTAACGTTGCCAGAAAAATATCCAACACTATTTCTTTATAAATACATCAATTTTCAAATTTCGTAGTTTTCATTCCCAGCTTTAACCATGGCTAAGTTAGCTCGTTAAAAGTTTTTGAAATTTGGTGTCAAAATAACAAAATTTGAAAATTGGAGTATATAAAAGATAACCAAAATAAATTTGGGTATTTTCCAGGCAAAGTTGAAAGTGTTGATATTTTTCTGGCAAATACAAATTCATTTGAGATATTTTTAAGGTTTTTTCCCACTATTATGTAGATTCCCAAATTAAATGATCAAATTAAGCTTTGTGAATGTTCACCTTCAACAATTGGCGTAGTATATGGAGACTTTTAGTAGGAGGAAACAACACTACTAATAACAACAAAGGAGGATAGAGAAGCACGACATCCAGCTCAACGAGCCAATAAAAAACGATGAAGCCGCACTAACTTGGCGACCACATGATTAAAAGTCACGAGAATTACATCAACAAGAGAATAAAGTATGTGAGGGACAACCGCAATCTTAGAGATGCATGGCCATCAAAAATATTATTAGCCGAATTGCAAGAAAGAGCCAAGATCTTATCGATCAATAAAGACAAATGTGATAGTGAAATCAACAAATGATATCCCTCCAAAGGAATTCGATTGAAACAACCCTCGATTAGAATTGATAAAGGACGTCAATATCAATAACACCAATCCCAAGTGGGTATAGACACTGGCGGAGCTAGCTTTATAGCAGGGAAGTCATTTGACCCTTATGGATTTCTATATAATTTTTGTTTTGATGTATATTAAAGTAAAATTCCAATGAAATGCTATAGACTTAGCACATTTGAGCCTTGTAACATATGGTTAAAAATAAATTGACCACTATGAAGTATGAGGTTGGCTCCGCCAGTGGGTATAGAACAAGCCGTATTCTTAAACTATTCTAAATTTTGGCTTCCCTCAACAATATAATTATATATCCACTTTATTGGTGATACATGTATCTGCTCAATGTTAAAAGTGAACCGATTGAAAAAGACATACTAGTAGTTAAAAAAACTCATCCATATATGCAAATTGAAAAAGGGAAAAACCTTTAAAATACCTGACTTTAATTATATTTGCCAGAAAATACCCAAAGTTTAACGTTGTCTAGAAAATATCCAATGTTATTTTGGTTGCCTTTTAAATATTTCAACTTCCAGTTTTTTGTTATTTTTACACCCACTTTTAACCATGGTTATGTTACTTTCTTAATGGTGGTTAAAACTAGGGATGAAAATTATGAAATTTAAAAATTGTGGGTATTTAAAAGGCAACCCAAATAACGTTAGATATTTTCTAGACTACATTAAAAGTTTAGATATTTTCTTACAAATGTAATTCATGTAGGATATTTTTAAATTTTTTCCCTCATGTGTGTTTTATTGTGGAGAATTATGTGTCACACACAAACTAATATAAAACACCATTGGATTCAATAAAATAAAAGACAAGTGTAGAAAAGAAAAAAATCTAATACTGCATTACTTTTGTTTATGATGAGGTTCTGAGTCCATGAATCCCTCTGCTACAAACAAGTTCCAAACCATGTAAATTTTTTTTTTTGAAGAACATACTTTTCTCACCCATTGTCGGACCTACATGTTGATTAGGGTTCAGTTGACACCCTTAAATATTAAAATTCCAAATTTCCTGATATAAAATAGATAATTTGACATATTTAATCATATATGACCCATCTGTCATTTCTACTTTATGTTTTAATACAGATTTATATTTTTCAAAAGAAAAAAGATTATTTTAATTATGGTAGAAACATTTTTGGATCAACCACTGCTCTCACCATGAATTAACACGTAAATTAAATCCCTACATGTTTGAAAATCTAATTGTTTAACTATTAGGTCAATTTATCATTGGTAATACTCCGTTATCTTACATAAAAATTTTAGAATCATAGTCCTGAAATATTCTCCACCTTAGTTTACATTTTAACTCTATAGTTCTATGCAGGCACTTTCAACAACTACTGTTTTACAATCACACACGGACACGGGCCGCATGAACCATCTAAACAAATACGTTTTATCTTTCAAATAATATTTTGACAAAAATCTATTAGAATAAAATATTTCATTTTATTTTTTTCTTCTTGGCGTGCTGCTCCAAGAAAAATACGAGCACCATATATCATCACCACGAAATAAAAATATCTCAACCTCTCCGCAGTGATTATTCACGCAATAGGAAAGCATATTTTCAAATTTCCAAAATGATTCTCTTTTTTTGTTTAATGAAATTTTTTTATTTGTCATTATTTTGTCAACAATTTATCTTCTTTTTAAATCCATAGGTCTCCAAATTTTATTTTTCGTATTACGTACCAAGCTTTCAAGCTTTACATTCCAATAAAACTTCTTTTTTACTCTATAAATCTTCTATAAATAGTGACTCTAAAGTCAAGCATAAGTGTTCTACCTGCGTGCAATATTTCAAAAATAAATTTAGGACGAAAAGTAGAGACACTGAGAAAAGTTCATGAGATGCTATAGATGCTAGTTTTATGGATTCCGAAAATGTTTCATATATTTGTATCAATTTGGAAACGTAATTGGTTTAGTAGCTGATCTAATGATTATTGTTTTAGTAATGTTATTATGTATTACTAAAGATGTAATAATCTTGTTCTTTTTCAATCTCTTTTGAAGAGTATTTAAAAAGGTATACAAAACATATGAATCCCTCTATTATAACAAGCAATTGGGTACAACTAAAATGTAAAACTTAAACCATTTTTGCTACTTGTTTGAAGAGAGTTGTTTGCTTTAAAATGTAAACCACACGAATAGAAGAAACATGACTTCAAAATTAAAAGAACCGTTTCAACACATTTTTCATTTGCCTAAATATTAATGTATCCCCGATCAACACGTTTGGTTTATTTTCTTAACCTCACAATTAAATTAAGAGGAGAAAAATCTCGGTATTCACTTAAAACTCGGAACTTACTTGAGAAACTCGATTTTGACCCACACTTGAGTACATATATTATTTTGATGTTTGTTTGTTTTTTTATTTGTTTTTTTTTTATGTTTTTGGTTTTTTTATTCGAGATCATTTTGTTAGTTTATAGTTTATTTTTGCGATTATACAACGTTAAAGATATTTGTGTGTTTATTAAATTACATATTTTAAATCTTTTTCAATTAATTTTATATAATTTTGAATATATCGTTACTTCATTGAACTGACTAATATATAATCATATATACAAAACTAATCAATTTTATCTCAATCATATGGTTTTATAAGATTATTATTAACCCACCGATATCAACAAACTAATGTTATTGTCTATGATGATGTATTTATTTGGCTTTATATCACACCTAAATTAACGATTTTACTACCATATGTTAGGACTAATTATTCTATAGGCCTGAGCATGCATGCATATTGTTTAAACTCAACCCGATTAGATTTTCTAAGTTATAGAAAATAAAATCCCAAACATTAAATTTAGTACTAAATTATCGTCCAAACAAAAACAAACAAAAAAATAAAGGAAGTTCTGTTCATCACGAAAAATTCATTTCCAATATTACAATTATGCTACGCTTGATAGTCTACAATATGATATTTATTGTTATAAATTTCTCGTCAGTTCATGCAACAAAACATATAAAAATTAAGTAGTACTATCATCAAAAAAAAAAACTAATAGTCTTCGAAGACAGTATATGATAACTTACTCATCTTCTCATGTTGATTTTCCGTTTGAGTCTTGATCCATTGGATTCCACAACAACTGGGTCTAAATGCATGTACATGAAAATTAAAATCTCCAAAGTACTCGAATATTAAAACGTCTTTGACTCGAAAATCATGTCTCTCAGCAAACTCTTTCTAGCCATCAGTTAGTCTGTAACCAACACGTTTCACATGAAATTTTAGGTCACAAGCATCTGAAGTGATCGTACCAGCTCTAAGATTAATTTTTCCATCTAAGTGGTGTTTGTAGAACTTTGTAGGGATATTCCGCAATGCATAAAAACACACAAGTAAGAAGATGTAAGCATTACATATATAGAGAAATATAGAGGACGAACTAAGATTACATACCACACCCGAAAGGAATTCTGAAAGGAGAGGCTTGGCGAAATGAGGGTTTCCCATTATTGAAGTCTTTAGTAGTGTGAGTTTGATTTACCAACATGAATCACCCAAAACTCAGAACATATATTAAAAAATAACAGAAAAATTCAGACAAATGACCATTAAATATAGACATGCACTCAATCTTGTTTCAAATTCGAATATTAACATCATCAGAATCCCTAACAAAAATGTAAATCTAATTATTGAAGACTTATAAAAATAAATCAAGTATAAAATGAGAAGAAATAACGCAGACAAATTTCTTGACACAACGGATGAATAACCCGGCGAGAGATACAACGGCGGAAAGGGTGAGACTGTCTGAGTTTGAGATAGATTATAATGGAGATAGTTAGGGTATTTTAGTTGAAGGACATAATTAACCAAAATATTAGGTTTATGCGCGATTATCTTTTTGGTTTGGCGGGTTTAGTTGACACAACACCCAATTTTAGTATATAACATATTCGTTTCAAAAGTGGTAAATAATATTTTAGTAAATTTTAATATTTGAAAAATAAATAGAGATTAATTAAGAATATTAGGATTTTCTCAAAATTCGATTTTGATACTATAATATAAACACAAAATTTTAGTTATATATTGCCTTTAAAATATATGTTATGATCTATGGTAAGGCAAAAATTTATATGTTGGCATATTATTATGAATATACTTATTCTTGTTACTTTGTTGGAACCGTGTTAGAATATTTGGTTTTATTGGAAATATAATCTCTAAAAGAAATCTTAATATTAATCACTATCTTACTAAAATATGACTATTTATGTTATTAAATGGAAAATATTTTATAGTATATATGGTTAAGATATTTAGTTATGTAGTTTTAAATTTTTTAGTTTAATAAGGCAACTATTTTTTACACCTTAAACCCTAAACTTTAAACGAAAATAAAATAAATAGTAAAATATTAAATAATTAATGAAAATAAAATTTAGTTTTTCCTTTAAATACATTTATGTTAAAAATTGAATACTTTCCTTATTAGATGCTTTTAAAACTGGTGGTTAAGTAGCATCAAAAAAACCGATCAAAGTATCAAAGGACCAAATATATGTTAAAATTTTAGCGATCACATGATCCAAAAAATAGAAGATAAAGTTTAAGTTAACCGTGAACTGAAGAGATAACAATTAGTAAATGATCAAAGAGTGCAGATTGTCTTATGGGTATTATTCTGGTACTAGATTGAGAAAGCTACAAAAAAACAATGTATTAAACACAATATACATAAAAAACAAAATATGAAATAACAAAGAATTTAAGCACAACCTGTTGATAAATTCAACCAAGTTAAAATTCTCAAATTGGTCATACATAATCGTTGAAAAAACTCCTTCTCTTAGCCAAGTATATCATAATATGTATACAACCAAGAACAAAAAAGCATATGAAAATTACGAAAGACATGCTTATATGCATCAATCCTAAACCTTATGATCAGTTCTTTCTCATCTTTCCCAACTTATACACATTGAATACTTTGGAGGCTATGATATAAATTTAATAAAGCAAATTTATATCTTAACAACAAAACAATCTTCAAAATAAAATACAAAGAATAACTCACGTTTTATCATGAATGATAAACTGTAACTTAGGTCCTCCCCAACAGTGATTGAGATTTCCAACATGTCTTACAACACCAAGGACATCTATATTAGAAAAGTAACATTTATCCAAAACATGAAAATAACATGATTAATAAAATCTTATGCACAAAACAATTATTTATTAGAAGATAGATACCTTTAGGGTAAGGATCCTAGACCAAGAAATCCAATATATTAGGAATCGATTCAAAAACCATGATATGACCTCGCGGGAGATTATCGTTAGTGAGGTATAGCTTATTCTTTGAATCGACTATGAGCCTGAATTTATGAGGAGTCAAAGAACCATAATCTGGTGTAAGCATGACATGAGCATCTTCAAGGCGAAACCAACGACCCTCGTACTAAAGTGAAAACCGGAATAGTTTCAAAGCAGAGGCATGAACAGTTGCCTCGATACGGATACCCTAAATCAAAGCGGTTAGGGTTTTCCAAACATGCAATAATCAACAACCAAAACTTCAAAATTACATTATAATGAGGATACCCCAGATTACCTCTTCATCGCATAATATCATGGAGACTTTGGGAACCCTATTAGAAGAAATACACATCCATACACGAATGAGGAACATCTTTAAATCCCAAAGAAATGGAACATCTTGGTTAATCTGAGATACTCGCCTGCACATCCATCGTATTGAGAAATATCGTTTTATTCGTCTTTCAATATAGATAAAAAACTCCTTAGTAAAACTTATAGAGAGAAAATAAAATGTCAATGTCAATTGTAAATGTTGCAACAATATATGAATTTCTTAGTTTTTTTTTCCTTTTTTATCAGAAAATAAATGGTTTGGACATCAACGACCCAATTTCAAATTTTTATCTTAAATAAATTATTGTTATTCTTAAAATAATCTTCACTAAAATCTTAGTCAACTTGAAAACAGGAAGAGGTAAACTATGTAATTTTGATAAATTTAGAGATAGATTGTAATAACTATTGAATATCCAAATTGAAATGTAAAAGGACTAATGTCTATTTTAAATTTTATTGGTTAAAAAGTGATTTATTGTCTTTCATTATTTCATTTATTTGTTTCCATTGGTTGTGTTGTTTATTCATACATAAATATTGGAGCACAATTAAAAATAATAATATCTAACATAAAAGTATAAATTAAAAAGAGTTTAAATGTCAAACAAAAAAATGCAAATTATTACTAAGAAGGCAACATGAGTTCCTTAGCTTATAAGAGATATTTACGGCATGAACCAAGATCCTCTGGATTTGGTAAAGAGAGCTCTAAACCAAAAATAAAAAATATAATGTTAGTAGTTATAACTTGTTATGTAATTATTGTTTTGTAAATGAAATAAAGTGTTGTATAACTGCTGTTTTGTAAATAAGGTAAATTTTTTTTTTATATATATGGATATATGTATTTATATTATGTTAATTTATAAGTAAAAGGGATGTAGAAAAAAAGACGTGGGATTGAGAGGAAGAGAGAAATAGTGTTTTGTTTTAATGTTTTTTTGTTGAGTGAACTCATTACAACAAAACTACATTCCTATTTATAGGAAAGTAAGAACTCGTCCCCCAAGTTTCTCAAAAATATTACAATAATTAAAGATGAAGAATCAGTTTTGGGAACTGAATCACCTGGTAAATTGTATCAAGTGATACAATGTATCTTCATGATCAGCAATTGTTATTTAAATCACATGGTAAATATATCAAGTGATACAATGTATATTTATAATATTCTTCCTTGATTATCCATTATTATTGACAGAGTACATATTGCCTTGTTACAAACCTTATCATGGAAAAACCCAATGGAATAAAAACCATGACAAGGGAAAAAGAGTACATTTATGTAATCTCCCCCTGAAAATGGATGTCATCTTTTCTTCACATATCTCGTAGATGTTGCATTCCAATACTTTGAACATGTTTTCAGAAAGTTGTAGTGGGAAGCGCCTTTGTGAATAGGTCAGCAACATTGTCGCTTGAGCGGATATAATGAATGTCTACTTCTTGATTTTTCATGAGCTCTTGAGTATATGAGAAATATTTTGGTGAATATGTTTCGTTCTATCACTCTTGATGTAACCTTCCCTGAGTTGAGCTACACATGCAGCATTGTCTTCGAACAGTTTCGTCGGTTCTTTACTTATGATTGTTCTGCTATCTCCTTGTATATGATGGGTCATAGACCTCAACCATATACATTCTCGACATGCCTCATGAAGTTCGATAGTCTCCACATAATTTGAAGAAGTGGCCACTAAAGTCTGCTTTTGAGAATGCCACGAGATCGCAGTACCTCTCATTGTGAAAACGTATCCGTTTTGCGATCGAGATTTATGTGGATCAGATAGATACCTGCATTAGCAAAACCAACCAGACCAAAAGCATAATTTCAAGGATAATATAATCCCATGTCAATCGTACCTCGGAGATAGCGAAAGATATATTTTACCATGGTCCAATGTCTCTGCATAGGAGACGAATTGTATCTTGCAAGTAGATTAGTAGCAAATGTTATATCTGTCAGGTATAATTTTCAAGGTACATGAGTCCACATATATCACTCATGTAAGACACTTCTGGACCTAGTATTTCTTTGTTATCTTCACAAGGTCGAAATGGATCCTTGTCAATATTAAGAGATCTATTGACCATTGGACTACTTAGAGGATTCACTTTATCCACATTGAAGCGTTTTAGCACCCTTGTGATGTAATTTGATTGATGCAAAAATATACCATCTTGTAAATGCTCTATTTGGAGCCCAAAACAAAATTTTGTCTTTTTGAGATTTTTCATTTCAAACTCTTCTTTCATATTAGTTCTTGCATCATCAACTTCCTTTTGAGTTCCAGCAATGTTCAGGTCATCAACATAGACAACAATGATCACAAATCCTGATGCGGATTTCCTGATAAGTACGCAAGGACAAATCGCATTATTGAAAGAAAAAAATTTAAACAACATTCGCTTAAGCGATTATACCACATGCGTTCGGATTGTTTTAATCCGTAAAGTGATCGTTATAACTTGACCGACTAAATTTTCTTGGATTCTTCTGGAATCTTTGATCCTTCTGGGATCTTGAATCTTTCTGGAATTTTCATATATATGTCACTATCTAGGGATCCATATAGGTATGCAGTCACAACATCCATGAGATACATTTCTAAATTCTTCGATGCTGTTAAACTCACATGAATGTGTTTGCATCTATTACCGGAGAATATGTTTCATAATAATCAATTCCTGATCTTTGAGAAAATCCTTTTGCTACAAGCCGAGCTTTCTATCTTGTGACCTCATTATTTTCATTTCTTTTTCTTACACACCCATTTACTTCCGACTGGTATTACATCTGCAGTTGTAATACCAACTGGTCCAAAAAATTTCTCTTATTAAGGGAGAGTAATTCATTTTTTATGGCTTCTTGTCATTTATTATAATGTGAGTTTTTCTGGCACTCTGATACGGACCTTATATCTGGAACATCATTTTCATTATAAATTTCTTTGGATACACAAAAGGAGAATATTTTGTCCTCATCTTCAATTTTCATATCTAATCCATATTTTTCCATCGTGGATGTATTAATTGAAATCTCAAACTTTTCTATATCATGCTCGACTTCGAGATTGTTCTCTTTATCTGGTTCTTAGAGAACCTCTTCATAAATGTCTTCTGGATATTTTTAATGATGTGGTTCTTCTTGAACCTTTTCATTTTGTTCTCTCAATTTCTTTTTCTTACGGGGATTTTTCTTTAGAGCTCAACGGTCTCCCCTTTTTTAACTGAACCTTCGGTTCATTAGCAGTGCTCTTATCAATTTGTTCTTTTGGAATATTAATTCTAGATGGAGCATTTGCAGCGGGTATATATGATTTAGTAACTCTTTTGTATATGTAAATACATCATGTAATTGATTTGCCATATTTTGTAAATGTATAATTTTTTTAACTTCCATCTCCCGTTGATTTGTAGGAGGATGAAAATAAGCCAAAGATTTTGTACACCATGTGATATATTTTGGTGATTCTCTTAAACCTCCCTCTAACGCGGGAAATTCATCTTCATTAAAATGGCAATAAGCAAACCGTGCTGTAAACATATCACCGGTTTGCGGTTCTAGATACCTTATTATACTTGGCGACATATACCCGACATATATCCCCAATCTCCTTTGCGGCCCCATTTTTGTCCTTTGCGGTGCTGCTACAGGATCATAGACTGCACACCCAAAAACTCGGAGATGAGATATATTAGGTTCTTGACCAGATGTCAACTGTTAGGAAATATTTATTATATGCACTTTGTCTACTCTGGACCAATGCGGCCGTGTGCAATATAGCATATCCCCATACAGAAATTGGGAATTTCGTTCTCAATATCGGTGGTCTTGCAATCAATTGCAACCATTATTTAAACTTTCGTCCAAGCCATTTTGTGTATGCATATGGGGAACTGGATGCTCAACATAGATTCCTATTTACATACAATAATTATCGAAGGATTTTGAAGTAAATTCACCGGCGTTATCAAGCCTTACTTTCTTTATGGGATAATCAGGAAATTGTGCTCTCAACCAGATTATTTGGGCAACGAATCTTGCGAAAGCCATATTTCTTGTGGTCAACAGACACACATGTGACCATCTGCTAGATGCGTCAATTAATACCATAAATACTGAAATGGCCCGCATGGTAGATTAATAGGTTTACATATATCACCGTGTATTCTTTCTAGAAATACTGTGGATTTATTCCCAACTTTAGCTGGTGATGGCCGAGTGATGAGTTTCCCTTTTGAACAAGCATTACATGGAAGCTCTCTTGATTGAAAAATCTTTTCGTTTTTAAGGGATGAACACTAGAATTTTGCACAATTTTTCTCATCATGACTGATCCCTGGCCTAGCCTTTCATGCCATATTTTAAAAGTATTGGAAACCTTTTGGTTTATTATAGCATATAATTCAATCATGCTTATTTTTGTGCAATATAATCCGGAGGCTAACATTGGTAGCTCTTCCAATACATATTTTTCTCAGATGTAATGTAAAGATATTCAGTGCCATTCTTATTCATAGTTTCTATGTGATATCCATTTTTGCGGATATCACGGAAACCTATCAAATTTCTGTGTGATTTAGGAGAATATAATGCATTATTTATTTCAAATTTAGTTCTCCTTGGCATTGAATAATTGTTTTTTTCAGAGCCTAGTATTATCTTTGCATTTTTGGATATAGTACTCACACTTTCGGCGGAGTCTTTTAATTCGAGAGAGGATAAATAGTTTTTTATCTTTGAGTATAGAGTGCGTTGTAGCACTATCTTTTAAGCATATATCTCTATCCTGATTTTTGATTTGTGATATCTTCTGTGTCATAATATTCGTAAAATTGTATCAATAAAATGAAACAAAATCCTAAAAAGATTTTGTATAACATAATATTGATAGAGGAATATTTATAAAAATATTTTACATATATTTGATTTTATTAAAACTACAACCATATTATACAACATTATTAAAAATATTTAAACTTAGTTATAAAAACATAATATAAGATATCAAGTTTTAGTATTTCAGCGTCTCTAGCAACTCATTTAAGCTTCATCGATGAGGAAATCTGCAACATCCAGATGCGTGTCGTCATTTACGTTGCTAAGAAAGGGCCGGTTTCATTGTTGATGAAGTTAGTTTCAACATTATTGACCGTTTCTTTTTGCGATGCTTGATGCAGATCGACAAAGTGCTTAGGTGTACGACATGTACGTTCCAAATGCCCTTTCATGTCGCATCTGTGACAAGCACTGTCGGTCGACTTCTTTATGGTGCGACCACCTTCATTTATATGAAAGTTATTGTTTCTTACATTGTTGAAACCTCTTCCTTTTCCACGTCCACGATATCGTCCATGACATCAACCACGACCTATACCGCGTCCATGTCCTCGCCCTCAACATTTATCATTAATACTGGATACTACGACATTCGCTTCAGGGAATGGAGCTGATCCAACTGGACGAGTCAAATGGTTTAACATCCGAAGTTCATTATTTTGCTCTGCTACAAGGAAGACTTGCATGAAATCTGAGTAGCGAGTATAACATTTTGCCCGATACCATTGCTGCAAGACTACATTTCCATAATGGAACGTGGTGAGCATCTTTTCAATCTTATCAAAGTCGCTTATGTTTTCTCCACATATTGTCATCTTGCAAGTAATGTCAAACAACGCAGAATTTATACTCTTCAACATTTTTGTAGTCCATGAATCAGAGGTGCAGTGAATCATATTTGGATTTTGGCAATATCACATATTTTTGGTGATCAAACCTATCTTTAAGTGATTGCCAGAGATCCATTGGATATTTTTCCGTGATGTATTCATTTTCAAATTATCGTGGATATGGTGGCTTAAAAACACAATGGCCTTAACCTTATCCTCATCAGACGTCATTTCCGACAGATCATTGGTTTTCAGAAGACAATTTGATCTTAGATGACATTTTGCATCCGATGCTCATGTCATGTAGTTTTTTCCAGCAACACCAAGGTCAATAATTTCGAGTTTTGCCAAGTTTGACATGATATCTATATAATTAAAATAATTATTAGTTATTAGAATATTTCAAATATTTTATTGATATAAATGTTTTAAATATTATATAGAATACTTAATTGTAATAAAGCATATATTAAAACATAATATAAAAATAATCATCCGAAGAGGCAGAGTCATCCAAGTGATTTCGAGGAGGTATAACCTACCATTTGATTTAGGAGGAGGTATAACCTTCTACTCCATAAGTAATAATTCAACATAATTTTCGCATAAATTTAACTAAAATAAATTTTACCTTTTGTAGTAGTGAACGAGCAAAAAGACGGCCCGATATTGATTGGATGGTGGAACAACATTGATCGGACAACGAGACGCTCGTGTTGATAACGTGTTGCGTAATTATTTTTTGTAAATAAGGTGTTGTATAATTATTGTTATGTAAATAAGGTAATATATATATATATATATATTTATATTATATTAATTATGAGTAAAAGGGATGTAGAGAAAGAGACATGGGATTGTGAGGAAGAGGGAAAGAGTGTGTTTTGTTTTATTATTTTTTTGCTGAATGATCTCGTTACAACAAAACTATATTCCTATTTATAGGAAAGTACAAACTTTTTACTCAAGTTTCTCAATATAAAATATTACAATAATTAAAGATGGAATTGAATCATATGGTAAATTGTACCAAATGATACAATGTATCTTCATGATAATCAATTGTTATTTGAATCACATGGTGAATGTATCAAATGATACAATATATCATAATATAAACGATTTTGAAATTTATATAAAAAATTTTAAAGTTAAAAATATATCACACTCTTTATAGTAAACAACATCTTTAATATATGGATCAAATAAAAGTTGTGAAATACTCCCACAATCGTGAACAAATGGGTATATCAATAACAAAATTGGCAAACACTAAGTGTTGATATATTGCGAAAATTTTAGAAATCAATTTTGATTTACTCTCGTTTACATGTCAAAACCTCAAGACATCAATAGTTTCAAAGTTACTAATGGAATGACAATATTCATAAAACTAGATAGCCAATTTTCTACTAGCAATGCATCTTACAAATTGGCCATTATAGAAGAGCACAAACAATATAAGTATTTCATCAGGTGGAAAAGTATAAATACTTATATATTTGAAAATAGGTTATGAGGAAATAATAGTAATTTACACTATTTCTCTGATGTGAAACTCCATCGTTTCAGCATAATCCGATGAGTGTTTGTGCTCTGCGATCCAATCATCATCTAGATTTCTCATGTCTTCAACATAGCATATAACTTCAATTCAATTTAAAAAAACAAAAAAAAAATGAAATAAAGAAGGTTAAAAATCATAAAATGGATTTGGACTTATCGTCCATGAGTTTGTAATGCGCGTCTTCTCGCCCAAGAAGATTTGTTTCTTAGTGATTGTATTTCTAACATCACTCTAACTATCATTTGAATCACTTCGAAATTTTCATTAAATTTCATGTAACCTTTTTGAAGATGACATAAGTTAGGGTTCCAAACAATTACATGGGATGTTTGATTGCGTTTCGAAACTACAATTAAAAAATTCAAAACCGAAAATAATTATTTGTCAGAAAGCAACTAAAAATATATAATCTTGTATAAAAATCTTACCAGTTCATCACATAATCTCCCATGAAATCTTTCCCCATGAGGAAAAACATTTATGAACCATTTTCTTATGGTTTTGACTTGCACTCTCCAATTCGTTCTTGTATTATCAACCTCCCAAATTAATGAACGATCTTCCATTGTATTGTGTTTGAATTTTGATTTTTTTTTTGTCAACAACATAAGGAGATACTACCGGGATTCAGCTAGCCAAGTCGGTGGATCTGGATTTACTTAAACAAAATAGGATGGCTGGACTCTAGCACTGTGTGCCAAGTTGTCCGCCTTCTTGTTGCTTTCTCTTGGTGTATAAGTGATAACAAACCTTGTGAAAAAAATCTTGCGACTCTCGTACTCATCCAAGTGTATTGCCATAGCAGGTCATTCTGTTGGTGTATACACAATCTTTACCAGTTCTGAACAGTCCATAGCAAAGGTCACTTATTTTTTATTCCATCTTTTCATGCACTCCATTGCCCATATTAGCGCTTCGAACTATGCATGTAGAGGTGGTAGGCTACATCTGATATTCCTTGCTCCCATCATCACAAATTTTTCTCCTTCATAAATACTGAACCATCCCTGCCCTTGCCCTGAGAATTTGTCACCTTCCTTCCATGATCCATCAATAAACACCATCGTCCTTTAATTTCCATCCGTTCTTGTATGTGAATCGGTCCATCTACTTCAGTTTGATGTGTTGAAGTTACCTTTATGGCCGATGTTTGAGACTCTTCCCATGATATGGGTTCACTTTCCGCAAGTTTTAAAATATCCTGGGGGTCCCGATCAATATTGTTGTAAACCTTATCGTTCCTGCTTTTCCAAATATACCGGACTATCCATGGAAAATAACTTAACTCGCTATTGGCTGGTATTAGCCAAAACAAATAATCAATATTAGCGAAAACCGAAGATAGCGGAAACCTTCCGGGTTGTGAGGGAATTAATGATAGAGCCCATGTTTGTAATGCCGGTGGGCATTCAAATAGTACGTGATTTATTGATTCTTATGTTGCCCTGCATTTAGCACACTGAGTATCATACCTTATTCCTCAATCTTTTAGATTCTTTGTAACCGATAAACACCCTGTAATTGCTTGCCAAATAAAATGTTTGATTTTAGGTGGACATTTTAATTTCTAACAAAACTCCTGAAGTCTTTTAACATCAGGCCCGTAAACCAATTGTGTATTTTCCTTTTCCATAAAATCATGTTCTAAACGATATCCTGATTTAAACCGAGTTTCTCCCTGATTTTGTAAAATGCCATCCGATGGTATCTGGTCTTGAGAATCTGCGAACCGGTAAACTGAGAATTAAAGCTGCGTCCTCTGGTTCAATGATACTATGAATCAACTGGTCATTCCACATATGGGTATCCGGATTGATCAATTGATTCACTATTAAGAAAGGATCGTAATGAGTTAATGTTTTTGTTGTTGATCTTGTGCAATGGCCTGAAATCCAAGAATCATTCCATACTGAAATAGAGTCTCATGTTCCAACCCTTTTGATTAGCCCTTTGTTAACCAAAGATCTAGCTGAGATTATACTTCTCCATCCATATGATGGAGAGTATGATCTAATTGTGTCTAGATGACCCCCATTCCTATAATATCTACCTTAAAAAAACCTTTGCAAATAAGAAATCTGGTTTTTCTATCAATCTCCACAGTTGTTTTGCCAGAAAAGCCGTATTGACATTCGTCAAATCCTGAAAGCCTATTCCCCCGTTATTTTTCTCTTGACATAATCTATCCCATGATAGCCAGTGCTTATCTCTTTGATTTCCGATTGTATTCCACCAAATATGTGCCGTTACACTGGTTAGCTTTTTTATTACCTTTTTTGGTAGTTTGAAGCATGACATTACATGGTTGGGTAGAGCTGTTGCCACCGATTTTATCATAACTTCTTTTCCTCCTTAAATTTTGAAATTTATTGATGATAAAAGAGAGAGACAATTTAGAAATTTTTTTGAATAGCATATACATATAAATATATATATAAAAGAAAAAGAATAGGGTTAAGTGTGTTTTTGAAAGTTATTAACAAAACTGAAAAATATATACGTAAAAAAATTTAATGCATACGAAATAAATCTTATAAATTAATTAACTTGTAATAATCACTTTGAATATTATCGATCAAGAAATAAACTTTGAAAATTTTTTGATATGGATTTTATCGAATATGACCATATTTATTCACAAAAAAATTCTTTTAAAAATATTTAAATAGATAATGAGCAAACATAAACTCATCAATATTACAACAAAATATTTTATATGAGTTCAGAATTGACCATCATACATATTACACACATATGTGCCAGTTACCCCTACAAAATTTAATAGTAACTAACTATTAATACCGAGACCAATATGATTATATATAAGACAAACATAAAACTTAAGAATTGATATTACTGTGAGTTTTTGATATGAAATTTTTATTTTTGTTGCTGTAGGGTTATCAAAATTTACATTCATGAGTTCAGAATTGACCATCATACATATTACATCTGTAAAATCGATTTTGTTACTTATAACCATTGTTCGGAAACGTGCTAGACGTTATACGCATGGTCGGTCTGAGCGTAGCAAGTTTTTAAAAAATTGGGATAAACTTAGGAAATATGCGGACAGAAATTTTTGACGTTTTTATATGTAATACCACAAATTTTACATATTTTGTATGTAATAACACAATTTTATTGGTTATTGTGATAATAATTTGTATTAAAAAAATAGATATAAAAGATGATTGTTGTACATTACAATTCCCAAATTAGAATAAATCATACGCATTAATAAATGTATAATATATATTTTGTGATTAGATTTGCTGTTAATTAGTATATATATACATATGAGAAATTTGCCTAATAAGGATGAAATTTAAGGACTATTGTCCTAATAATACCTCTGTACCTTAATATTGTCCTTCTGGTATTATATTTACTGTTAATCCTATTTTAACCCTGAATAAATATTAGTTATTTAAAAACAAAAAGTAAAAATATTTAATTTTAACCCTAAAACTAAGTTTCTTCGTCAAAGAAAAGTGTCTAGGTCCAAAAATCCCCGACTTCTCTCCTTGGGTCAACTTCTCGTGTAGCCTTATGGCTCTAAAAAAATCTACACTACCCCTTACTAATCTGCCATACCCTTCCCAGTTTAATGAAATGTTGTTTGACCCTTTTGCCCTTGGTTTACTATGAAATTGGTTGTTTAGAAATCAGAAATTGGAATGGGGAAATTGGTTATGATTGGATTGGGTTGGAATCGGATTTAAGAGAATTGGATCGGGATTTGGTTTCGGGGAAAAAATGAAGGAATGTTTAGATGAATCCTGATTCAATTCTCTGATTCAGATTATCCTAAACATGCGGATCTAGGTTCTCTTGATTAGAAACAATTGTTGATCTCACCTTATACCTGTTTGTGCAGCGGAAAGGGATGGTTCCTCCAAAGGTTCACACACGCACGCAAAGGAATCTGGCTGCTAGACCACGAGGAGGGAGGCGACAGAGAGAGAGAGAGAGGCGCAGACTTGGAGAGAATTAGAGAGCTAGGTCAGGTTTTATTCATTTAAAACCTGTCTTAGTTCTCATGGGCTTTCGGGCCCAATTCTCGGTCTTATTATTTCCTAGGCGTTCACGCATTGTGTCGATCGACACACCTTGTGTATCGATCGACACACGATTGCTGAACCCTTTAATCTCTAAGTACAGTAAATGCCTAGCACTTTTACCGTACTTCTGTCAATCCGTTCCTACACATTTTCCTGTAAGCTTAGGCGTGTGACCCATATGGGATCATATAATAAAGGTAATAAGTCCAAGACTTATAGATCATGAGCGGACTCTAGCAAGCCATCATGACCCCCAGTATTATATGACTTATGTCTGATCATTGACATACTCTTACTTTCTAGAGACAGTACCGAGATTACTGGACACAATTCCAACAATCTCCCACTTGTACTGGAATCTCTGTATTCATAATCCTTTTGTCTCAATATCTCGATTAGTCATAAGGCAAGATGAGTGTCATCCTTATAGAGACTAATCATGTTCATCGGACTCTGATTTGATACTGACAATCCAAACGACTCGGGACAGTCCGTTTGAGCATGGCCATGCATTTTCCAGTATTCAAATCTCCGATTGGCCTAGAGATATTCACTCCATTTATATTGGAGGGACAAATTCCGTCTTATTCCATCACTGTAAACTACTCATTTCATAATGTACCCAAACAAGGTCCTTATAACTATCGCAGAACGATAGCGTTAGACAATGATCAAAGTGCATCAGTCCATGTGCAGTCACATGCATGCGAACTCAGGTCTAAGGACTATACTCTATAGTCGTAGTGAGAATCTCTTATGACACAGATATAAATATCCTGAAGAGTTCTCATAATCGGGTCTTGTCCGGTCGTATGTTCCCAACATACACCTATGTATTGACTTTGATGCCGCGCATCTATGACACACTTAGACTTTGTCATAAGTCACATACCAATCCAGTCTCTCACGGTTGTTGGTGTTCCAATTTCAACAACCTTCGACTAGGGACATGATGATTTAATCCATCTATCAAATATAGGGTCTGATGATCAAGCTAAATGACTTCGATGACTCAAGATCAAGTCACTTACTTCGATGACCTATAAAATGGTTTATATCACTTTGGAACGATTATTTCATCACAGTTAAAATAATCTTGAAATAATAATTTCATTAAACATAAGAATGTTTTACAAGAACATATCAAATAACTAAATAAAAGTCCTCAAACTCCCACTCAAATTTAGATTACATTTCAATGTCTCTAATGCCTACAGCTTCAGTCAGAAACTCGAGCTTAGGCCTTGGGAGTGGCTTTGTCAACGGATCAGCGACGTTATCATCTGTCTGAACTCGGCTGATCTTGACTTCCTTTCTATTAATGATGTCACGTATCAAGTGAAATCTTCTTAGAACATGCTTGGATTTCTGGTGTGATCTTGGTTCCTTTGCCTGAGCTATAGCACCATTGTTGTCACAAAACAGTGCCAGAGGCTCAGCCGCATCTGGTATCACACCTAGTTCAATAATGAACTTTCGTATCCAAACAGCTTCCTTCGCAGCTTCTGAGGCGGCGATATATTCAGCTTCTGTAGTGGAATCAGCAACGGTGTCTTGCTTGGAGCTTCTCCAACTGATTGCACCGCCATTCAGACAAAAGATATAACCGGACTGTGACCGGAAATCATCTTGGTCTGTCTGGAAACTTGCGTCCGTGAATCCACTGACTTTAAGCACATCACTTCCACCGTACACTAAGAACTTATCCTTAGTATGTCTTAGATACTTCAAGATATTCTTTACGGCAATCCAATGGTTTTCACCTGGATTTGACTGGTATCTACTCGTCATTCTCAATGCATAAGCAACATCAGGACGAGTACAGATCATGGCATACATGATAGATCCTATTGCAGATGCATAAGGAATATTCTTCATGCGCTCAAGCTCAGCAGCCGTCGTAGGGCTCTGCTTCTTGCTTAGCGTTGTGCCATGTACCATTGGCGTGAAGCCCTTCTTGGAATCCTTCATGCTGAATCTTTGCAGGACTTTGTCAATGTATGAATCTTGACACAAGCCTATCAGCCTTCTAGATCTATCCCGGTAGATCCTGATTCCAAGAACGTATGCGGCTTCACCCATGTCTTTCATGGAAAAACAACTTCCAAGCCAGTCCTTTACGGACTTCAGCATTGGAATGTCGTTTCCGAGAAGCAGTATGTCATCGACATACAGAATAAGAAATACTATCTTGCTCCCACTAGTTTTCTTATACACGCATTGTTCTTCTTCGTTTCTGATGAAGTCAAATTGCTTGATCGCTTCATCAAAACGAAGATTCCAGCTCCTCGATGCTTGCTTCAATCCATAAATGGATTTATGAAGCTTGCATACTTTCCCAGCATTCTTTGGATCTATGTAACCGTCAGGTTGTGTCATATACACATCCTCTTCCAGAATACCATTCAGGAAGGCGGTTTTCACGTCCATCTGCCAAATTTCATAATCATGAAAAGCTGCAGTTGCTAGTAGAATCCGAATAGATTTCATCATAGCCACTGGTGAATAGGTTTCATCGTAATCCACACCGTGAACTTGTCTGAAACCTTTTGCCACCAACCTGGCTTTATAAATCTGGACATTTCCATCCACGTCAATCTTCTTCTTGAAGATCCATTTGCACTCGATGGCTTTTACACCAGCGGGTAAGTCAACCAACGAAAACACTTGGTTGACCGACATGGAGTCCATTTCGGAATCAGTGGCCTTGCGCCACTTTGAGGAATCTGGGCCCATCATGGCTTGATTGAAGTTCGATGGTTCATCACCATCAATGATCAGAAGATCATGACAGTCAGTCACGAGGAATCCTTGATATCTCTCGGGTTCGTGACGGATCCTCCCGGATCTTCGAACTTCAGGTACTGCAGGTTCAGGCTCTACAATTTCTTGTAGGTCCTCCTGCTGCTCTTCCTCATTAGGTTGAGCAGTATCCTGTTCATCTTGAATTTCTTCAAGCAGTACCTTACTCCCACTGTCTTTCTTAGAGAGAAACTCCCTCTCAAGAAAGTTACAATCCCGGGCAACAAAGATCTTGTTCTCGGAACGTAGATAGAAGTAATAAGCCTTGGTTTCCTTCGGATAACCAATGAAGTAGCATTTATCAGACTTTGGTGTAAGCTTGTCTGAGATTAATCTCTTGACGTAGGCTTCACAACCCCAAATTCTGAGATAAGACAGCACTGGAGCTTCTCCAGTCCATAATTCATATGGTGTCTTTGCTACTGCTTTCGATGGCGCTCTATTTAGAGTGAACACTGCTGTTAGCAGAGCATATCCCCAAAGGGATATTGGAAGGTCTGTGTGACTCATCATAGATCGAACCATATCCAATAAGGTCCGATTTCTCCTCTCAGACACACCATTCCATTGAGGTGTTCCGGGAGGAGTGAGTTGGGATACGATCCCACACTCTCTTAGATGATCACTGAATTCTTGGCTTAAGTATTCTCCTCCTCGGTCGGACCGAAGAGCCTTAATGCTTTTACCAAGTTGGTTCTGTACTTCATTTTGGAATTCTCTGAACTTCTCAAAAGATTCAGACTTATGTTTCATTAAATAAACATATCCATACCTACTGAAATCATCAGTGAAGGTAATGAAGTACTGATAGTTTCCTCTTGCATTTGTGGACATTGGGCCACACACGTCAGTGTGTATCAGGCCCAATAAGTCACTGGCCCTCTCGTTAGGTTTATTAAAGGGGGCCCGCGTCATTTTGCCCATTATGCAGGATTCGCATTTCTCACATGACTCAAAGTCAAATGAGCCAAGAAGTCCATTCGAATGGAGCCTCTTGATGCGTTTCTCGCTGATGTGCCCTAAACGACAATGCCATAGAAACGTTCGGTTCTCCTCATTAGGTTTGAACCGTTTGGTATTAATGTTATAAACTGGCGCGGATTGATCGAGTATGTAAAGCCCATTCGTAAGAGGGGCAGAACCATAGAACAAATTGTTGCGATTGAAGGAACATAATTTATTCTTAACTGAAAAATCATAACCTTCCAAATCCAACAAAGAAATTGAAATAATATTCCTGCTTATAGCAGGTACAAAATAACAATTATTGAGTTCTAAAATCAATCCCGAAGGTAAAGACAACAAGTATGTGCCTACAGCTAGTGCTGGAACTTTCGCTCCATTCCCAACTCGTAGCTCCACTTGTCCTTGCTTCAGCCTTCTACTGTTGCTGAGTGCCTGCATATTAGTACAAATATGAGCCCCACAACCAGTATCCATAACCCATGAGGTATTATCAGAAGTAGTTGTATTAACTTCTATAACAAAAATACCTGTCGAAGAAGTCTCGAGAGTCTTCTTCTTCAATTCCTTTAGACCTTCTTGGAATTTCTTACATTCTCTCCTCCAATGCCCTGGTTCTTTACAGAACCTGCATATGTCAGTTGGCCCAGCCTTGGACTTGGGCTTGGGCTTTGGCGTGTCCTTGTCCGCGACTTGGACAGCCTTGGCCTTTCCCTTATCCTTAGCAGAGGATTTCTTAAACCCCTTGCCCTTTTGCACCATAAGCACATTGGGGTCCTTGGCGGTTTTCCTCAAGTTGGGCTCTGCAGTCTTGAGCATTCCGTGAAGCTCAGGCAATGTCTTACTCAAGCCATGCATGTTAAAGTTCAGAATGAACTGATCATAGCTTGCAGGTAATGACTGCAGAATGATGTCGCAGGCAAGTTCTTGGCTGATAGGACAGTCGAGTTTCTGAAGATGATCGAGATAACCCATCATCTTCAAGACATGAGGACTCACTGCCGCATTCGCAGCCAACTTACAGTCTAAGAGGTTCTTAACAGTCTGAAACCTCTCAGTCCTTGCTTGCTCCTGAAAAAGCGATTTCAGGCTTGCCATTATCTCAATTGGTGACAACACACTCTCGAACTGCATTTGCAGCTCACCAGTCATTGTCGCCAACATAAGGCAATACACATCATTTTCATCTGACGAATGCTTTTTCCAAGCATTATGCAGAGTCCTGGCGGCATTGTTAGCAGGCCTCTCGGGGAGAGGATCACGAAGGACATAATCCTTCTTCTCCTGCTTGAGGACCAGCCTCAAGTTCCTTGACCACGTCAGGAAGTTCGTTCCAGTCAGCTTCTCCTTCTCGAGAACAGACCGGATTGAGAATGTGTTTTGTGTGCTTGTAGTAGTCATAGCTGAAATATATAAGATAAAAAGGTTATTAGTTATTATGTTCAATATGATTAATCTCGTATTAAATTTAATATGATTAATCATGCATTATATTCAATAACATAAGTTACCCTCAATAGAATATAATGATTCCAAGATCCACATATAACTAAGATTAAAGTGGGCCACTGGCCGTCACCCAACCTTAGCTTATATCGGTAAGCCCTATATCGGCTAATTATATCCGTGATATAACTCTTGGTTGTGAATCTGGGCCCGAGGCCCAATCCACTCTGATGTCTCAAGGCCCGGGACTCCCGATGGCCTAGTCAAGAAAACCAGACTATACAGTCATGTAATCATTAATGTCTGGGACTCCCAATGACATTTATGAATCACAAACCGTCTTATCCACGCAAAAGTAGACACCCTCACACTGTAAGGCCATGAATACAATTGAATGGGCTTCGACAGCTGACATAGCCTGGACAAGACATCCAATGCTTGATATTATTTGAGGTTCGTAGGTTTATTAAAATTCATTCCCAAAATAGAAGATTACTATTTCGGGAAACTTTCTATTTTTGGAAACCTACTATTTTTGGAAACTTTCTAAAATTGGAAACTTTCTAAAACCGGAAACTTTCTAACTTTAGAAATTTCTTTAAAATCCAAAACCCGCAAATCTAGAAACTTCTATTTTAAGAAACTTTCTAATTTCAAAATTTCGAAACTTTAATTTAAAATCGACTTTATAATTTTATAAAATAAATTTTAAATTAATCTGAAGAAAGACTCAAATAATTGGCCCAATTGTTTTAACTTCTTGGCCCGAGGCCCAAGAATTGGTCCATGTCCAAGACATGACCCAATTGTCCAATTAAATGACATAACCGGTCTGGTTCATTAAAATTGGTCTAACCAAATTTTAATTACTACGATGACCACAATTGTCAACCGGTTATTTACTAAACCGGATTTTCTCAATTTATTTGGTCCAACCAAATCAAATTAGAAAATCCTGGTTTAGGCACAAAATCCAATTTTCGACTTTGGATTTCTTATCCCGGTTTAACCAGAACTTAATAAATTTATTAAGTCTGTTTATTAAACCGTGACGTTTTTAAGTTTTAATTAAATTAAACCGAGCCAAAACCCTAACCGCATCGATCGACGCTCTCAGCATCGATCCTGCATCGATCGTGCATCGATCCTGCATCGATCGATGCTCTCACGCGTGCACGAACGGTTAACAGATTTGGCCGAGAGATTCTCGCGAGATCCATGCGATCGTTTGATCGATCCATGCGATCGTGGTCAATCTCTCACGGTTGCAACGATCGATCCATGCATTGCATCGATCGATGCAATGCGATCTCAGTCGATGCAAAAAATCAGTTTAGGTCGCATACCAAATCAATATAGCTTGGTCATGCGATTTTTCAACTGTTTGTTTAGGATTCAACTCTTGTTTCTTAAGTGTTTTAATCTTATCAGTAGATTGATTCAAAAACACCTCTTTAAACAATCCTAAACATGAATCTAAACAAGAAAAACCAGAACCAATGGCTCTGATACCACTGAAGGAATGTTTAGATGAATCCTGATTCAATTCTCTGATTCAGATTATCCTAAACATGCGGATCTAGGTTCTCTTGATTAGAAACAATTGTTGATCTCACCTTATACCTGTTTGTGCAGCGGAAAGGGATGGTTCCTCCAAAGGTTCACACACGCATGCAAAGGAATCTGGCTGCTAGACCACGAGGAGGGAGGCGACAGAGAGAGAGAGAGAGGCGCAGACTTGGAGAGAATTAGAGAGCTAGGTCAGGTTTTATTCATTTAAAACCTGTCTTAGTTCTCATGGGCTTTCGGGCCCAATTCTCGGTCTTATTATTTCCTAGGCGTTCACGCATTGTGTCGATCGACACACCTTGTGTATCGATCGACACACGATTGCTGAACCCTTTAATCTCTAAGTACAGTAAATGCCTAGCACTTTTACCGTACTTCTGTCAATCCGTTCCTACACATTTTCCTGTAAGCTTAGGCGTGTGACCCATATGGGATCATATAATAAAGGTAATAAGTCCAAGACTTATAGATCATGAGCGGACTCTAGCAAGCCATCATGACCCCCAGTATTATATGACTTATGTCTGATCATTGACATACTCTTACTTTCTAGAGACAGTACCGAGATTACTGGACACAATTCCAACAAAAAAAATAGAATCCGAATCCTGAGCTTCCCCCCAGCTCCGTCCTCCGTTTATCTGAACTGGTTTTGCTCGTCGGCGCCGTCGTGACGCGTCTCCGATCGCCAATCGACGCCTCCGTCGTGCTCCGTCAACCCACTGAGGTTTGTGGCTCCCCCTCGATCTGCATTCAGCTCCATTTGAATGGGTTTGAGATCCATTTGGGATGATTTGGATTGTTTTTTGGTAGATTCAGCTGATGAGTTGCTACATTGTTGTTTAGCCATTGATTCTTGGTTGATTTGGACTACGAATTGAGTATATTGTTGTTGTAATTGGATGATCTTGAAATCGATTCAAATTTGTGTTCATGTTGTTGTAGAACTGGGGACAACTAGTATAACCGATGTATGTTTAACTGATAACTAGTATAACTAGTAAAACTGGTATAACTAGTAAAATTGGTATAACTGAGGACAACTTCTGTAAAACTGATAACAAACTTTGTACAACTATAAGTACTGAGTTTTTTGCTTTTGTTTTGGCAGGATAGAATGAGTGAGAATGTGTGCATCCATTATAAATATCAGGGGCGCATGTGTAGCCTAGTGTTTAAAGAGGAGATAACTTTGGAGATGGTAATCCATAGGCTTTACAAGAAGCATGCGTTAGATGAGAATAAGGTTAGATTGGAATTGTGTTACATTCCGTTGGTGGTTGGCTGTGAGGAACATATGAGTATTTCTGATGACGAAGATCTTTGTGGTTATCTAATGACCATTGATAAAGAGAACCGTAGAAGTCTTTTGTGTGTGGAGGCCGTGACTGGACTGGAGCTGCCCATGCAACAGTCGAGAGCGGGGAAAAGCTCTGCTGGTTTAAACTATGACCATGATGAAATCGGAGAAGTAGGACCTAATGCCTTGACATTTTTTGTTGAAAACCGAGAAATAGGAGAAATGTTGTGCCGTTTTTTGTTGAAAACGGTCAAGCAAGTCAAGAAGAACAAGTGAGAGAGGAAGAGCAAGTGAGAGAGGAAGAGCAAGTGAGAGAGGAAGAGCAAGTGAGAGAGGAAGAGCAGGTGAAAGAGGATGATACGTCTGGTAGGCGTGATGAATATCGTGAGGTACCACCTGTTGTTGAAAGTAGTCAGTTTGTCGCTCCATAGGAAGACGGTTTAGGGTTTACTGTGCATCAAGAATTCCGAGATAAGAAGGCGGTTATAGAGTTTGTAGAGAGTTTGGCATTTAAAAACTCTTTTGAGTATGTTACGCAACATTCTGATACAATGCGGTGGGTAGTTAAATGTTCTATTGAGAGATGTAAATGGGGTCTATGATATACCATGGATTTTAGGGATTTTAGCCATGGTATATATATTATTTATCGAGTCTTATGTTATGTTTTGGAGTCTTTTTAGTATGTTTACAGGTCTAGGTATATTTGGAGCGGAATTGGACATTATGGTGCATTTTGGAGCATTTTGGATAATTAAACCCGAGAGGAAGAGTTCACTGTCCGATTCACAGACATGTGTCGATCGACACAGAGGGTGCAACGATCGACACAAGGTCGACACAGACTTCTCGCGAGCGTTTAATGAAGAGAATTGGAAATTGCAACTTTGCCCAGAAGTCTCTCATAATTACAAGGAAGCCCCAACCGACTTTAGACCATTATATTAGGGTTTTTAAGCGCTTTATTCTATTTTCAGAGAGAGTTAGGGGCTGATCCTGCTCTCGAAAGAGAGAGGATTTCGAACCCCAGTTCTTTATTTGATTTTATGATATTTGGTTTTCTATTCATGATGTTTTCTGTTTCGATGAACATGTCTGAGTAGATTACCTGTTAAGTTTAGGGATTCTCATTAGGGATTTCATGGAATTATAGGTTAATAAATCTGTAGGGATTCATATCTGTTAGTTCTTCATCTAGGATTGTTCTTACTGCTTAATCTGAATTAGCTACCCAGATTTATGATGTTAGGTTGATTGATGCAACGACAGTTGATTAATTAGCTAGAAAGAACCTAGATGAGGAATTTAATTACTCGCAAAGGAATTTGGTTTAATTAGATTGTGAACATTTCGAACTTGGAATTAAAGCTGGTTTAATCTGTTAGTAATTGCAAAGGAATTTGGATTGCTGTACTTAGACTTAGAGAATTCTCGCAACGATAGTTGGTTAATTCTATATCTGTGTTTGAGTTCTAGAACAATTCTTAATTAGATCCTGATTGATCGATTGCCTGTGTTCCTAATTTCCTGAGAACTCCCTAGACTTAACGCTTCGCTTCCTTGCTCACAAACTTGCCTGATTTACTTTCTGCTTGCTTTTTAGTTTCTCATCATATTTGCTTTCTCCTAGTTTAATCTTTTCTGTTCTTAATCTATCATTGACCGGAGTCCCTGTGGATTCGATACCCTAAGTACTACAACTACATCACTGTGCACTTGCAGTTAGCATAGGGTAAAACTTTAGACCTATCAAGTTTTTGGCGCCGTTGCCGGGGACTCTTTTGAGTCTTCGATAGATTTGAACTTAGGGTTTAGACTAGGTTTTTCGTTTTTTTTTTGTTACTAATTTTTTGTTTGTCTTTCTTTTTTTTGTTCTTGCGTTTCAGGTACGCCTGTAATCGCCTTGCATCGATCGACACGGTCCTGTGTGACGATCGACATATCTTCAAGCTTGCATCGATCGACACTGCTCTGCATCGATCGACACAGCACGTAAGATGATGGGAATGATGGAACGGATGTTGGAAAACCAGAAGAATAACTCATTCTGCAGAGACTATGGTTCCTATTCATTCACCAGAGATTATGAATCTCCACCATATCAGCTTGTTCCTCCTCACAATACACAGTCTGATAAGCTGATGAGCATGATGGAGCTGTTATTGGAAAAACAAGAAGAAGATTTGACCTACATCAGTGGCTCTGGATTCCAAGGAAACAAATTTGGTAATCAGCGAGATAACAAGTTCTTTAATGGTGGACAGAGGAGTTCTTTCACAAGCAATCAAACCTCTTATGTATATGGACAGACTGCTGATTATCAGAAGCCTTTGCAGCAAGGTAATTCTCATCAGAGAACCTATGAAACTTATCAGACACCTCCTGCTGCTAATGCTTATAAGAGCAAGATGGAATCCATGATGAAGCAGTTGCTAGAGGATCAGACTAAGACTGCTGTAGACCTCGACAGGAAGCTGGATGCTATGCATGAAAATTTGAATGGTAAGTTTGAATCTCTGAGCACACATGTGAAGAAGCTAGATGTTCAAGTTCAACAAACAGCTGGAGCAATACAAAGGCAAAATGAAGCTGGCAAAGCTAAACAGAAGCTGTACATCAATGCTGTAACCATAAGAGATGAGATTGACTTGCTGGGAGAAGAAGAGAGCATAATCTCGGATTTTCTGGGTGAATTCTGTCTGTCTGAGACAAGCATTGATCGACACAACTCGTTCATCGATCGATGCATCCCCGATAAGTCTGATGGATCTGAACATAATCGCCTTGTGTCGATCGACACACCTACTGCATCGATCGACACAGATCGCAGACGAGACCAGAAGCCTGAAACAGTCCCAGAACGAGTCTATAAACCCATTGTGCCATATCCCTCTAAACAAGATCTAGAAGTGGCTAACTGCATGAAAGTGATGGATAAGAAGGTGAATGAAACACCACCAGTTGAAGCTTCACGAGTTCATGCAAAGAAGATGATATCCGCTGATGGTCATTTGAAAGAAGAAGTTCAGATTGGTGGAACTACAGTATCTGATAGTGGAGAGAAGAAGATGGCGGTTCCTCTTGAACCTGCTCTAACATCTTCAGTACCTGCAACTGCTCATAAGCAGAAAGCTCCAGACATCAGATCTGCACCAAAGGTAAGGTATAAATCACCTAAGCTTAAACCTCCTGACCACATTGTTTTGAATGCAGGAAAACGCAGTGTACCACCGAAGCTTCGCTCCCGCCCTGCTTCTACTCCTTCGTTCCTTGGAAAACCTCATGATCTGAAAGCCTATACACCTCCTTGGATGAAGAGATATTCACAGAGACACTCAAAGTCTCTGTTGAAACCGCCATGAGTTCAATCTTTATCCCATAGTCAAGCTAATGACTCAAAACAAGCGCTGAGTGGGAGGCAACCCACTGTTAGGTTTGTATAATTTATTTTTGGTGTTTTCATTAGCATTTTACGTTTTTGTTTTTGGTTTTTGGTGAATTTTGTCTGCAGGTTTCGACAGATTCGCAGTGCGTCGATCGACACACCTTGTGTCGATCGTCACAACACGAAAGAAATCGCATTGCAGCGATCGTTGCGGTCCTGAGCAACGATCGACACACGACGAAATATCGCCTAGCAACGGTCGATGCATCAATGCAGCGATCGATGCATGTGCGACAGAGGTAAAAACCCGACAGACATAATCTCACCTTTTATCTATTATTTTCTTTTTACCAATCCTTAGCTTGACACTACTGGGGACAGTGTGTCTTAAGTGTGGGGGAGGTGCTACTGACTTTATCTTTCTGTTTTCTTAGAGTCATTCCGTTTTTCAAAAATTTTGTTTTATTGAGTCAAAACAAGTTTAAGTAAGAAACAGTGAATTTTTTGAGAAGATTAACAACATCTTGCAGGAACTTAAGTAACCATTCGGATGAAGTTGCAGGATCTATCTATGACTATTAGAAAACCCATCACAGATCAACCTACTGAGGACACCCACATCACTTCAGGTATCAGAGGATCCTTTTACTGACTTCACCTTAATACTGATTTAATTTTCTCACCTAAGGGCTTGGTATACCTTGTGTCGGATTCCTTTGTTAGTTCTAACACAGCCTGTAAACCTGTCCTATTTGGTTCCCTTCTCCCCTTCCATAAAGTAAAAAAAAAAGAATAATAAACTGAGGATGAGTTAGTAACTCCGAAGTGGTCTCTGGGAGTGGTAGCTACAACTATCATCTCCTGTGCATCCATGGAATGTGTCCAAAGTACACCCCTTAATGGGAAGAGCACTGATAAAAAAAAAAAAATGATACCCAATGGGGAAAAATCAGAATGCTAAGGAAGGGAAAAGAGAAGAAAGGGACCAAATAAAGATAGTATGGTGGTCTAGAGCTGACAAGGTAAGAGTCCATGTGCCCTTTGATCGATACTCCTTAGGTGAGACCGCACTTAAATACTTGCAGAAGTCAGTAGGGTGAATTTGAATGCGTGAATGTGATTGTGGAGTTTACTTAGGACAGTTGCTAAGTGTGGTGGAAGTATATGTTGGTCTTGATATCTTGCGGTTGATTCTTTCATTGGTTTACTAAGGGGAATCTGAGTGTTGTTGCTTCTAGGACAAAAAGAGTTTCTGAAAGTTTTCAAACCTCTTCACCATGTTTTGGTTCTTTACTTGCTTGAGGGCAAGCAAGAGCTAAGTGTGGGGGAGTTGATATACCATGGATTTTAGGGATTTTATCCATGGTATATATCTTATTTATCGAGTCTTATGTTATGTTTTGGAGTCTTTTTAGTATGTTACAGGTCTAGGTATGTTTGGAGCGGAATTGGACATTATGGTGCATTCTGGAGCATTTTGGAGATTAAACCCGAGAGGAAGAGTTCACTGCCCGATTCACAGACCTGTGTCGATCGACACAGAGGGTGCAACGATCGACACAAGGTCGACACAGACTTCTCGCGAGCGTTTAATGAAGAGAATTGGAAATTGCAACTTTGCCCAGAAGTCTCTCATAATTACAAGGAAGCCCCAGCCGACTTTAGACCATTATATTAGGGTTTTTAAGCCATTGTTTAGGCTACACTTTACTTACGCTTTATTCTATTTTCAGAGAGAGTTAGGGGCTGATCCTGCTCTCGAAAGAGAGAGGATTTCGAACCCCAGTTCTTTATTTGATTTTATGATATTTGGTTTTCTATTCATGATGTTTTCTGTTTCGATGAACATGTCTGAGTAGATTACCTGTTAAGTTTAGGGATTCTCATTAGGGATTTCATGGAATTATAGGTTAATAAATCTGTAGGGATTCATATCTGTTAGTTCTTCATCTAGGATTGTTATTACTGCTTAATCTGAATTAGCTACCCAGATTTATGATGTTAGGTTGATTGATGCAACGACAGTTGATTAATTAGCTAGAAAGAACCTAGATGAGAAATTTAATTACTCGCAAAGGAATTTGGTTTAATTAGATTGTGAACATATCGAACTTGGAATTAAAGCTGGTTTAATCTGTTAGTAATTGCAAAGGAATTTGGATTGCTGCACTTAGACTTAGAGAATTCTCGCAACGACAGTTGGTTAATTCTATATCTGTGTTTGAGTTCTAGAACAGTTCTTAATTAGATCCTGATTGATTGATTGCCTGTGTTCCTGATTTCCCGAGAACTCCCTAGACTTAACGCTTCGCTTCCTTGCTCCCAAACTCGCCTGATTTACTTTCTGCTTGCTTTTTAGTTTCTCATCATATTTGCTTTCTCCTAGTTTAATCTTTTCTGTTCTTAATCTATCGTTGACCGGAGTCCCTGTGGATTCGATACCCTAAGTACTACAACTACATCACTGTGCACTTGCAGTTAGCATAGGGTAAAACTTTAGACCTATCAGTCTACGAGCAACAAGGATCCCGAACTCGGATATGTTCTCTATTAGAACGTACACGAAGATGCACACATGCAACCGTGTTGATCAAATTGGAAGCGCTGATTGCATGAAAGGCTCATCACAGCTAGTTTCATCGTATTTGAGTGAGGAATATCCTGGGAAATTCGAAACTCCAAAGCCTAGAACCATCATTGATCTAGTCAAGCGAAAATATGGCGCAGACATATCTTACTCTACAGCGTTAAGAGGGAAAATTCAAGCAGTTTATGATTTGCGTGGTAGCCCGGAAGATAGCTACAAGATGTTGTATCGTTATCTGTACGTGTTAGAACAGGTTAATGCTGGAAAGGTAACTGCTGTGGAAGTGGAGGAGGAAAACAAATTCAAGTATATATTCATAGCTTTGGGAGTTAGCATTGAAGGGTTTGCATGCATGAGAAAAGTGATAATTGTTGATGCAACTTTCCTCAAGACCGGATATGGTGGTGTACTAGTTTTCGCCATTTGTCAGGATCCTAATCGTCACATTTATCCCATAGCGTTCGGTGTTCTTGATGGTGAGAATACACCTAGTTGGACATGGTTTTTCGAGAAGTTGAAAAGCGTTATAGGCGACTCGTCCGAATTGGTATTTGTGAGTGATAGAAATCAAAGCTTCATCAATGCAATAGCAAACGTGTTTCCACTAGCTCACCATGGGTACTGTTTATGGCATTTATCCCAAAACGTGAGATCACATCCTGGGAATGCAAACAAAAAAGTAGTCGATGATAGGTTTCAGGAGATAGGTTGGTCTCACACAGCGGCTGAGTTCTACAGTCGTTACGAGACATTTAAGAGGAGATATCCTTCAGCCGCGAAGTATGTGGAGGAAACTACCGTCAAGGAAAAATGGGTTAGATGTTTTTTCCAGGTAAACGATACAACTTGGACACGAGTAACTCTGCGGAATGTCTGAACAAGACTTTTCTTGATGCGAGGAGGTACTCCTTAATGCCACTGCTTGATACTATCATTCGCAAATTTTCGGATTGGTTTAACAAGCATAGGAAAGAGACCGTAGCTGGAGATGCTAAAGACAATCTCGTGCCTTTGTTCCAAATCTTCGTACATACAAATTGGCCAATTGCTAAGACATTAGCTGTGAGGGAGGTAAACACTTTCGAGCTCGAGTACGAAGTCGATGATATTGATGGAAAGGTTTATTTGGTGAACTTGGAATCGAAAAATTGCTCATGTGGTTTCTTCAATATTTAGAAGTATACTTGTCTCCATGCCCTAGCAGCATACAGAACATACAAAAAGAGCGATAGAGCTCGTGCAAGTGCTAACAGAATAAGACTCGTTGATTTGATTTCGAAATACTATTTGACGGAGATGTGGGCATTGGCTTATTATAGGTCCATCTATGCTGTCCCGGATTACATCAAAGATATGCAAATCCTACCTCCGGTTTACAGGAAAACTAGGGGTCAGAAGAGAGTACATAGATATCCATCAGCTGGAGAAGGAGGGAGATGGCAAAGGACACAGAATAAAAGGGGTAGACTATCAAGGCTGTTATTTGGAGATGACTCAAACTCTGATTGTGAATGATTTTGTGTGTAAGATTTGGTTATGTAATGTACTTTTGTTTCACTCTGTATAACTTTATGTTTTCTATTTGGTGAACCCCTGCATTGAGTTTTCTATGTCAATACTCTGGTGAAACTGTGTAATACTGTGTAAAACTGTGAAATACTAAGTGATTATCGTAAGTATAATGAATATCATTAGAGAAAATAATTAACATATAGCTATAAGAGATTTTAACTTGTAGGATCACATTTTATCCTAACAGTGGACAATGGGTTATATTACGTCGAATGAAAATCAATCAACATAGTTTTACACAGATTGGAAATCACCAACAATGTTCATATACTCTCAAGAACATTTTTCGACCAATGGACACGTTAGGAGGATAGATTTTCATAAGTTGAGGAATGTTACATATTATTACGCATAAATACTAGATTTGTAGATCAATTGTGTAAAATAATCTGTAAAACTATAAAATCAAATTTAAAGTTCCAGTAAAACTAAATATATTGAAAACAGGCAAAGTAAAACTATTAAGAAACTTTGTACAACTACAAACTCCTGTAAAACTATGTTTAATTTTGTTTAGCGGAAAAATTCAAAGTTAACAAATTTTTCGGCGGCAAAATTCAGAATTGACCAATATTTTTGGCGCCCAAACCCCAAAAATATACTTTTCCTCCTTTCTCTACTCACTTGTTCCCACTTCTCCTTCTCTCTCCTTATCGTCCTCTCTCCTTTCACGAGATTTTCGATAACTCTTTTCCTCTCCATTTCATATCCTTTTCTACTCTCTCAATTCAACTTCTTCCCTATTCTCTTGGACATGGACAAATTCGAAGCCGATCCTTACTACAGTGACATGAAGCAGAAGAAGAGGGAGTACGACAGGATGTGCTTCATCGCAGATGGTGACAATGGCATACCGACAAGATGCCCGTGCGGTGGTCGAATCATTGTGGAGCCTGAACCTGACGTGGGAAAGAGACACTTTGTTTGTAATGCGTTTAGGGTAAGCTATGTTGATTTGGTGATTCCTTGGTTCTGTTCGGTGTTTAAGGAGATGTTTTTATGTGCAGGATAATGGGCTACACATTCGGAAACTTTGGGTTAGGGGCGTCGTGGAAGAAGCCACTAGCTTAAGGAATATTGTGGACTCCCAGGCCGTGAAAATTGAAAGCCACGAATATCGAATTGAGCAGTTGGGATTGGCGCCCAAGAAAAGAGGTGAAGAGATTGAAAAGCTTAAGGAATTGCTGGGAAAATGGGCTACAAGTGTTTAATGTTATTAGAATGTTTCCGAATGTTGTCCTGTTGGTTGGGATCCGTTCGGATCCGTTCCCATGTTGGTTTTCTTTCGGTTTTAAGACTTGTTTAAGAGTTTATCCTATTGCTTAAATGCACAATCTACTTTTACCGGTTTTACATTGTTCTACCAGTTTTACATAGTTCTACTGGGTTTAATTCCAAAACAAGTTTCAAAAAAATATTTCATACGACCTTGTGTTTCGCTTCTGAAGAGCATTGGATGTATCCCCCACCATTCGTTTACCAAGAGCCTTCTCTGCTGCCTTCTTCTCTGCCTTAGCCTTATGGATCTCTTTTTGGACCTGCAATCAGGTGATACAATTATAATACCCAGTTTTTCAGGAATTTCCATTAGTATTAACAACTATTTTTACCATTTGTGTTTCTAGATCTTTCATATGATCCATGTATTCTTCAATGGGTCTGACTCTCTTATCCATCTCGTCAAACTTCCCATGCAACAGCTTAAATCCATCTTCCATAGTTGACTGTATCCCTTTCATAATGGCAATAAGTTCGCTATTAGAAGTATTCGAAGTTCTAGGAGCATCAATGGCAGCATGACTCTTTTCCTCACATTTTTTTAGCTCTTCTGCCTCCTCTACCTGTCGGAAAGCCTTCTCCTCATCGTGCATCCCCTGAAAAAAAACCTTTTGCCCAGCCGAAATTAGCTTCATCCAACTCTTAACTACAGGATCGTCAAGGTCATGGACATCACTTTCTTCATAAAAACGCTCAAGAAGAGCTTCTTCATGTCCATCTCGTGTTGGCAGGATGTTCTCAATGCCCTGAGGACACTTAGCCAGAGCAAGTTCTTCATTTATCCTTGAAAGAGGAAACCCTCTCATTGAGTTACTCTTGAATTGCGACTTGCACATCCTTGGACAGTTATGGTCTGCCCCTACAACCGGCTCGCGGAAACTTCTCCCTAGCTCAGGAATTTCCTCAAAGGCTAACAGCTTCACGAAAGCACACATACGCTATATTAGTTAGAGATCAGCACAAGAACAATTAATCAAAACAAAAACTTAAAGTACATACCTCCAAAGGGATACAGAAACCGGGAACCGGCCACAATTTGTTCTCCTTGACAACCCCTTTAAAATGGTCCATTGTGTGAGAGATCTCACCGACCATATGATCGTAACAGAATCTGCCCCAAGGAAAATTACGGCACAAGTCAAGATCATCGACAGCTCTGAGAAAAAACTCTACCACCAGAGTAGCATCCATTCCAGTCTTCGTCTGGCCGATGAGGACCTTGCAAAGGAAGTAAAGAACGATCATCTGCAGTCTATCTGGACAAGATCCCATTTTCTCAAGCTTATCTTTCACATCTTGAACTCTAACTACGGCGTTCCCAAAATGTTTCATCACAAACTTAAGGCCTCCCAAACGCTTGAAGTCAACAGGGTAGTTACGGCAGTCTAACCCGGAGATAAGTGCATGCTCCCTTAGTCCATAACGTATCGCAACTCCGTAGACCTTGAACCAGACTTCCATCCTCTTCTCGATGCAAGCGGTTCGCAGGAGTAGCATCCACATGCCCATCAGCTTGTGGTTTCCTTGTTTCGGCAGGTGAAAGATATGTTGGAACTGCGGATGCTCTACAAACCACTTCTTCTCCGTGGTCGTTAGCTTAGGCTTCAAAGAATCTAGAGTGGCCAGAAAATCAATATAGAAGCACCGCGTTGATATCTTTATTTTCTTCATGTACTCCGATGGGGGGGAAGTACATTCTCAAAGGTTGCATAGCTGTCATTTCATCACCGGATTCCTGCAAAAATAAATAGTTTTACCAAGTTATTCCAGTAATACAATGTTAGTTTTACACAGTTATACTTGGTTGTGCTTAGTTTTACTCAGTTTTACAAGTTTTACTACATTAGTTATACTTAGTTTTACCGGTTTCCTTGGTTATACTTGGTTTCATTAGTTTTACATGTATTTTTACACTTACCAATTGGGAATCGGAGCTGTTCTCGGATTCCTCCTCGTCGTCTTCCGTAGATTCAGAAGGGATTATTGTCTCCTCGACTCTCGGCTGGGTTGGTTGCTGTTTCAGTTTCTGTGAATCGACCTCGTCTCCGTCTTCTGAACTCTCTGTATCCCTCTCTGTCTCCTCGTCATCATCTTCTTCATCCTCTTCTACTTCACTCTCATCTCCTTTGCTCTGTTTCTCGAGATCAACTTCTCGTTCTTTGTAAGGGACCATAGAAAGATCATTAACGACAGGAGGAGGGTTCCCCGGAACATTATCGACCGGATTCGTGGTCGTGGTACCAACAACATCGCTCACCAGAGGAGGAGGAGCATTCGTGGTAGTTGTAAGCCTTGCTACACCACTCGCCGTCGCCGGAGGAGGAGGAGCATTCGTAGGCTTCTTAGGGCTTGCTACAACACTCTCCGTCGCCGGATGAGAAGGAGGATTGTCGGGATTATCCTCGATTTTTTTGGTGGCTAGATGAGTTTTGGGCGCCATGTTTTACGGAAGGGTTCGCATGATTGAATTCGATTCGAAGGACAAGGAAGAATAGGGAAGTTAAGATTGAGAGAGATGAGAGGGAGTGGGGAAGAATCGAAAGAGGGAGTGACTCGAAAGAGGGATTGAAGAGATGAACTGGGGGTTTTGGGGGGGGGGGGGGTTCGGGGATTTTTTTATTTTTTTGATAGGTCCCGTTTTTTTAATTAATCGGATCTAACCCGACTCTCTGGGTTACCCGACCCGGATAAATAGGGTAAACCACATTTTTATGGTTCATTTGGTTCATTTAAGGTCCGAATTATGATTTCGGTTTGTTCAGGTAGACGGTCTGGTTTACCATGTAATTAAACGAAAATCATAAGGTCTTTTGGTAATTTCGTTTGTTTTCGATTAAAAGAAAATGTTAATAAAAATTCAAACAAATAGAGGGGCATATGAGATTTGTTTCCAGTACGGAGGGGCTCTGGAGACAATAATCCTTGCTGGGTTTAAGAGAATTGGATCGGGATTTGGTTTCGGAAAAAAAAAAAGAATCCGAATCCCGAGCTTCCCCTCCCCCCAGCTCCGTCCTCCGTTTATCTGAACTGGTTTTGCTCGTCGGCGCCGTCATGACGCGTCTCCGATCGCTAATCGCCGCCTCCGCCGTGCTCCGTCAACCCACCGAGGTTTGTGGCTCCCACTCAATCTGCATTCAGCTCCATTTGAATGGGTTTGGGATCCGTTTGGGACTATTTGGATTGTTTTTTTGGTAGATTCAGCTGATGAGTTGCTACATTGTTGTTTAGCCATTGATTCTTGGTTGATTTGGACTACGAATTGAGTATATTGTTGTTGTAACTGGATGATCTTGAAATCGATTCAAATTTGTGTTCATGTTGTTGTAGAACTGGGGACAACTAGTATAACCGATGTATGTTTAACTGATAACTAGTATAACTAGTAAAACTGGTATAACTGGTATAACTAGTAAAGCTGAGGACAACTTCTGTAAAACTGATAACAAACTTTGTACAACTATACGTACTGAGTTTTTTTGCTTTTGTTTTGGCAGGATAGAATGAGTGAGAGTGTGTGCATCCATTATAAATATCAGGGGCGCATGTGTAGCCTAGTGTTTAAAGAGGAGATAACTTTGGAGATGGTAATCCATATGCTTTACAAGAAGCATGCGTTAGATGAGAATAAGGTTAGATTGGAATTGTGTTACATTCGTTGGTGGTTGGTTGTGAGGAACATATGAGTATTTCTGATGACGAAGATCTTTGTGGTTATCTAATGACCGTTGATAAAGAGAACCGTAGAAGTCTTTTGTGTGTGGAGGTCGTGACAGGACTGGAGCTGCCCACGCAACAGTCGAGAGCGGGGAAAAGCTCTGCTGGTTTAAACTATGACCATGATGAAATCGGAGAAGTATGACCTAATGCCATGACATTTTTTTGTTGAAAACGGAGAAATAGGAGATAATGTTGTGCCGTTGTTTGTTGAAAATGGTCAAGCAAGTCAAGAAGAAAAAGTGAGAGAGGAAGAGCAAGTGAGAGAGGAAGAGCAGGTGAGAGAGGAAGAGCAGGTGAAAGAGGAAGAGCAGGTGAAAGAGGATGATACGTGTGGTAGGTGTGATGAATATCGTGAGGTACCACCTACTGTTGAAAGTAGTCAGTTTGTCGCGCCATGGGAAGACGGTTTAGGGTTGACTGTGCATCAAGAATTCTAAGATAAGAAGGCGGTTATAGAGTTTGTAGAGAGTTTGGCATTTAAAAACTCTTTTGAGTACGTTACGCAACATTCTGATACAATGCGGTGGGTAGTTAAATGTTCTATTGAGAGATGTAAATGGGGTCTACGATCAGCAAGGATCCCGAACTCGGATATGTTCTCTATTAGAACGTACACGAAGATGCACACATGCAACCGTGTTGATCAAACTGGAAGCGCTGATTGTATGAAAGGCTCATCATAGCTAGTTGCATCGTATTTGAGTGAGGAATATCCTGGGAACTTCGAAACTCCAAAGCCTAGAACCATCATTGATCTAGTCAGGCGAAAATATGGCGTAGACATATCTTACTCTACGGCGTTAAAGAGGGAAAATTCAAGCAGTTTGTGATTTGCGTGGTAGCCCGGAAGATAGCTACAAGATGTTGTATCTTTATCTGTACGTGTTATAACAGGTTAATCATGGAACGGTAACTGCTGTGGAAGTGGATGAGGAAAACAAATTCAAGTATCTATTCATAGCTTTGGGAGTTAGCATTGAAGGGTTTGCATGCATGAGGAAAGTGATAATTGTTGATGCAACTTTCCTCAAGACCGGATATGGTGGTGTACTAGTTTTCGCCATTTGTCAGGATCCTAATCGTCACATTTATCCCATAGCGTTCGGTGTTCTTGATGGTGAGAATACACCTAGTTGTACATGGTTTTTCGAGAAGTTGAAAAGCGTTATAGGCGACTCGTCCGAATTGGTATTTGTGAGTGATAGAAATCAAAGCTTCATCAATGCAATAGCAAACGTGTTTCCACTAGCTCACCATGGGTACTGTTTATGGCATTTATCCCAAAACGTGAGATCACATGCTGGGAATGCAAACAAAAAAGTAGTCGATGATAGGTTTCAGGAGATAGGTTGGTCTCACACAGCGGCTGAGTTCTACAGTCGTTACGAGACATTTAAGAGGAGATATCCTTCAGCCGCGAAGTATGTGGAGGAAACTACCGTCAAGGAAAAATGGGTTAGATGTTTTTTCCAGGTAAACGATACAACTTGGACACGAGTAACTCTGCGGAATGTCTGAACAAGACTTTTCTTGATGCGAGGAGGTACTCCTTAATGCCACTGCTTGATACTATCATTCACAAATTTTTGGATTGGTTTAACAAGCATAGGAAAGAGGCCGTAGCTGGAGATGCTAAAGACAATCTCGTGCCTTTGGTCTAGATCTTCGTACATACAAATTGGCCAATTGCTAAGACATTAGCTGTGAGGGAGGTAAACACTTTCGAGCTCGAGTACGAAGTCGATGATATTGATGGAAAGGTTTATTTGGTGAACTTGGAATCGAAAACTTGCTCCTGTGGTTTCTTCAATATTCAGAAGTATACTTGTCTCCATGCCCTAGAAGCATACAGAACATACAAAAAGAGCGATAGAGCTCGTGCAATTGGTAACAGAATAAGACTCGTTGATTTGATTTCGAAATACTATTTGA
Source organism: Orychophragmus violaceus (assembly GCA_030180135.1). Lineage (NCBI taxonomy): Eukaryota > Viridiplantae > Streptophyta > Magnoliopsida > Brassicales > Brassicaceae > Orychophragmus > Orychophragmus violaceus. The sequence continues at coordinate 83,233,271 of CM058232.1, read as the reverse complement.
CGGAGATGTAAGCATTGGCTTATTATAGGTCCATCTATGCTGTTCCTGATATTTCTGCATGGAACGTCCCGGATTAGATCAAAGATATGCAAATCCTACCTCCGGTTTACAGGAAAACTAGGGGTCGGAAGAGCGTACATAGATATCCATAAGCTGGAGAAGGAGGGAGACGGTGAAGGACACAGAATAAAAAGGGTAGACTATCAAGGCTGTTATTTGGAGATGACTCAAACTCTGATTGTGAGTGATTTTGTGTGGAAGATTTGGTTCTGTAATGTACTTTTGTTTCACTCTGTATAAATTTGTGTTTTCTATTTGGTGAACCCCTGCATTGAGTTTTCTATGTCAATACTCTGGTGAAACTGTGTAATACTGTGTAAAACTGTGAAATACTAAGTGATTATCGTAAGTATAATGAATATCATTAGAGAAAATAATTAACATATAGCTATACGAGATTTTAACTTGTAGGATCACATTTTATCCTAACAGTGGACAATGGGTTATATTACGTCGAATGAAAATCAATCAACATAGTTTTACACAGATTGGAAATCACCAACAATGTTCATATACTCTTAAGAACATTTTTCGATCAATGGACATGTTAGGAGGATACATTTTCATAAGTTGAGGAATGTTACATATTATTACGCAGAAATACTAGATTTGTAGATCAATTGTGTAAAATAATCTGTAAAACTATAAAATCAAATTTAAAGTTCCAGTAAAACTGAATATATTGAAAACAGGCAAACTAAAACTATTAAGAAACTTTGTACAACTACAAACTCCTGTAAAACTATGTGTAATTTTGTTTAGCGGGAAAATTCAAAGTTAACAAATTTTTCGGCGGCAAAATTCAGAATTGACCAATATTTTTGGCGCCCAAACCCAAAAAAATACTTTTCCTCCTTTCTCTACTCACTTGTTCCCACTTCTCCTCCTCTCTCCTTATCGTCCTCTCTCTTTTCACGAGATTTTCGATAACTCTTTTCCTCTCCATTTCATATCCTTTTCTACTCTCTCAATTCAACTTCTTCCCTATTCTCTTGGACATGGACAAATTCGAAGCCGATCCTTACTACAGTGACATGAAGAAGAAGAAGAGGGAGTACGACAGGATATGCTTCATCGCAGATGGTGACAATGGCATACCGACAAGATGCCCGTGCGGTGGTCGAATCATTGTGGAGCCTGAACCTGACGTGGGAAAGTGACACTTTGTTTGTAATGCGTTTAGGGTAAGCTATGTTGATTTGGTGATTCCTTGGTTCTGTTCGGTGTTTAAGGAGATGTTTTTATGTGCAGGATAATGGGCTACACATTCAGAAACTTTGGGTTAGGGGCGTCGTGGAAGAAGCCACTAGCTTAAGGAATATTGTGGACTCCCACGCCGTGAAGATTGAAAGCCACGAATATCGAATTGAGCAGTTGGGATTGGCGCTCAAGAAAAGAGGTGAAGAGATTGAAAAGCTTAAGGAATTGCTGGGAAAATGGGCTACAAGTGTTTAATGTTATTAGAATGTTTCCGAATGTTGTCCTGTTGGTTGGGATCCGTTCCCATGTTGGGTTCCTTTCGGTTTTAAGACTTTTTTAAGAGTTTAACCTATTGCTTAAATGCACAATCTACTTCTACCGGTTTTACATTGTTCTACCAGTTTTACATAGTTCTACCGGGTTTAAATCCAATACAAGTTTCAAAAAACAATTTCATACAAACATAGAACTTAACATCAAGTTCTAATCCTTCCTCGACCTTGTGTTGCGCTTCTGAAGAGCATTGGATGTATCCCCCACCGTTCGTTTACCAAGAGCCTTCTCTGCTGCCTTCTTCTTTGCCTTAGCCTTCTGGATCTCTTTTTGGACCTGCAATCAGGTGCTACAATTATAATACCCAGTTTTTCAGGAATTTCCATTAGTATTAACAACTATTTTTACCATTTGTGTTTCTAGATCTTTCATATGATCCATGTATTCTTCAATGGGTCTGACTCTCTTATCCATCTCGTCAAACTTCCCATGCAACAGCTTAAATCCATCTTCCATAGTTGACTGTATCCCTTTCCTGATGGCAATAAGTTCGCTATTAGAAGTATTCGAAGTTCTAGGAGCATCAATGGCAGCATGACTCTTTTCCTCACATTTTTTTAGCTCTTCTACCTCCTCTACCTGTCGGAAAGCCTTATCCTCATCGTACATCCCCTGAAAAAAACCTTCTGCCCAGCCGAAATTAGCTTCATCCAACTCTGAACAACAGGCTCGTCAAGGTCATGGACATCGCTTTCTTCATAAAAACACTCAAGAATAGCTTCTTCATGTCCATCTCGTGTTGGCAGGATGTTCTCAATGCCCTGAGGACACTTAGCCAGAGCAAGTTCTTCATTTATCCTTGAAAGAGGAAACCCTCTCATTGAGTTACTCTTGAATTGCGACTTGCACATCCTTGGACAGTTATGGTCTGCCCCTACAACCGGCTCGCGGAAACTTCTCCCTAGCTCAGGAATTGCCTCAAAGGCTAACAGCTTCACGACAGCACACATATGCTATATTAGTTAGAGATCAGCACAAGAACAATTAATCAAACCAAAAACTTAAAGTACATACCTCCAAAAGGATACAGAAACCGGGAACCGGCCACAATTTGTTCTCCTTGACAACCCCTTTAAAATGGTCCATTGTGTGAGAGATCTCACCGACCATATGATCGTAACAGAATCTGCCCCAAGGAAAACTACGGCACAAGTCAAGATCATCGACAACTCTGAGAAAAACTCTACCACCGGAGTAGCATCCTTTCCAGTCTTCGTCTGGCCGATGAGGACGCTGCAAAGGAAGTAAAGAACGATCATCTGCAGTATATCTGGACAAGATCCCATTTTCTCAAGCTTATCTTTCACATCTTGAACTCTAACTACGGCGTTCCCAAAATGTTTCATCACAAACTTAAGGCCTCCCAAACGCTTGAAGTCAACAGGGTAGTTGCGGCAGTCTAACCCGGAGATAAGTGCATGCTCCCTCAGTCCATAACGTATCGGAATGCTGTAGACCACGAACCAGACTTCCATCCTCTTCTCGATGCAAGCGGTTCGCAGGAGTAGCATCCACATGCCCATCAGCTTGTGGTTTCTTTGTTTCGGCAGGTGAAAGATATGTTGGAACTGCGGATGCTCTACAAACCACTTCTTCTCCGTAGTCGTTAGCTTAGGCTTCAAAGAATCTAGAGTGGCCAGAAAATCAATATAGAAGCACCGCGTTGATATCTTTATTTTCTTCATGTACTCCGATGGGGGGGAAGTACATTCTCAAAGGTTGCATGGCTGTCATTTCATCACCGGATTCCTGCAAAAATAAATAGTTTTACCAAGTTATTCCAGTAATACAATGTTAGTTTTACACAGTTATACTTGGTTGTGCTTAGTTTTACTCAGTTTTACAAGTTTTACTACATTAGTTATACTTAGTTTTACCGGTTTCCTTGGTTATACTTGGTTTCATTAGTTTTACACGTATTTTTACACTTACCGATTGGGAATCAGAGCTGTTCTCGGATTCCTCCTCGTCTTCTTCCGTAGATTCAGAAGGGATTATTGTCTCCTCGACTCTCGGCTGGGTTGGTTTCTGTTTCGGTTGCTGTGAATCGACCTCGTCTCCGTCTTCTGAACTCTCTGTATCCCTCTCTGTCTCCTCGTCATCATCTTCTTCATCCTCTTCTACTTCACTCTCATCTCCTTCACTCTGTTTCTCGAGATCAACTTCTAGTTCTTCGTAAGGGACCATATAAATCTCATTAACGACAGGAGGAGGGTTTCCCGGAACATTATCAACCGGATTCGTGGTCAGGGTACCAACAACATCGCTCACCGGAGGAGGAGGAGCATTCGTGGTAGTTGTAAGCCTTACTACACCACTCGCCGTCGCCGGAGGAGGAGGAGCATTCGTAGGCTTCTTAGGGCTTGCTACAACACTCTCCGTCGCAGGATGAGAAGGAGGATTGTCGGGATTATCCTCGATTTTCTTGGTGGCTAGACGAGTTTTGATCGCCATGTTTTACGGAAGGGTTCGCGTGATTGAATTCGATTCGAAGGACAAGGAAGAATAGGGAATTTAAGATTGAGAGAGATGAGAGGGAGTGGGGAAGAATCGAAAGAGGGAGTGAATCGAAAGAGGGATTGAAGAGATGAATTGGGGGTTTTTGGGGATTTTTTATTTTTTTGATAGGTCCCGTTTTTTGAATTAATCGGATTTAACCCGACTCTCTGGGTTACCCGACCCGGATAAATCGGGTAAACCACCTTTTTTATGGTTCATTTGGTTCATTTAATGTCCGAATTCTGATTTCGGTTTGTTCAGGTAGACCGTCTAGTTTACCATGTAATTAAACGAAAATCATAATGTCTTTTAGTAATTTCGTTTGTTTTCGATTAAAAGAAAATGTTAATAAAAATTCTAATAAATAGAGAGGCATATGAGATTTGTTTCCAGTACGGAGGGGCTCTGGAGACAATAATCAGCTCTCCTTCGGAAACATTGTCTCATATGCCCCTCTTTCTCAGAATCTAATCTCTTATACTCTCACTTAATCTACATGCCCCTCATTTTTTAAATGAAATCTTGTGATGACGATTTTGCCCTTCTCATTTTGATTTAATTTATATGAATAATCGTCGTGCCAGTATTACCTTCATTACCAGTGTTACCTCCAGTGGTACTGGTATTACCAGTGATACCTCTAGTGTTACTAGTATTACCAGTATTACCTCCATTTGTAGTATTACTTCCAGTGGTGTTGGTATTACCATTGTTACCTCCAGTGGTACTGGTATTACCAGTGTTACATGTATTACCAGTATTACATATACTAGAGTAGTACCAATAAATATTGGTATTACCAATATTACCACGCCGGTGGGATTCGAACCCTGGGCTTGCGTCGCGCACAGGTACGCGCGTAGAGCTCCTACCCACTGAGCTACCGTTGTTTTCAACAAACACTTACCGGTTTAATTATATTTAAGCCCTTTCAACCATTCATTAAGGGTAAATTTGTCATTTCGACATTAAAAATATAACAGGGACATTTCAGATTTCTAATTGAGATATAGGAGCATATGAGATTATGTCTCCTTCGGAATCGCCACTTTACTTCACCGCCCCCGACGAAATTTCCGAATCTGAAATCCCTGATGGCTCTCCTTCTCTTCGTCACTCTTTCAGGAAACCGAGCCTCACTTCATCTATTCGTCGAACCCATTGTCTGTCTTCTCCAGCTTGCCCTGATTTCATTGTCTCTCTTCGGTTAGCACCGACGATCTTCTTCATCTTTTAATTGCAGAGGCGTATTTGGTGCTTGTGAGCTTGATTTTGAGCTTGAGTTTGAGCTTCTTATGTGATAGGGTCAGGTTTTAATCCTATTCTACTGCAAGTGCACAGTTAAGTGATTGTAGTATATAGGGTATCGAATCCACATAGACTCTGGTCTCGATAGATTAGAACTGTAGAGATTTAAACTAAGAAGAAGGCAATTTGTAGTAAACTAAATAGCAAAGCAAGAAAGTAAACAAGTAGCAGATTATCGGTGGTGAAAGCAGTCAATTAAAGGCGCTAAGTCTAGGGTGTTCTCAGGAAATCAGACAAGCAGACAAATCAATCAGTCAGGATCTAATTAAGCACAGTTCTAGAACTCAAATCACAGATATAGAATTAACCAAATCTCTTTGCGAGAATTCTCTAAGTCTAAGTGCAGCAATCCAAATTCCTTTGCAATTACTAACATATTAAACCAGCATTAATTTCAAGTTCGATATGTTCACAATCAAACTAAACCAAATTCCTTTGCGAGAAGTTTAATTGCTCAACCTAAATAGTTCAGATTCTAAACCACACTCTCGTGTCGTATTTAGCAAACTAAGATCTAGATTCTAATTGATCAGGTTAGAACTAGCATTAAACTCAATTTAGATCGAAGAACATTCTATTCATGTGAATCCTTAACAGAATTAAACAAGTCTAGCAAGTCATGAAATCCTTAATGAGAAACCCTAAACCTAACTATGAATCTACTCAGACATAGAATATGAAAGCATAATCAATGAATTAATAGAAATCATAAAAGAGATTAAATAAATAAAGGGGTTCGAAATCTTCTCCAAAATAAAGTGAAGTACAGGATCAGATCAGCCCCAATAGCTCTAAAAACTCTCTGCTCTTAATTATCAAAGCGTATCTAAAATAAACACCAAAATCCTAATTATATAGGCATAATCTCGGCTGGGGCTTCTTTGTAAATACTAGAAACTTCTGGGCCAAAGTGCAAAATCTTCAATCTTTATTAAACCGCCGCGTCGGCCCATCTCGCTAGTGTGTCGATCGATGCACGATCTCAAAATCGGACAGTGAGCTTAATCTCTCGGCCAATCACTCCAAAAATCCCCAAAATGCTCCAATATCTTCAATTCTGCTCCAAACCTGATTATACCTGTAATAGACTCTAAAAGAACACAAAAGAACACTAAAACACAATTATATCATGGCATAAAACCGGTAAAAACCATGATATATCAACTCCCCCACACTTAGCATTTGCTTGCCCTCAAGCAAAACAGAGAACTAGAATGTAGTGAAGAAGTTTGAAAACTCTTCAGAAACTCTTTTCATCTTAGAAGCAGCAACACTCAGATTCCCCTTAGTAAACCACATGAAAGAATCAACCTGCAGACATCAAGACCAACATATACTTCCCCCACACTTAGAATCTGTCCTAAGTAAACTCCACAATCACATTCACGCATTCAAATTCTCCCTACTGACTTCTGCAAGTATTTAAGTGCGGTCTCACCTAAGGAGTATCGATCAAAGGCACATGGACTCTTACCTTATCAGCTCTAGACCACCATACTATCTTTCTATAGTCCCTTTCTTCTCTTTTCCCTTCCTTAGCATTCTGATTTTTCCCCATTGGGTATCATTTTTTTTATCAGTGCTCTTCCCGTTAAGGGGTGTACTTTGGACACATTCCATGGATGCACAGGATATGAAAGTTGTAGCTACCATTCCCATGACCACTTCGGAGATACTAACTCATCCTCAGTTTATTATCTTTTTTTTTTTATGGAAGGGGAGAAGGGAACTAGATAGGACATGTTTACAGGCTGTGTCAGAACTAACAAGGGAATCCGACACAAAGTATACCAAGCCCTTAGGTGAGAAATCTAAGTCAGTATTAAGGTGAAGTCAGTAAAAGGATCCTCTGATACCTGAAGCGATGTGGGTGTCCTTAGTAGGTTGATCCATGTCTGGGTTTCCTAATAGTCAGAGATAATCTGCAACTTCATCCCAATGGTTACTTAAGTTCCTGCAAGTGCTGCTATTCTTCTAAAAAAATTATTGTTTCTTACTTAAAAGTTTTGACTCAATAAAACAAATTTTGAAAAATTTAACTGACTCTAAGAAAACAGAAAGAAAGAAGTTAGTAGAACCTCCCCCACACTTAAGACACACTGTCCCCAGTGGTGTCAAGCGAAGGATTGGCAAAATGAAAGAAAAATTTGTTTAAGGAATGGTTAGGTTCTGTCGGGTTTTCCTCTGTCGCTCAGGCATCGATCGTTGCACTAGGTGCATCGACCGTTGCTGTGCGATTTTTCGTCGTGGGTCGATCGTTGCTCAGGACCGCAACGATCGCTGCAATGCGATTTCAATCGTGTTGTGACGATCGACACAATAGTGTGTCGATCGACGCACCGCGTTTTGTCCGAGACCTGCAAACAAAAACTCACCAAAACCAGAAACAAAACGTAAAATCCTACAAAAATACTAAAATTAAAATGCAAAAACGAAAACAGTGGGTTGCCTCCCACTCAGCGCTTGTTTAACGTCAATAGCTTGACGCTTCAACTGATTTAGGTAGAGGGTGCATCATCCAGAGGCAGAATCTGACCTTCTGGAATCTCGGCCTTAGCCCAATAATGTTTCACCCTCTGACCTTTCACAGTGAATTCATTACCTTCCTTGCCAATTAGAACGACAGCTCCATATGGACGCACCTCTTTGATTGTGAAAGGACCAGACCACCTTGATTTCAGCTTACCTGGAAACAAATACAAACGAGAGTTATACAAAAGTACCTGATCATTAGGCTCAAACTGTCTGGAGACAATCTTCTTGTCATGATATGCCTTAGTCCTCTCCTTGTACAGCTTTGAGTTCTCATAAGCAAAATGTCTAATCTCATCCAACTCATTAAGCTGCACTAATCTCCTCTCTGCAGCAGATTTAAGATCAAAGTTCATCTGTTTTACAGCCCATGCTGCTTTGTGCTCAAGCTCTACTGGCAGATGAAATGCTTTTCCATATAGCAGATGGAATGGAGTGGTCCCAAGTGGTGTCTTGAATGCTGTCCTGTAAGCCCATAATGCATCATCCAACTTTGCTGCCCAATCTTTCCTTGTCTTTCCAACTGTCTTCTCAAGGATCTCCTTAATCTGCATGTTAGAAACCTCGACTTGTCCACTAGTCTGAGGATGATAAGGAGTAGCGACTCGGTGATGAACTCCATGCTTCTTTAGCAGCTTCTCGAAGACCTTATTGATAAAATGAGATCCTCCATCACTAATCACTATACGAGGTACTCCAAATATGGGGAATATGATGGTCTTAAACAGCTTAATGACCACCGAAGAATCATTGGTTGGACTAGCTATTGCTTTAACCCACTTAGACACATAGTCCACATCAACCAAGATGAACTTATTCCCATAGGATGAGGGAAAAGGACCCATGAAATCTATGCCCCAGCAATCGAAAACCTCAACTTCCAGAAAATTCTGAGGCATCTCATGCTTCTTGCTGATTTTCCCTCTCCTATGACAAGCATCACACTGAGAGATGAAAGAATGAGTGTCTCTAAACATTGTAGGCCACCAGAAACCTGCTTGCAGAACCTTAGACACAGTCTTGAATGTAGCAAAATGTCCAGCATAATCTGATCCATGACAGTGGAAGAGGATGTCTGGAACTTCTGATTCAGCAACGCATCTCCTGTAAAGACCATCTGAACAAGTCTTATAGAGATAAGGCTCATCCCAATAGTATCTTCTAAGCTCCCTAAAGAACTTTTTCTTTGCATAACCCTTTAAATCATCTGGTTCAGTCTCAGCAGCAAGGTAGTTAGCTATATCTGCATACCAGGGTCTCAGTGGTTGCTACAGCAGCAATTTCGAAGTCATAATTCCCAATTCTGATACCTAAGGATTCTCGGTTCGTATCAGGTATGCATCGACCGTTGCGTGTGCATGTGTCGATCGTTGCTTCCTCGATATTTGTATCGACCGTTGCCAATGTGGCATCGATCGACACTGTGCGATTGTCCCGACAGTTCTGCAACTCTCTGCCCAAACCCGTCTGAAAAATTGTACCAATCATATTGACGTTTTCCTCAGGCAAATAATCATTGATGAGCACGTCATCTTCAACCAGCATCCTTGAAAGATGATCGGCAACTCCATTCTCAACTCCCTTCTTGTCCCTCACTTCAATATCAAACTCCTGAAGCAACAGAATCCATCTCAACAATCTTGGCTTAGCATCCTTCTTCTGCATCAGATACTTCAGGGCTGAATGATCAGTATGAACAATCACCTTGGAGCCAACAAGATAGGGGCGGAATTTCTCAAATGCAAAGACAACAGCCAACAACTCCTTCTCCGTGGTTGCATAGTTTCTCTGCGTGAAGCTTTCTGTCCTTCTTCTGTCCCAGAACAGCTCCTACAGCAAAGTCACTTGCATCACACATAACCTCAAAAGGTAGATCCCAATCTGGTGGCTGAACAATTGGAGCACTTACTAATGCTTGCTTGATTTAAATGCAGTCTGCAGTCTGCATTGAACTCAAATTTGGTATCCTTACACAACAAAGCAGTTAGTGGCCTAGCAATCTTACTGAAGTCTTTAATGAACCGTCTATAGAAGCCATCATGTCCAAGAAAGCTTCTTATAGACTTAACAGAATCAGGCGCCTGAAGGTTGGTCATTACCTCAATCTTAGCGCGGTCCACTTCGATCCCTGCTTCAGATACTTTATGTCCAAGAACAATACCATCTCTGACCATGAAGTAGCATTTTTCCCAGTTAAGGACCAAGTGCTTCTCTTCGCATCTAGTCAGCACCTTGCACAGATTATCTAAACATTCATTATAAGATGATCCATAGACTGAGAAATCATCCATGAATACCTCCATAAAGTCCTCAATCATATCTGTAAATATGGACATCATGCATCTCTGGAAGGTGGCAGGAGCATTACAGAGTCCAAAAGGCATCCTACGGTAAGCAAATGTGCCATATGGACAAGTGAAAGTGGTCTTTCCCTGATCTTCTGGGTGGATAGGAATCTGAAAGAAACCTGAGTATCCATCGAGGAAGCAGTAGTAAGGATGATTAGCTAACCTCTCCAGCATCTGATCAATAAAAGGCAAGGGAAAGTGATCCTTCCTGGTTGCAGCATTCAGCTTCCTGTAATCTATGCACATCCTGTGTCCCGTTACAGTCCTAGTAGGGATCAACTCATTCTTCTCATTCTTCACAACTGTAACTCCGCCCTTCTTAGGCACTACATGGACTGGACTTACCCAATCACTGTCTGAAATAGGATATATAATCCCAGCATCCAGGAGTTTCATAATCTCCTTCTTAACCACTTCCTGTAGATTAGGATTCAGCCTTCTCTAATGCTCAACAGATGTCTTAGACTCATCCTCAAGATGTATCTGATGCATGCACAACTCTGGTGAGATACCTGAAATGTCATCAAGAGAATAGCCAAGAGCTTTGCGATGCTTGCGCAGCTTGCTTAGCAGTAAAGTGAGCTCTGCGTTGTTCAGACTAGCATTGACAATCACTGGATAAGTTGAATTCGGTCCAAGAAATGCGTACCTTAGCCCGGATGGAAGTTGTTTCAGCTCTATTTTCGGAGCTTTATCCTCGGCCCAGTCTCTGTCGACTTGCAACGACCGATGCTTAGTTGGTGTCGATCGTGGAATCGTCGCGTCAGACACTTCCACCTTCATCACCACTTCAACCGAATCCATCAGTTTTGCATAGCACATTGCTGGATCGTCCTGCAGGTACTCCAGCTCCAATATAGAGCTCAGTAAAGCTCTTTCTAGTGGATCTTCAGCATGTGGCTTGTGAAAGTACTCTGCAGCCAAATCACCTAGTGTGTCAACATAGAAGGTCTGTCCATCGATGGTTGGTCTCTTTGCCAGCTTGTACATATCAAAACTCATCTTCAGATCACCCACATTCAGAACTATTCTACCTCCTTGACAGTCAATCATCGCACCAGTTGTAGCTAAGAAAGGCCTGCCTAAAATTAGTGGATCCTTTGGTTCCTCTCCATACTGCAGAACCACAAAGTCAGTAGGAATCACACATTGACCAATCATTATGGGCACATCCTCCAATAGTCCTTCGGGAATCCTGATTGTTCTATCCGCCAAAACCAGTGATATCCTAGTGGGTACAAAGTCAGTCATCCCGAGCCTCTTAGCAACTGAGAAAGGCATAAGATTCACACTGGAACCAAGATCACATAGAGACCTTTCGAATCTCTCCATGTAGATAGCACAATCTAGTACAAAGCTTCCTGGATCTTTTAACTTCTCAGGAATTCTGCCCTGAATCACTGCACTACACACCTCATTGATCATCATTACACTCACCTCGTCAGACCACTTCCCAGCAATCATATCCTTAAGACATCTTCTCATCACAGGAGAGGTTTCCATGGAGTCAATCAAAGGCACTTCAACTTTCACCTTTTTAATGAACTCCTTGCATTTGGCATACTGCATATCGTTTTTAGCCTTTCTGGGATTCTTGGGATAAGGTACCTTAGGCTTGTAAACCGTCTCGGTCGCCTTGCATCGACCGTCACTGGAGTTGTGTCGATCGTTGCTGGGTGACTTCGCTACGATAGTTTCTTCGTTATCGCTTTGCAACGACCGTTGCTTGGTGGCGTCGATCGATGCATTGCGAATGGCACGGATCCCATCTTCCAATTCTTCAATTTCCACGAGTTCCTCAACACTTAAATGCTTTTTCTGGCCAGGTAACAACTCCTTACCACTTCTCAATGTCACTGCATTGCATTGGTAATTGGGATTAGCATCAGTTCGCCCTGGGAGATATCCATCTTCCCTCTGAGCATATCCAGCAGCTCTTGCAACCTTAGCATCAAGCTCCTTCATATGTGCGCTCAGGTATTCAAATTTCCCATTCAGCTCCTCATAGACTGTATCTATCTTCTTGTCGAAGTCTGCAGCACTCTTAGTCTGACTCTCCAGCAGCTGTTTCATCATTGCCTCCATCTTACTCCCATGAGCAGTGGCTGCAGGAGGAGTCTGATAAGATGAAGATCCATAGGTTCTCTGAGTACCTTGTCCAAAAGGTTTCTGAAAACCACTAGTCTGTCCAAAACCAGCTGAGTTCTGATTGCCTGCGAAGGCACTCTTCTGTCCTCCATTGAAGAACCTGTTTCCCTGCTGATTACCAAATCTATTACCTTGGAAACCAGATCCTCCAATGTAATTCACATCTTCTTCCTGAGTGTCCTCCTCAGTTTGAATTACCTCTACATCTTGGGCAAAGTGGACAACTTCTTACCACCCAGGAGATTGCAAATTGTGTCCAGCTTAGATCTAAATTCAGCCATCTCTGAATTCTCTACACTTCCACCAGATTTCTTCCTCCTCTCATCCATAGTCTTGCAACTGTTGCTGCTTAATAAGTTCTCAATCAACTTCTTAGCTTGTGCAGGAGTCCTGGTGTTGAAATTTGCATTGCTGGAGTTATCCATCGCAGACTGATATGGAAGATCTATGCCTCTGAAGAAAATACCCAGCAATGTGACCTCGGTGAATCCATGGTGTGGGCAGTCACATTGGTACTTCTTGAATCTCAACCAGGCAGTCTTAAGAGGCTCAGTAGGACCTTGGGAAAAGGTGAGTATGTCCTGTCTGGACTGATCGGAACGCGCATCATCATAGAAGTGATGCAGGAACTCACTCTTCAGGGCTGCCCAAGTATCAAACTGCCCAGGTGGCAGTTGCTTCAGCCATGCAGCAGCGTCTCCAGCGAGACTGTATGGACAGAGCTTGAGAAACAGATAATCCTGGCAAACTTCATCATACTTCATGCAAGTGATTATATCCTCAAACTGATCAATGTGATCCATAGGCTGCTCCGTGGGATGACCATGGAAGACATTCTGTCTCATCAGCGAGTAGTAGATGGTTTTGATCTCAAAATCATTCCTCTCAAAACCAGGCATCACAAGAGCTGACTGGTTTGCATGAAACTCATCCGGTCTGTTGTAGTCAGCTAAAGTCCTCTCATGGACAACCATCTCTCTACCTTGGGCCTGTCTTTGGCCTTGGTTCTGCTCCTGTTGCGGTTGCTCAGGAGGATCAGGGATTACATTCCCTTCAGCATCAATCCGATGCCCAACAGCATTGTACGGATTGTTATCTTGGTCCCTCAGGGTACCTTGAGCATCAGGCATAATGATTACCTTCTGTACCACCATCCTTGCTCTTCTTTCTCTTCTGTTAGTTCTCTCTAGACGTCCAAGTTCTTCAAGTCCGAGATTAATGAGGTTCATGTGCTGATTACTTCGAGTTTCACGCGTCTGCATAAACTGTATGTAATCGTCAAGCAACGATCGATGCTATCAGTGCAACGATCGATTCAATCTCAGAATCGCCTAGTGACGATCGACACAAAAGTGCAACGATCTACGCAAAGCGAAATCGGTACCTGCGACAGAGACAAAACAGAGAAAAATTAGTATCTAAAAACAAAAATAAAAACAAAACGAAACAAAAACAATAAAAATCCTAGTAAAAACCCTAAGTTCGATCCTATCGAAGACTCTAAGAGTCCCCGGCAACGGCGCCAAAAACTTGATAGGGTCAGGTTTTAATCCTATTCTACTGCAAGTGCACAGTTAAGTGATTGTAGTATATAGGGTATCGAATCCACAGAGACTCTTGTCTCGATAGATTAGAACTGTAGAGATTTAAACTAAGAAGAAGGCAATTTGTAGTAAACTAAATAGCAAAGCAAGAAAGTAAACAAGTAGCAGATTATCGGTGGTGAAAGCAGTCAATTAAAGGCGCTAAGTCTAGGGTGTTCTCAGGAAATCAGACAAGCAGACAAATCAATCAGTCAGGATCTAATTAAGCACAGTTCTAGAACTCAAATCACAGATATAGAATTAACCAAATCTCTTTGCGAGAATTCTCTAAGTCTAAGTGCAGCAATCCAAATTCCTTTGCAAATACTAACAGATTAAACCAGCATTAATTTCAAGTTCGATATGTTCACAATCAAACTAAACCAAATTCCTTTGCGAGAAGTTTAATTGCTCAACCTAAATAGTTCAGATTCTAAACCACACTCTCGTGTCGTATTTAGCAACCTAAGATCTAGATTCTAATTGATCAGGTTAGAACTAGCATTAAACTCAATTTAGATCGAAGAACATTCTATTCATGTGAATCCTTAACTGAATTTAACGAGTCTAGCAAGTCATAAAATCCTTAATGAGAAACCCTAAACCTAACTATGAATCTACTCAGACATAGAATATGAAAGCATAATCAATGAATTAATAGAAATCATAAAAGAGATTAAATAAATAAAGGGGTTCGAAATCTTCTCCAAAATAAAGTGAAGTACAGGATCAGATCAGCCCCAATAGCTCTAAAAACTCTCTGCTCTTAATTATCAAAGCGTATCTAAAATAAACACCAAAATCCTAAATATATAGGCATAATCTCGGCTGGGGCTTCTTTGTAAATTCTAGAAACTTCTGGGCCAAAGTGCAAAATCTTCAATCTTTATTAAACCGCCGCGTCGGCCCATCTCTCTAGTGTGTCGATCGACACCAAAGGTGTGTCGATCGATGCACGATCTCAAAATCGGACAGTGAGCTCAATCTCTCGGCCAATCACTCCAAAAATCCCCAAAATGCTCCAATATCTTCAATTCTGCTCCAAACCTGATTATACCTTTAATAGACTCTAAAAGAACACAAAAGAACACTAAAACACAATTATATCATGGCATAAAACCGGTAAAAACCATGATATATCATTATGCATTTTATTTATGGTTTTGTTGAGAGATTTTCTGAGTAATTACTGTTTATCATCTTCGATGTATCTGTTTTCCCCTAAATGGCTTACTGATTGTTGTTAATGTGTGCAATTTCTTTGGTTTACAAGATTATGGTTTCTGGGCATATATACTGTTATCGAGTTTCTATAATTTTTTTATGTCATGTTATAATTGTTCTTAGTGAGTTATATATGTATCTGTGAATCTCTGATAACCTTGTGGGTGATGATTCAAATGGAGTTCAAATTAGCTTTTCAAATGAGAAAGATATTGCTATTTTTCTTTCCTAATTTTGCTTGATTTCACGACTATTTATAGATGTCTGACAGTGTCATGGTGATCTTTTCGACTAAAGCCATTCTCTGCCCTTCATTTTTTTCAGACTTTCGTGGTAGATTTCACGGACTGCTTGCTTTCATGTCGTTTTGGGAACTTTTTGTGCAACAGGTAGACCTATCGTTTGAAACTTTCTTCGGGAGTTTAATTGCAAAGTTAGAAAGAAGTTCATCATATATAACATTATTGTTGGAGCAATGTCGTATAGTTGAAAGTTCTGTGGTTGAACAGTAAGCGACCGTGAGACCACTTTAGTATATATTTTGACTCTTGCTTGATTATTACAGTGAAAAGGAGAGGTAGGAATGTGGGATTTCTAGCCAGTGGATGCCTATGGGCATACTTGACCGATTTACGTTCCTCGGGTGGAACTTCTCATGCACATTGTAACCCATTTTATGATCCTTTAAGATATGATGGCCCATTGTTACCTCCTGCTGCAGCTCCAGCCCCGACTCTCTGGCCCCATTTTCATTTTCGGTGGGCCTGTCATGCGCAACCGATTGCTGAAGAAACCGAGGTCCAATGTAGAGCATAGACTGTTAAGCATTCATAGATGAAAAAGGTAATGCAACCTTCTTAACCTTTCCGGGACTAAAAAAAGAATCCTTTTCTTGATTGCTGCAAAGTCTATACCCGACTGTCTATGCTATTATGGTCAGCTAACTTGCTTGG
The DNA here is from genome assembly GCA_030180135.1 of Orychophragmus violaceus. Lineage (NCBI taxonomy): Eukaryota > Viridiplantae > Streptophyta > Magnoliopsida > Brassicales > Brassicaceae > Orychophragmus > Orychophragmus violaceus. The sequence goes on along the minus strand of CM058232.1, from coordinate 83,217,083 downwards.
CTCTCGATTGCTTCTTGTGTCGGATAAAAAAAAATTGGACAGGAGAAAGAAGAAGCAGAGAGGAAGGTATATGCTTTATCTTCTACAGTAGAGTCATTGTAGGAAGAGTTGCGTAAAGAAAGAAATATAAGTTGTGCAGCAAGAGAATCATCAAAGAGAGCTATCAAGGAGCGTACAAATGTACAATCATATCGCTAGCCGTGCAATCATTTGGATGCAAGGTTAACTTCGCAAAGAACAGAGATTGCACATTAGAAGTAGAAGATGGGCCACAGAAATATTCTCACTCAATCCTCGAAAAAATATCTCGGAATCTCTCTCATCAGTGAGTGAAGAAAAAGTTTGTGAAACATTGTATCCGTTGCATACAAGGGAAGGAACTTGTCAATGGCCTGATGCGAGTTGTTGTGCTCAGACCGGGAGCCAATTTGTTGGGTTAAAAGCAAACTATGAAGCATTTGATAAAACTCTCATTTTATGACAGCTATTTCACAACTGAATGAGAGTCTACACGTATCACCAGATTGACCCTAAGTCTAAGGACTTCTGTGCAATGTTTTGACAGAGTAAAGCATAGCAACAGTTAAGAGAGGAGCATAATCATCAATAGGAAACCCGTAAAAAGGGCGGTGCAAAACGGCCAACCCGAGAGCGTTTTGGAATGTGGGGGCATCTCGGGTACTAACTTTTTGTATAGCAATGTATAGAGGCTGGAGGTCCTCTGGGCTTCTTCATTGAGAAAGTTAGATATCTTACAGGATTTAACTTACGGATTGAAAGTATAAGTAAATATCTTACATGATTTGTTGTAAGTTGTAACTAAGATGAATGATAGGTTCGGTTCCAGGTATCCATATAAATAAAAATTGACAAAAAGAGAAGAAAAAATTGATTAGTTAGGTGTATTAGATTTATAACACCACATGTAATACCCGTTATTTTTAATGAAATGAAATTTTTTTGAAAAAAAAGTCTCAAAACGAAAATAAAAATGAAGAATTTGATAGAATCTTGCCTATAAATAAAGTCTTTTTCTTTTAAAACTTACTTTTTCAAACAATTGGGCTTAGTAAAATAGGCGACTCATATGTTTATATATATATATCGGATATTCCGGCACCCGATCAAGTATCGGTTCGGTTTCTGGTATTACCCAATACCCGCGGTTCCAAAATAAATTATCCATCGGGTAAGTGCTATATAACCATATCGGTTTCGGGTCGGTTCATTTCAGTTCGGTTCGGTTTCGATTCAGGTAATCGATTCCGGTTAAAATGCTTATCAAGGTTAGTATTAGAATCCAAAGCAAGTAATCTTCCTCCATTTTCTTCATCAACATCAAAACTCCAACGTTTACTGGCACATGATTTCCAAACACCGCAAGTTACGTAGATACGAATCATATTTCTCGATCAGAACCAGAACAACAAAAAAGTAAGAAGAATTCATTGATGGACATCAAAAACAGGTATTGGACAACCTTTTTTGAAAAAAATACTTTTCGAAATATTCAACATAAAAATGATAAAGATGATAATAGATTTTGTTCTTAGATTTTCTTTAATTTTAACAGATTTCATAGGATGTACATTCCACAAAATGTAGAAGAGAGAGAATTGTGGATTGTATGTTCCACGAAAGTTAGAATAATGAGTAACTCGTAGAATGTAAATTCTACGGAATTTTTAAATAAAGTTAAAACTTCAGATTACGTATTCTACAAAATGTTTCAATTAATGTTTCAATTTTTAGAATATAGTGAAAAGTGTAGAAATCATATTCTAAATTTTTGGAATGCAGTAAAAAGCGTAGAGTTTACAATCTACAAAACTTGGATCATAGTACAAGTGGTAGATTTTGTATTCTAAATTATTTGGATATTAGTGAAAACGGTAGAAAACGTATTCGACATGGTAGAATTCAAGTTCTATTATTTTAGAAAAAGTAAGAAAAAATATTTAAATTTGAAAATAACAAGAAAAAAGTTTGAAAAACCTGGATTGGTATATTTTTATTTTGGAGAAATTTTCTGTATTTTTTAGATTAAATATAATTTGAAATATGAAAATTTTAAAATAATTATAAGGGTAATCATGTTAAAATAGGGTAAAATATGAAAAAGGGTAAATGGACAATAATATTTTTTTCATCCTTTTTTAACAAATCTCCCTATACATATATATAACTAATCAACTTTGTAGTGGCTTTTAAATGGAAAAAAACTTTGGAATATCATATTAAAATATTATAAACCATAATAAGTACTAATAAATTAGAAAGGGTATATTCAAAAAAAAAGGAAAAGAAGTGACGTTGCAGATGGAGAAGTGGGAAGGTGGATGTGAGAGTCGAAACTCACACGGTCAAAACTTGTAGAGCAAAACTTTTAGGGAACAAAAACTTTCAAGGATAACCACGAAACTAGCAAACCCGGAGGACGTTTTATTGATTAGAAGTCGAAAAGAATACAAAGATCGTAAAAAGAGTGAAGGAATTGGAAAGAAAGTACAAAAGAACTCGAAAATCGGCTAAGAGAAAACTGCTAAGTTCTTAAGTCTAAGTCTAGGGTTTTTCGCTCTGCCTTCATCGTATGGCCACTATCTTCTTTTATAGTTGCGGGAAGTCGGTTTTTGAGAATATTTGCGGAAATCTTCCTGTTGTTATCTCTTTCCTTTTTCCGTTAAGATTTACATTTCTATCTCGGATTTGCTTTTCAGCTCGTCGATATCTCTTTCTTTACTTCTTTGTCTTTATCTTCATTCGTCTTTTCGAGGCTTGATTTGTTTGCCGGATGGGCTGAGGCTTGGACGTTCCGAGTCCGTTAACGTATCAACTTACTTATTTGGGTTAGAGTTTGTCGTACGCTTGGGCCTAAGCTCCCATCTCTCTCGACCTCGATCCGTCAGCCCAAGTCATCGGTCTGCGAAAGTATGGGCTGACATTTCCGAAGGTGGGTTGCGCCAAGTTATGCGTATCGGCAAATGTTTGGTTATCCGTTCGGAAAGTTCATCTCGGAACACAAAATATGGTTTATGTCGTAAATTCGAGATGATTTGTCTTAAAGGTTTAACTCGGGATTTCAGAGGGGAAACTCATGATCGAGATCGAGAGGCGATGGATTTAAATCCGAGATAGTTCATCTCGGAATTCCGAGTTGGTTCAGCTCGGATTTCCGAAATGGCTGATGGTTGATCTCGGAATTCCGAGCTGGTTCAGCTCGGATTCCGAGGTGTTTTATCTCGGAACTTTGAGCTGGTTCAGCTCGGATTTCCGAGATGGTTTGTCTTAGAATTCCGAGCTGGTTCAGCTTGGATTTCCGAGATGGTTCAGCTCGGATTTCCGAGATGGTTCAGCTCAGATTTTCGAGATGTTTTATCTCGGAATTCCGAGCTAGTTCAGCTCCGACTTCCGAGATGTTTCACGTCGGAATTTTGAGCTGGTTCAGCTCGGATTTCCGAGATGTTTTATCTCGGAATTTCGAGCAGGTTCAGCTCGGACTTCCGAGATGTTTCACGTCGGAATTCCGAGCTGGTTCATCTCGGTTTTCCAAGATGGTTCGGCTCGTCCTTTTCTTTGTTTGGATGTTTCGTCAACCCGTAGTTCCTGTCGGAAGATATGCTCGTCCTATTATGACGTCGTCTGTTTTGCCGAAACCATTTCTCCGATAAATCATTTAGGTGACCTTGTTGGTATTTTGTACAACTTTGTCATTTATACGTGTTTTTGAACGTCTAACTCAAATACTCGTTCGTGTCCAACTGCTTGATCCTTTCTTCGGCTATTGTTTTCGTCGAGGAGGTTTTTGACCCCAACATTTTGCCCCCCAGCTCGTCAGACTCGAGACGAGGTTATTTTGTATTCGAGGCGAAAGCAATTGTCCGAAAGACTTGGTTCGACCCTTCTGTTTTGTTTCTCTTCCGTTTGCGACGAAGGGTTGTCCGAACCGTTTGTCGCATTTTGGCCTTCGTCTTGTACGTCGAGTTAGACGGATTTTTTGGAACAGCATTTTCGAGTGGGATTTGCTCCGACTTTTCGAGTAAGTCGATTCACATCCATTGGTTATTTCGATGTATGACCTTGATGCCTTGTTACTTCAGGCGAAGAATTTTATTTGCAGCTGAACCTTATTAAAGGCTGCCTACGTACCCTTAAAAAAGGGATCAAGCCGTCCGTAGTTCTAAGTCTTGTTGCTGGATGCTTGGAAATCCATCGTTGGTCTCTCGTCGACGCTTCTGTATTCGAACAAGCAAAGCAGTGGAGAAGGTGTGTTGAATTGTGAACTGGTCGTGTATACGAATATGATGAGTACGAGAGAGAAATCGCGTTGGGCTTCGGAATTTTCTAAGTAAGTCTACTTGGGTTTCATTTGCAAACATGCTCGGATTTTCTAAGTAAGCTGCTCAGATTTTTGAGTAGGATTTGGTTTCAGGTTAGTTTGTCGAGCCTGCTACGACGATTTGTACGTCTGAGAAGTTGAATTGTCATGTCGACGTTAGGTGGATTAATGCGGAAAAGTCAAGCATATTTAATGGGGAAAAAATCTCCCTCGTCGGCTCCATATAGATTGTACGAGTTGGTTTCGTAGAGCTTGAAGGTTTTTCCAGAAAGCTTCGTATAATTCTCGAAGGAAAGTGTGATTTAGCTTTTTACCCTTTGTGTTTTTAGGAGCATTACACTCAGATGTGTATTCCGAGTCCTGAGGTTAATGGGATAGCGTTTAAACATGTCGCGGGTAGAAGCTTTCCGCCATATTTCGAATCAAGTTTTGGGTTCGAAGGTGGGTGAGATATACTCGTCCTTGTGATGACTAAGACCAGCGTGCTCGGAAGCGCCTAACTGGGTTTTGAGTTAAGTTCGAAGGTCAGCGAGATATACTCTACTTACAAACCTGAGATGATTGAGACCAGTGTGCTCGGAAGCGTCTTACTGGGTTTCGAAATTGGGTCCGAGGAATAGTAAGACGTATTCCTTCCATGGACATGTAATATTTAGACCAGTGTGCTCGGAAGCGTCTTACTGGGTTTTGAAATTGATTCCGAGGAGTAGCAAGACGTACTCCTCTTGCGGACTTGTAATGTTTAGACCAGTGTGCTCGGAAGCGTCTTACTGGGTTTCGAGTCCGAGAAATAACAAAACGTACTTCTCTTGCGGACCTATAATGATTTAGACCAGTGTGCTTGGAAGCGTCATGCTGGGTTTCGAGTCCGAGAAATAACAAAACGTTTTTCTCTTGTGGACTTATAATGATCAGACCAGTGTGCTCGGAAGCGTCTTACTGGGTTTCGAGTCCGAGAAATAACAAAACATTTTTCTCTTGTGGACTTATAATGATCAGACCAGCGTGCTCGGAAGCGTCTTGCTGGGTTTTGAGGAGTTTTACGGTTGACTTTAGTACTAGTACGGGGGTCTGCCGTCTTACATTTCCAAGTCGGTCGTGTAGTGTACTCAATATTGACGTTGTCGAGACCAGTGTGTTGCATTTTACTGGGTTTAGATTTTCGATCCGGGTTTTCGCCGAAACTCTCGCCTTGCGTCTTCCGTTCACTAAAAATAAGCCGGTATCTGCAGGACTACCTTTCAAAGATACCGAATCAAGATATACTTGGTTAAAACGTCATTTCACCAGTGTGCCGAGTAGCGTTATACTGGATTTTTTGGGGTCTATTATCGTCTTCAGTACTGGTGCGGCGGATTTGAAGACCTGTCAACAACCCGTATTCGGGATATTACGTCGACTTCTCGACTTATGTTCCATTTGCCGATAATAAACATATGTGGCGCGCTTTTATCCGTTGTTGGATGTAATAGAGCCTCAATCCATATTGGACGTGTTGGATTATATCCGTAAAGGATGTATGCGTTTGTCCGTTGCGGCCGTCAGCGGACAAGATAAGCTATTCCTAACGACTATGCATGCGATGTAATAGTAGGCGGATTCTAAGTTATAAAGTTCCTATCCTAATTTCGATCTAAGAAAAAGTAAATGAATATGAGAAGAGAGTTTACTTTCGTTACCGGATAACTTATGGTCGGAGGGTTGGACTTTTTCGGATGCGCCGTGCTTCTAGTTATGATCCGTTATCCGGGGTTGTTTGAGTGAATTGATTGTATGAGCTGAGTATCTTGAGAGTAGTCCGAATATGCCTCGCAATGAGTTGGAGAAGTTTTGTCTTTGGTTGAGAGGAGCGTCATGCTCGGAGTTTCCGAGAAGAGTGGTCAGCTCGGAATTTTTGAGAAGAGCGGTCAACGCGGAAATTCCGAGAAGAGAGTTCAACTCGGAATTTTTTAGAAGAAAGGCCAGCTCGGAATTTCCGAGAAGAGAGGCCAGCTCGGAATTTCCAAGAAGAGAGGCCAGCTCGGAATTTCTGAGAAGTGAGGCCAGCTCGAAATTTCCGAAAAGAGAGGCCAGATCGGAATTTCCGAGCAGAGAGGTCAGCTCAGAATTTCCGAGGAGAGAGGTCAGCTCAGAATTTCCGAGAAGAGGGGTCAGCTTGGAATTTCCGAGAAGAGGGACCAACTCGGAATTTTCGAGAAGTGAGGCCAGCTCGGAATTTCCGAGAAGAGAGGCCAGCTCAGAATTTCCGAGAAGAGAGGCCAGCTCAGAATTTCCGAGAAGAGAGGCCAGCTCGGAATTTCCGAGTAGAGAGGTCAGCTCGAAATTTCCGAGGAGAGAGGTCAGTTTGAAATTTCCGATAAGAGAGGCCATCTCGGAATTTCCGAGAAGAGAGGCCAGCTCGAAATTTCCGAGAAGAGAGGCCAGCTCAGAATTTCCGAGCAGAGATGTCAGCTCGAAATTTCCGAGGAGAGAGGTCAGTTCGGAATTTCCGATAAAAGAGGCCAGCTTGAAATTTCCGAGAAGAGAGGCCAGCTCGGAATTTCCGAGCAGAGAGGTCAGCTCAGAATTTCCTAACTGGTTCGCGCGGGAGTTCGGACTTTCCTAGCTGATTTACTCGGAAGCTCCGAGTTGACTGGTTTGGGTAGCTCAGACTTTCCTAGCTGATTTGCTTGGAAGTGTCGAGCTGACTTGTTTGCTTAACTCGGACTTTCCTAGCTGACTTGTTTGGAAGTTCCTAGCTGACTTGCTTGGAAGTTCCTAGCTCACTTGCTCGGAAGTTCCTAGCTCACTTTGTTTGAATAGATCAGACTTCCCTAGCTGACTTTGAAAATTCCTAGCTGGCTTGTTCGAACAGCTCGGAATTTCCTAGATGACTTGCTTGGAAGTTCCTAGCTTACTTGCTCGGACAGCTTGGATTTTTCTAGCTGACTTGCTTGGACGTTCCTAGCTAAATTGCTCGGAATTTCCTAGCTGACTTGCTAAAAAGTTCCTAGCTTACTTGCTCGGACAGCTTGGATTTTTCTAGCTGACTTGCTTGGAAGTTCCTAGCTAAATTGCTCGGAATTTCCTAGCTGACTTGCTAAAAAGTTCCTAGCTGATTTGTTTGAATGTTCTGAGCAACTTTATCAGAAAAGCTTTCGTGTTCGAAAATTGTTTTAAAATTTTTCGCATTCTGATGCGAGAGTATAGATATATACGGACCCACTCCCCCCCTTTTTTTTGAAAAGGAGGGACAACTGAACCGATCAAGACATCAGCTGCCGACGTACCCTTTTCGAGGCTCAAGCCGTCTTGTAGTTCAAGTGTTTCTCGAAGAACATTGTGTAGCGAACCATCTTTGATTTTGTTCTTGATGTAGCTTTTCGGATGAGCTCGTGCAGGATTCAGAGCTTAAGAATCCATTGAACGTGAAGTTAGTTCATCTTTGTTGGAGCTTTGGGTGCGAACAAGTGCATGATCGCGTCGTTCGTGGGTTGCTAGTTTGATCACCGCACGCGGAGAAAATGTTCCGAGAAGATTACTTTGTCGCATGATCAATCCTCCCAGCAAAATATCTTATGTGTGTCAAGTTCAATAATGTGATTGTCGCAAACTGAGTTAATCGCGTACTGACCATGGGGATGATGCATACGAGCAGGTTCTGTGCGAGTGGTGAGACGGTCGCAGAAAGTAACTTTGTCGAGCTAGGAATAATCGTCGAGATGATGGTCGGAAGACTTTTCTCCCTTGCTCTTATTTTTTTTTAATATATATATACATATAAATATATACACACATGCATATATACACATATGTATATATATAAATATATATCCACACGCGAGATCATGTTTAGCTCGGAATACGAGCTGCCATTTTCGCTTCCTCCCTTTTTTTTTTTTGCTGATTGCTCAAGTTTTTTTTTTTTTTTTAGCTCGGAACTTCCGAGCTGGTTTAGCTCGGAATTTCCGAGCTGGTTATCCTCAGAATTTCGAAAATTATGCAACTTGCCGAGCATGCAGCGTGATTTGTCGAGCAAGCTGCGCGAGTTGCCGAAAATGCTTTGCGAGTTGCCGAGCGCGCCTGCTAGTTGCCGAGCATGTTTTGCGAGTTTTCGAGCATGATTTTCGAGTTGCCGAGCATGCTTTGCGAGTTGCCAAGCACGCTTGCGAGTTGGCGAGCATGCTGCAAGCGTTTGCGTGCTCTGGTTTGCTCCGAATTTTTGAGTGAGCTGGTTCAGCTCGGATTTCCGTGCTGGTTCAGCTCAGATTTCCGAGCTGCTTTAGCTCGGAATTTCTGAGCAGTCTTATGTGCTCGGATATATACGGTCGAGGAGCAAGATGGCTTGGAACTCCTACTGGTGTGACGGCAGGGCATCGATGACGATTGGTTAGAGATAGTTCGACTCTGATGTGGTGCGAAGGTGCAGCAACATATTAAAACAGTTTTTTCAAGCCGTCGGCTGTTTGGCTTCTTTCATCGCGGATAGATATGCAACGAAGCAAAGTCGGAGACTCGCTCGATGATAAAAATTGGTTAGGCTCTGATCATGACACATAACCGCAAAGTCTGAAACAAAGGTGATCATTTTGTAAAACGAAATCAAAGAGCACTAGATTGTACGTTGAACATACGAAAATGTTTGACGATATATTTACGATTTCGATCAAGAGTTTATCATTTTTAATTTCTATGTAAGTTAGAGATATTAGTAATTCCTATAATCATAAAGCATTGAAAACGGAAAACTTGTAACAAGGATAAAATCGATAAGTCATATAGAAGTTGAATAAATCAGAGTAATGTATAAAGCAATTGATGATGATAAGGCGAATATGAATTGAAGTACTTATCTCGACAATCGGACAGATCGAAGCCGATCTTTGAACACCACAAAATGTTCTCTTCGGTTCCGGCGTGTTACGATCCGATGTTCCTCTTCTTGTTACGACTCTTTTTCGTTTGAGGTTTCGTCCGTGCAATCTTCTCTGTCGACATCAATAGTCTCCGCGATCCTTCTTGGTCGGATTAGTGGTGATAGATATGTTTAGATCTGATCGTACGAGAGGTTTGCTTGTTTGCAAGTTGCGGACGATGTACCATAAGGTTTCTCCTTGAGCCGTAAGGCGTTGAGAAGTAGAGTCGCCCATGCTCGGTCATTCCGAATTTCACCACTTAAGTGCTTCTTTGTCTTCTGTCTCGAGCCTTTTCGTTTGCTCGACAAACATGATATATGTCTTATCCAGATATTGAGTTTTTGCGTTAAAACGGCTGTCGTCTTCTTTAAATCTGACAGTGTTATGTCGACCGTCGTTGCATCAGTTGCGGCTGCATCTATTGCAGCGTTGTCCGTCATGGTGTCGTGTCTGGTTTCGCCGATGCAATGTTGTTCTTGGCTTTGCCGATAGCCGATTGGTGATTTGTTCAGTCTCTGTCGATGGCCATATCTTCGGATCCGCTTGTCGATGGTTTTTAAGTGTCGAAAGTTTCTCTTTCCCCACAGATGGCGCCACACTGTGAGAGTCGAAACTTACACGGTCAAAACTTGTAGAGCAAAACTTTTAGGGAACAAAAACTTTCAAGGATAAACACGAAACTAGGAAACCCGGAGGACGTTTTATTGATTAGAAGTCGAAAAGAGTACAAAGATCGTAAAAAGAGTGAAGGAATTGGAAAGAAAGTACAAAAGAACTCGAAAATCGGCTAAGAGAAAACTGCTAAGTTCTTAAGTCTAAGTCTAGGGTTTTTCGCTCTTCCTTCATCGTATGGCCACCATCTTCTTTTATAGTTGCAGGAAGTCGGTTTTTGAGAATATTTCCGCAAGATTTGCGGAAATCTTCCTGTTGTAATCTCTTTCCCTTTTCCGTTAAGATTTACATTTCTATCTCGGATTTCCTTTGCAGCTCGTCGATATCTCTTTCTTTACTTCTTTGTCTTTATCTTCATTCGTCTTTTCGAGGCTTGATTTGTTTTCCGGATGGGCCGAGGCTTGGACGTCCCGAGTCCGTTAACGTATCAACTTACTTATTTGGGTTAGAGTTTGTCGTACGCTTGGGCCTAAGCTCCCATCTCTCTCGACCTCGATCCGTCAGCCCAAGTCATCGGTCTGTGAAAGTATAGGCTGACATTTCCGAAGGTCGGTTGCGCCAAGTTATGCGTATCGGCAAATGTTTGGTTATCCGTTCGGAAAGTTAATCTCGGAACACCAGAAATGGTTTATGTCGGAAATTCGAGATGATTTGTCTTAAAGGTTCAACTCGGGATTTTCGAGGGGAAACTCATGATCGAGATCGAGAGGCGATGGATTTAAATCCTAGATAGTTCATCTCGAAATTCTGAGTTGGTTCAGCTCGGATTTCCGAAATGTTTTATCTCGGAATTCTGAGCTGGTTTAGCTCGGATTTCCGGGATGGATTCCGTGATGGCTTATCTCGGAATTCCGAGCTGGTTCAGCTTGGATTTCTGGGATGGCTGATCTTGGAATTCCGAGCTGGTTCAGCTCGGATTTATGAGATGGTTTGTCTCGGAATTCTGAGCTGGTTCAGCTCGGATTTCCGAGGTGTTTTATAACCAGCTCGGATTTCCGAGATGGTTCAGCTCGGATTTCCGAGATGGTTCAGCTCGGATTTCCGAGATGGTTTATCTCGAAATTCCGAGCTGGTTCAGCTCGGACTTCCGAGATGTTTCACGTCGAAATTCCGAGCTGGTTCAGCTCGGATTTCCGAGCTGGTTCAGCTCGGATTTCCGAGATGTTTTATCTCGGAATTTCGAGCTGGTTCAGCTCGGACTTCCGAGATGTTTCACGTCGGAATTCCGAGCTGGTTCAGCTCGGTTTTCCGAGATGGTTCGGCTCGTCCTTTGCTTTGTTTGGATGTTTCGTCAACCTGTAGTTCCTGTCGGAAGATATGCTCGTCCTATTATGACGTCGTCTGTTTTGCCGAAACCATTTCTCCGATAAATCATTTAGGTGACCTTGTTGGTATTTCGTACAACTTTGTCATTTATACGTGTTTTTGAACGTCTAACTCAAATACTCGTTCGTGTCCGACTGCTTGATCCTTTCTTCGGCTATTGTTTTCGTCGAGGAGGTTTTTGACCCCAACAGTGGAACCCGTATAATGCCTTTGAAACTGAGATATAAACATCAAACATCAGAACATCAGAAAAATTATGAAGATAAGCTGCTCCTATAAATAAAGCACTCTTTCTCATCTAATATCAATCGGGCTTCTAAAAAGCCAGGCCCATAATATTTACGGCCTACTACTAGTTCAATAAACAAATTAAATCGGTAATTAATCTGATTTATGTTATTAAATGGGAACTTAATTGATAAAGCATACGATTAATTAGCCTCCGATTAATTATGCCGAGTTGACTAAAATCGTAGCGGTTGAATCCCGCTCAGCATTTTAGCAGCCATGTTTGCAGCAATGCGGCCGTGTTTTAGAATAGGGTTTATAACAACAACTAAATAATACTAGTTACCAACAAATTCTATCACATGCATAACAGCAACAACATTAGTTGGAATGTTGAAATCTTAGACTTGTTTGATACTTAAAATATTCAAAATGCTTATTATTGATTGTAACAGTCTTTCAAATTGCAGTCACTGAAACTATGCATAAGATATTTGAAGCATCACGAGAAACTTTGATATTCCTCATTTGAAGTCATTTCCCCTCTATTTTTTTTTAACTTTTAAGATTGGGAACTTCGGCTCGTGTAATATGAGTTACATCTTTGTAGTGTACCTAAAAAAAATGGGTTAATATTACATATATATATGATAAACAAAATAAATCTTCTATTCTCACTTACCATTTCATCCACAAGAACATAATTGAAAAAGAAGCATGGACGGAAAATGTGATACTAATATATTCTTAGGAATATTACTTTAAAATATCAATCATTTCTTGATCGGTTGGCCTCTGAAAGACGATTATTGATTTCCATTTTGGCTGATATTTTTTGGGAGAAAAGTTTGTAACTGTTCTTCTTTTCTTGTGCAAAAACTTAAAATTGAAAATATTTTTGTTAATAATTAAATTCAAGAGACAAACTTTCAATTTAAAGGCAATAACTATTTTTAAAATAAACAAGCAAAATCGTTTAAATAACACAATATCTGTAAAATATAATTGTCTTTATTGTCTTTACCTAAAAGGTCATAACATCAGCAAGATATCTACGGAAAGATTATGTATGCGCCGTAATAATAGCTCTATTTTAATGAGGAGATATATAACATTCAAAATATGTTGATTTAATAGAATATATAAGCGAAAGTAAAAATCTAAATCATTAAAAAACAGCAACAATTTAAAGAGTTTATTAGACTACAGTAAAAACCTTGTGAAATAATAAAACGTATGAGTTTCTGAAATGGTTTTTTCCTTTTTAATCACATCTTCAAATTTCTCCAAATTAATTTTCTTATTGAATTTTTTTTGTTGGTTGAAGAAGGATCATTAGTGTCATCAATGTCTTCACCTTCACGTTTTTAGAAAAGAGTTGTAAATATATCACAAGATTCATCATTTATTGGGCGGACATAAAAAAATCTATAAACCATTAAAAAAATAATTCGTAGCTACAAATTATTTTGATTCAAAAATATAACCCAACAAATTATGAATCACTAACTATGAAAACTTGAATATTGTACTATATTGACCTTATTAGTGACATATCATGGTTTTTAAAACTTTTGACCATGGTATATGTCTTTGTTATCGAGTCTTTTAGTGTGTTTTGGAGACCTTTTATGTGTGTTTACAGGTCTAAGTATGTTCGGAGCGGATTTGGACATTATGGCGCATTCTGGAGCTATTTGGAGCATTTGTGCGAGAAGAAGAAGTCACACTCGATTCTGGAACAGAGTGTCGATCGACACACATGTGGCATCGATCGACACCGTTCGTGGACAGACTATTCTCGGCGGATTAATGAAGAGTTTGGAATTGCAGCTTTAGCCAAGAAGTTTCTCATAATTACAAATAAGCCCCAGACGAGTTTAGATCATTAAATTAGGGTTTTTAAGCCATTGTTTTAGGCTAAGTTTTATTCTATCAGAGATTGAGAGAGTTCGGTCTGGTTTTGTACTCGAGAGAAAAGAGATTTTGAACCCCTCTTTCTTTACTTCTTTTATGATATTTTGTTTTCTATTCATCATGTCTTTTGTTTCATCTGCCATGTCTGAGTAGTTTACCTGTTAAGTTTAGAGATTCTCATAAGGGATTTCAAGGAATTATCGGCTAATCAATCTTAGGGATTCAGATCTTCTAGTTCTTCATCTAGGGTTGTTCTTAACGCTTAATCTAAATTGGCCACTTAGGTTATTGTTGTTAGGTTTATTTCCGCAACGACAGTTGGTTAATTAACTAGAAAAACCTAGATGAGCAATTTGACTATTCGCAAAGAAATTTGGCTTAGAAGAATTGTGAACGAAAGAACTTAAGATAAATGCATGTTTACGATCTCTAGAACTTGCAACGAAAGTTGGTTTACTAGGTTGCTAGACATAGATAATACTCGCAACGAAATTTGGTTTCTTTTGCTTCTGTGATTCTAGTTCTAGAACAGTTCTTAATTACATCCCGATGATTGCCTATATTCATGATTTCCTGAAAACTCCCTTGACCTGACGCTTCGCTTAATTGACTTACACCGTTCTATTTACTTTCTGATTTTCTTTGTTTACTTCTTTCTTATTGCTGCTTCCTAGCTTAATTCGACGTTCTATAATCTATCGCAAGAGTCTTGAGTCTACTGTGGATTTGATACCTTATATACTACTAGTCACGTCTGTGCACTTGCAGTGTAGCTCTAGGGATTAAAACTCGAGGTTATCAATTAGACGAAATTCTGGTACCAAAGTAGGTGCTGGAGTGTGTGGCTTGTTGTCCTTAGAAGTTTGACTTAGGAGCATAACCTTGTTGTTGATTGAAAGTCACAAACCTTGTTGATGTTGATAGCCTTGATTCCTATAGTTGTTGTAACCATATTGGAAATTCTCTTGATTCCCCATGTGTCCCAACCTTTCCAAATGAGGTAGTGTCTCTTGATCTCTTCTTACTCTAGCAATGTTCTTTTCTAAAGCTCTTTTATCTTCAACTATTTCCATTAAATTTTTTGGGCCTCTACTTCTTAGGTTCATTCACCTTGCAGGCAAAAAGAGAGACGAAGAGATAGTTAGCTACCAAAAGAAGAAAAATGCTTAGTCTCAAGCAAATACAAAATCCTAATGGCTATTTCTCAATCCAAAGATGGCAACGACGCTAAATTGATAAAGGAATTCTATCAATTCCTAAATCAATTTCCTTATATACTCAAGTCATTATAGCAGATAAAGTGTTGTCCAACTTGAGATGAAAAACACACCAACAATACATGTAATGCTTGAGCTAAACCAATGATTTTAAATTGAGTTTGATTTCTAACAACCTAAATGATCAAACAAGTAGAAAGCAAGAAAGACAAACTAGTAGGCAAATAAGACAATGATAAAAGAGAGAGTCCTAGAGATGAGGTCAAAGTATCAAGACTAACTAGAGATGATCATACTTAGATGTTAATCAATCAATCATGCAAGACAAGATGGTTAAATGATCCTATAAATAGCTAATCACACTCCCATGTAACTAACCATATGCTAATCATGCAATAATCATTTCTCAATATCAAATCACAAGATAGCAAGCATTCAATCTGAATCAAAACACCAATAAAATCAAGTTATAATCCTTAGTCAAGAACACAATACATTTGATCAATCCTATTTCTAGGCAAAAATCTCTTTAATCAATTCCTAATCATGAACAATCTCTCAATTGTGACTAAGAACTAATCAAACATGAAAAACAAGTTTATTTGACTATTAAAACCTAAGACATAAATTTTCATTGGCTAAGCATGCAAAATCTCTAACTAAGTTCTTTCAAGCATTTCATCGAACAACGTTTCGGGCAACAAAAAGCCTATTATCAAGATTCAACAATTCCTTGCAATTTAGCATAGAGAACAACTTAATAGAGTAGTATTAACATTAATTAAGTACTAAATACCCTTATATCATCTCTAATCAAGCTCTAGTCTACCTCATCTCAAAGACCCAAAAGAACTACTCACTAATCACTATTTTCCCAACTAAATCTATGAAGATGAAGTGAGAAAACATGATAAGGAAGAAGAGATTATAAAAAGATATAAAAGTACTTGATTAAACTCCAAAATAAATGCTTACAAAGTTTTGGATATAAAAGAGGCAAAAGAAATTCATAAGATAGAAGATGATCTCAAATTTTAGGTCTAAAAACATATAAATAGTGTTCGGCCACGTATTGGCATTTTTGTAATAAAATGGTTGGGAAGAGCTCCCATCGGCTGCTTCTGTCTGATATAATCCGGTCGATGGGCATGATATTAAATGCCGAGGAGAGTATCGACTGCACTTGCCTGATAGTCATCGCCTGATGGAATCTATGAGCAAGTTCTTTGTTTGGCAAGGCGCTGGTCTCGAGGCGAGCAGTCTGATGGAGCATGGGTCGACGGATGGTCGAGGACAGCGTCGGCCACTTCCCGCTGATGGGCCACAATCGTTAGAACCTATGAGGTAAAATGTGGGTTGAGCGTGGCTTTACATCGAGCAGGAGAAAGTTGATGAAACGTCAACCGATGGGACGAGCTGGTGAACATCGGCCGATCTTGTCCGATGCTTCTAGCCAATGATATTTATGGTCTGATTCTATAAGAGGATGATGCGGTTATATCAGCCGAGTGTGGCCGATGGTCTTGGTCCGATGGAAGCATCACGGTCTCGTCCAACCGATGGTTGAGTCCGATGGATCAAGCCAAAGCTGCCAAATCTTCTTCTTCATTTCTTTACTCCCTTTTTAATCTCCAAAGTCATCTCATGAACCCAAAACTCTTCTCCAAGGACTCCTCCAAAGCTCCAAAAGTACCTAAAATACTTAAAATCAAGCAAATAAATGCAAATCCTATCTAGAACATATTAAATGCTTAAATGCATAACTTCTTGGGCTACTAGACTTGTTCTGGTGGTTTTACAGGTTGTTGGATTCACGTGGGTTAGTGTTGATCGACACGAAGGGTGTGTTAATCGATGCTAGCTGTGAGGACTGCGATTCTGGATTATTTTCTGAGGGATGTCGATCGACACATTGGAAGTGTTGATTGGTGCTGAGGCGTGTCGATTTATGTGTGTCGACTGAGGTCGATTCGATCCGCTAAAACTCGAATTTTGGCCCGTGAGAGGAGCGTATCGACCGAGACCAGGGATGGTTGTCGATCGATGCTCTCTCTACAGATTCATACCCACGACTATGTTCCACGATTTTCACAACTTTTCTCCAATTTCTTCCTCCTGATCCAGATCATATTCAATCTAAACCGAGATTGCGTTGACATGTGCATTCTGAACCATTTTCCCTTTGACATCTGCTTCAATTCTAGTCAATTTGGCATCTATACTATCAACTCTAGTTGTGAGAGCCTCCAATTTACCATTGAGATGCTGACACATGGAGTCCATTTTTCCAGTGATGTTCACTTTACCATTTTCCCAGTGATGTTCACTTTCATATTCTGTTGTTTTGCATAATCTGCTCTAGCATCAATTTCGTCTCACTGTTTGGTCTTGGTGTAGGTGGTCAATGGTAAGAGGAGTTACCATAATCGCTCGTGTACCCACTGCTATGAAAAGGCTTCTGGTAAGATTGCTTGGTAGTGAACCTACAAGAGTTTTGATTTCCTGTGAAGGCACCTATGTTGTTCTGAAATCCAGATCCATTGATGTAATTCACATTCTCTTAAATAGCTTCAAAACCTTGAGAAATGGACTGATTTTTTCCCCAAAATATGACTGTGGATAGAGCTAACTTAGCACTAACTTCATCAATCTCATATTCATTGATGCTTGCAGCTTGTCTCTGTCTCTCCAAGTCTACATTCTTGGTACTATTGCTAGAAGCCATGTTTTCAATGAGCTCATAAACTTGTTCAGGATAGCTCGTGTTGAAGTTCTCATTGCTTGCAGCATCCAGAGCCATCTGATATCTCCAATCAATTTCTCTGAAGAAGGTTCCTAGCAGCTGAACCTCACTGAATCCACGATGCGGACAATCTTTCTGATAAGCCTTGAATCAGATCCAAGCACTTTTAAAATCTTTTTGTGACTTGAATGTAGATATCCTTTTCCTCAGCTCCTCAGACGTAATATCATCATAAAAGTTGCAGAGAAATGCATTTTTGGTTTGTTCCCAGGTTGTTAGAGATCCTAGTGGTAGCTCCTTCAGCCATTAAGTTGCTTCCCCAACAAGATATTGTGGGGAGAGCTTGCAGAAAAGATAGTCGTTGGAGACTCCATCATACTTCATGCAGGTAACCAGATCCTCGAAGCTTTCAATGTGGTCCATAAGATGCTCATGAGGTAGTCCGTGAAAATGATGATGACCAACCAAGTGTAGTAGTCGATTTTCAGCGCAAAATCCTACCACCCAAATGTTGGAAGTCGAATCACAGACCTATTCACGTAGAACTGATCAGACCTATTGTAAAAAACAAGGGTCCACCCGTGACCACCTGCTACTGCCAGTTGTTACTGTTTTGTGCCATTCCGCCCCCACGACAACATCTGGCACAATGGGATTTATGTCCACATTCAATATGTGACCTCTCACATTGCGTACATGACTCTCTTGGTCTCGTAAAGCACCATCTTCACCGCAAGTCAGAATGACATGATCCATAGCATCATGCTAGTCGTTCAAACGTCCGTTATATGTGGTAGCAAGTGGTGTCGTTGATCAGTTTCAATGTCAGTCGAAACTGAGCGTTTCCTGCAACACCAAAGAGCACAACACATAGAATGTGAGTAAACAAGAAAATACAAACTTAGACGGAATTATATACTAAAATCTATCGGCAAACTCAAAGAGTCCCCGAAAACGACGCCAATAACTTGATATGCTCAAAATTTAATTTCCCTAGAGCTATACTGCAAGTGCACGTAATGTAAATGTAATATATAGGGGTCGAATCCACAGAGACTCTAGTTTCACGCGTTAAACTTATTGTAATCGAAATAAAAAAAAAGTATAATGATTGTATTGAAAGGGAGTAAGAAAACGGTAAACAAGATTTAAATTAAAAAATGATCAAACGTTAGGCTCATGAAATTCTCAGGAAGTCAGAGATAAAAGTTAACAATTCAATCAAGAATCAAATCAATGTTTTAGAAGTCAAAACAAAAAGATAAAGTCAACCAAATGTCGTTACAAAGACTATTTATGTCTAACAACCTAGAATACCAAATTTCTTTGCGAGTTCTAGGATCTAAACATGAAACTAGTCCAAGTTTTATTTGTTCACAAATTCCCTAAACCAATCTCTTTGTGAATATGTAATTTGCCCACCCTAGTTCTTTCTAGGTAATTAACCAACTTTCGTTGCGAAAATCAACATAATATCAATGATATATTAAGAACAACCTAAGATGAAGAACTAGAAGTTATGATTCCCTAACTAATTAATCAACTTAACATCTCCGAAATCCCTAATGAGAAACCATAGACCTAACTAGCAGACTACTCAAACATGATGATTGAGACAATAAACATGATTGAAGTAGAAAACATAAGAGAAATCAATAGAATAAAATTTGGGGTTCAAATTCTCTGGAAAACAACACCAAATCTCTGCTACAAAATCTCCCTGGAATAAAATTAAAGCCTTAGTAAAGCGTAGCCTAAACAATGGCTCAATACCCCAATATAAAGTCATTAAACATGATTTGGCCTTTTTGCAAATAAGGTAACTCTTGGGCAAAAATGTAGATTTTCAAATCTCCTGACTCCAAATATAGACGTGCAGAATTCTGGAACATGACTTGCATCAACCTATGCACACCTTGCATCGGAAGATGCAATCTCGGAACGCAGCCACTGAACTCTGTAAAATCTCTATATAGTGCATAAATTGCTCCAAATCCTTCTAGAATTTCCAATTAAGCTCCAAATATAGATAAACCTATAAAAGACTCAAAAGACTAAAAAAACACATAAAAGAGTATATATATAAGACACATTTCATGGTTAAAACTCTATTAAAACCATCATATCACTTGCCTTGAACATGATCGCCAAGATTAAATATTATCATCTTTATAGCATTTTCTCCTTTCTCTAATCTTTTTGATTCACATTTCTGCAATCTCTCTTTATACTCATCATCGGCTTCTCCCTTCTTCATATAGATAGCATCTTTTTCCTTTTGAGTTTGGTGGTTGGGTAATTGGTCACATTTTATTCATGAAATGTCTCTGGAATTGGTGATGACTCGATGAGTGCTGAAGCGATAGATGCACAAATATCCTTTTCTTCCACATCGAAAAATATATGGTGTTGTCGAGGATCACAACTTTGGATTTTGTGTTTACCATTGATGTTGCTTCAATGCAGATCTGATACCACTTGTAGAATACGCTTCCAATCTAATCACGATGAATTCAGCTTCACTAACACACGATTCTATATCGTCAGTATCTGATTCAGCTCGACAAACACGAACTCATAAACAATCAAAATCGCATGCAAGAAATACAAGATAATATAGATGACATAAAATAATTTTTACGAATTCAGAATCTTGATGTGAAATTCCTACATCTCAGCCTGGCAGAGGCAATCCACTAATGTTTAGTTCAGGAACAAATTATAATCTCTCATTCTCTCTATCTCTCAAGAACATAATGAACTAACAAGGATAAATCTTATCCTCTTGTATATACATACTATTTTTTTAATTTAATGTTAAATTATACTCAAACGAAAAAAATTACTTTTTACATACGATTATATCACTTTTAAATCAATGAACTAGAGAGGTTGATACAAAACTTCAAGGAGGTAGTCTAGTAGCAAACCAAACTCGTAGTCCATCTTTGTATTTCTTCACTCTGGGTTTATGTATCGTGTTGAGGCGATTCCGAATGACTCTCTCCACGTTTTTGATCAGCTGATCAGCCGGTAAAGGAGGCTCTCCATGTTTCCTGCGGTTTCGTTCTCCCCATAGTGCATAGATCGCAGCTTGAAACCCATATCTCATAATAAATGTTTGTGTTGAATTTCCCATCGGTTGTGCAAGCTGATTCACCATGTCATCCCAATTTTCAGTATACGACGATAGCAGCAGTCCTTTCATAAGCTTACACCAAACTCCCTTCGTATATTGGCACTTGAAGAACAGATGCTCCCTTGTATCCCTAGGCTCATCGCAAAATACACACCCTACATTCACGTTTTGGATCCAATTTTCCATTCTTTCCTCATGGCTAACCGGTTTTTCAAAGCCATCCAACATATAAAAGAAAACTTAGGAGTTGCGTTAGAAAACCAAACCCTCGAGTGAGGTTCCCATGGTGGTTTTGGATTTCTTAGGTGCATCCAAGTTTCTTTTGACGAGAAGGTAGATCTGTATACTGCATTCTTCCCTTTCCATAAATGAACATCTATCACCTCTTCTACCCAACAAGTTCGCAAGCATTTGATCTAGTCCTCAATCTGGTTAAGGATAGCTCTTCGGTGCCTGCGAGTACAAGATGCTCTAAGTACTTCTCCGAGAGTTGCTGTGTGTGAGATGCCCATGTCTATACTTCCCCTTCTTCCAAAGACTTCGAATAACTGATCCAAAATATTGAACTTTGTTTCATCACTAACCAACTAAACCATAAAGACTAAACTTTAAACCATTTAAATAACATAAAGACCTTGAACAATTTCCAATTTAAATTTTTTATCCGGTTTAGACTTCCATTTTGTTGGTATTCATAACCAAAGTCTCATCATATACATTATGCTCTCAGAATATAGTCATTAATGCGGAGTTTAGTTTTGTTAAATATATTACTTTCAATTTCAGCCCTCATGATTTAAAGAGTAACTGTTTATTAAACACACACTTAGCAAAATCTAAGTTTTACACAAACTATAAATATTGTTAGCTCTCGAACTTCCTAAATTATTAGACCGGCGCTGTAACGCCCCTTCCCCATTATCTGCTGACGTCGAGCTGAACGGTCAACAATCAAACAATAAAATGACCAAGTCGAACCCGAGCAAGTCAAACGAGAAAAGTTTTTCACAAGACAAACCCAAGGACCATGCGGATTGAAACAAAAGCTCGCATTGAACCGTCCTTGACTCCGCTATCCTCACTTCCACAATGCAAAGCTTCACAACCTGTATTGCTTCTATGAGTTGTGTCGGTTTGGACTAAACCAATATATCAGGGAAGCATGTCCATTACTGAGTAGATAAATGTTTACATAACGTTCATACATTTGCAAACCAATTTTCCTATTAAAAATCTAATCACCATAACAACACAATGAAAAAGGCGCCAAAGCCGAACCGATAAATCAACAACAAAAACATCGAGTAAAACTTCCGCCACAAGCGATCCCGAACCTACACAAAGGACCTCACGTGTCCGTCGCTGCTAAACCTGAAATCACAAAAAAAATCTAACGAGCGATCTAAGATCACCTAGTGAATTGGCTCCTCACTAACGGCTTTTAGTCTATCTAAAACTACAATTTCCCGCCCCCAAAAACCCAAAATAACAAACAAGGGAAGGAAAAGGTCTATCGTGTACTACCACGACGTGATAAACCCACAACACACAAGCACTTGCCAAAAGAAAGGGAAGATTAAATAAATCGATGGCACTGCGACATGCCCTTGATTGGACTCGATCTTTCTAACGTGTCAACTGAACTTACTCCACTGGGCCCAATTTATGCAAACTCGGTAACTTTTACGGGTTTACATAGCTATCGGAGAGGTAACTACAACTACCCACGACTCTTAGAAGTTAACACGAAGTCCGACAACCTAGGACACTGTTCTCAGCCCATCGATACCCAGTGACACGGGCTACCCCACGGTAACCTAAGCTTCCATGCAGTCCGGCCCTAGGACATGACCCAGTATTCTCCGAACCGCACACCTACCGGCGTCACTCAGTAGGTTCACGCCATAATCGAATCACCACCCGAAGACACACGGTACGATTAGGAAACTACCCGAGGATCCAATCGGGTCAGAAGTACCGAATCGCATTCGAAACCTAGGCTTGCAGGATCTAACAAACCCTAGAGTCCTAATGCAAGAATTTAAACACGCAGGCTCACTTGGACACTAGCATCAATCACACAATCATCAAGATCAACAACAATTAAAGAAAACAACTATCCCGCAAGACCTAAACCACGCTACCACCACAGCTCTGACTCAGTGCCATATTGAGCCATCAACTACGAACTTATTCGGCCCCGTGACCGGAATAAGTTCCAAGTGAACCGCTCGGCCCAACACCGGGTCAGTCTAACCAAAAGCCTGCACACAGCACAACCACATCAAGGCAACAACCGCACTAAAAAACCAGCAAACCTTTTAAGATTCTTAACGTCTCTTAATTACGTTTAATCTGCTACCTTGGATTAGCGGATTGCTAAACCGTTAACGTCTCACCAACCACACATTCTTCTAATTAACCTTTCCTAAATATCTTTTAATAATCCCTCGATATGTCGGTTTAGAGTTAGTAAACATACTAACTCCCCGACATCTCATTATTTACTAACTTCAGTTCATTAACCCTTAACCCGACTATTTGACCTAACCCACCCAATTATATAGTCTATATGTTTGTTATCTGTTTTAGACCGTATTTTAGGGTCGTCTTAATTCCCATATATAGATACATTAATACCGTTCTTTAATACGTATATATGCATATAGGCTTCTATCATGCAACGACTATATGAATGCATCAATCAATTAGTACGAACAACCTAGTGGCAATCAACGAATTAATCCTAGGTTCCTAGCATGCATCTCAGTATCCTATCCAATTCACAGTTAACCGATAATCATCAATCAATTCCGTTCAAGTAACAGGTATGCAATCCTAAACTACGGCTTGGGTTCCCGATCTATATGATTTCTAACTATGCTACAAGATGAGCCGACTCACAGTTGTTTAATGCGGACTGACGGACGGATGCGAATATGGATCCCGAGACTGACAGACTGAACCCCAAACTTCCCGAACACCCTGACACGAACCCTAAAAATCACTGAATCCACATGATGGTTGAGGACCGAGCGTTGACCGGCTCGATCTCTGGCGCACACCGGCGGCGTTGACAGACTGATCGTTGACCGTTAACCTGCCCGTTGACTTTGACCACTTGAACCGTTGTCCGAATCTCTTAACCGCCTGAACCAGCGAACCAAATCCCAATTGACCGGTTTGGTTAAACCGGTCCAAATCGAACCGTTGAATCACGGGACCGACGTTGACCGCGGTTTGACCGGTTTACTCTAAACCGAGTTTAAGGCAAAACCAACTTCCAATCAACCCAACCAACACTGAACCAGTCCTTGAAGAACCGGCTTGAATATGGCGGCGAAAAGAGCTCCCCGGCGGTCGGACTCCAACGTTGACCGCGGTGGTCCGACATTAACCGGTGGCGGAAGGGCTGCTCCGACGATCTAGAGGAAGCTCCGACTTCTGAAAATGATCCCCATGATGAAATGAAACTACTGAGGCAGAGGAGGCTTGACTCACCAAGGAATGAGGAGAAGAGAAGAGAACCTTGGCAGCAATCACTTCTCCGACGGCAGCGACGACAAAGGAGGGGCGGCGAAGGATGAGGAGATGATCAGGATCACACTGGTGCAAGTATTTTGTGGATTAGGGTTATAGTTTAGAAGTTATGAGCTTTACTTGTGTATCAAGTTATGAAGAACACATGATGTTCTTGGAGATTTCTTGAAGATTCAAGAGAAAATGCGTGCAATCTCTGGAGTTTCTGGAGAGATTGAGAGATAGGAAGTGATAGGTCGAATTTTATTCCCTATTCTACTGCAAGTGCACAGTTATGTGAATGTAGTATTCAGGGTATCGTATCCACAAGGACTCTAGTTTCACGCGATAGATTATATGTAGTCGAATTAAGCAAAGCAAGAAAGATGAAAGCGGTAAACAAGCAAGTAAAGCAACGGTGTGTTATCAATGAACGAAGGCGCTAGACTTAGGGAATTTCTCAGGAAATCAGGAACACAGATCAACCAATCAACATGATTCAGATATCGATATTCTAGAACTAGAATCACAATCATATAGCAAGCCAACTCTCGCTGCGAATGCTAACTATGTCTAACAACCTAGAAAACAAAATCTCTTTGCGAATTCTAGAGTTCTAAACATGCATTTAATTCAGGTTCTTTCGTTCACAAATTTCCTAAGTCAAATCTCTTTTATTTTCTCAGCTAGGTTCTTTTCTAATCTATTAACCAACTCTCGCTGTGCTAACAGATCTGATATCAATAATCTAAGTAGATAAAACACCTAAAGGACTCGAAAGACTCTATAAAAGACTCGATTATGTACATATATCATGGCTCAAAATACGTAAAAACCATGATATATCAGGAAGTCTCAACAGAGACGTGAGAGAGCTAGAGAGAGGTCAGATGGATTGAATGGTGAAATAAATTGTGATTAGATAGAAGATGCCATGCGAAAGGAATGGTTCATGGAACCAAAACCATGCATTGTACTAGGAAGAGGAGAGGTGGCGACACTGTTGGGCTTACACCTGTATCTAAGAGGTGTTTTTTCTAACAATAACAATGAACCATTCCACTTAAACCGTTCCTTAATTCCGTTCTTTCTCGTTGCTTCGGTTTAGCCGTTCTTGTATTTAATATTTTAAAAATCCCTTAGATGATTCCATAAATCCTTAAAACTCCACAAATTGATTCTCCATGATTTTATATAAATTTAGGAACTTGAATCATCTAATTTGGACTTCTGTAGTTCCGGTCATGGATTTTACAAGATTTCTCGATTCTATCGGTTTACATTCCTGATAGTCCGAACAACCTATTAAAACTCCGTTTCTTCCACTTCTAGTCTTCTAAATGTTCTATTTATTTAAAAAAAAAATAACATTTGGCTCGTCTTCGCTTTCGTCTTTCATTTTGGCAAAATTATCAAAATGCCCCTCTACTTTGGTAAATTTACGATTTTCCCTGTTGACTTTTTCTTTGCCCGTTGACACCATTTTGGAAAATTGGGTATTACATTCTTCCCCACTTATAGGAACTTGGTCCCCGAATTCTATGTCACTGACAGAATTCGAATCGGCACCAAACCCTGTAAGTAGCCTTACTACACTGACTGTGATGCTTCACTACTCGAATGTTGATCCACTGATCCATCTCCTGATGCTTACTGACACTTCTGACTTGTACATAATTTTTACCGTTCTCCATTCTGTTTGCTCATCCACCGCTCTTACTGATTTTCTTCATTATGAACTCTGAACTCGTTCGCATTCCTCCTACTTTGTTTTTATTCTCACTTTTGACTTCCCCACTTGGCTTCGACTCCTATAACTATTCCATACTGACTCGCCTTCCTCGGACACTCTTCAACAATCTGATCTTCGAATTTTATTTCGCAAGGACTCCAATCTACCCCGCATCGTTAGCTTCACCTTGATCTCGTCACTGATCCCGACGCTTTCCCACTTCTCTTTGCTATCTCATCATACTAGCTGATTCAACCCGACAATTGCTTGCTACTGATACTCCGCACTGAATTGTTTCACGGCTTGGGTCAACTATCTCGCGGCTCCATTGCACTTCGCTTCACCTTCGGGTTCGGGTTCGGTCTCGTATCCATACCACATCGTCTATCTCGTCATGCACTATAATTCAACAACAATCCACTGAAATGGTTAGATTAGTTCTAACCTATTTCCGATATCACTTCCTCATAAGAATATGGTTACTTAACCACGTACCCAACGGTTGCCCATGATTAAATAACAATACTCTATAATCCGCTTCCTTGTTAATAAGCTTCCGAACGCAACCAATTTCGAGTCTGGTGATATATCATGGTTTTTCTAGGTTTTCAACCATGATATAGTTGTATATATTGAGTCTTTAGCCTGGTTTTTAGATTCTATTGAGTCTTTAACAGGTAAGCTTGCGTTTGGAGCAAAGAGAGGGATTTTGGGACGTTTCTGGTGATTTGTGCAACAAGCTGAAGATGGTGTCTCGACCACGATGGAGTGTCGACCGACACTACCTTTGATGTCGGTCGACACTGAGCCCGAGAGAAGTTATGCGCCGAGTTTAGAAAAGTTTTGAAGAATTGCACAAAAGACCCCGAAGTTTCCCTATATTCTTATCTGACCCCAAATCGTGTTTAGAGAGTTTTATTAGGGTTTCAGAATTATTATTCTGTTATCTTGTTCTTGACTTGTTCTTGCTTGAGAGAGATTGAGAGATATTGAGTTGGGTCTGATTCTTGCTACTTTTAACCTCGAGAGAAGGATTTCAAACCCCTTTTGATTTATCTATTCAGTTTAATTGCTTCCTTGTTTGAGTAGTAACCTAGTTAGATATAGGGGTTCTCACAAAGGTTTTATGCTTGTTTGATAACTGGTTGATTAGGATTCACTATCTTATCGTTCATCACCTAAGTTGCGCTTAATTAACAATAGCACGAGAGTGTGAGTGATAAATCTGAGATAATTAGCAATAGCACGAGAGTGTGAGAAATAATCTGACCTAAACTTAGAGTGAGCAATTTGACTAGGTACAAAGAGATTTGGTCTATGAAAATTGTGAACCGATAGAACATGTGTTGGGAATATCCTGAAATCTACCGTACTATCTCTAGAAAGTATGATAAGTGTCGAGATCAGACATAAGTCATAAATACTGGGTGATCATGATGACTTGCTAGAGCCCGCTCATGATCTATAAGTTTAGGACTTATTACCAGTATTGTATGATCCCTAAGGGTCACACACCATAGCTAACGGGAAAGTTAAATGGAATAAATACGGTAAGATGCAGTGGCATTTACTGTATTGGATCAGAGAATTGGGCCAGACAAAATGCAGGCTTTTGCCTGATTTGTGTCTTGGGCCCAAATGATTAATGAGCCATTAGTCAAATGACTTGGGCCCATTAATGAGAGATTAAGGATTTGAAAAACCTAAGGGATTAAACATCCCCTGCGATTTTTCTTCTGCCTGAGCCGCATTTTTCATCTCTCTCACAAACCTCTCTCTCTGATCATCCATCTCTTTGGTCTAGCAGCCGTCCCTTGCTTGTAAGAGTGTGGATACTTGAGGAGGAGCCGATTCTCATCAGCTCTAATCTGATCTTGTCATTACCACCAATCACTCCGCTGCAAAAGGTAAAGATCAGGTTGGTTTTATGATTCGTTTTGCAAGAACCTAGATCTGTTTAAGGATTTGTGTTAGGTTGTAATACGAGAATTAAACCTTGGAAAACACCTATAATCCTTAAGTGGTACCAGAGCCAGGCATTAGGTTTCTTGTGAAATTGGATCATATGAATGTTTAATGATTTAGAATTGATTTTGAAAGAAAATTGATTAAAGAAATCTTAAACCCTAAATCGTGTGATCTTGTTTTGGCCGCTTGTTGTTGATAATTAAATTCCGCTGCAAAGTTAGGGTTTCGGCCGTATTGATTATCACTATGTGTTTCGGCCGTATTGATAATTGAATATCAACGTTGTTAATCTGATGCTAATCGCATGTTATTGGACGAAGCGAATTCGTTGCTATTTTGATGCATAAACGATGCATTAATAATAGAATGAGCCGATGTTTAATTCGTTGCAATCAATTCGCGTGTGACGTGTGCTCATAAGTGAGCCGATTATTAATAACAAGAGCGTGTGCCGAGCGTGTGCCAGTTAATAATTGATGCTATATCGCTTGTTTGTGGCCGATGTTGCGATCGTTGCCATTTCGATGCAACATTCATACGATTGTGAGGCTTGCCGAGACCGATCGAGATGATCGTGAGGCTTGGGTCCGTGAGTTGCGATGATCGAGCCGTTATGCCGAGAGCCGATATGATCGCGGGTTGCGATGATCGGTCGGATGTGATCGTGAGAAACCGCAGCCGCATTGGATCATTGGGCCTCGGATTGATAATGGCCCACAATTGCGTTAATGGGCCGAATTGGATCTAGAATCCGATTGTTTGGCCCATTAAAATTTTACGTCCCGCGAATAGTCAATCGGTTAAACCGAGCTTCGCGGTTCGTTGCCCAAAACCACACCGATTTAACCGGTCCATTTAATTGGCGGTTAATTGTGTGTTTAAAGCCTTAAACCGCAAGTTAAATCAAATTGGCTAAAACACTAGGTGTTTCTTCCCGGTTTTGGATTTAACTGAACCGATCAAATTTAATTGGTGGTTCAAGCGGTTAACCCAAATCGCGGTTTACTGGAAATAATTTTAATTTCTGGTTAAACCGGATTTAAATTCATAAAATTGAATTTTAACCTAAACCGAAGGCTGGTCTAAGTTTGATTTGGTTGGACCAAATAATTTAGAGCTGGTCTGGTTTAGTAAATAACCGATGGTTTTGATAGTTAATTTGGTCTTGGACCAGAATTAATAAACCGGATCGGTTATGTCAAATTATTGGGCCAGCTGGAATTCTATGGTCTTGGGCCAAGAATTGGGCCTATAATTTGTGACCCAACCCAAAATATTTAATGAAATATTTAAATTTGAAATTTCTATTTTTAGTAAGTTACTAAATTTAGAAAGTTTCTAAAATAAGAAAGTTTCCCAAAATAGTAATCTTCTATTTTTGGAAATAAAACTTAAAAATCCTCAAAAACAATATCAAGCTTGGATGTCTTTCCAATCTTGTCAGCTACTTAACGCTTATTTGATTACAGATATGGCTTACAGTGTGAGGTGTCTGTTTTCGCGTAAGTAAAGTAGTATATAGTCACTAATTTCATTGGGAGTCCCAGATTTTAGTGATTATTTGGCTGTAAGAGATTGGTTTCCTTGACTGGGCCATCGGGAGTCCCGGGCCTTGAGACATCTGGTGAATTTGGGCCTCGGGCCCAATTCACAACCGAGAGTTATTGGTTATAACTAGATGTGTGTATGCTTACCAAGTAAAGCTAATTCTGGGTGACGGCCAGTGGCCCACTTTGGATTTAGCTAAACATGGGTCTCGGAATCATTGTATTCTTATGAGGTTAAACAAAGAAATTTTGAATACAATGCGAGTTTTCTTATAAGTTGTTAAGATTGCTCTTTTATGAACTTAATAACTAAAACTCTATTTATCTCTAATTTTCAGCTATGACAAGCACAAACAATCAAAACACTTTCTCGATCCGGTATGTCCTTGAGATGGACAAACTGAACGGATCAAATTTCTTGACTTGGTCGCGGAACCTGAGGCTAGTTCTCAGGCATGAGAGAAAGGACTATGTCCTTGAGAAAGCTCTCCCCGAGAGGGTCGGATCCAAAGCCAGTCATGCAGTATATAATGCTTGGAATAAGCATTATAATGATGCGGTAGATGTGCGTGGTCTGATATTGGCTACCATGGACTCAGATTTGCGGAAGCAATATGAGAACATGGAGTCGCCAATAGAGATGATCAGCAGCCTGAAATTGAAATTTCAGGAGCAGGTAAGAGTGGAGAGATATCAGTTGGTTAAATCTCTCACTAGCTGCAAACTACCAAATGATCATCCAGTAAGTCCTCATATCAGTAAAATGATGGGTTACGTTGATAACCTGAGGAAACTGGATTATCCAGTTAGCCAGGAATTGGCAACTGATATCATTCTGCAGTCACTGCCGTCAAGCTATGATAAGTTCGTAAGGGACTATATCAAGAAAGGCTTAACGAAGACGTTGACTGAACTGCATGACATGCTCAAGACAGTTGAGCCAAACGTGAAGAGTACCCTGTACAATCTCATGAATGAGAAGGGTAGGTTTACTAAACCTAAAGCTGACAAGGGTGAAGACAAAGTTGTCCAGATTTTGAATCATGGCAAGTGTGTGTCTTCTGAGCCCGAGTCAGATGCCTCTTACGTTGGTAAGTGCTGCTACTGTAAAGAGACTGGGCATTGGAAGAGAGATTGCATTAAATTCATGGAAGATTACGAGGAGTTGAAGTTGATGTATGAAACTACTTCCTCAGGTATTCATGTTATTACTTCAAGTTATACCTTATAGGTATTGCATACTGGTTGTGGCACTGATATTTGTTAAAATATGCAGAGCCTGAGCAACAGTAAAACGTTGAAGGAAGGGCAAGTGGAACTGCGTGTCTGGAAGGAGCTTGGGATGCTGCCTCAGCCATAGGGTTTTCACTTGTAGATGCCTTTGAGGCTTGGTTTTATTAAGTAATTGCTACAATGTACCTGCTTTAAGCAGAGTTGTCTTTCATTTTCTTGTAAGAATTTGAATGTTTTTCATTTTGATGAAAGACTAGTTTGTTCTTTTGATCTTAATGAAATATTAATTGTAGCACCCTATTCAAGGAATGGGTTTTATGTCTTAAACCAAAGAGTGCCTAAATGTAACATAAATACCGAATTGGTTTAAATCTGATGAATTAAACCTGATTTTTCTTGGCATAAACGTTTTGGTCACGTAGAGTAAGTCAGATTCAGAAACCCCATAGTTATGGACTTTTGGGCTCATTTGAATGGATATCTTATGAGACTTGAATTCTGCTTACTAGACCAAAAGACAAAGGGCCCATCTTAGCCGAGCTAGAGAAAGGCCCAAAGGCTTATTGGAGATTGAACATACTCATGTATGTATGTGGTCCGATAAGCAGTAATGCCAGAGAAAATTTCCTGTACTTCATTGTCTCTACTGATTACTTCAGTGAGTGTGACTGTGTTCATTTGATGAGACACAAGTCGGAATTCTTTGACATGGTCGAAAGAGTTCCAGAATGAAGTATAGAATCTGAATGACAGAAGTATTAAGACTCTGGATTAGATCACGAGTGAGAATACTTAAGTCATTGATTGTGTGATCATCTGAATGAGTGTGAAGTCGTTTCACAGCTCATTTCTCCTGAAAACCTAGAGGTGTTTCTGTGAGAATGAATCAGATCTTATTAGAAATGATTAAAGATGAGTCACACGAATCTTCCATGATATTCTCTAAGAATAATGCTCTAGAAATATCTAAGTTTACGCTGAAATAGTTCCACCAATATCAGTTGAAAGACACCACGTAAATGTGGATTGGAATCGATCCAAATTCGTCTTTACTGAATATTTAAAGTTGTGCTACTTCGCTGGTTGTCCTAGGGAAACCAAGGCTTGTTACTTTCACGTCCATTCTGTTTTCTAAGAAGGGAAGTTACTTTCCAAGAAGAACAGTGGGAGTAAAAGTATAACTCGAAGAAATTCGAGAAATACAGGAGGCTGCTCAACCTGTTGAGGGAGAGCAACGGATGGATTTACAGATTTCTGTAGAATCTACACCTGTAGAGCCTGAAGTTCGCAGATATGAATGAATCAGTCACTAATCCGAGAGTGATTTCTCGTCATTAGTTGAACCTGATGATCATTGAAAGTCGCATGATCTTATGATCATTGAAAGCGACGAACCTGCGAAATTCAAAGAAGCGAAAGTCAGCCCGGACTCCATAAAATTACACTATGTGTAAGTTAGCTTCATTGATCCATTCATGGATGGAAGCAAACATATCGGAGTTGGAATTTTCGTTCTGTTGAAGTAGTCAAGGTTTTGACTTGAACAGGAACGAAATGGAACTGTGCGTTTACTAATAGATTAGTAGGAGCGATATTGCATTTCTCATAATGTATGTCGATGACATACTGATTCTCGGAAATAACGTCCCAATACTGCAGTCGGTAAAGGACTGGCTTGGGAGTTGGTTTTGTAATTGACACGGGTAAAGCCACGTATGTTCTTGGATTTTGGATCTAAAGATAGAGATCCAAAAGAGCTGGTAGGACAAAGTCAGGATTCTTAAATTGACAAAGTCCTACACGTAATCAGCAATCCAAGAAGGGTTTTATGCCAATGTCACATGGCAATAAGTTAAGCAAGAAGCAGTGTCCTACGATATCTGCTGAGCTTGAATGCATGGATAGGATTCCATATGCGACGGCAATTGGATCTATCATGTATGCCATGACACATACTTGTTTTGATGTTGCTTTAATGTTAAGCAAGACAAGTAAAGACCAGTCAAATCCAGCAAAGAATCACTGGATTGCCGTAAAGAATATCCTAAAGTATTTGAGTAATACTTAGGATAAGTTCTTGATTTACGGAGAAAGTGAGGTGCTACAAGTCGATAGAGTCTGAAAGGCAAGTTTCCAGTAGACAAAGATAATTCCTGGTCACAGTCCGGCTATATCTTGTGTCTAACTGGCGGTGCAAGGCACTGTTGCTGACTCCATGACTTAAGCTGAACATTTCGCAGCTTGAGAAGCGGCGAAAGAGGATGTTTGGATAGATGAGGCTAGCTGCACATCAGAGGTCCAAACACCTTGAGGGTAGGTATAACCTATTCCGTGAGATAAATGACAGAGGTGTTAAGTAGATAAGCAAGTTTCATCGAATGAAAACGTTGCTAATCAATTAACGAAGCCACTCCTTATGCCTAAGCACGAGTCGCGGACTGTAGCTGTAGGATGAGTGAAATTAAGTTGTAGTCTTAATTTCAGTGGGAGTTTGTAAAGGGCTTTACTTAGTTGTTTTGAAAGGTTCATATAAACATAATATTTTATGTTTATGAAATCTGATGATTTCTGGATTATTTTAACTGTGATATAAATAATCGTTCCAAAATGATTCATGTCATTATATATGGGCCATCGAAGTACATGAGTAGACTTGATCCTGAAACCCCATATTTAAAGAAGTGACATAAATCATAGTGTCCATAGTCGAAGGTTGTTGAAATTGGAACACCAACAACCTGTTGAGACTAGATTGTGTTGAGACTTATGACCAAGTTTCGAGGGGTCATAGATGCGCGGCATTAAAGTCGACACATAGGTATATGTAGGGGAGCATATGACCGGACATGGCCCGCTGATGAGAACTCTGCAAGATATTAATATCTGTGTCATAAGAAGTTCTCATATACGACTATAGAGTATAGTCCTTAGACCTGAGTTCGCATGCATGTGGCTGCACATGGAGTAATGCGCTTTGATCATTGGCTAACGCTGTTTCGTAACTGGGAGCTATACGGACCTTGGTTGGGTGTATTATGAATTGTGTAGTTCATAGTGATGGAACAAGATGGGATTTGTCCCTGCCGTTTAACGGAGGTAATATCTCTAGGCCAATCGGAGATTTGATAGCTGGTAAGAGAATGGCCATTCCCAAACGGACTTGCCCAAGTCGTTTGCATTGTCAGTATCAAATCTGGTCTGATAAACATGGTCTGGCTATATAAGGATGACACGCATCTTGCCTTATGCCAGATCGAGATATTGAGACAAAAGGATTAGGGAATGTAGGATTCCAGTACAATCGGAAGATTGTTGGGAATGTCCTTTGTAGAATTCCAGTACAAGTGGGAGATTGTTGGGAATGTCCTGAAATCTACCGTACTATCTCTAGAAAGTATGATAAGTGTCGAGATCAGACATAAGTCATAAATACTGGGTGATCATGATGACTTGCTAGAGCCCGCTCATGATCTATAAGTTTAGGACTTATTACCAGTATTGTATGATCCCTAAGGGTCACACACCATAGCTAACGGGAAAGTTAAATGGAATAAATACGGTAAGATGCAGTGGCATTTACTGTATTGGATCAGAGAATTGGGCCAGACAAAATGCAGGCTTTTGCCTGATTTGTGTCTTGGGCCCAAATGATTAATGAGCCATTAGTCAAATGACTTGGGCCCATTAATGAGAGATTAAGGATTTGAAAAACCTAAGGGATTAAACATCCCCTGCGATTTTTCTTCTGCCTGAGCCGCATTTTTCATCTCTCTCACAAACCTCTCTCTCTGATCATCCATCTCTTTGGTCTAGCAGCCGTCCCTTGCTTGTAAGAGTGTGGATACTTGAGGAGGAGCCGATTCTCATCAGCTCTAATCTGATCTTGTCATTACCACCAATCACTCCGCTGCAAAAGGTAAAGATCAGGTTGGTTTTATGATTCGTTTTGGAAGAACCTAGATCTGTTTAAGGATTTGTGTTAGGTTGTAATACGAGAATTAAACCTTGGAAAACACCTATAATCCTTCAACATGTTCTTAATGCTTGTTTAGAACTCTAGGATCACAAAGAGATTTGGATCACTAGGTTGCTAGATAAAGAAACAATCTCAACGAGAGTTGGATTGTTTAGTATTGTGTTTCTAGTTCTTGAACTGCACTTAATCTGAATCATGTTAGTTAAGTATCCGGCATAGCATAATTCCCTAGAAATTCCTAAGTCTGACGCCTTTCTCCATCTGAAAACACTTTCTAGTTTATTGCTTTTGTTTATTGCATTCTCTTGTTTGATTTAGCTTAAATTGAATACATACAATCTATCGTGTGACCGTGAGTCCTTGTGGATTTGATACCCTAAGTACTACAATAGCATAACTGTGCACTTGCAGTAGAATAGGGAGTAAAACTTTAAACCTATCATGTTTTTGGCGCCGTTGTCGGGGACTCAACTGAGTTCGCCGATAGATTTTGTCCTAGAGTTGAGTCTAAGTCGTTTTTATTTTCTTTGTTACTGATTTTTCTCTTGTTTGGCTTGTTTTTGGTTGTGCAGGAAATCGACAGACGCCTTCAGTGTCGACCGATTCCTTCATCAGTGTCGCTCGACATCGACTGCGGAACAGAGATTTTGAGTTCTGTGTATGCCAAGTCGACACACTCGAAGTAACCAGAGCGAAGAACTTGTGAACCTCAGGCTTGAGGAACTTGCTAGACTAGAGAGAACGAACAGAAAGGGTCAACGAGCAAGGATGAACAACAATCGTTTGATTTTGAGACCTGATGCTGAGGGTGTTTTGAGAGACCGACAGAACAACCGATACAATGATGACGGGCTAAGGATTGATGCTGAGGGACGTGTGATCCCTGAACCTGAACCTGAACAGCCCCAAGGTCAAGGGCAGATGGTTAATCCTCCTGCTAATGAGAGGACTCTTGCTGACTACAACCGTACGAATGAGTTCTATGCTAGCCGATCAGCAATTGTACCTCTTGGCTTTGAGAGGAATGATTTCAAGATCAAGACTGTCTACTACTCTATTTTGAGGCAGAATCCTTTCCATGGTCTACCACATGAGCAGCCCATGGATCATATTGATGATTTTGAAGACTTCATCACTGGAATCAAGTATAATGGGGTAAACTATGACTATTTGTATCTCAAGCTTTTCCCCTATTCTCTCGCTGGAGAGGCTGCAGCTTGGCTGGAACAACTTCCAACTGGGAAGTATAACAGTTGGGACGCTGTGAAGAGGGAGTTTTTGAGGCACTTTTATGATGATGCTCGCTCTGATCAGTCGAGACAGGATATTCTCACCTTCACCCAAGGTCCTACAGAGCCTCTTAAGTCTTCTTGGATGAGATTCAAGATGTATCAGCGTGACTGTCCTCACCATGGATTCTCTGAAGTGACGCTGCTGGGCATATTCTTCAGAGGTATTGATCTCCACTACCAGTCTGCATTGGATAATGCCAGCAATGGCAATTTCAATACAAGGACTCCTGAGCAGGCTAGAGTGCTAATTGACAACTTGGTGAGCAGCAACAACACCAAGACTGCTGATAAAAGAAGGAAAGAATCTGGTGGAAAGGTTGATAAGTTGGAGATGATTGAATTCAAGAATAAGTTGGACTCTGTTCACAACTTGTTGTCTACAAAGAAGGCTGTCCACTTTGATCAGGATGTTGAGGTATTTGAGGGTGAAGAAGATAACCAAGAAGAGGATGTGAACTACATTAGTGGCTCTGGATTCTAAGAAAACAGGTTTGGGAATCAGCAAGGTAATAGGTTCTTTAATGGTGGACAGAAGAGTGCTTTCACAAGCAACCAAAACTCTCCAGGCTATAGACAGACTGCTGGTTATCAGAACCCTTTTCAGCAAAGTAATTCTTATCAGAGGAACTATGGATCATCCTCATATCAGACACCTCCTACTGCTAATGCTCATGAGAGCAAGATAGAAGCTATGCTGGAGCGGGTGCTGGAAGGTCAGTCTAAGATCACTGTGGAATTCAACAAGAAGATGGATGTTGTGTATGAAGATCTGAATGGGAAGTATGAATCATTGAGTACACATGTGAAGCAGTTGGATACACAGGTGAACCAAATTTCAAGCTCAGTTAAGGGAAAGAGTGTTATGGACACCCACATCAAAGCTTGGTCAGTTCAGATTGATGATAGATCGAATCAAGGAGAGAAATTTGAGTTTAAGACAGCTGAACTAGTTGAAGATGCTGAAAAACCCGAGAGTGAAATCTCAGTGTCGATCGATTTCGACCTCGATGTCGGTTGACATCAAAAGCGAGAGGAACCGGGTTTGCCAACATCTTGTACCATTGCTGAAGAAACGGACCATGAACCTCCTGTACCTTTCCCTACAGTATCAATGAAGTCTCAACAAGAGCTTGATGAGGCTAAACAGCTGGAAGAGATGGATGAGAAGTCGAAGGAGGAACCACAACCTGATGTTTCACCCTATCATCCTTGTGTGCAGAGATACTTAGAGATGATGCTACCTATGGATGAGGTACTAAAGGAATGGGTAGTAGTACTTCCTAAATAATTTAGTGATGTGTTGCTTACTCAAGTCCCTAAGAAGCTACCAGATCCTGGTATATTTGTACTAGATTGCTCTATCTTCGAGAATGGCTTCAAGCGTTCTTTGTGTGACCTAGGAGCTGCTGGAAATCTCATGCCATACTCAGTGGCAGAGAGATTGGGGATGACAGAATTTTCGAACACTAGGATCTCTTTGGTCCTAGCTGATCAGTTAAGAAGGATTCAAAAGGAGTTCTTGAGGATGTCCCAGTTAGAGTTGGAAACTATCTAGTTCCAACAGACTTTGTGGTTTTGAAGTACGATAGCGAGCCAGATGAATCCCTAATACTAAGAAGACCTTTCTTAGCCACAGCTGGAGCGAATAGTGATGTGAGGCATGGTTTGATTGATCTCCACTTGGGAGATGAGCCTCTACACTTTGAGATGTACACGCTGCGAAGGCCAAAGATTGATGGTCAGACCTTTAGCATTGAGGATGAACAGGAAGCACAGACTAGAGAGGCTTCAGTTTCTGATCCTGAAGAAAAGAAGATAGTGGTTTCTCAAGATTCCACTCTAGCATCTTCGGAGCTTGTAACTGCTTCTAAGCAGAAGGCTCCAGACATCAGAGCCTCACCAGAGCAAAGGTACGCGTCTTCCCAGCCTGGTTCTACTGAACTCACTGCTGTGAACGCAGGGAAACAATCTGGTCCTAATCTCTCGTTCCTTGGACGAGCTCATACTGACGATGCTTACTCTCCACCTTGGATGAGGAGACTTTCGCAGAGGCACTCACAGTCTCTGGCGAAACCTCCAGGAGCATGATCTCGTTCGTCCGGTCAAGCTAATGACCTTAAACAAGCTCTGAGTGGGAGGCAACCCACTGGTAAGTTGTAAATATTAGGATTTTGAATTTTGCATTTTAATTTCTTTCGTTTTTGGAGTTTTTGCGTCAAGTTTCGCAGAACCCGTAGCACTGCAGAATCAGTGTCGGTCGACATCAACCTTGATGTCGGTCGACATCGGTTCGAGAAAGTTTCGAACACGGACGATAATCCACCGAGGTCGATTTTTAGAGTCGATTTGTTCTAAAAAAGGTAAGTGTCGACCGACATCCATCTTGATGTCGATCGACACCGATGAAATCGAGGTAAGTCCACTTTAAAACCCGAGACCGTACATCTTCTTCCTCATTCTCTCTCGCCGAAAATCACCAAAAATCGTCATCTTTTTCAATTCTTCACTGTTTTCGACAATTCAAAGCTCTATTCCACTTGTTTTCCGTGCTCTATCCATTCCTATCATCTGTTTAATCGATCTGCGAAGGTATGGCTCTGAATCTCAATTTTTCAGTTTGTGACCAATGGTGAAAAGCTTCGATTTTTGGTTGATTTATGGATGTTTAGGATGATTGATTAGTGGAATATGATTGCTTTTGATGCTGGGAATGATTGTATGGAGTCAATTCATGAGAATATTATGATGCAAAAATCTGGATTTTTAGAATCTCATGCTTGTTGGCATGTCTATTCGTTTTGCAGATGGATTCTTCTCCGAACCAAGGAAAACGCCCACGCCGAAGCTCTGCAACCGATGTTTCTGGCTCCTCGTCACAGCAACGTGATGCACAAAATCAGGCACCTTGGCCTAGGATGGAAGAAAAGCGGTTCAAGCTTACTTGCTTCGAGGATGATCCTTCAGTCAAAGTGAAGAAGCGAGAGTCACTGCAAGAAAACAACCGGGAACCGACGTACATAACCGTCGGTATACCGTCGGAAAAGGCGTTTTCTGATGGTATTCCGACAGGACAAATCCGTCGGTTCCACGGCGTCGGAAAAAACAATCTGTCGGAAATCCGTCAATATTTTCCGACAGTTTTCCGACAGGCAATATTCCGACAGATTATTGACGGCTTACCGACAACACAAAAACCGACGGCGAACCGACAATATACCGATAGGAAGAAAACCGACGTCAAACCGATGGTAATTTACCGACGGTTTACCGACGGTTGTTAACCGACGGTATACCGAGGGTTGTTAACCGACGATTTACCGACGGTTGTTAACCGACGGTTTACCGACGGTTGTTAACCGATGGTAAACCGACGGTAGATTACCGACAGTATTCCGACAGGTAGGACTGACGGCTTAACCGACGGTTTACCGACGGATATTTTCCGACGGTTTTTTCCGACGGGTATTAAATTATTATTTAAAAAAATATATATTTAATATATATTATTTTATAATCAATTATTTTTCTAAAAATTTTATATACGAAATATTTTAAAAATTTTGTATTAATTTTATAAAATAAAAGTGTTTTTAAAAATTACATAACATTGGGATCCGGAACGTTTCCGGGTCTGAATCCCGTTCCCAACCCCTGAACAAAACCCGTAGCCGAAGCTTCCGTTCCCGTTCCCGCTCCTGGTCCTGCTACATGCTCAGTCCCGTCCAATTCTTGTCCTGGAGGAGTTCCGCCAAACTGGATGTAGTTCATGATCCGTGCTTGCATCTCCGCCATCTTTCTTTCATTCTCGGCCCTTTCCTCTCGTATCCGATCTTCAAAGGTGTCCTTAAGAGCTGC
Source organism: Orychophragmus violaceus (assembly GCA_030180135.1). NCBI lineage: Eukaryota > Viridiplantae > Streptophyta > Magnoliopsida > Brassicales > Brassicaceae > Orychophragmus > Orychophragmus violaceus. The sequence goes on along the minus strand of CM058232.1, from coordinate 83,177,488 downwards.
AATTTCAGCATCTTTCTCGCGCAGAGCCTCGGCGAAGACGTCGCTCTCAGGTCGGAAGCGTGAATGCGGAGTGGAGGCTTCCCCCATGTTTCCTAAACCGAAAACACGGCCCTTCCTGCGTTGCGTTTCCTGCAAAGTATAGTAACAAATATTAGTGAAACAATTAAAATAAACAAAACATCTATGTAAATTTTGAGTAAACAAACGAACTTACCTCAAGAAAGATCTCGTTGATCCTTTGTGACGGTACTACCTCCTCCGTCGAACCGACCTCCTCGGATAATTGAGTCTGGACCTCGTCAACCCGCCTCTTTGTGATTCGACGATTCTCCGAGCGAGCGGATCCTGGATCTGACCGGTGAACTTGTTCGTGTGGCCCTCCTCGGTTAGTTCAACAAAATTTGGATCCTTTCCTGTTTTTTCTTTCTGCACATTACAAAAACGGTTAGTTAAATCCAATAAATAACACTATTGAATAAAGCAATACTTACAAATTCAATTTTTCGTTGTGCGGTGCTCTTAGCTCCCGCGTTATGAGTCGCCATTCCCATACCGCCCCTCTCGCTCTTGCGGTTCTGGGAATGCATCGCCGAATCTGCTGCTGTAGTGGGCTTGATCCAGTGGTGGTTGAACCCTTCAATCAGCGATGGGTTGACTCCCTTCGGGTCTTCCTTTAGGATCCACTTCTGCTTCCACTCGTTGATGACGTGAGTGTAATGGGACCGTGCCTTCTTGTGGAAAGCCTTCTCCACTTGGGCCGTAAGGTTCATGTCCCAAGTGTATTCTTGCTTTAAAACAAAAGATTAACGTTAGCATGGATTAAAAAAATAAAAGTTTGATAAAAACTGAATATAAGTGTACGGTACCGCAAATGCCCGGAACCTGTTATGCTGCTCGGACCTTGGGATTTTCGCGTACTGCGGGTACGGATGACGGAGCATGCTACACATCATCGCTAAAATACACTTGGTGATCTTGGAGGATGTGATATTGAACCTGTAAAAGTTCATAAAAAAATTGGTCAATTATACAAACGGTTTACAAAATATTAAAAAGAAAAAAATATAATTGTTAAAGTTAAAAACTACTCACCAAGTCGTCCCCGGGTTGTTAAACGGATCCGGATGGAGCCGTTTCAACGTCTCCCGCCCTGGCTGTTCGACCAGCAACTCTATCTCCGGTGCAATCGTCGCTGGCACATCGTCGTCCGGGGTTGCTTGGACGTTGGACATAGAGTCGCTACCAGCATGGGTAGAATGTTGTGGCCCGGACTGCGTCGGTCTGACCTGAGTCGACCGAGAGCGGCGTTGCGGTGGCAATCTCGTCGGAGCAGCCTGAGGTGGAGGATGCGAAGTGGTTGCCACAGGAGTATGAGAAGTGCTCCCCGGCAACAACCCATCGGTCTGGCTCAAAAAAGCCTCGAACTCCTCGTACGACCTACAATACACAAAATAAAGTTATCATTTCTTCAAAAAAAACAAAAAAACTAATATATCATTTTAACGAAATTAAAAAGTTTTTATAATTAGTTAAAAATACTTATATATTGTTAAAACGTTTAAAAAAAATATATATTAAATGTTTATAAATCCGAAATATTGATAATTTTTAGGATAATTTTTAAAAACCCAAAAAATGTTTTCATAATTACAATTCTTATCTTAAAAATCAGAAAAAGTTTTTAAAATATACAATTATAGTATTCAATTAAAAAAATTGTAAAATCTATGCTTAACATTTAAAATTAAAAAAACATTTTTCATAATTAGTATAAAATCTAAAAAAATATAAAAAACGTTATATAATTTTATAAAAAAACTTACAAATAATAAAAACGTTTTCAAAAAATTTAAAAAACATTTTTAATATTATGAAAAACCATTAAAAAAAATTGTTTTAGGATCAAATTTATACAAAAAAAATAATTCATCACTTGTACATGAAATTAAGGAGTTGTAAACCACAAAAATTCTACAAATCTAACTACACAAACCATAATCTAAGATCAAACACACTTAATCACTACATGCATCCTAAATCCAAACTTCTAACAACCTAAAAATCATGTAATTTCCGTTTTTGATCGGTTAGAAAGGGAACTTACATGTTCTTAATGCTTTGGGCGGTCGGGATTGCAAATCGGTGGCCGGAATCGTCGAGAAACAGCAGAGAGAAGTCAGAGTTTCGCGGTGGAGAGAGAGAGAGAAATCGCAGAGAAAATGAGGAAGAAGAAGTTCAATCGATATTATCTCTTTATAAACCGACGGATTTCCGACGACAATTAAAGTTCCGTCGGAAATCCGTCGGTTTCGAGTCTGTCCAATTAATTGGCGGTTAAATGAAAACGGTTCGGCGCAAAAATGAAAAAATTTGTAAAATTTTATATTCTGACGGATTTACGACGGACACATAATTACCGTCGGAAATCCGTCGGAAATTAAAAATGCGCTAGCAGGATTCGAACCTGCGCCCTTTATGATGGTTATGTCGTACCTTAACCAGTGTGCCGATGTTACTAATTGTAATGTTTGTACAGTGTTAATTATATGAGGACATTAACTATTTTGAAAACGAACTTTCATTAATTCATCATTAAAAACAATGCAGTACATTTCAGTTACAAGCATTACAGTTTTAATTAAAGGGTTACACTTAGATAGTCCGGTTATTATAATTCGGAAACTGGTTCTCGAACCAGTTCTCTGCGTCAGTCTGCCTCCACTTGTGGATCATACGGTTCCATGACCTAGCAGGGATCCACTCTGGTTTTTCTCCGCCATTTTCCGCAAGTGACTTCAAACGGCGCATTTTTGTCTGGAAAACACGTCTAGCGGTCTTATGGAATTCCCGCCAGACGTTTAAGAGGTTTTCAGGAGTGAAATTGTAGTGATCCTGTTATGGTAATTAAAAATAAAAAAAATTCAAAAATGACTTCACAAAAATTCAATAAGAAGAATAATTAATTACCAGAAAATGTTTGAACCATGCAGCTTTAAGGTCGTCCGGAATTGTGTAATACACGACGTTGCTCCCCGACCAATGATTCTCGATGATTCTACTGATGGTGCACAAAATGCTTGCATGGTATCCAAACCAAAGAGAACGGTTTTCTCGAGAGGGGTTAAGAACAGGAAGATGTCCCCGACCACGCTTACGGATTTCCCGCATATAAGAATCGCGGTTCTCAGGAGACATATAGACAAAATACATTTGAGTGTTTGTGAAGTTGTAGAGTGTGGAGTAAATTGAAACAATGAGCACATATTTATACAATATTTTCCGACGGCGGCCGTCGGAAATTAAATTAATACATGAAGAGACGTTGCAATGAATCGTGCAGGAAAGATTCGGGTTTAACAGGCCTGCGGTATTGCAGCCTTTGACTGATTTCCGACGGATTTCCGACGGATTATTCAATCACCATCGGAAATCCGTCAGAAATTTCCAACAGAATTCCGACAGGTTATATTTAGGGTTAGGGTTTGTAGATTAGTGAACTCCTATACTAAAATTAGACGTGGTATTCATCACATTTAGGATAAATTAACTTATGCAATAATGTATATATATTATCTAAATCGGTGATAAGAACGGTTGAGTCTTTCCATAAACGACATTGTACGCTAAGACGTTATTTCGTACGACGCATTTCGTATTCTTGTTATAACGCATAATGTTAGTTTTGCGATGATGAGGTCTTTCAATGTTTATAGAGACAATAAACATTAGCAGAAGAGAGCTCTATCAATTAGATGTTTTAGGGTCTGAAACCCTAAACCCTAAATATTTGTTATTGTCGGTATTCTGTCGGAAATTTCCGACGGATTTATGACGGAAATAGGCTATCCGTTGGAAATCCGTCGGAAATTAAAAAACATGGGTTCAAAATTTTGCTCCGCGTGGATTCGAACCCGCGCTCAGATAGTGTCACAAGGATAGTTAGAACCAATTAGGCTGTCTGTCAAGTTAGCGTTTTATTGTAACGTTTAATTATTATTGAGAAGATATTAACTACTACAAAAAAATAAAATGTTTTATAAGTATTTCCCTAATTATTAAAGTAAATATTAAAAATGACAAACACAAATACAACAGTAACAATTTTTTAGTTCCATTCTAAAAATCTTATTACAACAATATTAATCCGCATCATCTCCTGAATCGTAGTCCGTTGAAATAGAATATGTGTCGTCGTCGAATTCCCCCCTCTCTTCTTCGGAATCCGAATGGAGAACAATGTTCCCAAAATGAGTAAAATCAACGACGAGATTAACTTCAAGAGATTCTTCTACCGGAGCTATGTAATCACTTTGCCTTGCTTGAAGTGGTTCTTGTTCTTCAACTCCTTGAACTCTTCCTCGCGGATAAATTTTGGTAACTGTTACCCATGGATCGTTCTTGTATGTTACTCGAGGATAAGGGATGTAACTCACCTATATTAGCTAGGAGAAATTAGCAAACGATGCTCTAAATAATCACGTTATCGATGATGGAAAAATAAAACTAGGCGAAAACATTCATTTTATATATACCTGGTCTGCTTGAGATGCAATAATGAAGGGGTCATATTTTTGAAGCTTCCTATTCGAATGTATAGACGTCACGCCAAACTCGTCTATTGATACACCTCTCCCGATAATAGGGTTGTACCAATCGCACAAAAAAACCACGCATCTCATGCCTAGCTTTCCGATGTATTTGACTTCAAGTATTTCTTTGAGCACACCGTAGTACACAACTTCGCCGGATGTAGATGAGACTCCGTGTTCAGCCGTCGTTCTAGAGGACCCTTCTTTATGCACTTTAAAGGCATATCCCCTCGTGCAATATCGTGGATAAGACTTTGTGTTGTAGTGGAGGCCGTTGACTATGTCTACTAACCAATCTGCCGGTCTGCGTCCACATTTGACTTCGGTTTCCACCTAAAAAATAGCATGTAAAACGTTTTTGTAAATGACCAAATTTATTGTCTTTTAGGTTAAATGAAAATGCAAAACTCACATAAAACTTCAACCAAGCGCAGAAGTATGTGTCTTTCCACTCTTCACGGTCGTTATCGTTCAACTCTGGATACCGATGTTGGAGTGACTCCATGTATAACCTATAAAAATCAACCCAGGGGTAAAAAATTGCATGTGATTCTGAAGTTTAAATGCAATGATGTAAATGAAGTAAACTATACATACCTTTCGTACTCAAATACTTCCTCGCAGTTGTTTAGAATATATTTTTGAAGGTGGGCGTGTTCTTGGGTCGTTAATTATCGCTTTATTTCTTTACCGCTTAACCGCCCAACTTGTTGAAAAATACTGGGAACCGATGAAGGATAAAATGGTCTTTCACCTCTGTCATCGTTTCTTGCCGGGCGCCGACTCTTTGTGCGTACTTGTGAAGGGAAATAATAACCGGCAAATGTCGCCGCTTCCTCGTTGTGGTACTGAGCAGCAACTGAACCCTCAACTTTAGCTGGGTTCTTAACCTTTTTCTTAAGGTGAACATACATCCACCGATATTGTACCGGACCACCCAGTCTAGCTTCTCCCGGTAGGTGAATGGGTAAATGCTCCATAACATCAAAAAACGACGGTGGAAATATCTTCTCAAGATTGCAAAGGATTTTAGGAATGTTATCCTCCAAAGTTCGAATGCCGTCAGCCGTTAGGGACCTCGTGCTTATGTCCCTGAAAAATGAACCTACCGCGGCAATTGCTTTGTGAACATCTTTGGGGAGGAGATGAGCAAACGCAAATGGCAGTAGTCGTTGCATCACCACATGACAATCATGACTCTTCATCCCGATGAACTTGTCCCCCTCAGTGTCAACACAATTACGCAAATTTGAAGCGTAACCGTCAGGGAATCGTACTCGGCGCGTAATCCACTCGAAGAACTCTTCCTTTGATTTCTGATCTACCCAGTACGCTGGAATTGGAGGTTTACCGTTCTTTTGAAGATGAAGTTCAGGCCGGTTACAAATTTCAGGCAAATCAAGCCTAGACTTCACATTATCTTTCGTCTTTCCTTGGACGTTCAGAACGGTGTTCATGATGTTATCAAAGAAATTTTTTTCAATGTGCATGACATCAAGATTATGCCTTAGTAGCTGGTCCTTCCAATACGGTAAATCCCAGAAGATGCTCAGCTTGTGCCAGTTGTGGACTACACCAGCTCCATATACATTCTCATGACCATTACCACCACATTCACGAGTTCTTAATGCACCAAATCCCTCTAAGAAAACCAAAGTAGACGACCCACTGTCTTGTAGAATAGGATCATCAAACACTTTCTTCTTCTTCGTAAAAAATTTAGTGTTTTTCCGGTATGGATGATTATGCGGTAGAAATCTCCTATGACAGTCAAACCAAGACGATTTGCGTCCGTTCTTAAGCTGAAATGCATCCGTCTTTTCCTGACAATACGGACATGCTAACCTTCCATGCGTAGTCCATCCTGATAACATACCATAAGCCGGAAAGTCGCTAATGGTCCACATTAATGCAGCCCTCATCAAAAAAAATTCCTTACATGAGACATCATATGCTACAATACCGGGCAGCCATAACATTTGCAGCTCGTGTATCAATGGCTACAAGAATACATCAAGTGATCTTCTAGGATGCTCTGGACCGGAAACAAGTACGGAGAGGAAAAGAAACTCTCGGCGCATACACATAGATGGTGGTAGGTTATACGGAGTTAAAATAACTTGCCACAACGAATATGGTCTCCCATGCCTTCCAAACGGGTTAAAACCATCTGTGCATAATCCGAGGTACACATTACGTGGCTCGTATGCAAAATCTGGATATACACTCTGAAAATGCCGCCACGCTTCAGCTTCAGACGGATGCGCAATTTCTGGTCCTCTTCTATGCTCAGCATGCCATCTCATTTCCCCTTCAGTTCGCTCCGATTGGTATAAGCGCCTCAGTCTATCGGTTAACGGCATATACCACATTCTCTTATAAGGAACGTTAGCTCTTCCCCTTGTATCCTCATAACGCGGCTTCTTACAGAACTTACATTCCAAACGGTATTCATCTTCTCGCCAATATATCATACAATTGTCAATGCAAACATCTATCATCTGATACGGTAAACCAAGCCCTTTAACAAGTTTCTCAACCTCGTTGTATGAACCTGGCGCAAGATTATCTTCAGGAAGAACATCTTTCAGGTATTCGCAAAAAGCATCCACACATTGCTCCGCCAGATTATAATCCGTCTTTATTCCCATTAGTCTGGTTGCAGATGATAATGGCGAATGTCCGTCTTTGCAACCATCATAAAGCGGACGCTTCGCTGCATCTAACATATCAAAAAATCTCCTAGTTTCTACATTAGGTTCCTCCTCTGCCCTAGGAATTTGATATTCACCTACTTCCTGTATATTTTCTCTAAATGCATCATTAACCATCTGAACGGTTGCTACACCAACATCTTCATCCACGATATTATGATGTTCGCTATTACTACCAATAGGTTCCCGCGTACTAGCACTACCAAAATGATCTCTACTACTACTTGCGCCATCAAATGTTTCCCCGTGAAGATACCAAATCTTATAACCAGCCATAAACCCAACTGAGTAAAGGTGATGCCATACTTCGCCAATTGTAGGATTTCTAACATTTCGACACTGACTACATGGGCATTTCATCTTACCGGTTTTCTGCGTATGAGGTTGATTGCAAGCCATCGTCATGAATTCCACAATACCGAGTGCATATGGTTTATACACTAAATCCGTCGTCTCATCAACCCTCGGTCCGTCCATCCACGATCTGAAATAATTAGAAGAAGCCATTTTGATCTCGGAAGAAAGTGAGAGAACAAGAGAGAGAGAGAGAGAGAGAGAGAGAGAGAGAAGAGGAGAGAGAGAGAGAGAGAGAATGGTGAAGAGAAGAAGGGAGCGATGCTTGATTATATTGAAAATTAACCGACGGAAAACCGAGGGGAAACCGATGGACTAGCCGTTACCGTCGGTTTTCCCTCGGAAAATATGTCAGCCCAACAGTGCAACAAAACGGTTATGTCGGCCCAACGGTCATATTCATGATTTCCGACAGAATCCCGACGGTAAGGATTCCGACAGCAAACCGACGGATTGTATTATCCGTCGATAATCTGTCGGAAATTAGGTAAACGGTCAAAAAAGAGAATTAACTCTCTTCTCTTACCGAGGCATCGAGTCGGTAATTGTCCCTTCGGAAATAAATCCGGATTCCGACGGATTTCCGACGGTTTTGCCGTCGGTAATTTTTCTTTATATATCCACCGAGTTTCTTCCTTTTTGGCATCAGCAAAAAAAACAAAACAAAAGAAAAAAAAATGAATTACGTATTTCTTTCTGCCGAAGCCCGCACGACGATTCTGCAAATGATCGCGGAACCAGGTCGGGAGGCTTTGCCAAACCTCGACCCATCTCGTCCACCACATCAGGCGGTTTGGTTTGGATCCAATGCAGTCATTCCCTCCGTGATCAGCGACATCATCCAGAATCGCTGGTCTGGAAGATACCTGACGTACTACAACGTCCTGCCTACCCTGAAAACTTCATGGTTCATTGATTTTCTGGTAAGTTATATATTTATGTTTTTATACTTATATTTTAATTTGAAATTTTATGTAACCCAAAAAATTTTATTAATTTTAGGAATTTTTTACATTCTCTCCAGATAATCTTTTCATTGTTTGGCGGGAGTTTCACCGGGCCGCAAGGAAAGTTTTCCAAACAAAGATGCGGCGGATGAAGCTCCGGTGGCAACGGGGTGAAGGAAGACCGGCTTGGATTCCGGCGGGAGAGTGGAACATCATGGTCAATCAATGGAGGGAGACGAGCGACGGGAATTGGTTCGGGAACCAATCACAAAATAATAACAATTAAAAAAATCATTGTAATTTTTATTTAAAATAACAATGAATTTAAGTTTTTTTTAACTCATAAATAAAATTGTTTTTAAAAAAAAATATTATATACTAATGACAGAATATATAAATAATGTTGAATTAGATAAACGAATAACTCAGCGTATCACAGTGGTTCGGGAACAATGTATAACTGTGCAAAGGTCTCGTGTTCGAGACCGCCCTTCTACCAGTTTTTTATTAACCGACGGCCTACCGACGGATGATCGACAGACTATGCTTCCTGTCGGGAATCTGTCGGAAATATACCGACAGATTGAGTTTCCGTCGGAATTTACCGTGGGATATCCGACGACTCATAAACCGTCGATTCTACGTCGGGAAGCTGTCGGAATCGGTCTGAATTTCCGACGGGAAATTTTCTATCGGAAAATCCGTCGGTTACGGCCTTGTTTTCTTGCAGTGAGTGTAACCATAGACCGATTCTGGAGCACTGGGACGATTATGACAGCCTATTCTACAACGCTTGGTGTGGCGTTAAGATGGAGCCTACAAGGCTTCCGTGCATGACCACCATGACCAAGTTGAAGATACGGTCTGACGTCTTGCGAGTGATACGGACGATAGGTTTGGGTACGATCTGTACCAAGCCTTATCACTTGCACGAAGAGCTAGTCCGGCAGTTCATGGCCACAGTCTGCGTGTACTACACCAACGAAGTGGCGAAAAAGGCCTCGGAGGGAACTTTGACCTTCATGGCTAAGGGCAGAAGATACAGGCTCAGACTTCATGAGCTATGTGATATCTATGAGTTCGACAGGACGCGAGAGAGGGTCAGTTTGCCTGAGCACTGGTCAGATGTACAACTTTTCTGGAAGCATTTTGGGACTGGAGTATATGATTCTCAGACTACTAGGCAGTCCGCTGTGCGACATCCGGTTCTACGGTATTTGGTCAGGGTGTTCGCCAACACGATCCTGTGTAAAATGGAGCCTGGTATGATGAGGATAGCTGAGATTCTGTTGCTCTATATTGGGATTGGTGACAGCATCGATGTTGCTGAATTTGAAGATGCTCACCTGGAGCTGAACGTCAACATGGGAGCTCTCTTTGCTCACCATTTGGAACATTTGAGAGTGACGAAGCCTTTCGCTGGAAAGGCGGCAAAGACGGAGTCAATTGGGAGTCTTTTAACTCCAATTTTTTATAACTTTCAGTTGGACAGGAGTCAGATGAAGATCTGTACTGCGAGGCCTACTATGAATTTCACTCATCTGAAGAGCATGCGTTGGATTAAGGGAGACACCATGGTGTTGAGCGCCTCTTCCCGCTCCCATTCACCGAGCTTACAGGAATCACCAACGCACCTCTTTCACTCACTTTTCAGCCCAGCGTTGATTTATGTCAGCCTGCTCCGCGCCGAGCTAGTGTGCTCTGAGGCGCATCTTCTGGAGCTGCTGCTAAGAATGAGCCTGTCCATGCTGATGATCCTGATGAGACCTATGGGTTTCCTGAGCTTCCCGGACCAGTAGAGGACATGCCACCACCGCAATTCCAGAAGTGGGCAGCAAAGGTACTTAAGGGCATCTGGAAGACGGTCCACAAGATGTCCCGCCAGCGATCCCAAGGCGTTCACCATCCACAGCCACGACGCTGTGCCCCTGCACCAGCTCCTATGCACGTCAGCTCAGAGGAAGAGGAACTAAAAGTAGCTGCTGACTCAGATAAGGACATGGATGATGAGGACTCCTAGGAGTTCTAGACTTGCAGCTGCTATTGGTTTTGTATTTCTGTTTCTTTTCTTTTGAGTCATTTTTATGTTTCTTTTAAGTCAGTCTGTCAGTCTTATTTGCTTGGAACTATGACTATTTTGAGTTTATGCATCTTCTTTGTTGTTTCTGATGTGATTTTGAGTTGTCTAACGCAGCTAACAGGTGATAAAATTGAGTGCTAACTCGTGATCTTAACCACAGACAGGTTTATCATCCTACGTATGCTCACACGAGTTCAGTGTCGGTCGACACTAAGCTCAGTGTCGGTCGACACCGACCGTGAACAGGTTCGGATTTTTAACTCAAAATCTCTCTTGTTCCAATTTGCTTTATACCGATCTCATGTTTCAATTGCACTGGGGACAGTGCAGTTTAAGTGTGGGGGAGGTAGCTACTGACATTGTGTTCTATTTTCTTAGAGTCAGTCCCATGTTTTCACTAGTTTTCAAAATTGTTTTATTGAGTCAAAATCAGTATGAAACTATGATTTTTCGAGGAAATTTTTCGCTTGAACAGGAACTAAGTGACCATTGGACAGACTTGCAGGATCTCTATGACTATTAGAAAACCCCAGCCGGATCAACTTACCAAGGACACCCATATCTAACCAGGTATTCAGAGGATCCATCACTAGCCTCGCACTTAATATTGACTTTAAATTCTCGCTTAGGGGCTTGGTAATCTTTGGGTCGGATTCCTTTGATGTGTTTGGCACAGCCTATGATCCTGTTCTAAAGTATGATTTCTGATTTTCCCCTCCCTTTAAAGTAAAAAAAAACAAAAAAGATAAAAACTGAGGATAAGCTAGTAGCTTCAAAGTGGTCACGGGAGTGGTAGAGACCCCTATTACCTCCTGTGTATCCATGGAAAGATCCAAAGTTAAACCCTATTAAAAAGGGAAGAGCACTGATAAAAAATATAAAATGATACCGAGTGGGGGAAAATCAGTGCTAAGGGAGAAAAGAGAAAAGAAAGAAACCAAAAACCGACGGTTTGGTGGTCAGACACTGAATAGGTTGAGTCCATGTGTCCTCTGATTCGATACTCCCACTGTGAGACTGCACCTAATTGTATACAGAGGCTAGTGTGGTAAACTTGAATGTCCTAACTTGATTGTGGAGTTTACTTGGGACAGTTGCTAAGTGTGGGGGAAGTATAATGTGGTCTTGAGTTCTGTAGGAAAGTTTTTAGTGGTTTACTAAGTGTATGTGAATGCGAAAGTTCCTAAGACGAAATGAGTTTCTGTGTTTTCAAACCTCTTTTCTTATGCTTTGGTTCTTTACTTGCTTGAGGGCAAGCAAGAGCTAAGTGTGGGAGAGTTGATATATCATGGTTTTTCTAGGTTTTCAACCATGATATAGTTGTATATATTGAGTCTTTAACCTGGTTTTTAGAGTCTATTGAGTCTTTTACAGGTAAGCTTGCGTTTGGAGCAAAGAGAGGGATTTTGGGACGTTTCTGGTGAATTGTGCAACAAGCTGAAGATGGTGTCTCGACCACGATGGAGTGTCGACCGACACTACCTTTGATGCCGGTCGACACTGAGCCCGAGAGAAGTTATGCGCCGAGTTTAGACAAGTTTTGAAGAATTGCACAAAAGACCCCGAAGTTTCTCTATATTCTAATCTGACCCCAAATCGTGTTTAGAGAGTTTTATTAGGGTTTCAGACTTATTATTCTGTTATCTTGTCCTTGACTTGTTCTTGCTTGAGAGAGATTGAGAGATATTGATTTGGGGCTGATTCTTGCTACTTGTAACCTCGAGAGAAGAATTTCGAACCCTTTTGCTTTATCTATTCAGTTTAATTGCTTCCATGTCTGAGTAGTAACCTAGTTAGATATAGGGATTCTCACAAAGGTTTTATGCTTGTTTGATAACTGGTTGATTAGGATTCACTATCTTAGCGTTCATCACCTAAGTTGCGCTTAATTAACAATAGCACGAGAGTGTGAGTGATAAATCTGAGATAATTAGCAATAGCACGAGAGTGTGAGCAATAATCTGACATAAACTTAGAGTGAGCAATTTGACTAGGTACAAAGAGATTTGGTCTAGGAAAATTGTGAACCGATAGAACTTGCTCTAAATGCTTGTTTATCACTCTAGGATCATTAAGAGATTTGGAGCACTAGGTTGCTAGATAAAGAAACAATCTCAGCGAGAGTTGGATTGTTTAGTATTGTGTTTCTAGTTCTTGAACTGCGCTTAATCTGAATCATGTTAGTTAAGTATCCGGCATAGCATAATTCCCGAGAAATTCCTAAGTCTTACGCCTTTCTCCATCTGAAAACACTTTCTAGTTTATTGCTTTTGTTTATTGCATTCTCTGGTTTGATTTAGCTTAACTTGAATACATACAATCTATCGTGTGACCGTGAGTCCTTGTGGATTCGATACCCTAAGTACTACAATAGCATAACTGTGCACTTGCAGTAGAATAGGGAGTAAAACTTTAGACCTATCATATGGCTTACCTCTTACCTAGAGGCCTACTAACAATTTCTAGTGCACGAACTTTTCTACCAGTTCTAATGATTAAGCACATTCTAGCAACCTAACGATGCTACAATAATCAAAACAAGGTGCAAACCCCTAGCAATCTAACGCACCATACAATGTATCAAATAAATCCAGCAAGCAAAGAACAAAATCAAACAATTACCACACGCAATCAAACAATAGATCGGTCAAGATACGTCGGTGCATTCATGTCTTGGGTTATGATGAGCGATCGCTTGTTCCACACATCATTTGGTTTCACATTGTAATTAAGATGCATTCATAACCATCACACGCATGCAAATAATTACTACGTTACTTGAAATGATAAGCCGAACACTCTGCATCCACCACATACATAAAACACCATATCCACATATACATAAGTTTTAGTATATAAGTCGATTAGAGTTTACTACATAGGCGGTCGCTGCCATAACCAAAAACAAAATTGCGCCCGCTACATATCTGAGATTCGTTAGAGACGATAATAAGCCGATCTATGTACACAAAATTAGGTTAGAGCCCATACTTACCTGGCCTACTCTAACGCTAACCTAACATCTCCAGCAAGACCGAAATACCCAACACAAGCGGCAATACGGCTCGCACAAGTAACCGATGGCATATGTGCTGAGGGGATGCTGAGGGTGCGTGCTGCGAGATGGTGTGGCGACGTGGTGCAGCTCGGACATCAGACAGAGATGTGCAGTATAGCCCTCGCGATCACAGAGCTGGCAAACGGTGGAAGGCGCTGGGGATCGCCTATGAGGACAAGCATGTGCTAGGTGAGCCTCGTCACCACAAAGATGGCATGCAACAGGAGGTACAGAAGGTGGCATGCTTTTTCCGAGATCTTGTCGGCTAGGTACCGATCTGTGAGGTCCTGGATCTGGTATACGGCTGGGTCTTGGATCTGGCATACGAGGACTCGGACCTGCGATAGGGAAGATAGGAGTAAGGTGGCCATCGTTGCCACAGACCTGGCAGAAGTCAGGTAGCGGAACGGGCTGATACGACTCCCCGTAACGTGGGTCGACTGGATGGGTGAACCAATGGAAGTGGAAATCTCCAGCTCCACAGGAACTACACTGCGGATACTGCGGCATCTCTAATGGCGACTCCGATGACTCTGATGGTGACTCAGACGGCTCAGGCGACAAAGACGACTCAGGCGACAAAGACGGCTCAAGCGGTGAAGAAGTTGACTGAGACTGTCGGTCTGGCTGGTGATGTATGTCAACGCGCTGGTCCAATGCGTCGGTGAGCATAGCAGTTTGCTCGGCGACATGGAGCTCCCACTCCTGGCGCTGATGTGGGTTAACCGGCTCCATATCCAGATCGAAGCCAACTCGTAGTGAGCTAAAGTTGAAATCTCCCATGCTGAAAGGAATGGGGACTTCTGGTGCCTCCAAGATAGGCGCGGTCTTCTCAGGCTGTGTGGCCTGTCCTGGTATCTGAGGTGGTAAGGGTGGTAACTCCACATCTACAAGTACGAACCAATCTAACATCCCAACGAATGGCTCAGCGGTGTCGGCGTCATCCTCCATCGACGTAGTTAACGGTACATACATAGGTGTAGGATCAGCCTCCGCTGCCTAGCGCCCACTAGCTCTCATAGAGGTATCAGGGGAAGTTCGACGTACGCGACTCCTGAGAGTATTCATACACGCGGCCCAGGCTGGCCATGATCATATCCGGTGGATCCCTGACTGCTCATGCTGACGTAGAAACTCCACACCACACGTACCACTCACTCCACCCGCCCTGGGGAACTTTGTTGTATGACTGTAATCAAAACACAGAAAATGTTAGTACAGATAATACAAAATCCTATTTTCCATCCCTCCCCGGGTTTGACAGACTGATATGTCTAAGTTTTAATTCCTATACTAACTGCAAGTGCACAGTGATGTAGTTGTAGTACTTAGGGTATCGAATCCACAGGGACTCCGGTCAACGATAGATTTAGAACATATATAAAAGATTAAACTAGGAGAAAGCAAATATGATTAGAAACTAAAAAGCAAGCAGAAAGTAAATCAGACGAGTTTGTGAGCAAGGAAGGCGAAGCGTTAAGTCTAGGGAGTTCTCAGGAAATCAGGAACATAAACTAATCAATCAATCGTGATCTAATTAAGAATTGTTCTAGAACTCAAACACATATATAGAATTAACCAACTGTCGTTGCGAGAATTCTCTAAGTCTAAGTGCAACAATCCAAATTCCTTTGCAATTACTAACAGATTAAACCAGCTTTAATTCCAAGTTCGATATGTTCACAATCTAATTAAACCAAATTCCTTTGCGAGTAATTAAATTGCTCATCTAGGTTCTTTCTAGCTAATTAACCAACTGTCGTTGTATCAATCAACCTAACATCATAAATCTGGGTAGCTAATTCAGATTAAGCAGTAAAAACAATCCTAGATGAAGAACTAACAAGTATGAATCCCTACAGATCTATTAACCTATAATTCCATGAAATCCCTAATGAGAATCCCTAAACTTAACAGGTAATCTACTCAGACATGTTCATCGGAACAGAAAACATCATGAATAGAAAACCAAATATTATAAAATCAAATAAAGAACTAGGGTTCGAAATCCTCTCTCTTTCGAGAGCAGGATCAGCCCCTAACTCCCTCTGAAAATAAAATAAAGTGTAAGTAAAGCGTAGCCTAAACAATGGCTTAAAAACCCTAATATAATGGTCTAAAGTCGGCTGGGGGCCTTTTTGCAAGTCTGGGAAGTTTCTGGGCAAAAACTGTAATTTCTCCAAAATGCAGATTTTTGGGCGCAGAACTGCAACGACCGTTGCAGAACTGCAACGACCGTTGCAAGGCGAAAACGCAGCCAGTGAAGTCTCTAAATAGTGCATAATTGCTCCAAATGCTCCCAAAACGTCCAATTAGGCTCCAGATGTCCTTAAACCTGTAAAATACCTGAAAAGACTCCAAAACATACTAAAAGACTCGATAAATAAGATATATACCATGGCTAAAATCCATAAAATCCATGGTATATCAACTCCCCCCACACTTAGCTTTTGCTTGCCCTCAAGAAAACAGAGAACTTAAACATGGTAAAGAGGTTTGAAAACTTTCAGAAACTCTTTTCATCCTAGAAGCAACAACACTCAGATTCTCCTTAGTAAGCCACTGAAAGAATCATCTGCAAGACATCAAGACCAACATATACTTCCCCCACACTTAGAAACTGTCCTAAGTATACTCCACAATCAATCCAAGCAATTCAAATTCACCTCACTGACTTCTTAATAATATTTAAGTGCGGTCTCACCTAAGGATTATCGATCAAAGGGCACATGGATTCTTACTCTGTCAGCTCTAGACCACCATACTATATGTTTCTGGTTCCTTTCTTCTCTTTTCCCTTCCTTAGCATTCTGATTTTTCCCCATTGGGTATCATTTTATTTTTTTTATCAGTGTTCTTCCCGTTAAGGGGTGTACTTTGGACACATTCCATGGATTCACAGGAGATGATAGTTGTAGCTACCAATCCCAGAGACCACTTCGGAGTTACTAACTCATCCTCAGTTTATTATCTTTTTTTTTTACTTTATGGAAGGGGAGAAGGGAACCAAATAGGACAGGTTTACAGGCTGTGTCAGAACTAACAAAGGAATCCGACACAAGGTATACCAAGCCCTTAGGTGAGAAAATTAAGTCAGTATTAAGGTGAAGTCAGTAAAAGGATCCTCTGATACCTGAAGTGATGTGTGTGTCCTTAGTAGGTTGATCTGCGTTGAGGTTTTCTAATAGTCATAGATAGATCTGCAAACTCATCCCAATGGTCACTTAAGTTCCTGCAAGATGTTGTTAATCTTCTCAAAATTCAATGTTTCTTACTTAAACTGTTTTTGACTCAATAAAACAAATTTTGAAAAATGGACTGACCCTAAGAAAACAAAAGCGTGCGTCAGTAGCTCCTCCCCCACACTTAAAACACACTGTCCCCAGTAGTGTTAAGCTAAGGGTTGGTAAAAAGAAAATAATAGATAAAAGATGAGATTATGTCTGTCGGGTTTTTACCTCTGTCGCACATGCATCGATCGCTGCATAAATGCATCGACCGTTGCTAGGCGATATTTTCTTTCGTGTTGTGACGATCGACACAAGGTGTGTCGATCGACGCACTGCGAATCTGTCGAAACCTGCAGAAAAAATTCACCAAAAACCAAAAACAAAAACGTAAAATGCTAATGAAAACACCAAAAATAAATTATGCAAACCTAACAGTGGGTTGCCTCCCACTCAGCGCTTGTTTTGAGTCATTAGCTTGACTATGGGATAGAGATTGAACTCATGGCGGTTTCAACAGAGACTTTGAGTGTCTCTGTGAATATCTCTTCATCCAAGGAGGTGTATAGGCTTTCAGATCATGAGGCTTCCCAAGGAATGAATAAACAGCATCAGGGCGGGAGCGAAGCTTGGGTGGTACACTGCGATTTCCTGCATTCAAAACAATGCGGTCAGGAGGTTTAAGCTTAGGTGATTTATATCTTACCTTTGGTGGAGATCTGATGTTTGGAGCTTTCAGCTTATGAGCAGTTGCAGGCTCTGAAGATGTTAGAGCAGGTTCAAGAGGAACCACCATCTTCTTCTCTCCACTTTCAGATACTGTAGTTCCACCAATATGAGCTTCTTCTTTCAAATGACCATCAGCGGATATCATCTTCTTTGCATCTCTAAACACACAAGGATGAACTCGCGAAGCTTCAACTGGTGGTGTTTCATTCACCTTCTTATCCATCACCTTCATGCAGTTAGCCACTTCTAGATCATGTTTAGACGGTTTAGGAACCTTAGGATATGGCACAAATGGCTTATAGACTCGTTCCAGGATTGTTGCAGGCTTCTGGTCTTGTCTGCGATCTGTGTCGATCGATGCAGTAGGTGTGTTGATCGACACAAGGCGATTATGCTCAATTCCATTAGACGGATCGGGGTTGCATCGATCGATGCACGAGTTGTGTCGATCGATGCATGTCTCAGACAGATAATATTCATCCAGAAAATCTGAGATTATGCTCTCTTCTTCTCCTAGCAACTCAATATCATCTCTTAAGGTCACAACATTGATGTACAGCTTCTGTTTAGCTTTCCCAGCTTCATTATGCCTTTGTATTGCTCCAGCTGTTTGTTGAACTTGAACATCTAGCTTCTTCACATGTGTGCTCAGAGATTCAAACTTTCCATTCAGATTTTCATGCATAGCATCCAGCTTCCTGTCGAGGTCTACAGCAGTCTTAGTCTGATCCTCTAGCAACTGCTTCATCATGGATTCCATATTGCTCTTATAAGCATTAGTAGCAGGAGGTGTCTGATAAGAAGATGATCCATAGGTTCTTTGATAAGAATTACCTTGCTGATTACCAAACCTGTTTCCTTGGAATCCAAAGCCACTGATGCTGTTCAAATCTTCTTCTTGCTTCTCCAATAACTGCTCCATCATACTCATCAGCTTATCAGACTGCTTATTTTGAGGAGGAAAAGGCTGATATGATGGAGATTCATAATCTCTAGTGAATGAATAGGAACCATAGTCTCTGCAGAATGAGTTATTCTGTTGATTTTCCAACATCCGTTCCATCATTCCCATCATCTTACGTGCTGTGTCGATCGATGCAAAGTAGTGTCGGTCGATGCAAGTGCGAAGATGTGACGATCGACACACAGGACCGTATCAGATGCAGTGCGATTACAGGCGTACCTGAAACGCAAGAAAAAAAAATTAGTAAAAAATAAAAATAAAAACAAAAAACCTAGTCTAAACCCTAAGTTCAAATCTATCGAAGACTCAAAAGAGTCCCCGGCAACGGTGCCAAAAACTTGATAGGTCTAAGTTTTAATCCCTATACTAACTGCAAGTACACAGTGATGTAGTTGTAGTACTTAGGGTATCGAATCCACAGGGACTCCGATCAACAATAGATTTAGAACAGAAAAGATTAAACTAGGAGAAAGCAAATATGATTAGAAACTAAAAAGCAAGCAGAAAGTAAATCAGGCGAGTTTGTGAGCAAGGAAGGCGAAGCGTTAAGTCTAGGGATTTCTCAGGAAATCGGGAACATAAACTAATCAATCAATCGGGATCTAATTAAGAACTGTTCTAGAACTCAAACACAGATATAGAATTAACCAACTGTCGTTGCGAGAATTCTCTAAGTCTAAATGCAGCAATCCAAATTCATTTGCAATTACTAACAGATTAAACCAGCTTTAATTCCAAGTTCGATATGTTCACAATCTAGTTAAACCAAATTCCTTTGCGAGTAATTAAATTGCTCATCTAGGTTTTTTCTAGCTAATTAACCAACTGTCGTTGTATCAATCAACCTAACATCATAAATCTGGGTAGCTAATTCAGATTAAACAGTAAGAACAATCCTAGATGAAGAACTAACAAGTATGAATCCCTACAGATCTATAACCTATAATTCCATGAAATCCTTAATGAGAATCCCTAAACTTAACAGGTAATATACTCAGACATGTTCATCGGAACAGAAAACATCATGAATAGAAAACCAAATATTATAAAATCAAATAAAGAACTGGGGTTTGAAATCCTCTCTCTTTCGAGAGCAGGATCAGCCCCTAACTCCCTCTGAAAAATAAAATAAAGTGTAAGTAAAGCGTAGCCTAAACAATGGCTTAAAAACCCTAATATAATGGTCTAAAGTCGGTTGTGGGCCTTTTTGCAAGTCTGGGAAGTTTCTGGGCAAAAACTGTAATTTCTCCAAAATGCAGATTTTTGGGCGCAGAACTGCAATGACCGTTGCAAGGCGAAAACGCAGCCAGTGAACTCTGTGAAGTCTCTAAATAGTGCAGAATTGCTCCAAATGCTCCCAAAACGTCCAATTAGGCTCCAGATGTTCTTAAACCTGTAAAACACCTGAAAAGACTCCAAAACATACTAAAAGACTCGATAAATAAGATATATACCATGGCTAAAATCCATGGTATATCACAGACGCGGCCCGGTTTCCTAATGGATGCTTGGGTGACACATTTGACTCGACAAAACACGGAAAACATTCAGAAATGAATCGTTTCGAAACCCATGACGAACCATACTCTGATACCACCTTTTGTAACGCCCCTTTCCTGGTATCCGCTGACCGTCGAGTTGTCCGGTAAACAATCAAACAAGAACATGACCCAGTCGAACCAGAGCAAGTCAAACGAGAAAATTTCCAGGGACCGTTTGGTTTGAGACAAAGGCTCGCAATGAACCGTCCTTGACTCCGTTATTCTCACTTCCACAATACAAATATTCACAACTTGTATTATTTCCGTGAGTTGTGTCGGTCTGGGCTAAACCAATATATCAGGGAAGCATGTTCATTACTGAGTAGATAAACGTTTAAATAACGTTCATACATTTGCAAACCAAGGCGCCAAAGCCGAACAGATAAATCAACAACAAAAAGATCAAGTAAAACTTCCGCCACAAGCGATCCCGAACCTACACTGAGGACCTCTCGTGTCTGTCGCTGCTAAACCTGAAAACACAAAAAGAGTCTAATGAGCGATTTAAGATCACCCAGTGAATCGGCTCTCCACTAACGGCTTCTAGTCTATCTAAAACTACAATTTCCCGCCCCCAAAAACCCCAAAATAACAAACAAGGGAAGGAAATGGTCTATCGCGTACTACCACGACGTGATAAACCCACAACACACAAGCACTTGCCAAAAGAAAGGGAAGATTAAAGAAATCGAGGGCACTACGGAACATGCCCTCGATTGGACTCGATTTATCTAACACGCCAACTGAACTTACTCCACTAGGCCCACTTTATGCAAACTCGGTAACTTCCACGGGTTTACATAGCTACCGGCGAGGTAACTACAACTACCCATGACTCCTATACATTAACACAAAGTTCGACGACCTAGGACAATGTTCTCAACCCATCTATACGCAGTGACCCGGGCTAACCCACCCTAAGCTTCCATGCAGTCCGGACCTAGGACATGACCCCGTATTCTCCGAACCGCACACCTACCGGCGTCACTCAGTAGCTTCACGCCATAACCGGAATCACCAGCCGAAGTCACAGGATCAGATTAGGAAACTACCCTAGGATCCAATCGGGTTGGAAGTACCAGAACGCATTCAAAACCTAGGCTTGCGGGATCTAACGCACCATAGAGTCCTAGTGCAAGAATTTAAACATGCAGACTCACTGGGACTCTAGCATCAATCACACAATCATCGAGATCAACAACAATTAAAGGAAACAACTATCCTGCAATCCCTAAACCACGCTAACACCACCGCACTGACTCAGTGCCATACGGAGCCAGAAACTATGAAATTATTCGGCCATGTGACCGGAATAAGTGCCAAAGCGACTTGCTCGGACCAACATCGGGGCAGTCTAACCACAAGCATGCACACACCACAACCACATCAAGGTAACAACCGCACTTAAACAACCAGCAAACCTTTTAAGATTCTTAACGTCTCTTAATTATGTTTAGTCCTCTACCTTGGATTAGCGGATTGCTAACCCATAGACGATTCACCGACCACACATTCTTCTAATTAACCTTTCCTAAATACCTTTTAATAATCCCTCGATCTGTCGGTTTAGAGTTAGTAAACTTACTAAGTCCCCGACATCTCATTATTTACTAACTTCAGTTCATTGACCCCTAACCCGACTATTTGACATAACCCACCCAGTTATATACTTTATACATTTGTTATGTGTTTTAGGCCGTATTTTAGGGTCATCTTAATTTCCATATATAGATTCATTAATACCGTTCTTTAATACGTATATATACATATAGGGTCCTATCATGAACCGACTATATGAATGCATCAATCAATTATTACTAACAACCTAGTGACAATCAACGGATTAATCCTAGGTTCCTAGCATGCATCTCAGTATCATATCAAATTCACAGTTAACTGATAATCATCAATCATCATTCAATTTCGTTCAAGTAACAGGTATGCAATCCTAAATTATGGCTTGGGTTCCCAGTCTATATGATTTCTAACTATGCTACAAGTTGAGCCGACCCACAGTGGTTTAATGCGACTGACGGACGGATGTGCATATGGATCCCAAGACTTACGGACTGAACCCTGAACTTCCCGAACACCCTGACACGAACCACGAAAATCACCGAATCCACAGGATGGTTGTGAACCGAGCGTTGACCGGCTCGATCTTCGGTGTTGACCGGCTGACCGTTGACCTTTGACATGTCCGTTGACTTTGACCACTTGAACCGTTGACCGAATCTCTTAACCGACTGAACCAGCGAACATAATCCTAATTGACCGGTTTGGTTAAACCGGTCCAAATCGAACCGTTGACTCACCGGACCAACGTTGACCGCGTTTTGACTGGTTTACCCCAAACCGGGTCTAAGGCATAACCAACTTCCAATCAACCCAACCAACACTGAACCAGTCCTTGAAGAACCGGCTTGAAGACGGCGGCGAAAAGAGCTCTCCGGCGGTCGGACTCCGGCGTTGACCACGGTGGTCCGGCGTTGACCCGTGGCGGAAGGGCTTCTCCGAAGATCTAGAGGAAGCTCCGACTTCTGAAAATGATCCCCATGATGAAATGCAACTACTGAGGCGGAGGAGAAGGCTTGAATCACCTTGGAATGAGGAGAAGAGAAGAGAACCTCGCCTGTGATCACTTATCCGGCGGTTCTCCGGCGGTTCTCCGGCGTCGACGGCAAAGGAGGGGTGGTAAATTATGAGGAGATGATGATGATCACATTGGTGCAAGTAGTTTGTGGATTAGGGTTCTAGTTTAGAAGTTATCAGCTTTACTTGTGTATCAAGTTATGAAGAACACAAGATGTTCTTGGAGATTTCTTGAAGATTCAAGAGAAAATGCATGCAATCTCTACAATTTCTGGAGAGAGTGAAAGAGAGGAAGTATCAGCAGAGAGGTGAGAGAGCTAGAGAGAGGTTCAGATGGATTGAATGGTGAAATGAATTGTGATTAGATAGAAGATGCCATGCAAAAGGAATGGTTCATGGAACCAAAACCATGCATTGTACTAGGAAGAGGCGAGGTGGCGACACTGATGGGCTGACACATGTCTCTGTGAGGTGGTTTTCGACCAATAACACGAACCATTCCACTTAAACTGTTCCTTAATCCCATTCTTTCTCGTTGCTTCGGTTTAGCCGTTCTTGCATTTAATATTTTAAAAATCCCTTAGATGCATTCATAAATCCTTCAAACCTCAAAACTGTTTCTCCATGATTTTATATGAATTTACGAACTTGAATCATCTCATTTGGACTTTTGTAGCTCCGGTTATTGATTTTACAAGATTTCTCGGTTCTATCGGTTTCCACTCCCAATAGTCCGAAAAACCTATTAAAACTCCGTTTCTTCAACTTCTGGTCTTCTAAATCTTCTTTTTATTTAAAAAGAAGAACATTTGGCTCGTCTTGGCTTCCGTCTCATATTTTGAAAAAAAAATACCAAAATACCCCTATACTTTGGTAAAATTATGATTTGCCCCTGTTGAATTTTTTTACATGTTGACCCCATTTTTGGAAACAGTGTATTACAGGCGCGCTCCACCTCTTCCAAAAGATTCATTGCAGATTTTTCCGAACTATCTATTAATGTTGAATATAATAACTGAATCTGAAAAACCGGATCGGATCTGCACCAAAAGGTTGGTATCGGTTCGGATTCGGATCTAACAAAAAAAACTGATTGGACCCCAATTGCAAGTTACTTTGGATATCGATTAGGTTCAGGTAATACCCAATATCCAATTAAGTACTTGAATTAACCTTAACTATACCAATAACTCTATTATATTACTAGTTCACTTCTTTTAATAATTATCTAAATTTTTAATACTATAAAAAATGCTAAGCAAAAATTCACTTATAAGTACTAAATTCTATTATTATTTAATTTACTATATAAATTATTATTATTTAATTTACTATATAAATTATTATTATTTAGGATAAGATATTTTCCGGGTTTTTTTATTTTCTCGAGTTTTGTATTTTGGATTTTTTGGGTTTTACTCCGGATCAGATTTTTATCTGGGTTTTTTGGATTTTCGGGGGGGTTTAAGTTATATTGAGTAATTGGTCACAAAAGAACTGAACATGATTGATACCCGAAAAGATTTCGAATTTATTTGGATTTTACACTGAAGTGCAGAACGATATGATCCGAACTAAACTGAACCGCTTTTTTAAAAAAAAAAATACTGATGTGAGCTTCTATGTATATGACCGAAATATCTGAAAACTGAATGATGGAACTGAACATCGATTGGGTATCCAAATGCTTATGGCTACTATTTATACTATTAAAATAAGAAAGGATTTTTGAAACTAACATTTACATAACGTGTTTATTATAATGAATGTCATTAGAATTAATAGATATATTAATTATTCGTTAGGGTCATATTTAAGTTTAATAGAATTAGATTATATATGGACTATTCTAAATATTTTATAATTGGTTATTTTATTTTAAAATATATTTATAATATCTTTTAATATTTTATCTTAAAATGAAAATATTTTTATTTTTCTATTTTTGAAGAAAATAATTATTATTTTTTAATTATTAATAAAGTTTACTATAAAATAATTTTAATTAAATTTTAATCAAAATATTCACTAATTTATAATTTTATTCAAATATTTTTTAATATCTTTTTATTTCAAATATATGTGAGAGTCGAAACTCACACGGTCAAAACTTGTAGAGCAAAAACTTTTAGGGAACAGAAACTTTGAGGAATAACCACGAAACTAGCAAACCCGGAGGATATTTTATTGATTAAAATCTAAAAAGAGTACAAAGATCGGAAAGAAAGTAAAGGAATCGGAAAAGAACAAAAGAACTCTCGACAAGTCTAAAACAAAACTCAAAAGCTCTTAAGTCTAAGTCTTAGGGTTTTTTCGCTCCGCCTTCATCGTATGGCCCTCCTCCTCTTTTATAGCTGCGGGAAGTCGGTTTTTTTAGAATATTTCCGCAAGATTTGCGGAAATCTTCCTGTTGTTATCTCTTTCCTTTTTCCGTTAAGATTTACATTTCTATCTCGGATTTCCATTTCGGCTTGTCGATGTCTTTTGCTTTTCTTCTTTGATCTTTCTGAGGCCTAACTTATCTTCCGGATGAGCCGAGATTTGGGATGTTTCCGAGTCCGTTAAGGTTTTTCGTATGCTGAAGCCTAAGTTCCCATTTTCTTTGATTTCGATCCGTTAGCCCAAATCGTTGGTCCGATAGAGTATGGGCTTTCCGAAAGAAAGTGTTGCGACAGATTATGCGCATCGGCAAATGTTTAATTATCCATTCGGATAATTCAGCTTGGAAAATCCAACCTGGTTTATCTCGCAAATCTGAGATGGTTCATCTCGGAATTCCGAGCAGGTTCATCTCGGAAATCCGAGGTGGTTCATCTCGGAACTCCGAGCAGGTTCATCTCGGAAATCCGAGGTGGTTCATCTCAGAATTCCGAGCAGGTTTATTTCGGAAATCTGAGGTGGTTCATCTCGGAATTCCAAGCGGGTTTATCTCGGAAATCCGAGATGGTTTAGCTCGGTTTTCCGAGCTGGTTCAGCTCTGTTTTCCGAGCTGGTTTAGCTCGAAATTCCGAGCTGGTTCAGCTCGGAATTTTAGCTCGGAATTCCGAGCTGGTTCAGCTCGGTTTTTCGAGCTGGTTCAGCTAGATTTTCCGAGCTGGTTCAGCTCGGAATTCCGTGCTGGTTCAGCTCGATTTTCCGAGCTGGTTCAGCTCGTACTTTGCTTTGTTCGGATGTTTCGTCGATCCGTAGTTCTCGTCGGAAAGTGCGTTTGTCCGATCGTGTCTTCGTCCATTTTCCGATATCATTCTTCGATCAATCGCTTAGGTGATATTGTCGATGTTTCACGTGGCTTCGCCATTTTCATTAGGCGTTTGACGAACATTCGTTCGTATTCGGAAATCCAATCCTATCTTTCGGTTATTGTTTTCGTCGAGGAGGTTTTTGACCTCAACAGTTAGCCCCCCAGCTCGTCATATCCGAAGTGTGGTGATGACGAGGTTATTTTCGTTTATTTCGAGGCGAAAACAATTGTCCGAGAAGATTTCTTCCGTTGACATTGTCTTTCGGTTGCGTCCATTTCCTTCATGTCAAGGTCTTTTGGGGCCACGCCTACTCACAGAGCGTTTTTGTCATGATTTCGTCGGGAATGCTTGCGACAACATGAGTAAGAGCATGCTTGCGACAATTTGAGTGAGAGCATGCTTGCGACAACTTGAGTAAAAGGTAATCATTTCAAATGTTCCATGCCTTAGTGAATTCTATATAATATTCATCTCTCCTTTCTTTACTTCTCACTCTTCACCAATAAGAATCCAAAGGTAACTTCTCTCTCTAGCTTCCTTCTAGCTTCTTCGTGAGCCTTGCTGAAATTTCTGTGAGTTCTAAGGCTTTAGATCTTCTTGAGCCAAAAGATTTTTGTTCAGTAGTGTTTGCGACGAAAATGGCAGATCAGGAGTCGGAGCGTGGTTGTGTTGGTTCTTCCGCAGGGGAATCTTCCGCGGCTTGGCGCGCAGCCGGGTCTCGTACCCCTCGTCCTCGCTCTTCGGCCACAGCAGATATGCCTATCAAGGAAGATTTCGAAGGTGCCCGAGTTAGTCGGGAATAATATCTTCATCACTGGGATTATCCTCCGGATGCGCCGAAAAAGAAACGGCCGAGAAAGAAGAGGGTAATCCCCGACCCCGTCGGTTCGACTTTGTCATCTTCCGAGTCTATCGCTGTGCTTCGACGCGAAGCTATGATCCCCGATAATTATACGACTATGATTCCGTCTCCTAGCAATCGAGTCGAATCTCCGCCGAAAGGATATTTTTCGGCGTATGAGATCTTTTTGGAGTTATGCTTCCTCTGGTTTCCGATCCACAATCTTATTGTCCGCTACGTCCGACGTCTCAATCTTGCCCTGACGCAGATCACTCCCATTGGCTTAAGGCACCTGTTGGGCATACTGGTTCGCAGTTTTGAATGTGGACTTGATCTCCGAGTGCTGCATCTCCGAAACATGCTGCATGTGGTTCCGACCAAACGCGAGTCCGAATTTTATCTCAGACCCTTTCCCCATCGGGCAGTTGTAAAGGGTTTTGAGAATAAAGACCGCGAATGGAGGCATCATTTCTTTTACGTCTTGATTGACGAGGCATCCGTTGGAGATGCTTGCATTTCACTGGTGAAGTCGAAATGGGAGAAACTTGGTAGCTGATTTAGTTGTGTCCGTCGTCTGGATTTCTTTTTCAAAATCGGTTTTCTAATGAACGATTTTTTGTTTTCAGTGAAGGACATTTGCGTGACGTCGTGCCCACCGCAACTGGCTCCCCTCGTTTGTAAGCTTCAGAAGGGCAATACGAATTGGTTACGGCATTTTTCGATTGGGCGTGTTATCCGTGCCAGTCGAATGGAAGCAGCTCGTAAGGCGACAACATCTGCCGAGAAGACGGACGGCGATGGTGATTGTTTGGATGACATATGTTTTGATGATCTTGAGTCGATATCTCCCTGGCTGGCAGAGGGATTCGACCTTCCGGAGTTCAATTTCCATGGTCTTGAAGGATGGATTTGTCAAGGCTCCGTAGTAGGCGGTAGCATTCCAAGAACATGTGCCGACGCTCACGTTCCGCGTGATCCAACATCGGAATCGTCGGATCAGGTCGTGGCTCCCGAATCTAGTTGGAGGCCTGCGAAGAGGCACGGGAAAGATATCGAGGTTCCTCAACCTGAAATCCCGGCATGGATCCGTAATGATGGTGGGTCCGCGTATGCAACTGCTGGTGCGATTTCTAACTTTTACGCGGACGTTCGTCATTCGGGAGATCCTTCCATTAGAAGTTAGGATATGATATGCGGCGAGTCTTACGTTGCCGCTGGGCAAGATATGTTGAGGGTTAGTTTCATTACTTGGTGTGATGCAAGTGCTTTTATCTTATCCTTTTACTAACATGTCTTAATTTATCTTCTAGGTGTGGGCCTCGGTCAATCGTTACGCTGCCACAGCCGACACAGGGCTTCATGGGATTCGGACTCGCTCTGCGAGACATTCTGTCGACAACGCACGTTTGGCTGGTTTGGTTTCGGCTATGAAAACCTCCATGGAATAGAAGAGACACGAATTTGAGACGGCGAGGTTTTCTCTTGATGCTTCGAGGATTGCGGCTCGAGCTGATGTTGAAGCTCTAAGAATCTGACTTGCCGAGAAAAAGGCCTCTCGCGAGATGTCCGTTCGGGCCGCGGCCGAGAAAGGGAAGAAAGGGATGCTGAAGAAAATTGTGTCTCGATTCTCCAAGCTCAGGAAGATCTTTACGAAGCTGCCCTCAGCGGTAGAGAAGCAAAGCCAGTATATCGTGGCAAGGAGCAACCTGGATTTGATCACTGACATGAGATCCGAGGATCCTCCGGCGTTTGAATCCGAGGAAGCTGATCTACTGTCGAAGGTCGGTCCAGAGTATCCCTTGGAGTATGCCCAGCTGATTGCTGAAGCTAATGGTTGTGTCGATCTATCGTCGTTTGATGAGGACGTCGACTTGATTCGGAGAGATTCTTAGTTTTAGCATGACTGATTGTTAGTGTGCGTTTGAATGCCTTAATCTTCTTAACAACGACTTGTATCCTGTGGATTGCTCAATGTATGATATTTGATTTGATTTCTACTTTGAAATTCGGTTCGCTGGTTGCGTTATATCAATGGTTAGACCAGTGTGCACGGGGGTGTCTTACTGGGTTTTGGATCCAAGAGGTAGCAAAGCTTTTTCCTCTTGTCGTGGATCAATTTATGCACGGGCCAACGTGTCTGGGAACGTTTTCGCTGGACCTTTGTGGACGAGTTTGGTACTACTGCAGATTTCTCCGTCTTATATTCCCAAATCGAACGTGTACAATGACGTTTGTCGAGACCAGCGTATCGTTCTTTTGCTGGGTTTAGATTTTCGATTCCGAGTTTCCGCAAGGCCTTCGCCTTGCGCGTTTCGTTTTTCGAAAATGAATCGGTATCCGCAGGACCACCTTTCAGAAGTACCGAACCAAGATATACTTGGTTAAAAAACGTCACTTTACCAGCGTGCTAAGTAGCGTCATGCTGGGTTTCTTGTTTGGGGGGCTTATTATCGTCTCTGGTACTGGTGCGACGGTTCTGAAGACCTGTCGACAACCCGTATTCGGGATTTTACGTCAACTTCTCGACTTATCTTCCCTTTGGCGATAATACCCATACCTTGTCGGGATTTCGAAGAATTCTTATAGCGCGCTTTTATCCGTTTGTTGGATGTATAGTGCCTTAGTCCGCGTAGGATGTATTGGCTAATATCCGCATAGGATGTATGAGTTCGTCCGTCGCGGCCGTCGACGGGCGAGATAAATTATTCCTAACTAGTATGCACGTGACAAAGTTCATATCCTAATTTCCGCCCTAAAGCAACTTAGACTAAAACGAAAGAAAGAATTTATTTGGTTACCTGGCGAATGGGAAGGGGAGTTACTTCAAATTTTTGTGGGAGATGGCTAACTGGTGGAAAAGGTCTGGCTCAGATTTTTGGAATGTCCTCCTACGATTTGAGGATTTCCGAGATGGTCGAGTTTCGATCCGAGCTGGCCGAGCCTGGGTTTGAGCCGTTTAAGGTCGGGTTTCCGAGCTGGCTGGGCTCGGATCCGGGCTGTTTCAGCTCGGGTTTCCGAGTCGGTCTTGGCCCAAGCTAGTCAGGCTTAATTGGTTTGGGCTCCTTGCGTTGCTTTGAGATTTGTTTCAAAAAAATTATGAGATCCGATGTCGTTTTGAAATATTGCGAGATCCGATATTGTTTTGAAATATTGCGAGATCCGATATTGTTTTGAACAATTGCGAGATCCGATATGGAAGTATAGATATATACGTGAAGGAATTTCTAGCAGGTCCTAATCCAATTAGGCAATCCTGGTCTTAATTCCGAGCCTAGGATCTAGGGATCATGTAATTGAATCTAGGGATCTCAGAATTACCTGGTGATTAGCAGCGGAAGATTTGCAGATAATCGAGATCTAGAGCGCCTCAAATGCTGCGCCTCTACTGGTATCCACACGCACACAAACTGGACAGCAGGGATGCTAGTGCCTATAGAGATCCAATCTCTTCAGAGGTTTCTACTCAAGTTCTGGTGGCTGTGAATTAGGTTAGGGACGAGTTTGGGTCGACCATATATCTTATATATGTCAGCTTAAACCACAACGGAATTAACCAACGATTAAACCGAATTAATATGATTAATCCGCGAGTGCATCGATCGATGCACTCTCTGCAACGATCGATGTTGTCCCAGAACATTGATATCGAATGCATATCAAATATGCATTCACCAGATCATTACATTAATGATCAACCTCGTCTTTAACGTCCAGTTTGCTTAGGTGTGTGACCCTGTAGGATCATATAACACTAGCAACGAGTTCTAAACTCATTGATCATAAGTGGCTTCTAGCAAAGCATTATGACTACCTAGTATTATATGATTGTCTCATCTCGACAATACAACTATCACTTAGAGCAAGTACAATAGATTTCAGGACATTCCCAACAATCTCCCACTTGTACTTGAATCATCTATTCCCATAATCCCTTCGTCACTATATCTCGATCTAGCATAAGGCAAGAACCGTGTCATCCTTATTGAGCCAAGATCATGTTCATCGAACTCCGATTTATACTGACAAGACAAACGACTGACAATCACCTCGTTTGAGTGTGGCCACACATTTCTCAGTATCAAATCTTCGATGGGCCCTGAGATATTTATCTCCTGTTATATAGGAGGGACAAATCCCATCTTGTTCCATCCCTGCTCTTCACACGCTTCATGATACGCCCAATCAATGCCTTTATAGTCACCAGTTACGGCTGACGTTTGACAAGGTTAAAGCGGACCAATTCACATGTAAGAGAACATGATGAACTCAGGTCTAAGGACTATACTCTATAGTCGTAATGAAAACTCTCATGACACTTATATAACTATCCCGTAGAGTTCTCATCAGTGGGTCATGTCCGATCCTGTGTTCTCTAACACATATCTATGTGATTGACTTTAATACTCTTATTAATGACTCCATGAAACTTAGTCATCAGTCACCTCACATACTAGTCTCACGCGGTTTGTTAATGTCCCACTTTAACAACCTCGACCAGGGACCAACATAATTTATGTCATTTATTACATATAGGGTTTCATGATCAAGTCACATACTTGATGACCTATAAAATGTCATAAATTACTTTGGGACTATTATTTAATAACTCTTATTAAATAATACAGATGTCGGATTTCAATAACATAATCAAATTATGTTTATACGAACATCATATCATAACTAAAATTAATAACAATGACTCCCACTAAATTAAGATCACATCTTAAGACATCTAATGCCTTTAGTAGTAGCCTGACCCTCATTCGCCCTTGCTCAGCGTGTGTCGAAAGACACTGCGTCTTGCTAAGAGTAATACCAAGAGTCATTTGCACGAAGCCCTTCTTGGAATCCTGCATATTGGACATGTGCAAGGCCTTATCACTATAAGTATCTTGACACAATCCAATTAGCTTATCCAATCTATCTCTATAGATTCTTATTCCAAGAGTGTATACGGTTTCTCCCATAATTTTATCGAAAAACAACTTTCTAATCAAGTCTTAACAGACTGAAACAATGGAACTTCATTTCCGAGAAGTAGTATGTTATCAACATACAATACTAGAAATGCAACTGCGCTCCCACTAGTCATCTTGTAAACACATGGTTCCTCTTCATTTCTGATAAAATCAAACCTTTTGATTACTTCATCAAAAACGAAGATTCCAACTCCGAGATGCTTGCTTCAATCCATAAATGGATCGATGAAGCTTGCACATCTTCCTAGCTTCATTAGGATTAATGAAAATTTCAGATTATGTCATGTACACATTCTTTTCCAGAATTCCATTAAGGAAAACTGTTTTCACATCCATCTACCATATCTCATAACCATTATGAGTGGCGGTTGCTAAGAGAATCCGAATGGACATAAGCATGGTGTCTGGGAATAGGTTTCTTCATAGTCAATACCATGAATTTACTTGAAACCTTTTGCCACCAACCTAGCTTTGTATATCTGAATATAACCATTTTCGGATTTAGCGGCTTTCAGCCATTTTCGGAGTCAAGGCCCATCATTGCTTCTTCAAAATTCGCAGGCCCGTCACTTTCAATGATCAGTAGATCACGGCAATTGGTTACTAGAAATCCATATTTCTCGGGTTCGTGACGGATCCCTTTTTGGATCTGCGAGCTTCAGTTTTCTGTAAAAGTCACGTACACATATCTCATATGTATACTTTTACCACGACCTAATTAACCACGATCTAAACCGTAGTTAATTAAGTCATAAACCAAAATCAATATTTGGTTCGCGATCTGCATCGATCGATGCAACTTTTGGTGTCGATCGACACTTCTTCAGAAACTCGCAATTTAAATGTATATCGAATATACATTCACCAGATCCTTTATAAACTCTAGGCACCACAGGTGCAGGTTCTACAACTCTTTGTAGATCCAACTGCTGCTCTTCCTCATCAGGCTGAGCAGTCTCCTGTGATTTTCGAATTTCTTCGAGTTGTACTTTTACTCCCACTGTTCTTCTTGGAAAGAAAGTCTTTCTCAAGAAAACATAGTTCCGAGCAACAAACAATTTGTTCTCGAACTGGTTGTAAAAGTAACATGCCTTGGTTTTGTTAGGATAACCAATGAAGTAGCACTTATCAGATTTGGGTGTGAGCTTATCAGAGATTAAACATTTTATATAAGTCTCGCAACTCCAAATCTCCATGATGGATAAATCAGAAACATTTACATTCCACATCTCATGTGGTATCTCTGTAACTGATTTTGATGGAACTCTATTTAAAGTAAACTCAGACATTTCTAGGGCGTATTCTTAGAAAGATAATGGAAGATCTAAGTGACTCATCATTGATCGAACCATATATAATAAAGTCCGATACAGGAGGAGTGAATTGTGAAACACTTTCACAATCTCTCAGATGATCACTAAATTCTTGACCTAAGTATTCACCTCCATGATCTCATCGTAGAGGTTTAATACCTTTGCCAAATTGATTATGTACTCCATTTTTGGAACTCTTTGAACTTTTCAAAGATTCTGACTTATGCCTTATAAATAAGGCATAACCGTACCTTCTGAAAATATCAGTAAAGGTAATGAAGCACTGAAAATTTCCTCTAGCATCTGCGCTTATCGGGCCATGTACATCCGTATGTATAAAGCCCAATAATCCTCTGGCCCATTCATTTTATCCGTTCGTTCGCAACCTGTATCGATCGTTGCATACATGCATCGATCGACACTACCTTTGTTGAAAAAGGGCCTCTGTCGTTTTCCAATAAACAAGATTCACTTTACTCATTATGATTCATAATCAAATGAGCCCAAAAGCCCATCAATATGGAGCTTCTGAATCTGTTTCTCATTTATTTGGCCCAAAACGACAATGCTAGAAAGAAGTTTGATTCGTATCATTAGACTTGATTCTCTTGGTATTTATGTTATAGTTAGGCACATTCTGGTTTAGAACATAAATTTCATTCTCTAATGGATTGCTACTATAAAATATATCATTGTAATCAAATGAATAACACTTATTCTTGATTTGAGAACTGATATCCTTCCATATCCAAACAAGGATTAGAAATAATCTTTCTGCTCATAGCAGTTACATAGTAGCAGTTTCAAGTTCAAAACATGCCATAAAAGGAAAAACAAATGAAATACTCCTACGGTTAATGCAGCAACTCTTGCTCCATTCACACTCATAGGTCCACTTGTCCTTTCTCCATAGTCCTACTTTTGCTCAGGCCCTGCACATTTTCACAAAATATGAGTACCACAGCTGGTATCCAATACCCAACAAGTAGGATTATAAGAAGTAACATTTACTTCTATAACATAATACCTGAAGAAGAAGTCTCGTACGTCTTCTTCAGCTTCTCATAATCTTCCAAGAATTTATTGCAGTTTCTTTTCAAATGCCCATAACCATTACAATAACGGCACTTAACATCTTCAGAAGGACTGGTTTTAACCTTAGGAACATGGCCAGACTTGCTTGGATTCACAATCGAGCTTGTCTTGCCATCACCTTTGTTCTTACCAAGTTTCTTAAACTTTTTACCCTTTTGTACCATGAGGACATTTGGGGTGTCCTTCTTGATGTTAGATTCAGCAGTCTTAAGCATCCCATGCAATTCAGTCAACGTCTTCGTCAAGTTGTTCATGTTATAGTTCATAACAAATTGATCATAGCTTGACGGCAGTGACTGCAGAATGATGTCAGTAGCCAACTCTTGGCTAATGGGACAATCCAGTTTCCCCAGGTTATCAATATAACCCATCATCTTAATGACATGAGGACTAACTGGTTCGCCCTTTGGTAGCTTGCACTCAATCAGAGATCTAACCGTCTGGTATCTCTGAGTTCGTGCCTGCTCCTGAAACATACTTTTCAGGCCAGTGATCATCTCTTTTGGCGACTCCACGTACTCATATTGCTTCTGCAATTCCGAGTTCATGGTAGCCAACATGAGACAACTCACATCCACCGCATCATTAGAATGCTTATCCCAAGCATCCTTATCTGACTGCCAGGCATTGGCTCGGTACTTCTTGGGGAGAACTTTCTCAAGGACATAGTCCTTTTTCTCCTGTTTGAGAACAATTCTCAAGTTCCGATACCATTCAAGAAAGTTGGATCCATTTAACTTGTCCTTCTCAAGGACGGATCGCAGGGAGAAATTGTTACGATGGTTTGAGCTAGACATAGCTGGAAAAACAAGGGAGGTTTTAGTTATGATGTTCAGGAAATGAGAAGTCTTAACAATTAAGAAAACTCGCATTATATTCAAACAATGTTTCCTCAGATGAATATAATGATCCAAGACCCATACTTCACTAAACTTGAGTGAGCCACTGGCTATCACCCAAATTTTAGCTATCTAGGTAAGCAACTCTTTGCTAGTTATATCCATTATAACTCTTGGTTGTGGATTGACATCTCATGCCCAATCCACCTGATGTCTCTAGGCCCAAAACGATTTTGATAGCCCAGTCAAGTAAACCAATCTCTTAAGTCATGTAATTGTTGATGTCTTGCACTGCAAATCCATCAACACGATTACCTCTGTCTTACTCATGTAATTGTGAACATCTTGCACTGCAAGTCTATCACACAATTAAATGGGTCTTGACAGTTGACAAGATTGGAAAGACATCAAGTATCACTTGATATTTGATTGAGGAACAGAACCATTTAAAACGTTCAGTTTTATTATGTTTTAATTCTTCTAATTAAATGATTTGTCTTGGTTTGGTTATGTGGTTTCAAGTTCCATAACCTAAACCATCGAATCTTGTGTCGACCGACACTACTTTAGTGTCGATCGATGCTGATTAACCAAAACCAATCTGCGATAACCGATCAATCTAATTGATCCGGTTTTGAGTACCGGTCAGTGTCGATCGATGCTACATTAGCATCGGTCGATACCAACCTAATCGCAATAAACCATTCTTAGTGTTTAACCATCATTAACCAAGCTCGATAACCGGTCCAATCCAATTGAACCGATTCATCAATCTCGCAAGGTTTGTGTCGACCGACACAACTCTTGTGTCGATCGACACTAGGCGAAACATAAGTTTTATTCGGGTTTTCACCCTGCATCGATCGATGCCGGATTAGCATCGATCGACACCATGCGAAAAACCCTAAATTTTATTCGGGTTTTCGCCCTGTGTCGATCGATGCCGGATTGGCAACGATCGACACCATGCGAAAAACCCTAAGACGTTTTTCGAACAAACCCTAAACTAGGTTTTTTTTTCATGAAAACGAATTTTAGCAAGTTTGTATCAACCATACACAGATTCAGATTCAACCAATCTAATCAACATGCTACAGATTCAATGGAACCCTAAAGCTCTGATACCACTGAAGGAATTTCTAGCAGGTCCTAATCCAATTAGGCAATCCTGGTCTTAATTCCGAGCCTAGGATCTAGGGATCATGTAATTGAATCTAGGGATCTCAGAATTACCTGGTGATTAGCAGCGGAAGATTTGCAGATAATCGAGATCTAGAGCGCCTCAAATGCTGCGCATCTACTGGTATCCACACGCACACAAACTGGACAGCAGGGATGCTAGTGCCTATAGATATCCAATCTATTCAGAGGTTTCTACTCAAGTTCTGGTGGCTGTGAATTAGGTTAGGGACGAGTTTGACTCGACCATATATCTTATATATGTCGGCTTAAACCACAACGGAATTAACCAACGATTAAACCGAATTAATCTGATTAATCCGCGAGTGCATCGATCGATGCACTCTCTGCAACGATCGATGCTGTCCCAGAACATTGATATCGAATGCATATCAAATATGCATTCACCAGATCATTACATTAATGATCAACCTCGTCTTTAACGTCCAGTTTGCTTAGGTGTGTGACCCTGTAGGATCATATAACACTAGCAATGAGTTCTAAACTTATTGATCATAAGTGGCTTCTAGCAAAGCATTATGACTACCTAGTATTATATGATTGTCTCATCTCGACAATACAACTATCACTTAGAGCAAGTACAATAGATTTCAGGACATTCCCAACAATACGGACCCACTCCCCCCTTTTTGAGAAGGGGGACAGCTGAACCAATCAAGAAGATTGGCTGCCTACGTACCCCTTACGGGGATCAAGCCGTCCCGTAGTTCAAAATGTTCCGTTTTTTTTTTTTTTTAGTGTCGGAACTTCCTCAGATGCATTGCGTTCCATCCGACTTTGGTGCTGTCCGTGTCGTCAAGCTCGTATACTTCATGTCGGATTTCTCTTGTAATCATGTAGGGGCCTTCCCAGTCCGCTTTGGTTTTCCGAAGTGTTGAGTTTTGCCAGATTCTTCTTAGGACGAAATCTCCTATAGAGAAGCGTTGGTCGTGATTGCCGATTCGGCGAGATGGGCAGCTTCTTTCCGTAGCATTCGGCCGATGTCCTGATTCCTCATTCCATCGTTCCTGACTTGGGTGGTGTTGCGGCCTTTCCACGATCATGTTTATCCTTTGTCTGCTAACCGCTTTAGGATCTTCGTCGTTCCCTTTTCTCCGCTTGTTGTTGCATGTCGCGTCTTGCTCTTTTCGATCCGCTTTGTTTGGATCGTTGCTTTTGTTTGGCTTACCATGCTGACTTCCACTCTTTGCATCGTCGAGATCCTTCAGAGTTATCGCGTCTCCTAGTTCTCCTGCGACAAGTTTAGCCGCGAGTTTGATCCTCAGTCTGCGACAATCGGCAGTTTTATGTCCGTAGGACTGGTGGTGATCGCAGAAAGCTTTCTTGTCGTAGGAGCCAGGATTCCTTGTCCACGTGTTCCACGAGCTTTTTCTTCGTTCTGTTGGCCTGTCCTCTTGCTGGTCTGATCCGATTTGGTAGCTGTGTGATCCGGTCGTCCTTTCATGCCGCAAAGTGCTGCTCGGCCTTGAGACTCGCCTCTCGCCATTCGCATTTGTCGACACGCGGGTTTCCTGACTTGCATGTTTTCTCGACTTATGTTTCTCGAATAGGACCTTCATCTCCTCTTCATCTACGATGAAATCGATTGCTCTGTGTAGGGCGTCTGCCATTGTTTGTGGTCGGTTCAGCGAGATTTCTTTCCTTAAATCTGACTCGTACCAGAGTGCTTTCTTTAGTGCATCGATACCCACTTTGTCGCTCAGATTTTCAATGCGGTTGGCGACTCTTTTGAATCGCTCGATAAACTTCCTCAAGTTTCGGTTTCGCCTTGACTTAAAGCCCACAGGTCAACGTCGGAAGTTTCCCTAACCATGAAGATGGAGTACTGCTTCATAAATTCCTCCGATAGCTGTTGGAAATTTCCGACGGAATCGCGCTCTAGCCTTGAAAACCACTCCAGGGCTGCTCCTTTTAGGTGCTCTACGAACAGAAGGCAGAAACCGGCATCTCTGTCCCTTCGGGTGAGATTTGCCCTCCCCATCGCAATCCGGAAAGCCATCATATGAGCCTTCGGATTAGTCGTTCCGTCGTAGAATGGGATTTTGAGTTTTCCCGGATTGGAGACCCGAGTCCCGGTTATTCGAGCTTTGAACGGTGTATTTTTTGTCTCTTCCAGGATGCGATCAATTTCCGGGGCAGTGCTGGTCTCTCGGTGAACCCGTGATCGTACATTTTTGATTTCTGCTGTTGTCTGAGCCAGCGCATCCCTGAGTTCGTCGAGTTCGCTCATTCTGATGCTTCTTTGCCGTTGAGTTGGCCCGTTCTGATCAGTCTGTTCTACGTCTTCTTCTTCTGAGAGCTCATCGTCGCTTAGATGTGGGACGTACCGATTGGCATCGATTCTCTCTTCGTCATCGGAAGGCGATGTGGTTTTGTCTTCAGGCAATTCGCCTTCGCGATCTTCAATGTTGCCTGCCATCGCAGATTTTCGTCTTCGTATTATCGGGGGAGGATCCGTAATGTTGGGTCTTGTCGCTGGCGGGGTTCGTTCACCTGTGGTCTGCTCGCGATGTTGCGATGAGTTCCTTGCCGGAATTCTGGAGTCTGAAAAGTCTAAGCGTCTTCGTTCAGTCGGGGCGAAGTTCACTGTCTGAGTGGTCCGCGTGCGGTTTCCGGTTTTCAGTCTTTCGATCTGTTCAGTGAGGGTGTTGTTCGCCTTTTCTTGTTCTTCCGCCTTTTCTTTTAGTGCAGCTACCATCTCTTTCAATTCGGTGAGAGTTGCGTTGATTGTCGTGTCTGAGGCGGTCGTGTTCGTAACGTTTCCGCCTGCCGAAGCGTTAACAGTGGTAACGTCGGGCGTGTTATCATTGATCGGTAATTGCCGGTTCGTTTTGTCTTCGTCGCCGATGATGGCCATCTCTCTGGGTCCGTGGTCCGGTGGTTTTTAAGTGTCGAAAGTTTCTTGTCCCCACAGACAGCGCCAAACTGTGAGAGTCGAAACTCACACGGTCAAAACTTGTAGAGCAAAAACTTTTAGGGAACAGAAACTTTCAGGAATAACCACGAAACTAGCAAACCAGGAGGATATTTTATTGATTAAAATCGAAAAAGAGTATAAAGATCGGAAAGAAAGTAAAGGAATCGGAAAAGAACAAAAGAACTCTCGACAAGTCTAAAAGAAAACTCAAAAGCTCTTAAGTCTAAGTCTTAGGGTTTTTTCGCTCCGCCTTCATCGTATGGCCCTCCTCCTCTTTTATAGCTGCGGGAAGTCAGTTTTTTTAGAATATTTCCGCAAGATTTGCGGAAATCTTCATGTTGTTATCTCTTTCCTTTTTTCGTTAAGATTTACATTTCTATCTCGGATTTCCTTTTCGGCTTGTCGATGTCTTTTGCTTTTCTTCTTTGATCTTTCCGAGGCCTAACTTATCTTCCGGATGTTTCCGAGTCCGTTAAGGTTTTTCGTATGCTGAGGCCTAAGTTCCCATTTTCTTTGATTTCGATCCGTTAGCCCAAATCATTGGTCCGATAGAGTATGGGCCTTCCGAAAGAAAGTGTTGCGACAGATTATGCGCATCGGCAAATGTTTAATTATCCATTCGGATAATTCAGCTCAGAAAATCCAACCTGGTTTATCTCGAAAATCCGAGATGGTTCATCTCGGAATTCCGAGTAGGTTCATCTCGGAAATCCGAGGTGGTTCATCTCGGAACTCCGAGCAGGTTCATCTCGGAAATCCGAGGTGGTTCATCTCGGAATTCCGAGCAGGTTCATTTCGGAAATCCGAGGTGGTTCATCTAGGAATTCCGAGCGGGTTTATCTCAGAAATCCGAGATGGTTTAGCTCGGAAAATACGAGATGGTTCAGCTCGAAATCTGAGGTGGTTCATCTCGGACTTCCGAGAAGGTTCATTTTGGAAATCCGAGGTGGTTCATCTCGGAATTCCGAGCGGGTTTATCTCAGAAATCCGAGATGGTTTAGCTCGGAAAATACGAGATGGTTCAGCTCGTACTTCCGAGCTGGTTCAGCTCGTACTTCTGAGCTGGTTCAGCTCGTACTTTTCTTTGTTCGGATGTTTCGTCGATCTGTAGTTCTCGTCGGAAAGTGTGTTTGTCCGATCGTGGCTTCGTTCGTTTTCCGATATCATTCTTCCGATAAATCGCTTAGGTGATATTGTCGATGTTTCACGCGGCTTCGCCATTTTCATTAGGCGTTTGACTCGTATTCGGAAATCCAATCCTATCTTTCGGTTATTGTTTTCGTCGAGGAGGTTTTTGACCTCAACAATATATATATTTAAACATTATAAATGTGTTAAAAATCGATTAATCAATTTTAGTTATTATTAAAACAAACTTTGGCTATAGAAAGACATGTTAAAAGATAAATTAACCAATTTCAATTGATATATTCTTAATTTTATAAAAAAAATTAAATACTTATATCATTCAAATATGATGAGTTAGATTACGATTAATGTTTTTACGATTTTAGTTTTTGAATGTGTTTTAATAAATTTTTAAAATACTTAGACTATTATATGATGTGTAGAAATATAAATTAATTGTTTAAATTATAATCGTTTTTAATAAAATTTATTAAAAAGATGAATTAACCAATTTTAAGTATAAAAACATTAAAATAAAATTAAACCAATCCAAAAATATTAAATGAACAAATTATCATATTTTGTTACATTTTAATCTATAAATAAACAAAAATATTTATATTTAGATCATTATAAAACAAGTTGAAAAATAGATTAACCAATTTCTATTATTTATATTATTAAAATTAAATTTTTTCTATTTGAAGACGGAATAAAAAGATGTATTAACCAATTTCAATTGATATATTCTTTATTTGATATAATATTATTTAGTATTTTTATTATTTTAATATATGATAAGTTAGATTTTCGTAGTCATGGCTACTTTACCCGAATTCGAAGAACCGAACCGGAATCGATCCAAAAAACCGATTTGATTCGGGTTGGAGTCCTAGAAAATACCCGAATAGGATTTGTGCTTTGATACTTTCAAGTATCGGATCGGTTCTGGTAATACCTGAGAACCGAACGAGTACCCGAAGTAACCATAATTATAATTAAATATAATAAATATTTTATGTAAGCTTGGTTATTTCGAGTAATTTAGATATATTTTGGGTAAATATGATCTTTTATAAGATTTTGGGTAAATCAGTTATTTCGGGTAAATTGGTTAGTGTTTGGTTACTTCGGGTACAAAATATATGAACCGATCAGATACTTTGGTAAGAGTTCGGTTACTTCGGGTACAAAATACATGAATCAATTGGTTACTTCGGTTATATTATGGTTACTTCGAGTCCAAAATATCTGAAGCATCCAAATACCTGATTTTCGGGATATACCGGTTCTTAAAGTCTAATATTCATCCGATCCGAACCTGAAAAATACTAAACTGAATCTGACCCAAAAATCTAAAATATCCGAATGGGTCCTATAATCCAAAACCGAAAGAAATGATATCTGAAAACCGCATTTGAACCTGACGGATACCTGAATACCCATGGTTGTTTTATCAAATTTTAAAAATATTTAAACTCATATAAAATGAATTGAAATATAGATTATCATTCTCGACTTTTATAAATATGTAATTATATTTATATAAAAATTATAAATTTAATTATTAAAATAATAAAAATATAAATAAATTTTATATTAAATATATGATATTTTAGCATAATTTAAATCAATACAATACATATTATATTTATATCATATATTTTGATAATAATTATTTTATTAAAAATTGAATGATTTGGTAAAGAATGTTGGGTACTTAAAACGAAGATAGGACATAACACCAAAGCTAAATTGTTAATTTGGGAGTACTCTGGTTTATGGTTTGGGACAAAACTGATTTCTTTCTTTTTATATAATTATATTGGTGTAAAATAAAACGAGTTAAACTTAAAAGCTGTTGTTTCACTTATCTGTTAAAACCATGACTATAAGATAATGTAACTGAGGTTTAGATTTCTTTTTCTTTTTTTTTTTGTTAATCCAGGGGTAGATCCCAGACCACCATAGTCCAGACTAATCCCCTGGACCAAGTTAGGCCGCAGGCCAGTTTCACGTGGGAGGGTTTTTCCTGGGCCTTTGGTCCAGTTTCCGCGTTAGGTGTCCAGAGGAGGCATGTTAGTTTTTGCATAGGGAAAATTAAACCCGGATGGTGGTTGCCACCACAGGCCCGTTTTTCTACGTGGACTACTTTGCCCGCGTTAATGTATATCTCGAAAACAATCTTATCCCCAAGTTTTATTACAAAGAATGCTATTGATTCCTAAGGTAATATTTTGAAACTCAACAATCTCGCCTAAACAATTATTTTAAAAAGGTGTAAAGAGCATGGCAAGAGACATATACCCATTTCTATTTAATATTTTAAGATTTCTTTCAAGATAACTATTTAAAGGTTATATGTATTCTCCAAAATTTTGGCGTATAATATTTTAAATTTTCCTCTAAAATAAGTACTAATGGTGTTATGTGTCCTCTAAAATTTAATATATAATAGTTTAAGGTTTCATGCAAGACAATTATTCTGAGGTTGCCATGCTCCAAAATTTTGCCATATGTCTATCATGTTGGCCTGATCTTTTTTTTTGGGCAACTCAATTATATTAATAAAATCCAAAAGTACAACCGTGATAATAGAAAGCCCAAAGGCATACATTCAAGGCCCAATAAGCCCAATACTCTACGGAAGAGATAAGGATCAAGGCATGATTGCTACGTAGTGGACACGTGTTGCCAGAGAAGGGATACGAAGTCGTCGGAAAAAGTCAAATGTCCAGCGCCACTGGAAAAGCACAACCATCGTCACAAAATCTTCCTTCTTCAGCCATCCCCGGAGGTAAACAGCCTGATGCACAGATGCCGCCATCGAACCCAAGTTACAGGAAAAACTCCAATTCAACTCGAGATGGAGCTTGAGAGCTCGAAACTCACCCACAAGAAGAAGCTACGCCTGGAATCCATCAATGATTCATCGCTATAGAACGGCATGTCGGCGGAGATATTACTCTCCCCTGAGAGAAGATCAAGGGACGGGAAGACAAAGCAATCGGGATCCACCAGCCGGAATAAAGTTGAAGCACCTGAAAAGAAAGAAGACACAAAATCCGATCGAAAGGAGAACGATCGGAAGTTTATTCATCGACATGGATCCGAAGAAGATAGATCCAATCGATACAAAACCCTCCGGCAAGAAACCAGAACTATAGGGTCCGACACATTGCCGAAAATATAAATAGACAAAAAACAAAAGGAACAAAAGTAATCCAACCTGCGGTACGGTGAGACACCGACCGTCGGCCGGAAACGATGAAGATGTTGGACGACGAAGGTAGAGAGAAGTGAGAGCAGAAAAGGAGACTTAGTGGTTCCTTTTCTGACCTAAGTACGGACTACGGAGCAATCTTTACTGTTGGTCTGATCTAAAACCCAACAAGCAACTCATTTAGGTGAAAAGTATATTAGATATTTGAATCACAAATTTCATCACTAATATATTACAACGACAAGATAATATATATATTTTTTTTTTTCAAAAAGATAAATGATATTTCATTTCCAGATTAAATATTAAAACAAAACAAGGTTATTTCCAATAACTAAATTTAAATTCATTCTAAAGAATAGAATAAACTTATGGAATATTTTTTTAAATGTTTTTAAAAATAATAGAACTAATAGTAGTATCATATATTATGTGAACTGTTTTTATTAACGTAAATATATGATATCACTTTTGGCTTTAAATTTAGTTATGCTGTTATATTTGACTATTCTTTAATAAAATCATTTTGATGACTTATCAATTTAAATTAATAAACTTATTTTGTCATTTTATTTTATTTTATAATATAATATGTTGAAAATTATAAAAATGCATTATAACAAATATCAGTTGACGTGTCACAAACTTTTAAATGCAATAGGTCCACTTAAAACATAATTTTATTATCACTAATCTTGTTTTATTTAAAATTTAAGAGTAAAACCAAACCTTATTTCCTTTTTTTTATAGAAATAGTTCATATCTCTGCTTTGACTGAAAATCTCAAATGAATCATGAATGATAAATTTGTAATAGTATTTTAATAATAATTTGTTATAATATTT
This sequence comes from Orychophragmus violaceus, assembly GCA_030180135.1. Lineage (NCBI taxonomy): Eukaryota > Viridiplantae > Streptophyta > Magnoliopsida > Brassicales > Brassicaceae > Orychophragmus > Orychophragmus violaceus. The sequence goes on along the minus strand of CM058232.1, from coordinate 83,133,071 downwards.
TATTAATAGTTGTGAATTTAAGTCAAATGTTTTTAATATTAATTTGTAATAATATTTTAATAATAGTTGAGAATTTAATTAATTTTTATAACATTAGATTATGATAAAAAATGAAAATGTTTTAGAAGATATTATGCGTTAATTAGTTATAAATTTTTATGATATTATTATCATTAAGGAAATATTAATTTGCATTAGAATATTACGTAATAAATACTGTAGATAAATGTTATTTTCATAATCGCCTCGTGTTTTAATAGATTAGATTTACAAAAATATAAATATTTTATATTTTTATATCGAATAAAAATATTTTTAACAAATCTGAAAGAACAACGCTAAAAAAACTTAGTTATGAATCTAATTTTATATTTCTAACTTTACAAATCTTAATTTTACTAATTAAAAAAATTATTAATATTAATTTAAATATGTATCATATAATTTAGTAACTTAATCATGCTTATATATAGTTATTATATGATTGATATTTTTTATAAGTAAAAATTTAGTTTATATTAGTTTAATTTGTATGCTCAAGGTAGAATGAGAAGCATGTTGTACAATTTTATGTTCCATTGAATCACCCGTAAGTAACTTTACTGTAAGACTAGGAAAAAAATTTGATTTTCTAAAAGGTCCTATGAGAATCCTAAACAAAACTATTTAACCAAAAACTTCTAAAAGGTCCTATGAGATTCCTAAACAAAACTTTTTAACAAAACTTCTTGAACATATGAGTCATGGATTGGAGAATCTAAGTACGGTAAAATAACTATAAGTAAGTTTTTGTATGTTCCTAATGGTAGAATGAGAAGCATGTTATAAAAGTTTATGTTCATTTGAATCACCCCTAAGTAACCCTTCTAAAAGACTAGAAAGAAACTTTGATCTTATAAAAGGTCCTATGAGATTCCAAAAAAAACTTTTTAACCAAAACTTCTTGAAACATATGAGTCATGGATTGGAGAATCTAAGTGCGATAAGATAACTATAAGTAAGTTTTTGTATGCTCCTAAAGGTAGTATAAGAAGCATGTTATACAAGTTTATGTTCATTTGAATCACCCCTAAGTTTCTCTTCTAAAAACTAGAAAGAAACTTTGATCTTCTAAAAGTTTTTATGAGATTTCTAAAAAAAACTTTTTAACAAAACTTCTTGAAACATGAGTCATGGATTGGAGAATCTAAGTGTGGTAAGATACAAAAAAAAAAATAATAATAAATTGGGTATTTTGTGAGAAAATCGGATTTTTATATTTTGTCGAGAAAATAAATTTTAAATTTTTGATAGAAACATAATCTTCAATTAATTTATCTATATTATTTCAAAATTAAAATAGTAAAACATTATTTTATAATTATTGATGTAATTAAAAAATTACAGATACCAAAAACCTAATAAGGTAAATTCAATTTAAACCCATAAATAAGAATCTTCATCTACATAGTTTTTTTCTTTGAACTATTTCATCTACATAGTTGAAACTCGAAAGGTACGCAGAATGGTCTTTTGTTCATATGTTTGTATTAAACATTATTTTTTAGAATTCTACGCTATTTAGAAGTTATATATATAATGTGGTAATTTAAAGATTCACAAAAAATATTGATACTGTGAACTTTTCGGCTAAATGATTTATTTATATATGATCAATACAGAAATCTTCTTAATTAACATAAGCTTGACGGAATGATATGAACTTATCTTATGAGCAATTTTTATGATGATGAATTGTATACTTTATACTATTTCATATTTTATATAGAAACTTGAATCATCTCATTTGGACTTCTATAGTTCCAGTTATGGATTTTACAAGATTTCTCGGTTCTATCGGTTTCTATTCCCGATAGTCCGAACAACCTAGTAAAACTTCGTTTTTCTACTTTTGGTCTTCTAAATGTTTTTTATTTAAAAAGAAGAACATTTGGCTCGTCTCGGCTTCCGTCTCGTATTTTGAAAAAAATTATCAAAATACCCCTCTACTTTGGTAAAATTATGATTTTGCCCTGTTGACTTTTTTTACATGTTGACCCTATTTTTGGAAACAGTGTATTACAGGCGCGCTCCACCTCTTCCAAAATTTTCATTGCAGATTTTTCCGAACTATCTATTAATGTTGAATATAATAACTGAATCTGAAAAACCGGATCGGATATGCATCAAAAGGTTGGTATCGGTTCGGATTCGGATCTAGCAAAATAACTGATTGGATTCCAATTGCAAGTTACTTTGGATATCGATTCGGTTCGGGTAATACCCAATGTCCATTTAAGTACTTGAATTAACCTTAACTATACCAATAACTCTATTATATTACTAGTTCACAACTTTTAATAATTACCTAAATTTTTAATAGTATAAAAATGCTAAGAAAATATTCACTTATAAGTATTAAAATTTATTGTTATTTAATTTACTATATAAATTATTATTATTTAGGATAAGATATTTTCCGGTTTTTTTATTTTTCTCGAGTTTTGTTTCAAAATTTTGGATTTTTTGGGTATTTTAGGTTTTACTCCGGATCAGATTTTTGCTGTGTTTTTTGGATTTTTGGATTTTTTGGGTATTTTGGATATTTCAGGGGTTTTTAAGTTATATTGAATACTTGGTCACAAAAGAATTGAACATGATTGATACCCGAAAGTATTTCGAATTTATTTGGATTTCACACTGGAGTGCAGAACCGACCCGAATCCGACATGATTCGAACTAAACTGAACCGTTTTTTATAAATAAAATACCGATGTGAACTTCTATATATATGACCGAAATACCTGAAAACTGAATGGTGGAACTGAACATCGATTGCGTATCCAAATGATTATGGCTACTATTTATACTATTAAAATAAGAAGGTTTTTGAAAATAACATTTAAATAACGTGTTTATTATAATGAATGTCATTAGAATTAATAGATATTTTAATTATTCGTTAGGGTCATTTTTAAATTTAACAGAATTAGATTATATGTGGATTATTCTAAATATTTTATAATTGATTATTTTACTGTAAAATATATTTATAATATATTTTAATATTTTATCTTAAAATAAAAATATTTTTATTTTTCTATTTTTCAAGAAAAATAATTATTAATTTTTTATATATTAATAAAGTTTACTATAAAATAATTTTAATTACATTTTAATCAAAATATTCACTAATTTATAATTTTATTTAAATATATGTATAATATATTTATAATATATTTTAATATTTTTATTTCAAATATATATATATATATAATATATATATATATATATGTATATATATTATACTATATCAAAATCTTACAAAAATATTTTTACTTTCTTTATTTCTTAAAAAAAATAATTACTGAATTTGTATTTATTATGATAATTTATTGAAAACTAATTTCAATTATATTTTAATCTATAACATAAACCATTTTTATATTTAAACATTATAAATGGGTTAAAAATCGATTAATCAATTTTAATTATTATTAAAACAAACTTTGTCTACGGAAAGACAAGTTAAAAGACAAATTAACCAATTTCAATTGATATATTTTTAATTTTATAAAATTATTAAATACTTATATCATTCAAATATGATGAGTTAGATTACGATTAATTTTTTTACGATTGTAGTTTTTGAATATGTTTTAATAAATTTTAAAATACTTAAACTATTACTCCCTCCGTTTCAAAATAAGTGTCATTCTGACATTTTCACACAAATTAAGAAATATATTAAATTTTCTATTATACCCCTAATAAATAATTTAAATTTTTGTATCCTTATTTTTCATTGGTTAATATCGAGGTTAAAGTAGGTAATCTATGTTAAAAGTTGCATTAAAAATCTAAAACGACACTTATTTTGAAACGAGAAAACAACTCTAAAACGACACTTATTGTGAAACGGAGGGAGTATAAGATGTGTTGAAATATAAATTAATTTGTTTCAATTATAATCGTTTTTAATAAAATTTATTAAGAAGATGAATTAACCATTTTTAAGTATAAAAATATTAAAATAAAATTAAACCAATCCAAAAATATTAAATGAACAAGTTATCATATTTTAGTTACATTTTAATCTATAAACAAACAAAAATATTCATATTTAGACCATTATAAAACAAGTTAAAAAATAGATTAACCAATTTCTATTATCTATATTATTAAAAATAAATTTGTCTATTTGAAGATGAATAAAAATAAAAAGATGTATTAACCAATTTCAATTGATATATTCTTTATTTGATATAATATTATTTAGTATTTTATTATTTTAGTATATGATAAGTTAGATTATCGTAGTCATGGCTACTTTACCCGAATTCGAAGAACCGAACTGGAACCGATCCAAAAAACCGATTTGATTCGGGTTCGAGTCCTAGAAAATACCCGAATAGGATTTGAGCTTTGATACTTTCAGGTATCGGATCGGTTCGGGTAATACCCGAGGACCGAACGAATACCCGAAGTAACCATAATTATAATTAAGTATAATACATATTTTATGTAGGTTTGGTTATTTCGAGTAATTTAGATATATTTTGGGTAAATATGATTTTTTATAGGATTTTGGCTAAATCGGTTATTTCGGATAAATCGGTTGTGTTTGGTCACTTCGAGTACAAAATATATGAACCGATCAGATACTTTGGTAAGAGTTCGATTACTTCGGGTACAAAATACCTGAATCAATTGGTTACTTCGGTTACTTCGGGTCCAAAATATTTGAAGTATCCAAATACCTGATTTTCAGGATATGCCGGTTTTTAAAGTATAATATTTATCCGACACGAACCTTGAAAAATACTAAACCAAATCTGGCCCCAAAATCTAAAATATCCGGATGGGTCCTATAATCCAAAACCGAAAGAAATGATATCCAAAACCCCATTTGAACCTGACGGATACATGACTACCCATGATTAAAATTACGGTTGATATTTCTAAATGTTTGTTTTATCAAATTTTAAAAATATTTAATATAATATAAAATGAATTGAAATATAGATTATCATTCTCGACTTTCATAAATTTAATTATTAAAATAATAAAAATATAAATAAATTTCATATTAAATATTTGATATTTTAGCATAATTTAAATCAATAAAATACATATTATATTTATATCATACATATTTGATACTTTAGCATAATTTAAATCAATAAAATACATATTATATTTATATCATACATATTTGATATTAATAATTATTTTATTTAAAAAAAAAATATTATAAAGTTTTTTTCAAACAAAATACTTATTTAAATAAAATAAATTGATTTAAAAAGTGTTTTATAAAATAAAAATTTAACTATATATACTTTCAACTTGGACTAAATCTAATTCTATTTTAAGAGTATTTAGTTTTGTTCTTTTTTTTTTAATCTGGGGTATTCCGAGTCTATGGAGGGGTTCAGACTAATTCTAATGAGAGGTGTAGTCTATGGGTAGACCCTTTTTCTAGGTATTCAAATGGGCTCTTAAAGCAAAGTATATATTCATGTGGGTGTTCTTAAACAAATGTGACTTAGTTTCGCATGGTAGGAGGATCAAATTCATAATATGGTAGTGTCAAAGGTTCGTCCCCAATTACTTGATCAAAAGTGTCTGGACATTTAGTTTTCTTCTTACTATATAGTTTAGATAATAAATTTAGAAGTTATATGAAGAAGGATCAGGAATACGTGAACCGATCATTAAAGAAAAGAGGAATACTAAGAGTCAGTAAGAGAAAAAAGAAAAAAGAAAAAAAAAAAGAGGAATATGTGAACCGATCATTTAAAAAAAAAAAGAAAAAAAAAATGAGAAAGACGATATGTGCAAGACATCATTCCGGCCGAATACTAAGAGTCAGTAAGAGAAAAAAGAAAAAAAAAAAGAGGAATATGTGAACCGATCATTTAAAAAAAAAAGGGGGAAAAAAAAAAGAGAAAGACAATCTGTGCAGGACATCATTCCGGCCGAATACTAAGAGTCAGTAAGCCAAAGACACAAACGAACAAAAACAAAAGACACAAAAGAACAAAAAAAAAAAAAACACAACACTCAAACAAGAGGCATGTGTACAAGACGTGTATATATGCCAAATATGAGCTGGTACATACGTGTACAACTTTGGTTGTATATACGTACGTGTAATAAGACTTTTGCCAACAAGTGTTGACCATATATGACAAAATCACACAATAGTGACAAAATTGTCTTTTAAGTGCAGTTATTTTTGGGCTACTTTGAAGGATCATTTTCTCTCTCTTCTCCCCTTCTCCATCTTCTCTCTAGTTTCAGAAACAGCAAACTCCGTTTTCTTCTCCGGCCACCGGTCGTTGGCCATCTTAGCCACGCCGGTGGTACGGATCTGTATATATGTTTATATTTTTTTGTTTTTTTAATCCTCCGGCGTTGTGTCGGTTTTGTCTTCGGATTTCTGTTCGATTTTCAATCTCCGATGAGTTCATCGGTTTTCTTTTCTCCCTGCTGTTGCTCTCTGTTTGCTTTAATCTGCCAGACAGCCCGATTTTTCTTCACTCTTTGTTTGTGTACTCATGAGCTAGGAGTAATATCTTTGCAGCTTATATCCATCCTCGGCTATGGAGTTCAAAGGCTGATTCGATTGCATGATTCAGCGGCGGCAAAGCTTCCTTGGCATGACGTTACCGGCGAAGAAGCGGAGACAGCTTTCCCTTGTATGCGATCTACTTTCTGGAAGGATTAAAGGTGAAGATTGAGTAGAGGAACTGCAGATAGCAACGGTAGTTTGGAGATCGTGTCCAGCGGATGATCGGTGGTCGAGTCCGGCGTCGGAGTAGCGGTGGATCGTGGGTCAGCCGGCTTCGCACGTGTCAACAATCCCTCATCTTGCGTGTTTCTGTCACAAAGATGCCTGTATCTCGTGCGTACACGTGGCCATTAGATAACTTAGATTATCAATATATTGGGTAATACTAAGTGGGCTTCATTATATATCAATGTGTAAATGGTGATGGGTGGGCTTGATTGTTGGATCATCTTATGTAATGCCCGTTTGGGCTTTCTTAATATAATGGATTGTCGACAAAAAAAAAAAAAAGTGCAGTTATTTTTTTTTTTGTCAATTTAAGTGCAGTTATACATATACTTCTTTGCCACAAGACCACACATATCCAAATTTGATGGATTCATTTTTGAAAAGTTATATCATATAAAAATATAAACCTGATAAATACATGATATGTAGTATTATATAGTATAGGTTGGTGATTGTTAGTAATGCTTGAGTCTTGACAAAAAATATTTTTTTTTGTAATTGTGCATTCAATATACTAATTTAACACTTTCCAAAAAATATACTAACTTAACGAGATGCTATTAAAACAATATATATATATAATATTACATAGTAATATGTTGGTGATTGTTATTAATGCTTGAGTCTTGACAAAATAAAATAAAATTATTATTTTTTAAAATTATGTGTTCAATACACTAATTTAACACTTTTCAGAAAATATACTAACTTAACCAGATGATATTAAAACAATGGTTTTATTTTGATAAAAGTTTGTTTTATTTTGATAAAAGTTTGTCTTATTTGTCTTGATCGGAGGTTAAATTTTTCGATCGTAACATTTTTTATCCACTGATTAACCATACGTAAATGCTTTAAATAGTATAAAGGTTTGAGTTTATATATAGATTTTGGAGTTTAGTCTGAATTTTAGCATCTATTGTTTTTTATGAATATACATTTTTGTCGTCTAAATATACATATATAATCCTTATATATGCAGATTCAATTTTAAGGATTTAATTTTGAAAAAGAAATTAATTAAAAAACTATAAAATATTAAATCACTTTAGTATTATATTTTTCAAAATTGCTATTAAAGGGTAAATGTAACAAAATAAATTCAATGGTATTATATGTGTTGTAGTGAAAAGAAAAATCTATAAAACGCCCTTTTAACATAAAAGTTTTCAAGATAAGAGATGATTTGTTAATTTTTTACATTACTTTGACATAACACACTAAGCAACATTTAAGCAATATCTAAGCAATATTTATGAAAGATAAAATGATGGTGGTATTTGCAAAACATAAACAAAATTAATTGAGTAGTTATACATCCAATTTTGAAATACATTTTTTGCAAGTATATTAAATTATATATTTATTAAAATATTACCTTAATAATAAATTTAAATGCCATGGTGATCATGACTAATTACCAGGAATTATACAAAAACATGAGATGTTAAATTTGCAGATCTAATTAAATAGCTCGAATTCATTAGAGTATGTAAGTCAATGAAGAGATTGGGGAATGTCATGTAATTTATTAAAACAACATATTTTCATGTTATATGAACAGTATAATTATGCAAAAATATAGATAATGTTTTAATTGCCGCTTACTTGTTGGTATAAGACAACAACTTTTATTTTGCTATATAAGGTATCAGTTAATTCTCTGAAAATAATCTATTTGAAACCAGTTTTCACTTTTTAGTATCTATTGTGTACTAGTTATATATATATATATATATATATATATATATGTATATATCTTAATTATAATCTATTTTTTATTTTAAAAACAATTGTACAACATATCTACCTCTAGTTTGCAGATATATAGATATTGTGGTTTTACATTCAAAATTTATGTTGTGTTTAAGAAAATTGACTTAAAACAAAAACTTATGACAATATGTTATATATATTAAATGTATATTTGTCAATACAATAATGTTTGAACCCAAATATACATGAACAAGTATTCAAATAGCTAAAACACATGTCTGGGTCTTATCACGTGCATATGTTAATAACATTCCTATTTGAAAAGACATGTATGGGGCGTATTTGAACTCCTCATTTTGTCTCGATCACCTTCTATAGTAAGCTAAGGAAGCTCGACATCACAGATGCAAAACAACTAAGACCATAACTACAATTTTGTAGCTATTTTTAGTGTTTACTAAATATGGTTAAGATTTTGTTTCTTTGCTTACACCTTTTGAATTGTTTTGATCGTTACGAAACCGAAGAGCCAAGGGACTGTGTACTTAGATGTATAGGCTTCTCATAATCTACAAAGAACACAATCCAACCAGCTATCTTTTGCCGCCCTATTATTTAAAGTTTGTATTGATCCTTACTGCCTCTTTCATTTCCAAGGCTTACGGCTATCCTTCATTAAAATCACTTTCAAAAAACATCCGTAATCCCCATTAAAAAAGGGGTTAATAAAAATCACATAATCTTTGTCCCCCTATATCAAATTTCACGTGGGGGAAAATGTTTAAGATATAGTTATAGAAAATTTGACAATGAAAGTACTGAGTTATCATTTTATAATAGCTGTACTTATAACTAGATAATTCACAATATATTCCAATCTTTTAACTACTGATTGATTTTACAAAAGAAACCATAATATATCCAAATTGTTTTCTTTTTCCTATTTGTCGTCTCATTAAAAGTAAACCTCTTTTTTACCATCTCAGCCGCTCCACAGCCATGTTTTCAGAGTCACCAGCACACACTCTCTACCGCTCTCTCTTTTCATTTACTTTTACCCTGTTCCACTTCCTCACTAGATCGGTGTATAAATACGAGAGCTTCCATGACTTCACGCATCAGGCAACTCACATGCAGAAATTCTCCTTAAACCACTAATTTCCTCTAAAAAGTTTAGCAAAATATTACATGGAAAACGAAGGGAAGGCAACAACATCAAGTAGTTCTAAGTGGAATCCAACGAATGAACAGATAGAGTTGCTTGAGAATCTTTACAAGGAAGGGATCCGAACCCCGAACCCCGAACAGATACATCAGATTACTGGTAGACTCCGGGCTTATAGCCATATCGAAGGTAAAAACGTTTTTTATTGGTTCCAAAATCATAAAGCTAGACAACGTCGAAAACAGAAACAAGACCGCATGGCTTCCTTCAATCGTTTCCTTCACAGAACCTCGCGTTTCTTCCACCCTCTTCCTTGCTTAAACGGTACATGGTTTCTCATCCCTACTCTTATATATCCACGTACCATTTTTTACTCATATTGATAAATATTACTACGTACTTTCTTCATCACATAATACAAGTTTTTAAATAGTTTTCGAACGTAAACCTATACAATCGGGTTCTTGATGGATTACGTTACTTTGTTCGGTGCTAAATAATATTTGAATTAGTCGTGTGAAATATTCTTTTTTTTAAAGAGTCGTGTGAAATATTCAATACCTATATACTTCTAATTTTGTTTATTAAGTTACGAAATCTGTCATTCGATACCCACGGACTATCATTTATTTTGGGTTTAATTCTTTGAACTATTTTGAGCTATTAATTACAAAATTATGGCTCTGGACTAGCAGTTTTCTTCCATTTTCTTGTGTTCTTACGTTTAAAAGTTACCAAATGTTTATTGTAATATTTTGTTGTTGTTGTGAAGTAGGCTGCGTTAGTCCATACTATTTACAGCAAGTAAGTGATCGTCATAATCAACATGGAAGTGTGTACAGACAAGATCTTCACAGTAACAATTTGATGCTGCCAAGTGGGAACTACGAGAAACACACAATCACAGATCAAAGGAAACATCTTTTAGACAAAACAACAACAGCTCAAATGTCAATGTCTTCGAGTTCACTCAGATTTGACCGATTTGCCCTTAATGAACCCGATAGTTTTGGCGAGGACATCAACGTCAATTCCCATGGACCGAAGACGCTCCCGCTTTTTCCACTTCAGCCTTTGGATGCAGCTAATGTCGACGGTGTTGGAGATTCCAGTCTTGCCTCTGGTAATGATTCTCCGGTGACTTATTTAGGCGATGGCGGTGGAAGAGGACAGCCGTTTATTGATTTCTTCTCTGGTGGTTCTAGTAGGTTTGATAATAGTGGAAATGGGTTGTAAAAGGGTTGTAAGATGTAAAAAAGGCCTTTTACAAAAAAAAGATGTAAAAAAGGGTTTTAAATAAAAATAAATGTTTTCTTTTATCATTTTATAATTATTTTTTTAGAAGAATGAGGAGCATTTGAAATGAAATGAAAAACCAATTGATCGAATATAAGTACTTTAATTTCACTTTTTAAATGAAAAGTATGTAAAGAGAACTTTACTTGTGCCACATTCCAATGAATGTAAAACTGTTATGATGTGTGTGTGATCTCCAATCTGAGTATGTGCTCAATATTATACAAGGGGTCTCTAAAATTTTGGTGGCCATTTGACAGTAACAGTCTTTCGGAATTAATTTGCTTGTCTCGAAGAGATTGATCTTGGACAATATTCTTAATTATTGTTCATAGGCAGATGTTCTAAGAACTCACATAAACGAACCACAATATTTCATAGTAGTTAAGACATTCATATTCAAAGTGTATAACTGGGTCCAATGAAGCTATACAAGCGTTGCTCAAAGCTTTGGGTTTGACCAAAAAGGTGGATCATGTTCTGTATTTCATCAATTTTTATACGGTTCTGATTAATGAGCATACAAATGGCTTAATTGTTCTAGAAAGAAGATTGAAACAAGGGAATCCATTCTCTTTCTCAGTTTGTGTTGTACATAAGACCTTAGAGCACATTCAAAAGGAAGTTTTCACATGAGTGACTAAGAATTAAATAATAATAAAATTAATAAAGTAGAAAAAAGAGTGAGATAAGGTTCTAAATGAGAACATTTTGTATCTCATAGGAGAATCTTTGATATCTATATGAGAAACCCATTTGTCATATGTACTCATGAGATTGGTTTAATTATTTTACAAAACTAAAATTTAATTATTTAATAAAAAGTAAAATAAAAATATTAATATTAAATTGTTTGAGAACTCCAAAAGAGGTTCTAGTCAACCTAAGCCAATGTACAACTGCATTTTTTACTCAATTTTAATGGAGTAACTCTAAAATGCAGTTGTATTTTGCTCCAACTTTATTATATTTTGAAGTATAAAATGCAGTCATAAAAAAAAAAAATTAGATAACTCCATTTTTTACGCAAATATAGAGTAATCTCATTTTTTTACTCTATTTTGAAGTTGAAATGAAGTGGGGGTTAGAACAAACATTATTGCAAAATGGAGTTTGAAGTTAAAAATAGAGTGGATTTAGAGATGGTCCTAGTCACCTACTCAATAGAGCTGAATATGTTGAACTAATTAATGGTAAATTAAAACTAAGTAATTTCTAAATTAATAATTAAAACACATGAAAAGTCCATAAAATGGCGAAGAGTTCGAACATCCCATGTCCACCAAGCCAACTTCAACCGTTAACCGACTAAACTACTAACTTTTCTGCAAAATAGTCAAATTAAAAGAAATATTCTAAATAAGATTGTTTCTCCAGCTTCTACCCAATCGACACTGCTTAATCAGTGAGTCTCAAAGTCTCGGATTTATTCCTTCCTAATAACACAACCTGGGATGTCGCAAAAATCAATGAAATATCACTTGCTTATGCCTTCGAGATTCTCTGCATCACACCAAGTGATTAGAAGCTGCAAGATAAAAGGATTTGGCTTAATCACCCTTCTGGATCCTACACTGTTAAAACCAGCTACTTTTCAGCTCTCAAGGATGACCCAGTCAAAATTCAGGTTGACCAATCGCCTAAGCTTAATTGGATATCTGACATATGGGTAATCAACACGGCTCCAAAGCTAAAGCTCCTCCTCTGAAAAATTTCAGTCCAAGGTCTGCCGGTTGGAGACCAACTCTTGTCTCGACAACTTGTCACCGATCCCACATGTAAGAGATGTGTAGAAACGGAGACTATATCTCACCTTTTGTTCCACTGTGACTTTGTGAAACAGGTCTGGAGGAACGCACCTTTTGAAAATCCCTTAGTTCTATCGAGCTATTGTTTTATGGCTGATTGGAACAGACTGCAGTCTGTGATTTGCCTACCTCCAAGCGGTATAGCTAATGGCCCCCTGGCCCCATGGATTTGTTGGAATCTGTGGACAACCATAAACAACATCATATTCACCGGTAAGCTCATCTCCCCTGAGGATGTCAACACCAAAGCTGTTCCAGATGCCTGGGAATGGTTGAATGCCCAAACCAAAGAACATACCAAAACTCCTCCTCGCTCATCCCCTTCAACTATTGGACCAGTCACCAGAGTCATATTATTAGAACAGAAAATGATGTAGATTACAACTGATGTTTTAACGACTGAGGTTTTTAAAATTTGTTTTATCAAATTTTAAAAATATATAAATTATTATAAAATGGGTTGAAAATATATTAATTTGTTTTGTTTATTTTTTAAAATAAAATTTTTGTTCTGGTTCATCAACGTTAAGGATATCGTGCTATGCTAAGTAGCACGTATACGGGTACGGGTACAAAAAACGGGTACGGAAGCGGGGACGGAAAACGGCAAAGTAAAAAAATTGTAGGTACGGGTACGGCGGGGATACGTTAAAAAATATATAAAAATATAGCTATAAATATAATTATAAAGACAATCACATTTAAATTTCAACATAACAAAGTAGAAAGTGGTTTAGTTTTATGTAAAACATCAATTTTAAAACTTAATCGTATAAAAAATATTCTAAAATCTCATTTGACTGATTTTTTTATCATTTTTCTATCTTATCTTTTTCGGAGAAGTTTCTGTGCTGTCCCCGAGTTTCCGAGTTTCCGAAACGTTTCCGGTACGGGGACGGCATGCATTTAGAAAAATATCTGTGCATCATAGGTGCTATGTCCATACTTTATCAACCATGTAATATTCATTTCCATATACCACATTCTCATTTGTAACAAAAAACCATAAACGCAAAAGTCTTTCCAATTAAGTTGGTAACTAGATTTTGACCCGCGCTATAAAAGCGCGGGTATATGATGCTTTGTTAATATTAATTTTTAAATTTTAGATTTGTAAACTAATTAAAGTAGCGGTTAAATAATTGATTTTTTTGATGATTAGGGGAAAATTGAATGTAATTAGTGTGGCAGTTGATTTTGTTCAGAACATTATTGTAAATAGTTATAGTCTATAATGTTTATATGGTTTGTATTTTCTTGGAGTGAATGCCTTAGTTTTTTTTATAATAATTTCACTATAAACTTTGAATAAATTGTTGCAAGGTTATTTTGCGCTTTTTAAAAATTGTTGAATTAATATCCGAAAAATATTTATTATTATACACACCAATTTAATTATTTTCCTATAATATATTATAATTACATATAACTATTTACTTAACATTCAAAACCAACAACAAATTTATTGGAATATAAAATTTTAGTTGCAGTAATTATTTAGATACAATATTTCAGTATACTCAATACTATTTAAAGCTCAAATAATAATTATCTCATTTCTTTAACATTTTAGGTTACGCTCCTACTATTAACTTTCGAACAAACTTTATTCATTTGTATTTAATTTAAATAACAAATAACTACATTGATTAAAAATTAATACCTAATTAAAAGACCCAAAAACACATATTCTATTCTATACATTGTTTTGGCCCACTTAAACATGGCCCATAAACACAATCGGACAAATTACAAAATATACCAAATTCCTGATTCTCTTATCTTGCCGACAACATCTCTGAAACCATCCAAGGTGATTTTTGGTTTTTTTGAGATCAAAGATTTCCAAAATCAAACAATCCTCTTATATCCGATCTTGTCATTTTTTTTAACCAAGATTTATCTGAATCATGCAATAAAACCAAGAAGATTCTTCTACAAAGATGTTGCGATCCGGAAACCTTAAACCAAAAAAACCTAGAACTCCCGATTAATTTTTTTTTTCGGATTCAAATCGTCAGATCTTCCTCTGTTTTTGTGTTACAAAGGTATGTCGACTCTGAAATAACAAGGACTATGCAAAACAAACGATACTCAAGAGATATCCCCTTAAAACACTTTATTAGAATTCACTTGAACAAATTACACTGTAATCTTGTTCAATCAGTTTGACTCGTCTTCACAACTTGTGAAACGACACTGACCAAATCCTAATAAGAACAACTCACTCGTTTTGCTAACTCACACAAAAGTTCTTGATACCTTTTTCTCTCAAAAAACGGCTAACCTAAACTCACATCCCTACGCTTGTTTATATAGGTCTTCTTTAGATCTTTCGAGATCTCCAAATAGGAAATCTTCTCTTCCTTGTCAGCTTTAGAGAATATTTCCAAATCTTCTTTTCGAGAATATTTCCAAATCTTCTTTTCTCTGTTGGCTTGGACTCCACGTCATCCATGTGTAGTCCACCTCATCATCTGTTGCACTCGCCATCATCGCACAACTTCTATGTGCTTTCATTCTCCCCCTTTTTGTTTGAATGTGTGCATCATCTCATCTGTAAACCTTAAGACACATATAGCAAATGCACAACTAACACTCCATACCAAAATAGTTTCAATGATCCATCATCTTAACTTGAAGTCACAAAAGCAAGTCACAAAAGCAACACTCTTGAAATCATAACATAGTTCAAAGCAACAACCAAGCAACGTCAAAAACACAAGGCAAACATCAAAGACACATCTGAGTTAAAATAAGCAAATACAAGCATGTCATTAAAACACATCAGAGAATGAACTAATCATCTCGCTCGACTTCAGTGCTTTCCTCATCATCATAGTCTGTGTCATACTGGCCCGAACCTGTCTTCTTGGGATACTGTGGGTATTCTCCCCCTGAGATGAGCACACATATTCATACAAAACAACTAAAGATCAAAAATATCATAGATATTGTAGTCAGAGAGATGAGAAGCCATACTACGAATGCGGCGTTGGATGTAACGCAATCCTCGGATTGAGTTCTCAATGTCCCTTTCAAGGTCCGGAGCGTGCGCTTCTTCTTCATTGTCAGAGCCTCGACCAGCTTTCGGATCCAATGTGATGTTGATCGGATAGCCAATAGGTGCGCCATCTCCAGCAGTAACCTCAACATCCCTTTGGAAGAACATTATCTGGAAGATCAGGTTCGGAAAGATAATCTTCTTATCAGCTTGTAGTGATTGAGCCATGTCCATAATCTGGTCATACACCAATTGTCCGAAGTTGAATGGTTTCCCTTGGTGAAGCATGTAGAGGAACCGTAGTCTCTCCTTGACCATAGTTGTCGTGTTTGAACTAGGGATCCAATTTGAGCAACAGATCTTGTAGAGAACCTGAAACTTGGGAAGCAAGTGTTTGGATTGAACTCCTTCCCAACGTTTACGCCGACCACCAGTAAGCACAGATACTGCTTGATCAATATCTTCCTCCTCCCAATCAGTCGAATGCCTTGTGTCCGATGTTAGAAACATGCGGTTGATGAGATCCGGAGTGAAATCATATACTTCACCTCGAACATAGACGAGCCTAGTTTTATCCGTAGCTTCCGAGTCACACAGATTTGCCACAAATTCCTTAACTAACCGCGGATAGTACGAAGACACATGCAGGACAGTGTAGATCAGACCAGCTTTCTCAATGAATTTCCTTACCTCGCTGAGCTTGGAGTCGCTTAACTGTAGAAGTTTCTGATCCAGAAAAGCTCGCGGTTTGAGCTTCACATAGCGTTCCTTGGCACCACTTGATGAATGTCTCGAACTGAGTGGTTGCATGTTCAATCGATCCAGCTCAGGGTACTTGAACCGCAGATCCGCGAAAGCGAGGCGATTTGCAAGATAGTGATCTTCAAATTTCCAGTATGGTGGCTTGTGTTGAGGCACAAATTCATCGTCGTCAGAAGCTGAGTCATCGGAATCAGAAGATGGCGGAGCTGGTTCTTTACCGGAGCGATGAGTCTTAACCGGATTGTTGCAGGAGCGATGAGAGCGGAAGGAATTGTGTTCTGAGCTTGCATGTGAGTGGGAATCACCGATGACATCACGGAGAACCAGCTGTTGGACCGGTCTTCGGGATCCCTGCGAGTTGATGGATGGTGAAAGATCAACAACCGGTGTCGCGGCAAGGGTTCGATTTGGCCGATTACGGCGACGTTCAGCTTCAAAGGCATCCATCATTAGCTTGGTGGTTTGAGAGCGAGTCGTCCGACGGGGTGGTGAGCTCATTGTTATTGAGAAGACTGCTTTCTTTCTAGGGTTTGAGAACACAAAAGCGGCTGAGTGACACACGCGAACTCCCCCTTCTTTTTAAACCTGCACATCCGAGAAATAGCCCAAAAACAACCTTCTAGTGGGCTTTGTTAGATAAGGTATCTCTAGAATTAAAAACTCGGCCCACATAATATGAAATAGATTTTTTGGCCCACATAATATCAAGAAGATGAATTAGCCCACTTAGAGTACCAGCACAAATTACCCACATTCATGAACTTATCAGACCATATCATCGACACATTTATCAGAGAGAGAGAGATGAGTGACCCTTACTATCGATAAAAGACGTTTTGCACTAAGAGACTTTACTACTATACTTTAAGACACATTAACTAAGAATTTATATGACAATCATACTTTTAAAAGAAATATGACACACACCACACACACACAGGGTACCACACAAAGATCATTCCCCTTTTTTTTTTATAAGAACCTGTCAGAGATAGACTTAGACTGACAGCTTTCCTTAGCCAAGGTGCTTTCATCAAGTCTAATCAATTTGATGATCCTACCACAAAAACAATTTAACTCTTATATGACTCTACTAAAGCTATGTCATGCCTAAATCTTGTGACATCGAAGAAGTAATGCAGACACCCGTGAGTGGAGTATGTTGATGACTAGAAATCAAATAGGACGGCCTTCCTCAGCCGAGGTGCCTTCATCCATGAGAACCACAATATAGACTTTTATTTATATGAACACAGTCAGCTGCTAGACAGCTTTCCTCAGCTGAGGTGCTTTCATCTAAGTAAAAAATATCATACTTCATGACTGTGCTCATCAATCTTAAATTTTGCCATACATACTCTTTCACTCAGGCTGTCTTACATTCTTCTCTTATCTAGCAACTGACAATAGCTTTAGTACTCATTCAAAACAGTGATCTCATTCAGATCTAGACTTTTTTAGCAGCCTATTCCAAAGAGAGTGCTTGTCATAATAAGCGGTCATATAGAGTAACTTGATCCATGGGGAATACCTTATGATTTGTCTTTCTCTTCAGCATGAACAATGAATGTGACCTTATCTGTGTTCCCCAGCTATCCATGATGTGTCATACTCTCGGTTATCCTAAAAGCAAGTTTCAAAATTCACAGACTCCGAGAGCTTTTCGTAAGTACAAAAAGCTGTCAAAATCCAAAGCTTTAGTAAAAATATCTGCAAGCTGTCTCTCAGATGCAATATGCTTTATGATAGCTAGTTTCTCCTCAACAAGTTCTCTGACAAAGTGGTGTCTAATGTCTACATGTTTAGTTCTTGAGTGTTGAACAGGATTCTTAGAGATATCAATTGCACTTTTGTTATCACAATGAACAAGAAAAGGGTCAGTAATGATACCATAGTCTTGGAGCATCTGTTTCATCCAAATAAGTTGTGTGCAACAGCTCCCAAGTGCAATGTACTCTGCTTCAGCAGTGGAGAGTGATACACAATTCTGTTTCTTGCTATGCCATGCCACCATATTATTTCCAAGATAAAAGCATCCTCCAGAGGTACTTTTTCTGTCATCCAAACATCCCGCCCAATCTGCATCACAAAACCCTGCAAGATTCATGTTAGTATCTGATGTGTAACTCAATCCATAGTTCAGTGTACCTCGAACGTATTTGATAATACGCTTAACAGCCAGTAGATGTGACAAGCGTGGGCTAGCTTGATACCTAGCACACAAACCTACACTAAAGCAGATGTCTGGCCGTGATGCAGTCAGGTATAACAAACTACCTATCATAGCTCGGTACAGTTTTTCATCGACCTTCTCCCCTTCTTCGTCTTTGCAAAGTTTGTTCGTAGTGCTCATAGGAGTTCTCGCAACTTTTGACGTTTCCATGTCAAATCTTTTAACAAGATTCCTAGCATATGTGGTCTGACTAACAAATATTCCTTCATTTGTCTGTTTAACTTGAAGTCCAAGGAAGTAGCTCAATTCACCGACCATGCTCATCTCAAATTCTCGAGTCATTGTTGAAACAAACTCATTCATCAAGACCTCTCGGGTTGCTCCAAAAATAATGTCATCGACATAGATTTGGACTATGAGCATCCCTGTTTTGTTTTCGAGAATGAACAATGTTTTATCCACACTTCCTCTTTTGAACTCTTTCTTGAGCAGAAATTGAGTCAATCTCTCATACCAAGCTCTTGGTGCTTGTTTTAGACCATAGAGCGCTCTCTTAAGCTTGTAGACATGGTTAGGATACTTAGGATCTTCAAAGCCTTTGGGTTGTGCAACATAGACCTCCTCTTGTAACATCCCATTTAGAAACGCACTCTTAACATCCATCTGATACAGCTTGATTCCTAGGTTACACGCAATTCCAAACAATAATCGAATAGACTCGAGTCTAGCAACTGGTGCGAATGTCTCATCAAAATCTACACCTTCAATTTGTGAGTAACCTTGAGCAACTAGCCGAGCCTTGTTTCTGATCACATTTCCTTCATCGTCTATTTTGTTCTTGTAAACCCACTTGGTTCCTACGACATTCACATTACTCGGACATATAACCAAATCCCATACTTCCAGTCGACTGAACTGTTCAAGTTCTTCATGCATTGCTTGAGTCCAGTACTCATCATTTAGTGCTTCCAGAATATTTTTTGGTTCGATGAAAGATATGAAGCAAGCAAGTTTTACCATTTCTTTGAAGTCAATCTGTCTGTGTCGAGTTTGCCTTTCGCCTTGAATGTCTCCAATGACATCTACTTCTTGGTGATCACGTCTAACTTGGCCAAAGCCAGTTCTTCTTGGATGCTCAGTAGTTGAAGTCACTACGTCACCAACATCTAATGTCACAGGTTCATTCTTGGTTGTATTTTGTTCTCCGTTTGTCTCCTCATCTATCTCCTCGAGACAGTAATTATTCCTGTCATCAAACACAACATTAACAGATTCGCAAATCATCCGAGTTCTCCTATTATACACTCGAAACGCAGTGCTATTGCCAGCATATCCCAGGAAAACTCCTTCATCACTTTTAGAATCAAATTTTCCAAGCTGATCCTTGTCATTTAAGATATAGCATACACATCCAAAGACATGGAAGTAACTCAGATTCGGAGTTTTGCCCTTCCAGATCTCATAGGGGGTTGTCTTAGTCCCTGGCTTTACATAGACTCTGTTTATGATGTAACAGGCAGTGTTCACAGCTTCTGCCCAAAATCTCGGAGCTATCTGGTTCCCATGGAGCATAGCTCTTGCCATTTCCTGTAATGTCCTGTTTTTTCTCTCAACAATTCCATTTTGTTGAGGTGTCCGAGGAGCAGAATACTGATGTCGAATCCCTTGCATCTTGCAGAATTTATCAAATTCATTGTTCTGAAACTCACCCCCATGATCACTTCTGATCTGAACTATTCCTCCTTTATCATTCTTCAGCTCAAGTGCCAGTATTTTAAAGCTTTCAGCTGCTTCTGACTTTTCTCGTAAAAATCTCACCCATGTAAATCTGGAAAAATCATCCACAAGTACAAAAATATATTTCTTACCTGTGATACTTTCAGGACTTACTGGCCCCATGAGATCAATGTGGATTAGTTCCAAAATCCTTTTTGATCTTATCTCACTAAGTGGTTTGTGCTGAACCTTGACTTGTTTTCCTTGACAGCAAGCCTTACACACTGTGTTTGTTGTGGCTTCAAGCTTCGGAATTCCTCTGACTACCTCCGCATTTACCAGTCGGGTGAGTCCATTTACACTCATGTGTCCTAGCTTCTTGTGCCATAGGTCTAATTGTGACTCCACTGAACTCAGGCATTGTTCAGTTGTCTCCCACATATAGCAGTTATTTCCTGCTCTAACTCCCATAAGAATCACCCGTCCATCATCGTCAATTGCTTGACAGTCGGTTTTGGTGAATATAACCTTAAGCCCTTCATCACACAGCTGTGAAATACTGATTAAGTTGGCTTTTAATCCTCTGACTAAGTACACATTCTCCAGGTTGGGTTTACCATCAGTGTACATTTTGCCTATACCAGCAATTTTCCCTTGACCTCCATCTCCAAAAGTCACACTTCCTCCCTTGATAGGTGAGATTTCATCCAAGATATCTTCACTACCAGTCATATGCCGTGAGCATCCACTGTCGAAGTACCATGATTCAGCTTTTTCATTCTCCACCGAAGTATACGCTACATTGCTCATCATGGAGAAGTTGCATACTATTTCTCCTTTGATATTCTTCATTTGTTGACTTTTGTATGTTTCTGAGTTCGAGTATAGGTCTCTCTTGGCAATCCAAACCATTCCGAGATGTTTGGGTTCCAAGTAGCACTTGTTTGATTTCCATGCCTGGTTAATTCTGCTCCATAGCAACCAGCATGTTGCTTTCTTGTGCCCGAGTTTCCCACATGCAAAGCAACCATTCTGAGTTCTGGCAGTCTTAATTCCCTTATCTCTTTTACTTGTCCCCACTCTTTCAGTGTTCTCAGTGATGTCCATTGTAGCTGGCACAAAGCTAATCGTGCTACTTGTCTGATGTGATTCAACTCTCCCTGAATAACCGAGACCCCAGTTAACCTTAGGAGGTTGTCCCATGGCAAGAATCTGATCTAGACTTTCTGTTCCCTTACTTAGCAACCTGATCTTTTTGTGATTATCTGTTAGACTCTGTTCTAGTTCCCGGCTCTTATCCTGTTCTTGAGTGAAAGCAGTTTTCATTCTCGCAACTTGCTCTTCCAGCATGCGGCTTTTCTCTTTCTCTTTCATCAGCTCTTGTTCGAGTTGGTCCTCACCTTTACTTACTTCAACTATTTCAGGTAGCTTGTTTCCAGGTGCTGTTTGTTCCATCTGTAAGATATTGACTTGTGCTTTTAACATTGCTTTTTCCTTAAGCAACTGAAGATTCTCGTGACTTAACTTCGTCCAATTTTCATACAGATCTCTGTACTCTTTCTTAACATCAATTTCTTCATCAGAGTCAGAGTCTGAGACATCCTCTTTCTCCTCCTCTTGTGACACCAAAGCAACAAAGTTTAGCATAAGACCTTCCCCGTTCTCATCTTCTTCTGAATCCGTATCACTAAAACAGAGCAGGGATTTTTCTTTTCCTCTAGCCTGACTTGGACATTCAATCTTAGTGTGTCCAGAGCCTTTGCATTCACTACACTTCAGTTCTCTTCTTTTGACCAATGGACACTCATTCTTGAAATGTCCATAACCTTCACATTCATGACACTGCATTTCCCTTTTCCTTGACTGTCTGTCACCATCTGTCCTGTAGCTACGACCTTGATTCCTGTCAGAGTCATCCTTTGAGAACCGGTTAAAGGTTTTGTTTTGGCCTTTTTCGATTCGTTTGAGCATTTTGTTGAAGTTCTTAGCCAACAGACCAAGGTTTTCTTCTAACTTTTTTACACGCTCGTCTTCTTGCTGAACGTTGAAGGCGATTCCCTGACTTGGTTTAGAATTATCTCCAGTAACTTCCATTTCTTGAGACTTAAGCATCCCAACCAGTTTATCAAATTTCATCTCATCAGTGTTCATGGAGCATTGCAGAATTGCTTTCTGAGCTGAAAACTTTGATGGAAGACACCTGATTAACTTCTTCACCAGCTTCTTTTCATTGTACTTTTTTCCAAGTACAGATGCCTCATTCGCAATCGTACTGATCTTAGCTGTGAAGCTTCCTATGGTTTCTTCTGGTTCCATTTTGAGATTTTCAAACTGAGATGCTAAGAAGTCCAGACATGTTCTCTTGACACTCGTGTCACCTTCAAAGTGATTAACTAGCGTATCCCATGCTTCCTTAGCCGATTCGCATCCCTGTATTATCTTGAATTGCTCTGTGTCTACAGCGGACATGATAGTAGAGATTGCCTTGGAGTTGTATTTTGAAGCTTTCCTTTCTTCTTCAGTCCACTTATCCAATGGCTTTTTTACCTTAGTCTTGTCCTCCAGAATCTCCATAGGTTCTTCCCATCCGTTTATTACTGCATACCAAGCGATCTCATCAATAGATCGTATTATGTGTCTCATACGCACCTTCCAGTGACCAAAATTGTGTTCATCAAGCATGATGGGTTTCAACACCGCCATGAGTTCTTTTGCTTCCATATCCTTACCAAGATCTCAACCTGTAGATTAAGTTGCCTGCTCTGATACCAAATGAAATAACAAGGACTATGCAAAACAAACGATACTCAAGAGATATCCCCTTAAAACACTTTATTAGAATTCACTTGAACAAATTACACTGTAATCTTGTTCAATCAGTTTGACTCGTCTTCACAACTTGTGAAACGACACTGACCAAATCCTAATAAGAACAACTCACTCGTTTTGCTAACTCACACAAAAGTTCTTGATACCTTTTTCTCTCAAAAAACGGCTAACCTAAACTCACATCCCTACGCTTGTTTATATAGGTCTTCTTTAGATCTTTCGAGATCTCCAAATAGGAAATCTTCTCTTCCTTGTCAGCTTTAGAGAATATTTCCAAATCTTCTTTTCGAGAATATTTCCAAATCTTCTTTTCTCTGTTGGCTTGGACTCCACGTCATCCATGTGTAGTCCACCTCATCATCTGTTGCACTCGCCATCATCGCACAACTTCTATGTGCTTTCAGACTCACCTTATCCTTTTTGCTATTAAAAATCATGTTTGAGAACCAGCCATTTTTTTTGTCTTAGATATGTTCTCTCGTTTTTTTCAAGTACAAAAGGATTGTATAAAGAGATCGAGAGTTTCTCAAGAAGAATAATTGAATATGATACTTATGGAGATCTACCCGATGATTACCCGTGCTTCCTATGCATGATACTAAGGTAAATCGATTTGTCTTTTATTTCCTTCCGAGAATTAGTGTTTGTTTCTCTGTATAAATGATCTAATAGACTATGTGGTTACAATTACATGTTCACTGTGGTTATGGTAATGGTATATTGATCTCATTCTTGTTACTGTGACGGTGTAGGTTGTGTTCCTGCAAGTAATTTACGGTGGACAGTGATATCTTGTCAAAATCATTCAAAACCACTGACCATCTAAAACGTAGTTTCCTGTTTTGGTATGATTGTACTGCAAATAAGTGTTATTTATAATAACACACAAATAAGATTTGCAATTCATTAGAGGTTATTCTTTTTTTCCATAGGTATGAAGAGACAACATCAAAGCTTAGATTTACAACTGCACATTCAAAGTTATTGATCAGGTATGAATTAATCGTTTACAGATTATCATATTCAATTCTTGTGTGACACAACGCAAGTCTTCAACATTTTTTAATGATTGTCTTTCTGTTAAATTACTTGCAGGATGAGATCAACCTCAGCAGATCAAAATTCATGATAAGAAATATGATTAGAAAAGTAAGTTAAAACTAAACGCATTCCTTAGTATTATTTTTTCTGTCTCTAAGATATTAAGCTAAAACGTATGATTTACAGAATATGTTTTGGGTCCAACAATGATCAGCAACCATTTCCTTCTATGATATTCATTCTTAATCACTCAAAATTTTAAAATTAATTTTAAAGTGGTTAGTTGGAGAAACTAATATTAATGCATCTAACTGTTTGTTCTTTTAATTTTATACAGGACAGTTGCATAAACTGGAATCTCACGCAGTAAAGTGTAACAACATCAAATTTACCTCATCCCGTCAGAACTAAAATGTAAGTAATCTCAAAATAGTATTGCGATAGGACCGGAACTGAAAAATGGTAGATAGGCATTTTGGTATTCAGATTGATAGTAAATTGCATGCTAGATAACAATACGTTCTTTAAAAGGTTATTAGTAGTATATTTGTAAGTGAAATTTACAAAAGTAATGATACCAATATATATATATACGAATCTGAAATGTAATGATAATTGCAAGATGGTTTCAAAAGTCTTCCAATGTCTCAATAATAATACCAATGTCTGTGTAATGTTAAAATAGTAATAGAAAAATAAAATAACAAAATTCCCAAACTAAAAACCCAAATTCGTAAACCAACTTTAAGAAAATCTTAGAGATTTTGGAATACCTCTTTGAAAACCACATTCTTCGTCTCCTTCTGTGGTTTTCCATCCTCGTCAACAATCAATATCTTTAAACCTTTTTTGGAAGTGACTCTAGATATAGCCACATAAAGTTGTCCATGCGAGAAAACCGGCCGAGGTAGAAACAATCCTACTTTTGAAAGAGACTGGCCTTGACTCTTGTTAATAGTCATACCAAAAGCCACTGCCAATGGAAGCTGACGTCTTAACATCTTGAAGGGCATTTTTGCATCTGATGGTGATATTGACAATCTAGGAATCCATATCTTTTGCCCAACCTTTTCTCCTGTGATAATCTTGGCTGCTACCATGAAATCATGCATCTCCGTAATCTGCAGTCTAGTGCCATTCATTAATCCTCCTGTAGGATCAATGTTTCTCAACAACATCACAGGACATCCTATCTTCAACCGAAGGCTATGATTTGGTAAACCTGATGCTTTGATGCTATTAAGAAAATCGGGAGTGAGGGCCTGGTCATTCGCAGATTTTATATCTAACGGATCTATACTGTCAGAGCTTAGATAGATCTTCTCCTCACCTGTTTAACATCATAAACAAATCGTTTAGTTGTCAGAACCGCTATGAACCATTAGAATTTCCCAAATATATTCACTAACCTCTGAGTTGGTCCAACATGTGGTTGTTTATCATGTTGACATCCTCATTCGTCGGGCAGAGAATAGCTCTTTCCTGAAAGAATTTTGGATCATTCTTCTTGTGCAAGTTCGAACTATCACCGTAAATTTCCTTGCAAATGGACTTTATTGGTTCTTCAGCATCAGTAATCAAAAACTCATCTGGAATAGTAATTGTAGCATCGCCATCATTCTCTCCCCCAAATTTTCCATCTCCAACTTCTAATATCCATTCAGAAAACTCTTTTATTTCTTTAGCATCCTCCTTTGTCAGATTGTTTGCTTGAAGGCGCATGTTCTTGGTTAGCTTTAAGACCTTGCAGTGCTCCCAAATATATGATGAGTTTAATGCAGCCATACAAATCTCAGCTCGTCCGGCACCATGTATCACTGGTAATACCTGCCTAAAATCGCCTCCAAAAACAACAACCTTACCACCAAAGGGTTTTTTATCTTTAGCACCAATTATATCTTTCAAGCTTCTATCTAAGGACTCGAAACAATGTCGGCTCATCATTGGAGCTTCATCCCAAATAATAAGTGAAGCTTCTTTTACTAAGTTTCCTAGATCAGTTTTGGGTTGGATATTGCAAGTTGAAAACTCATCTGGATTGATAGGTATTCCAAACCGTGAATGAGCTGTCCTGCCTCCTGGTAAGAGAAGAGAAGCGATACCACTTGACGCCACATTCAAAACAATGTCTCCCTTGCATCTTATTGCAGAAGAAAGTAATCTCCACAAAAACGTTTTTCCCGTACCACCAAAACCATAAACAAAGAATACTCCACCTTGCTTTGCTAAAACAGAACCAACAATCTCGTTGTATATCAGTCTTTGCTCTTCTGTCAGTTTCTTCATGTCAAGATCATGACTTTCTTTTAACTCATCTCTGTTATAACTCCTTTCATCCATAATAAGAACATTCGACCTGTCAGCAAGATCTGTATTTGGCTTAGGCATATCTTCAAATCTCTCTAGAGAAGTTCCATTACTCTTCATAAGTTTTTCAATCTCGAGAAGTGCATAATTTTTCTTGTCCTCATCGCATAAACAGAGTCCTATAGTCGCAAAAAGCATAAATTTCGTTATAAAAACCATAACATTATCAATCAAAAACGTTTTATAGTATACTAATAAGGTCAAGTTTACTAACCTGGCCTGTTTAGCTGTTTCCTGATATTATATTCAATATCTTCTGAAAGGAACTCCCATGTATTTTCCCACACCTCTTCCGGCTTTGATAAAGTATTTGACATAAGCATAATTACAAAAATCTGACGCAATTGCGCACCAGAACTTGTAAAACTTGACCTTATGATATCAGCAATATACTCTTGGTCGTCTTCTAGCAATCCCCTAGCATAACATGTCTCTTTGTAAGACTTATACAAAACATTGTTCCATGTTTTGATATCTTCAAAAGATTTGGGACCTGTTACAATGTTAAGTAAGACTCGCAGATAATATGCTTCCTCAATGGACCGTGGAGCATAATTTATTCTTCCGATACTAAACCGTTTGTTTTTCCTTCTATGCCATTGTTTCTCCTTCTTGTTCCATGCAAAATGAATAGGAACCTGGGCGTAAGTTAGAGTGCTCGCAAAAGCATTTTCCCTGTTCAATTCAAACCAAGCCAGCAGCATAGTATGCTCAATAAGAACACGTGTTGTCACTTCTTCATAAGTATCATCATCCTTGAACAAAATAATTTGTTTCCCGGGTAGATGGAATGAGAGTTTTTCAACTGGCACAGATCGATAATGTATAGGGAACTTGAAAATCCTCCAAGCAGCCTCGCATGAGGAAACATATCTGCAAAATAAGTTGCGTTGTAAATAGTCTAGTAAAAATATTAGCAGCACTGTTGAAAAATATATAGATGAGATGCACAAAGATCACAAACCTGCAGTCAAAAAAATCTTTTATTTCGTTCTTCAATTTTTCCTTGTCATCATGCTTTTTACCAATAGGACAATCTGTTGGTGGCTGGTTTGTTGGTTCCACAACAACAGTCACACGATCTGCTCCCTTATTGATATACTTAAATAAGTATTTGATTGATCCAGACTGATTGCACCATTCCACGTTAATGTGTGCTCGATAACGATGAGAAAGAACCCGGTTGTAGGGAATGACAAATCTATTGTCCAACTTATACCCATTCTTCTCAATAAAACGATTCAAATGCTCACGTCTTCTATAAATTGGGAACCCTTCTTTGTTGACTGTAGTATGTTCTACATGGATTTTGGGATATAGCTTAGAACATTTACCATTTTCCATGCATGGTGAATTCATGTTCAGAGTTCCACAAGGTCCATGAATCATCATATCTTTAACAACTTCAAACAACTCTGGGTCTTCTATTTTGTCAGGAATCTCTGCTGAAATGATCTTATCAATGTCGTCAGTAGTTGGAAACTTTGATTTGCTATCCATGAACAACAAAATGTGAGCATGAGGCAGACCACGCTTTTGAAATTCTATAGTATACATTGCTGCAAATCAAGAGAAAAAGCTAATTAGTCCATACATAGTACAACCGAGTTGCAAACTAATAATTTGTAATGGAAACATTGCTAAATTTACACTTACACGCAACTGTTTTCCCCAAGATATGTTTCACTGTCAAATCACGCATCAAAGACTCCAATTTCAGCTTAAACATTCTACAAAGAATGTCTGGTCTATCATCCTGTTTGAGATTGTTCTTCTTTAGAAACCTTGTGATTTCAGGCCATTTAGGATTGCATGTAAATGTTATGAAGAGATCCGGGAATCCAAAATGTTTACAAATCGCCATTGCATCTAGATATAGGTTCTTCATGTATCTTGGTCCACCAACGAATGAAGATGGGAGATAGTACTTGTTCCCTTGTTCTTTCATATCCGTAGCTCCTTCGTTCTCAGCTTGTTTGATAGAATCATAGGAATCTGACCTCAAAGATGCCTGATTAAGCTTTAGATAACGTAACCTATTGGACTCTATTGTCGTATAAGCATCAACCAGAAACTGTTGAAATAATCTCTTAGAATTCAAAAGAGTATGGCATTCTTTCTCTCTTTGCTGAATCCGGAAAGCAAACCACTGCCTCATGCTAATATCTTTCCTCTTGTGCTTCTCAGTAGCAGGAGTTGACCTTTTTTTAATACCAAGTCGAAACCCATCTTCTCCGTATGTGAAAATGAGAGGATATTGAAGGGCTAGATATGATGGATGAATTTCACTAATCCTTTCTAGCCGCCCTGATTCTTTATGTTCTAAAACAATATCTCGTTCGCCCATACCCAAATCGAAATCTTGTGGGATTAGTGCAGCAACTTCAGATGCCGTAGGTGTGTCGTATGTTCTGCCATCTCTTTCTCGACTACTCAAAATTCTGATTTTAAAACCTTCATCTGGATTTTGATCAACTCTCTCTCTTGCAGCCCTGAAATGTTCAACATAAGGATTTACTTCATCTAACATCTTGATAACAGCGTCAATTATCTGCTTCCTCAAAATTTGTTTCTTAGCTTTGTTATCACTCTTCTTCTTACTGAAAATTACCAAAAAAAAATATATTTAGCACACAGACCAGCGTAACCTAATATATCAAATCGAAATTTACTAATATGCTTTAGAAAATTCAAATCATACCTCATAACAGTATCTCGGTTTTCTATCTCATTTTGAGTGTCCACAATATAGAGCTGGTAAAATTTTGGTATAACACCAGGTAGCGGGAACAAACTGCCCATCAAATGGTAGTTTTCCCCTTGAAGAACAAACATTTGTGGTCCTCTTCCTTTTTGAACAGATCGATCAACTTTGCCCCCAAGTGAAGTAAATGAGAAGGCCATATTGATAGGTCTTGTGTTCTCTTGATAATATCTGCTGATCTCATCATCTCCGGTCAGGAGTTTCTTTAAAATTTCTGGAGATTGTTTGAGTAGCGGTAACTCAACTTGACCTTCTCCACAGCATAGTGTAAATTTGGGATTCCTCTTCACTTTTTTGTTGATACGTTCATTAAACCACATCATTGCTCCACAATATTGACATTTCGTAGTAGGATCACCTTCGTCAACATAATCTGCAGATAGAGTAGCTAAGATTAATAGATGTCCATTATAAAGTACCATCTAGATCAGCCGATATCATTTTAGAGAATAAGTAAATCCTGACTGGGAATATAAAATTTATAATTGTATACCAATCTTTTCTTTGGGCGGTGCTCTCTTTTTCAGATTTGTATCTTGAAACATCCTTTCAAATATCCCAGCCATTTCAAGAATATGTGCTCGTTGTGGCATTGATTCTTCATTTGTGTTTGAATTATGGCATGATAATTCTGAATTGGAATCACTGTCTTGACTGCTACAATCATAATCCTGATCCGTGTAATCTTCAGACAAACCTACGTGATTCAAAAATTATACTTAGAATGAATGTATATGAATCAATCCAAATAGAAGACATGTATGTGAAGTACTCTGATCTTCATATTGATATGCTCCATAGTCATCTTCTTCTTCGTCAATCAAACCAACCGTAAAATGACTTTCGGATATTGGTTTAGAACAGCCTGGAGCATTTGTGTTGTTACTGTCTTGTTTATACAAATTTACGTCGCATATTGAGCTTCTTAAAGTTCCTTCTATGCCTGATCTTGAGTTGGCTAATAGAAAACAATGAAAGGAAAATTAATTGTTTTATGAAATAGAGTTAACATCAATCATATGGTTTAAAATGTGAACGATTTGCTAGACAATGCAAAGGTATACTTCCTTGTGCTGAATAGTTTCGTGCTTGGGTATATAGCTCTGTACATAGTAAAGTTAATATATATCATAAATTTATTAATTTGAAAATATAGTTTTGACTTTATAAACATAAACATTTGCTTGAACTATCTAATATACTATACCTTTGCTTGAACTGGTTTGATCACGATTTTGACTTGCATCCTTTCGGACTCGTTTAGTATTCTCTGCGAGATGATATATGTTTATATCATACAAACATGGTAGCATAATTTTTTATATACAAAATTATTCAGATTATAGAACAATAATAAAAGTTACAGATTTTGAATATGTTACCATTGATGGAACTTGTAGGTGATGCAGCGGGATATGTTGAAAAGCCTTGTCTGTTTGATTCGCTATGAATTCCGCGACTCTTAGGTGTGTTTGTAACATCTAGCAAAACCCTAGAGTATACACTTGATAAAGGAATCGAATTATGGCTTTGTTGTGAGGTTGATTGATGACATAAACTCTCTGAAGCATTCTCCTTATCATTTCTCTTCCTTTTCTTTGTTATCCCAATCACCCGAGTATTTTCATCCATTTTTCTAACAATTTTCTTGAAATTTTTTGCAAATGTGTTTTTAGGGTGGAAATGGTTTAGATGTGTGTGTCAATAAAATTATATTGAAAAAATCAAATTTCCACGTTAGGAAATTTGTTTACAATCTAATATTCTAATATCTTAAATATTCTTCGGCAGATCAATTAAAAGTAAGTTAGGATAGTTTGTTAACACCGTAGATTTTTTATTGAATCAATCTTTCAGATTTTATGATATTAAAATACCATATTAATATAATTTTATTTCTGAATTTTAATACTGTCTATCATATTAATATCGAGTTAATGTGTAGAATTTTGTTTTAGGTGATCCCAGTCAGGAGAAACTATTAACTTCGAGCTCGATGCTGTTCTACACCGAGCATTCAGCATCAAAATGGGTGCTGTTCTACACCGAGCATTCAACATCAAAATGGGTATGTCTATCAATAAAGATTTTTAGGTACATCAGTTTACACTAAATTTGGATATAATATTAATAGTATGATATCTTTTTGAGTCAATCTATCAGACTTTATTATATTGAAATATTTAAAGGTCTAATTTTAGTTTTTTGAATATTAATAACGTTGATCGTATTACTATGGAAATATTTTTGGAGAATATTGTTTTAGGTGGATACAGCAAGGATAAACAATGAACTTGGAAAGAGATGCTATACCGAACATTGAACATCAAAACGGGTAAGTGTAAAACCATCGATTATTTGATTTTTTTAATAGTATTGATTGATATTAGGATAAATGTTTCTTCGTATACTTGTAGAGTCATAGGTTAGGAACTAAAAAAAGCTGATATTCTGATTGCATAATAGGATGATTATTTCGTACTGGGCTAAGGTTATATAAAATACTAATGAAATAAACGTTGAACATTATTATTGCAACTAATAGGAATATTATCATAAACCCAAAACAGTAATCCAAAACACCAAAAAACCAAAACAATTCAAAACCCTCAAACTGAATAAATCAAACCGAAATAAAACCTTAAAATATAGAAATTAAAAAAAACAGACTTGGTTCTCATAACTTTGAACCCGAAACTATGACCCCTCGAGCTTTATTTCTTCATTGACTTCATCTCTTCTAGAGTGATCTTTTCCACTTTTATCTTAACGCACTGTTTCTTTGAGGTTGAAGTTAGATCAGGGGCTTGCTCATTCTCTTCATTAGAACGTTTTGAAGAAGGTGTTGTTACAACATCAGAGTTCTCTTGACTGTCAGTAAGTGATTCCTGCAGCATAAATTTAAAACTTTTTACATTTAAACATAGTTCATAACATATAGTCAAAAATATAGATACTGGTGGAAATTAACCTCCTCAAATGTGATTATTGTGTTCCCGTTGGTTGATTGACTACCAGTTTCTAATATTGAATCAGTATCATCTATTTGGTTAGCACTCCATACCCTCATTGCTTTGTAGGTTTCTCCCCCATAAGCAACATTGTCTTTTTCAATACAAATTCCAAACCTAAACGTTTTCCCTACAACTTGCATGATTTCATCTGGAAAGGAATCCGTATCCTGCATCTATTCATGTATATAATTATAGTAGTTAGAGAAATACAACAGTATACAATCCTATTTACACTTAAACAAAACTTTTAATTTGGATACCTCATCAAGGGAACCATTTAGAAGCTTTGGAGCACTATGTCCGACAAGCGATTTTGCTGGTGTGTCCAACAGCATAAATTTTGCAACCCCAGAAGTATCCTTCACTATGATATGCAATTTATACCTAGGAAATATTGGATTAGTAATAATTAATGCTTAGTAAAAATGTTAAAGTAAATTGCTGCTAAAGAATGTACCTTCCACTGACATCTGTTACTTTATCATCGCATTCATCACAGTCCCAAAGAGGTACAGACAGTTCGTGTCCCTTAGGCTTAAGAGGATTTTCACTTACTTTGGTAACCTTTTTGTTGCAACTTTTATGACCAAAGTAATACCATCCCCAATCGACATCTATAGCATAGACAGTACATAGTACTTTGCATTTATCCACCTATCAGAAAACAATTAATAACATAGAAAAGACTTTACATGATGTCGTATGTAATTATATTTGAGATATTACCTGAGACGAATTAAGCAACTCTGCTATGGTTTTGTCTGGGAATTGGTCCCACTTCTCTTGTTTCATTTGGAGTTCGAGTTTTTCCTCCTTGTTTTCAAATATTGTAAGAGCATTGCATTTCTCTTCAAACCTATATGTTAATTGGAACATATATTGTTATTAGATGCAATCAAATTTGTTATGCCCATACATATATCATTGATATTCTATGCTCCCTTATGTAAATAAAACATGTAGAAAATCATTACTTACACTTGTTTCAATTCTTTGGCTTCTTCTATCTCAGGATTGATGAGAACTACAGATGCATCAAAAGCATTGCTTAGCTGAAGCATTTCTGCGAACAATATGATCGGGTAAGTACCTTCTTGTTTTATACACTAATAGTCATAAGATCATTGTAGGTTAGCAAAACAATATACCTCGATATTTGCCAAGTTTAGCAAACCTGATCAAACAAACAACCACCCCAACATTTGTTTCTTCGCATTTTGAATATACCATCTCACCAAACTTTCCCCAAAGACAGCAAGCAATTCGCTGATCACTAATTATCATAAAAGTAGATATACATTATATATCAGTTAACATATCAATACTTAAACCATAAAAAAAGACTATATAAACTTACTTGATGTCTCTTAGCGTGAATTCCAGTTTCTTTTTTTCCTTTCCAGCACATAGGACAGTCTGAATTTCACCAACATCCATGACTTGACCGATGACATCTGTTCCATAAGAACAATATAAAAGATTAAATGCTCAATATTGATTTCTAAAAAATGTAGATAGTATAATATAATTTGTAACGTACCAATTAAGAAAGCAGTATTAAGTGTACCACTTAATATTGTTTCAAAGTCAACTAATGAGAGAAACATGTTAGATGATCTTAAAGAAGATCGTGTGATCGAAGTATTGTTTACAAAAGACATCTTGTAAACATGTCCTGTTGATCGATAGAGTCCAGACGCTTGACTCAGCGCAAAATTTTGTATTATCTTCCATTCTCCAACAGACAAATGGCTTTCTAACCGCTTCAAAAAGGTCCGTTTGCAGCTTGCATGAATCTTGTTTCCCTATGAAAAAACACATAACAGAAATAAAGACGACGTTAAAAAGTCTGAGAAAAAGACAGATTATTCAGAATAAAATGGTTTGAAATATACTTACACTCTCATCAGCCAAGATGACTTCTAAACTCTCACCAAACTGTGCATTGAACTGCTTCCAGATATGAAGAACCTTAACCTGGATTCTCCATCCTGATTTGAAAGGCTTGATGTCTTTGAGGTACGTAAGGTTGCTAGTCATCGACATTTTTGAAAGGAATGGTTATTTTTGTGGTTTCTAATATCTTTCTCGAGTTTGTGAGCAATAAGGTTGGGACGTTGACTGCTTATATAGCAGTAAGAGAAACTTGAATAAGACGTTAAGATATCTAGGTAAAATTTAGAGATTCTCTTTTAGAAATCCATTGTATACGAAGGATATGCTAGTTTCCATACAATTTGATTACGGAATTGATTCTGGTATGATATTAATATGATTTGAAGAGGTTTTAACATTTAGTTGCCTATTAAATGATTATGTGAATCCGCAAATTGTGAAGTTAATTAAGATTTGTTACTTGACGTATCTGGTCGTAATGTCAACTTTGTTAAATATGTTAAGCTAGTTTAAATTTTGATATATATCGTTTCTATACTCGATATTGTTACGATTGTTAGGATACTGATATCTACTGTTTCCGAAAATGTCTTTCTTTTTAAATAATTAATACCTAATTTGTTTCTAATATTTACTGTTCCGAAAATGTTTACTCTTTACATAATTGTAAGCTTAGTATTATTGTATCAAGCCCATTATGAAAGATTGATATCACTCACGATTTCTATTGTAAGGCCCGTATACTCACAATTATTAAATCTTGCTTTTTGGTTAGTGTTGTATTTTTGTATGAAGCCCATTACTCACGATGCTTTCCTAAATTAAGACAATATATTCACGACCTATTAAGTCGTATTTTTATATGTACTAAGACTTCCCAAACGCAATCATAATTATTAGTGTTCTTTTATTTTACTTTTTTACCCTTAATGAAGGATATAATCCTTAATAAAATAATGGGTATATTTTGGAAACAACCTTTATGTACCATGGCCAAACTCCATTTTTTTGTCTAAGGTACAGACAGTTCGTGTCCCTTAGGCTTAAGAGGATTTTCACTTACTTTGGTAACCTTTTTGTTGCAACTTTTATGACCAAAGTAATACCATCCCCAATCGACATCTATAGCATAGACAGTACATAGTACTTTGCATTTATCCACCTATCAGAAAACAATTAATAACATAGAAAAGACTTTACATGATGTCGTATGTAATTATATTTGAGATATTACCTGAGACGAATTAAGCAACTCTGCTATGGTTTTGTCTGGGAATTGGTCCCACTTCTCTTGTTTCATTTGGAGTTCGAGTTTTTCCTCCTTGTTTTCAAATATTGTAAGAGCATTGCATTTCTCTTCAAACCTATATGTTAATTGGAACATATATTGTTATTAGATGCAATCAAATTTGTTATGCCCATACATATATCATTGATATTCTATGCTCCCTTATGTAAATAAAACATGTAGAAAATCATTACTTACACTTGTTTCAATTCTTTGGCTTCTTCTATCTCAGGATTGATGAGAACTACAGATGCATCAAAAGCATTGCTTAGCTGAAGCATTTCTGCGAACAATATGATCGGGTAAGTACCTTCTTGTTTTATACACTAATAGTCATAAGATCATTGTAGGTTAGCAAAACAATATACCTCGATATTTGCCAAGTTTAGCAAACCTGATCAAACAAACAACCACCCCAACATTTGTTTCTTCGCATTTTGAATATACCATCTCACCAAACTTTCCCCAAAGACAGCAAGCAATTCGCTGATCACTAATTATCATAAAAGTAGATATACATTATATATCAGTTAACATATCAATACTTAAACCATAAAAAAAGACTATATAAACTTACTTGATGTCTCTTAGCGTGAATTCCAGTTTCTTTTTTTCCTTTCCAGCACATAGGACAGTCTGAATTTCACCAACATCCATGACTTGACCGATGACATCTGTTCCATAAGAACAATATAAAAGATTAAATGCTCAATATTGATTTCTAAAAAATGTAGATAGTATAATATAATTTGTAACGTACCAATTAAGAAAGCAGTATTAAGTGTACCACTTAATATTGTTTCAAAGTCAACTAATGAGAGAAACATGTTAGATGATCTTAAAGAAGATCGTGTGATCGAAGTATTGTTTACAAAAGACATCTTGTAAACATGTCCTGTTGATCGATAGAGTCCAGACGCTTGACTCAGCGCAAAATTTTGTATTATCTTCCATTCTCCAACAGACAAATGGCTTTCTAACCGCTTCAAAAAGGTCCGTTTGCAGCTTGCATGAATCTTGTTTCCCTATGAAAAAACACATAACAGAAATAAAGACGACGTTAAAAAGTCTGAGAAAAAGACAGATTATTCAGAATAAAATGGTTTGAAATATACTTACACTCTCATCAGCCAAGATGACTTCTAAACTCTCACCAAACTGTGCATTGAACTGCTTCCAGATATGAAGAACCTTAACCTGGATTCTCCATCCTGATTTGAAAGGCTTGATGTCTTTGAGGTACGTAAGGTTGCTAGTCATCGACATTTTTGAAAGGAATGGTTATTTTTGTGGTTTCTAATATCTTTCTCGAGTTTGTGAGCAATAAGGTTGGGACGTTGACTGCTTATATAGCAGTAAGAGAAACTTGAATAAGACGTTAAGATATCTAGGTAAAATTTAGAGATTCTCTTTTAGAAATCCATTGTATACGAAGGATATGCTAGTTTCCATACAATTTGATTACGGAATTGATTCTGGTATGATATTAATATGATTTGAAGAGGTTTTAACATTTAGTTGCCTATTAAATGATTATGTGAATCCGCAAATTGTGAAGTTAATTAAGATTTGTTACTTGACGTATCTGGTCGTAATGTCAACTTTGTTAAATATGTTAAGCTAGTTTAAATTTTGATATATATCGTTTCTATACTCGATATTGTTACGATTGTTAGGATACTGATATCTACTGTTTCCGAAAATGTCTTTCTTTTTAAATAATTAATACCTAATTTGTTTCTAATATTTACTGTTCCGAAAATGTTTACTCTTTACATAATTGTAAGCTTAGTATTATTGTATCAAGCCCATTATGAAAGATTGATATCACTCACGATTTCTATTGTAAGGCCCGTATACTCACAATTATTAAATCTTGCTTTTTGGTTAGTGTTGTATTTTTGTATGAAGCCCATTACTCACGATGCTTTCCTAAATTAAGACAATATATTCACGACCTATTAAGTCGTATTTTTATATGTACTAAGACTTCCCAAACGCAATCATAATTATTAGTGTTCTTTTATTTTACTTTTTTACCCTTAATGAAGGATATAATCCTTAATAAAATAATGGGTATATTTTGGAAACAACCTTTATGTACCATGGCCAAACTCCATTTTTTTAATAGAATAGATAATATTTGGCAGTGCAGATGGACCTTCAATTTATCGAGAAGAGAAATTAATATAGTTAACAATAATTTTTTTGAAATTCAAATATAAAATTAAATTATAATTTTTTTTGCCTATTTAAAGAACCACCAAGTATGCCATAAAACAGATTGTGACACAATTCATCTAGCTATGGTGTCGAGTAGCATGACTTGGTTTTAGCGGTTTAATTCATCACCATAAGATGAAGTTTAAAGCTAAATTAAGCATTAAATAATGCAATTAAATTCTATTAGTTAGTATATGATGAAAATTTTGGTGATTAAGAAAAAAAAAATCTGAAATAGAAAATAATACTTTGGAGAAATATTTGTCACTTTTTCAGCACACATAGTACACCCAAAATATGAGTAGTAATTCGAGAATTAGCTGATATGGACTCATATTTTGGTTTTAAATTTTTTGTTGCACTTGTTGCATCCAAAATAATACCATCACCAATTAGTATTTATGGCATAAATGATACAAAATTATGCATTTCTCAACATGTGTAATATTAGATTAAATTTTTAAGTTCAATACTATTTTATTCTATAATATAAAAGAAGTAAAACCTTTTCTAAAATCAATAGTAGTTACCTCAATTCTTGTATTGTTTTCTTTTCAAACTGAGACCATCAGTTGATGGTTGCTAACATTTTCTCATCTCATCCTTAGGCTCCATAATGGTTAGAGAAAGCATGTGGAATTCTATTCAATAAACGTTAAGAAATTTTATATATACTTTTAATCATATATGTTTATATATGCTTGTTAAAAAAATACTTATGTTTGTTTGAACTCTTAAAACTCATGTAAGGATGTATTGATCAAGACTTGTGATGCACAAATTTTTTTTTTGATCTGTATACCTTCTGCACATTCTTATATAAAAAAGAAAACTAAAAATTAAAACTCTGTATAATCTTGTTAGACGTGATTTAAATCGCATCCATAAGATTATAAATGTCAATATTATTGTGTATTACTTCGATAGTAATTCATTTTACCAAATACGATCAAACATATCACTATATCTTTACCGGTTGCTAAGTAAGTAAACATAATTTTCTCAGCAAAACAATCCCATAGACAACATGACAAACATTAATCTTTGAGTAATATGAAAACATATTATAAAATAATATTTGTAAATATAACAAACTAGATCAAAATTCTAATAATAAAAAGTAATAGTCGATTAACAAGTGAGATCAAATATATAAAGGAATATACTAAGAATTTCAAAATATAAACTTCAACTTCTTGCGGTCTTTAAAATTGATTTGTAGTGTTTCCAGTTCTCCAACATCAACCACTTGTCTAATAACATCTACAAAAAAGATAAATACATAAACTAAGGATTAAATCCATATAAATACGATTGTAAAAAGTATACTAGGATAATTAACCAATTGGCAATATTTTTTATTAGAGAACCACCAAATATATATAGTCTGAAAACCGATCAGCAACAGAAAACTATCATCTGATTTAAAATGAGTCCGGATAATAGACATGTTGTTGAAGAAACACATCTTGTATTTATGGGTTTATCCTATATTGTTCATATGCTTGAGACAATGAGATTCTCAATGAACCTCCACTGGCCAATATGATGGCCAATAAGAAGGTGCTTCTCGACATTCTCGACAAATATTTTCTTGCATGATGCATGGATTTTAGCTTGTAAACAATACTATAAATGAGTATAATACAATGGATAAGTAATTAATCGGTTAGTTTGTGTAAAACAATTATTGTATCATCCGCCAAAATCAGTTTTAAAGTCTCTCTAGATTGAGCTGTTTACTGCTTCCAAAAAAAAAATGACTTTCACATGGATGCGCCAATCTTTTTTGAAATACTTAATATATGAAAGGCTAGTGAAACATGTGTTAGCGGTAGAAAAAATAGAACTGATAATATACAAAAATGCGATGAGAAATGAAATTCTCGAAAAAGGTGATAATGATAAGATGGTTCACGGTTTGTTGGTATATTTATAGTGAAATATATGTTCTAGGGTTGTCATGATATGGTTGGGCGTGTCAGCATATATTTTCTATGTAGTTAGAATGATATCTAACGGTTTGTTAGCATATTCAGTTACATATTATATTTCTCGTGTAGATGGCTAAATATATCATGTGAAAATAGAAAATTTTGAAATAGTGTGATTTGAAATGATTGAAAATATTTCAAAAAAATAATATGGATGAGTTTTTTTAAAGTGAGTATTAAATATATATACATATATTGCCAATGAATATTAAATATATTTATTATTTTAAAATTTAATTAAGATTTGCTGATTTATTTGAATGACATTTCGATAGGAGATTGTTTGGAAAGCTATTATTTAAAGTGTAAAGTTGTTATTATAGTTAGTATATTTGATGGTATAAATATGAATTTAATATCGATTTTGTATCCAGGAGCACATTGATATTGGAATCAAGTACGATCCTTCCACCGGTATCTATGGAATGGACTTCTATGTTGTTCTTGAACGCCCAGGATACCGTGTTGCCCGTCGCCGTAGGTGCAAGGCTCGCGTTGGGATTCAACATAGAGTTACAAAGGATGATGCCATGAAGTGGTTCCAAGTTAAGTATGAGGGTGTTATCCTTAACAAGTCTCAGAACATCACTGGTTGAAAAGTTTTCCTTCATTTTGGTTTGTGGTGTTAGAGCATACACATCAATGAACCTCTCATTTTGATTTTTTTTTTTGGGAAAAGTGTAAAAAAAAAAAATCGAAAAAAAAAATAGACGAATGACAGGCTGCCACGTGTCATGAACAGTGTAAGAACCGGTTCTTAAATAAGGATTTTTAGAACTCCATCCTTAAGAACCATGGATGGACATGGTCTTAGCTCTGTTTCAAGTTCTTACATTCTGGATGATAAGGATTTCTTGTTGTGGTAACCTTTTTGATTTCAGTTTGTTTAGAATTCTTAAGTACCCTCGAGATATGAACAAATTTTGGAGTTTATCGTTATCAGTTTTAAAATCAAAAAAAAAAAAAAAAAGAAGTTAATGAGTTCTGTTTGGAAAATAACTAATAAAAAAATCTGAAATAATCAAGTAAATACTTATGTATTGTCCACTACAATGCACCACTTAGAGATATTGAAACTTTTAATATGTTTTTTGTCTTTAGTTATTAGAAAACTAACAAAAATGAGTGGTGCTAACTGTTTATAATTAGAAAATTCATGACACTTTTTATTTGTGATTCTATTTTAATAGTATCTATGAAGTAAAATAGATATATTAATTGGTAGACTCTGATTCGTTAAACAAGTTTGTCAAGTTTCTACTTTATTAGCACTGAAAAGACAAATTAGTGTGCGAGTGCCGTTGCAATTAGAGGATAAACAAATACAATAAAAAAATTAAAAACTAATAATATTTGGACAAATCGCAAAAATAGCACAAAAACATACGTTGTCACAAATATAGCAAAAAGAAAGAAAAATCACAAAAATAGCATTTTTAAAGGATAAAAACTAAATTAGCCCTAACTCTAAACCTTAAATACTAAACCCTAAATCCTAAATACTAAACCCTAAACTGTAATAATAAACCCTAAACCCTAAATAATAAATCTTAAACCCTAAATTATATAATGCTATAAAAGTCTTTGTAATTAAAATAGTGCTAAAATGTCAATTATTTCTCTTGATGCTATATTTATGACAAGGTGTATTTTTGTGCTATTTTATGACTTTTCTCATAAAATTTTAACCATAGTTGATAAAATATAAATACAAATCTGACTTAAAAGAGACAATAGTACTAGATTGATGTTTCATAGAAAATACAACAACAACAAAAATTATATTCATGCCAAAGTTGATATAACTAATATGAATGAGGTTTGAATGTAATAATGAGGACAAGAAATATTCAGAGTAATATTTGGACTTCAAAATGCATGAGTTTCTCCTATTAGAGAAAATTGCTTTTGTTATATATTATATGGGGAATTTATTTATTTAGTATAAATTAATAGAGCAATTACTAACTTAGTACTAATTTTTGACATTTTTTCCTCTATTTTATTGCCTAAACTACCCTTACAACCATTTGGAAGGAAAAAAAAATTACAGAATTGCTATTAATGTTTTTTTCCATGTCTGAAAAAAAATTAATTATTTACGAAATTGCCACTTTCCATACGAATTTAAATCTGCAGCCATGTGTTGCAGATTTTTGGGTTTGCGGATTTATTTGGAAATTTACAGATTTTTTTGTTGCAGATTTAAATTTATTTCTAGCAGATTTTTTTATTTGTTGCAGATATAATATTACTCCGTAACAAAGGGTATTGTTGTTTTTATTATTACTAAAGTAGTATGTAGTGTTGCAGATTTATTTATTGTGTTACAGATTTTTATTTTTCTACGGATTTTAGTTGCTTTTTTCCGGCTAGTGTTGAAGATTTGTTTATTAGTTTGTAGTTTTTTCAAGAATTTGCGGATTTAAACTACAATTTTTTTTTTTCAGTGTTACTGTTTTTTCCATTTGATGCAGATTTAAGAAAATCCGTTACAAAGACGAAAAGGTGAAAAAAATTATTAAACCAAGGTTACAAATTTTTTTATTTGTTACAGATTTATAATAATGTTCTACAGATTTTTTTTAAATTTAATAACGTGGCACATTTTGAATTAATTTTTTTTTTTGCATTGTTAGTTGTTTCCTTATTTACTATTTAGCACTAAATTTTAATTTAAAATAATCTTAGGCGAAAATAGTAATGTTTAAATTTAAATTTAAATTTTAATGTTTTGAGAATGATTTATGAATTTTTAAATTTAAATTTCAATGATTAGAAAATGAATTATAATTTTTTTTTAAATAGTATCTTTAAAAAAGAAGTAGGTTTATAGTTTTATAATTATATTGGAAGATTTTCTATTCTAAATTCCCAAAAATTATAAACTAATTGATTTTTGAAGGTAAGTACTTTATATTAATAATAAATTTATGCAAATACCCAAATAAGTATATAAGTTTCTTATTAATTTTTGCTAAAATTTAGAAAACACTATTTTATTGTTTTATGCCAATTTCGAAAATTTTCCTTTTAGGCAACTACATAATTCGATTATTACAAAAAAGGAAATATAATTCTAATAAAAAACGGAAATATTCCGTGTTACCATATAAGAAAGCAATAATTATTGTCATTAATTATTGCTTTAATTGTTTTTTTTTTTGTTCTTTGTTAGAAACTAGCATTTTTCCTTTGCAAGAAAACGTCAATTCTCCAAAACTCCTCGACAGTAATCACAACATCTAGCCTTCATCTCCCACGATTTTGATTGGTACGTATTCATGGTTAAGATTGTTCTTCTGTGTGGCGTCTGGATATTTGATGAAACAAGATGGAAATTTGTTGTGGAAGAAAGAGGAACAAGAACTGTAGTGGTAGAGGATAAGCTTTTTTTTAGCAGATTCATAGAAACAGTTTACAAGGACTATGGAGTAGACAGCAAGAATTACATTGGCGAGTTTAGTTATATGCTTCCAAAGGAGGTTTTGCTTAATTTAGCGAAGAGCACACCTCCTGTGAAGATTGGTAATGATAGACAAATGAAATCTTTCGTTGATCAGTTCAAAGATAAGACATGCAGGTTATGTGTTACATTTAAGAAGATGACGGCTGCTTCTGAAAATTCTAAAGATAACACGGAAGAGGCTGTGGAAGATGAAGAGAGCGATGAAGAAGGACTGATATTTGATTGCTGTGAAGATTCGGATGGTG
Source organism: Orychophragmus violaceus (assembly GCA_030180135.1). Classification (NCBI taxonomy): domain Eukaryota; kingdom Viridiplantae; phylum Streptophyta; class Magnoliopsida; order Brassicales; family Brassicaceae; genus Orychophragmus; species Orychophragmus violaceus. Next base: position 83,089,517 of record CM058232.1, on the reverse strand, counting down.
CTAGTTCTGGTGACGGAGATTACGATTTGTCTGGGAGAGTTCCAATAGAGTTAGAGGAACCTTGTTTGTCAAAGAATAAAAAGGCCTCTGGAAAAGCTGTCCACGAAAGTGTTGACGATGAAAATTACAGGAAAATAGAGATACAAGCCTTGGATATTGCTGTTGGGCAAAGATACGATAGCAAAGATGCATTGGTTAATAGGTTGCAGCTTCTGTCTCTTGCGCAGAAGTTTGATTTCAACTGTGTAGACTCAAGGTCGGACTTATTGGTTGTTGAATATTGGGTAGAAGGATGCACATGGAGAGTTCGTGCTGGAACAGTTGGAGATTCGCCATGTTTTTATATCAAAGTATACATTAAAGATCATACTTTCTCTGTTACAGAACGAGGTGGGCGGAGTCGGCAAGCTACGAAAAATATCCTAGGACAGCTGTACCATGATTCGGTGGGTAGCGTTGGACCAAAAGTGATACCAGATCATGTTGCGTTGCTCTTAACTTCAAATTTGGTATAAAGGTATGTTGTAATGTCTTTATCCTGGTTGCAGATTTCTTTATTAGTTCGTTTGATGCAGATTTTTAGCTGCCTTACGTACGACTTGTTGCGGATTGTTTTTGTGAATAACATATTTATAATAAGTTGAATATGTGGCAGATTGACTACTGGAAAGCTCATCGGGCCCTTGTATATGCACGTTTGTTGGCTAATGGTAGCCACGAGAGTGGATATGCGGAACTTCCTTCATATTTGTACTTGATTAGAAAGGCTAATCCAGGGACTTTTACACGTTTAGCAGTGGACGAAGAAGGCCGTTCCAAATATGCATTTATCTCTTTGGCGCAAGTATCAATGGCTTACAATACATGAGAAAAGTGATTGTCGTCGATGGGACATATCTGAAAGGGAGATATAAAGGGACACTATTGGTCGCAACATGTCAAGATGGTAACTTCCAGATCTTCCCTATAGCATTTGCAGTTGTTGACACGGAGAACGATGAATCATGGGAATGGTTCTTCAGACAACTGAACCGTGTATTTCCAGACGAAGCTGGTCTATCCATCATCTCCGACAGACATCAGTCGATAGCTAAAGCGATTGGAAACGTCTATCCACTGGCTACTAGGGGTATATGCACATATCATATGTACAAAAACATACTTGTGCGATTTAAAGGTGGTGAAGCATTTAGGATGGTAAAGAAGGCAGCGAACGCGTATAGAATATCTGATTTCAATCACATATTCAATGAGATCCAAACCCTCAAACCGAGCCTTCATGCTTATTTGGAAAAAGCTGATGTCAAGGTGTGGAGTCGTGCTCACTTTCCAGGGCAGAGATACAATATTTTAACATCCAATATAGCTGAGTCAATCAACAGGGTCCTATCAGACGCTAGAACGTTTCCAGTTGTCAAGCTCTTAGACGCCATTCGTTCCATGTTAACAAGATGGTTCTCCGAGAGGAGGCGGGCGAGCATAACAAATGAGTACAAGGCTGACTGATGGTGCTGAAAAACTTATTGATGTTAGTGGTTTTAATTTCAATTGTTATCACTGAAGAGTAAAAGAATTGAACATCGTTTGCTTGTATGCAGCCTCGTGTTACAGCCGCCAAACTGATGGTAGTGCAGGAAATAGATGCTGATCAAGTACATGTTACCAACGGGAGGCAGTCACATGTTGTCAACGTATGAGATCGGCAATGTTCATGTAAAAGATTTGATGTTCATCAATTACCTTGTGTTCATGCTATCCCTGTTGGAGTACCTAAGAAGATTAATGTGATTGGTCTTTCGTCTCCTTATTACTTTAAGAGCTACCTTATCAACGCTTACTTTGCATCTATAATGCCAAGAGATGTAGCTCATCCGGTTCCTGAGCTTGTCGCAGCACAACAATGTCTACCTCCTATACCTCGGCAGCCTCCCGGAAGACCTAAGAAGAGTCGATACAAATCTGCTTTAGAGAAAGCTTTTCTCAAAAAGCGGCCAAGGAAGCAACATATTTGCTTGAACTGCAACCAAAGTGGGCATAACAGTCGTACTTGTGGGCGTCATCCTAAATAGACATTGCTGAATTTCCCTTTTAATTTGGTGTTTATCTGTTTTCGTCTATTAGAGAATTGAAAAAACTTGCAATTAAAACATATTTTATTTCAAATTTTTATTCTTTCAGTTTAATGTTTTATTTGTAACAAATTCATGTCGAAACACGCAACCTTAAATTTTAGTTAATGCAACATATGTGGAAACAAGCAACCTCAAATTTTTAGGGTTTAGGGTAAGTTAGGGTTGATTTTACAATTTCTTCTTTAGTATAGCTATTTTGTGTTTGGGGGTATATGTTTACTAGTGAAAGCTAATATTTGAGGTGTTCGGTATAGGGTTTAGAAAATAGGGTAAGTTAGGGTTGATTTTACAATTTCTTCTTTAGTATAGCTATTTTGTGTTTGGGGTATAGGTTTACTAGTGAAAGCTAATATTTGAGGTGTTCGGTATAGGGTTTAAACAATAGGGTAAGTTAGGTTTGATTTTACAATTTTTTTTTAGTATAGCTATTTTGTGTTTGGGGTATAGGTTTACTAGTGAAAGCTAATATTTGAGGTGTTCGGTATAGGGTTTAGGTTTTAGGGTATGTTAGGGTTGATTTTACAATTTCTTCTTTAGTATAGCTATTTTGTGTTTGGGGTATAGGTTTACTAGTGAAAGCTAATATTTGAGGTGTTCGGTATAGGGTTTAGAGTTTAGGGTATGTTAGGGTTGATTTTACAATTTGTGTTTGGGCTAGCTATTTTGTGTTTGGGGTATAGGTTTCCTAGTGAAAGCTAATATTTGAGGTGTTTGGTATAGGGTTTAGGGTAAGTTAGGGTTGATTTTACAATTTGTGTTTGGGGTATAGTTTTAGTAATATACTAGGGTAAAGGTTTAGTAAAATTTGCGTTAGATCCGTGATTTATAATGTTATCTAATGTAAATTTCGAAAGATAAATCCGCAATAAATAGATAAATCCGTAACACATTACATAAATCCGCAGAAAAATAGATAAATCCGCAATACATAGATAAATCCGCATCACAGTAGATAAATCCGCAACAAAATCACAAACGAACCAAACACGTACATAATACCGAGCGTTCTAAACGGAACATAAACAAGTTTAACCAGTCTCAGATTCAGGCTAAGCTTGTGTGGCAGGCCGAGGTTCGTGGCCTATATCAGCACGTCGGACTGGGTCAGACATCTGCTGTTTCTTTTCTGGGCATTCATCAAATATTTCAGCTGCTAGCTTCAAGCGCATGTCGCCAATGATCTCGTCGCTCAAATCATCCATTTGTACACCAAGAGGAAGGCACTCGACGAACTTCAATGCATAAATACCACAATCTCCCACTTGAGTGTTTTGTGGTATGTCCTTGATAAAGTTAACTTTGTATGGATGCCAATTCCATTTATTAGTTGCACCTATAAAAAGAAAAGAAACTAGAGTATTAACAAGTAGATAACATATGACGAATTGATTAAAAAACTAGATTTTAATTAACTTTTGCAGTCTCTATTCTGATCCAATAAGGAAGCATCTTTGCATACTTCTTCACCTGGTTAGTGACCAACTTCTCGCTCTCATCATTGATGATGTTGTCGTAGATGTCAATCTTTCTTTGAAGCAAATCAAGTTCACATGCCACCCATTAGTTGTTGTTGTAATTGTGGCAGAAGTAGACAACATCCACATCATCGATCCATCTCTTGTTAGTACTGATATCATCGCCAAGACCAACACCAGAGTACACATCCTTGTAGCCAGACTTGAATATGAACTTCGCCTTTTTCTTCTCAAATTCTTTAGTCTCCTGATACCAAAAATTGATGAACATTTGGTCTATGAAAGCAACACGGTCAGTCCGGTAAGGATTCTCATCCAGTAATAACCGCTTGCGGAACATTCTCATGGCCGCTGTCATATGCTGAAATTGATTAGCAACTCGGTAAGTAACCCATATATTCACAACAAAGGATTTTGATATCGTCAACAAGCACAGAAAAATCCGCATCAGTATAACATAAAAATCAGCAACACAGAACAAAAAAATCCGCAGTGAAGACATAGAAAAATCCGCATCAATATAACATAACAATAAGCAACACAGAACAAGACATAAGCTTGAATTCAAAGATCCAAGAGTTTATCTGATCACCTAACCAACCATAATCAGTTTCTGGCCATTCTTCCTTCGGCATCATTAGCCTTTTGTAGAAGTTAACCTCAGGGTTGAATGTGCTAATTGGCTCCTCCCTATCAAAAAATAGAAAACACAACATGTTAAGTATTAAGACAATGACCAACAATAACCAAAATTACAATGGCAGTGACAATGACCAACAATGAACAACAACAAGCAAAATGACATAAGCAACAATGACAACAAGCAATTACAAAAACTTACTCATCCTGTTGCATTAATTCCATAAGATTGAGGAGTTTACTCTCTTCCGCTTTTTCAAATGGATCATACGCGAAGTCACTTGGGAATTTTCCAAATGCTGCCTTGGTTGACATGATCCTTTTCACAACTGAACTAGGGATATAAGGGCTTATTTGTGTCTGCGCCAAGAGTTTGACCCGGCCACCATCTTCATCTCCTTTGTTTTTGAGCAGCTGTGCGGCTAGCAATTCCAAATGGTTGCCAAAGTCTGTGTTATCCTCTTCCGCTTCATCTTCATCTACTTGTTTCACACCCTTTTTATTCCGTCTCCCCCGGTTCATTGGTGTCACAAACTTCTCAACAGGCTCTACTTTTACCTTCACTGCCTTCTCAGATTTTCTAATCTTCTTCTCAACAGCTTTTTTGTTTGCTTTATTCACTTTCGGTTTCTTTTTCTCAAGAGAAGGTCTTTCTAACCATGACTGCAAAATAAATAGAAGCTCATTAGAGAAACAGTGATGTAACAGAAGAAATATAAAAACAACAAGTAAAAAAATAGGACACAAATATCATACCAAGTTTTCGGAAACACTGTCTTTCTTGTCCTTTTCTTCAATTAAATCAGTCGCAGCCTACAAAATTAAATAAACCCCAATATCACATCCAAATCTTCAAACCGAAAGTATTGATTTAAACAACAAGCAAGGATTTGGAAAATGATGCATACTATAGTTTCTGGTAGGCTGTTTACAGCTTCAACGTCTCCATGGTTATCAACTCTGACCTGCATGAGTAAAGAAGGACGATTAAAACAGTATATCGAAGACCGTGATTAAATCCGCAATAAAGTAGAACAAAACAGCAAGAAACCAATATGTAAACGTACTGGATTTTTCGAAGAACATGATTCTCCACGTTCTTCATCATGTGAAACTGGTTTCTTCGCCTCAACCTTTGCTGCATTTTGAAAACTACTAATAGCTCCTTTCATCAACACCATTTGGTCTGCGAAGTCTTCCATCCTTGTATTTACAGCTGACAACTGCTTCTGATTTTGGTTGCCAATCTCATATATTTTTGCAGTCAAAGATCTCAGCACAGTAAGTACTTCTGCATTGACACTACTCTGACCGACTTCCTCACCACCTTCCTTCACCACTGCTTTCTTCTTTTTCGAACCAACTGTAGTTGCTCCCTCATCTTTTGAAATTGGTTCCACACTCGCACGCTTTCTTTTAGCCGGCTTAAAGAATTTTTGATCAACAGAAACTCTTCCGTGTCATTCCCATGTCCATTCATTCTTCCTTAAACACTGGTTGATGATGTCTTGGATCAGTGTATCCACTCTTTCATCGTCCACTTCACCAGGCCACTTAGGATAAATGTCAGTCAATGGCTTCATTACCATGTTTATTACAGGAACCTGCAGTATCAGAAGAGATTAGCTAACGATTAAAAGTTTGCATCAAATACAGAACTCACCAGCTACACTAACTATGTGATGAGCAGAACACAAATCCGCAGTGGGCATAATAATCTGTAACATGTACTACACAATTAATTTGAAGATAAAACACAAACTAATAAAAATTGTAGAACGAGACATACCACGGCCTTATCTCTCTTAGCTTGAAAGACCACGTCGTCAACGTCGTAGTGACGGCGTAATCCACTCCAGCGAAGTAAAGGAAGCTGATTAACTCTCTTCTTACCACCATGCATTTCTCGCAGCTTCGGATAAGACTCCAGAGCCAATACAAAGACCGCTTGAACAAAACCATTTAATGTAACCGAAGAACCAGCAAGATTTTCTTCTTTGATGGACTTCATCAGAACCTCAAAGGCTAGCCGACCCCACTGAAAACTATTAAAAACAGTGGTATCTAAAGCCATTTTAGCGTACTTGAACTCGATCCTTTGACCTCTCTGATACCCAAATACACCTACATGGAGGAGGCATAACAAACCAACGGTCGTCCTCTGTGGTAAAGTCCAGCTGGCGCATATATCCAAAACCCGACGCATGTCTTTCCAATGAGGTCCATCGCCTACCGCCAGCCCCATCTTTCCCCATAACTCCGTGTGATCAAAAACTACTTCAACTCCCACACCATATGGATCACAGTTCATACCTGTTATATGTGCAAACTCGTTGAAGGAAAACCTCAGTGGATCATCTCCAATCAAACACCACATTTCCATCAACTTCTTAATCTCCAACTGTCGTGTAAGAAAGTAGAACAACGTCCTCCCACAGAAAATGAAAGTATTCTCGGCAAGCTTAGCAATACACCCAAGTGTAGACTCTCTCATTATCTTCCATGCATCTTCACCGAGAGTCTTTCTGGCCAGTCTCAACTGCTCTAAGCTAGTACCGTGATTCAGACTTCGCGGCAGAGACGGATAATTCCCGTCCTTAAACAAGCGCTGCGGATATTTCTTCTTCTTCGATTTCTCCATGACTACAGAAACAGAACTGCGATATCATCAAACGAGAGGGTTAGAATGATCAAATAAATACCCAACAAGGACAAACAAATCAACAAAAAGGAAAAATTAAGGACAAACAAATCCGCACCAATGACAAATAAATCCGCAACATGCAAAATTTAATGACAAATAAATCCGCAACAAATGCAAATAAATCCGCAGCAAGGAAAAGTGAAACCGTAACAATGAAAAATGAATAAGCAACAAGGGAAAATGCAACTGTAATCTAATCCATAAAATGAACAAGTAAACGAGAGGGTTAGAATGAGCAAATAAATCACCAACAAGGAGAAATAAATCGGCAACAATTTTAAAATAAATCCGCGACAAAGAGTACACCAAGACACAACAACGTGTAGTAAATCCGAGACAAAGGAGTAATAAGTCCACAACAAGGACAATGAAGGTGCAATCTCATCATACAAAAGGGGTAGTATGAACAAGTTAATGACCGAGAACATCCAAAATTTGAAACAAACCCGTGTAATCAAATTAGCCCAGTGACATATTTAATAGATGCCATGGACCGAAATGATAACACAAACAAACCGTAATCACAGAGAACAAAATCAAACCGATAACAAGAGATACAAACACGAGACAAGAACAAGAGAATGATGATACACAGAGCAATAGACAAATCGGTTTTTAAATATGAGAACAATGATAAGAAACCGGGGCAAGAACAATGTCAATTTAAAAAGAAGAGATTCAAATCGGACCAAGAACAACAGAAAAAAAAAGAATACCTCGCGAATATCGCCGGTTGAAGATGCGACAATAACGAGTGAGGTGATATCGGCGGAGGTCGGCGATAGAGAAATTGGAAGGCGGCGGAAGTGAGGACGGCGACGGAACTATTGGAGGTTGGCGGAAGTGAGGTCGAGCCTCGTCGGAGATCGTATGAAGACGGCGGCGTGAGCTAAGAGTGAAACTTAAAACCTAATAAATTACCTTTAGCTAGCTCCTTTTTTACCTTTTTTTTCTTAACAATTAAATCATTGTTTCCTTTTTAAGACATCGGTTTTCTTTTTTTTTTGGATCAATTTTGTTTTTTATTTTCAATAATTATAATTTTTAAAGAAATTTTAAAGTAAATGTATTATAAATGGTAAGTGTTTAGACAGGGGTATTTATGTCATTTTCGACATCCTAAACACTAAGTTAGTAAACTTAGGGTTATGAATACTAAGTAAGTAATTACCCTAAAGATTCATACTACTTAGAGTAAATTTCACATATTATATTGAGTTTATAAAATTAGTGTTTGAATTCAAAGAGTGGTATTTGTTTGCAATTAATGTAGAGAAATTCGAGAAACAAAATGAGTTATTCAAAATTTTCAAAAAAAAAATTGGATTCTATATATAGAAGAAAATAAAGAGATAGATAAGATAGTAATGAATGTTCGTGTTCACCATAAAAAAAAATCATGTTACTTCTTTACCACCAACCTAAATAATTAAATCGATATTAAATTTTAAGTTTATATTTTTATTACAAAACATGTATATTAACTAAACAAAAATTAATTAAAAATAGAATTATATTAATATATTTAAATAGTAATTTAATTGGTATTAATTTATAGATGTTATAGATAATTCAACACAAAAAGTAGAAAGTGATAGTTATTTTAAATATTTTTCCCAAACATGAAGGTTTTCTAAAATAAACCTTCCCATTTGTTATATTACGAAAACTGCTATTGAAAATATAAAAAAAATAAGAATTCATTAAGGATAATATTATCAAACTAATTTCTAATTAATTTAATTATAATATATTTCAATATTGTTTTATTTAAATGTAAATACATAATTATTTTTAACATAGAAATCTATTAAAAGTTGTAGGAGTCTCTTTTAAAACTAAAAAAAAGTATCAACTACTAATTGTATCAAATATATATATATATATATATATATACAATTAAAATTGATGTATTTTTAACATACTGTATTTCCAAAGAGAATACATAAAAAAATCAAATTATGATTAATTAAAATTTGTTTATATATAAAATCTTTTAAATTCAAATATTAAGAATTAGATTTATAGATATTGTTAATTTAATAAAAATGAAATATCATTAATCTCTAAATATTTATATTATTTAAATATATGATTGGTCGGGTTATATTTTATGGTTATTTGTTTTTAATAAATGGATGTTATATATGATTATTATACTATTGCAATTTTTTCGGGTTGTTTTATGGTTTTTATAATTTGAATACTATAAATATGTGATGTATTGTATTTTTGAGTGTGATCATGATTTCCATTAACATTTTAGATTTAGGATGTGCATTTAGATACTATTAGATTGCATTTTCTCTCTTTTTCTTTTGATTTAGGTGGTAGAGGATCATGATGGATTATTAAGGTGATAATGGAGCAAGTGGAGACTAAAAAACACAAACAGAAGGTGAAAAAAAAACAGCTAAGGATCACCAACATATATCACAATGGATAGCACAGCAACCTGTCAAGCCGTTATGAAGTTTTCGGACAAAATCGCGAGAGCCGCAACGACCTTGGCAGCAACCACAAAAGGCAGTTGTGAGACAAATCAGCCACAACGGCTTGATGCAGCGACAACAAAAGGCTGCTGTGATACAAAACCAAGCACATCGGCTTCGTGCAGCGACTTGCAAAGGCCACTATGAGCTTTACTTTTTCCCACATGCTACTTTACTTTTGATTTTGACTTGTAGACCCTCCTATGTGTTTTGAATGACGAAGCCACTTGATTTTTTTCTATCTAAGAGCTCTTGATGTGTTAGAAGAGCCATCACTCATTATTCTAAATATCTCATTCTAAACATTTAGTTTTGTCTGATCTTTAATGCAATTAAGTTTGTGTTCTTGAGTTCTTCTTATTTCTTTCACACTTGCTTATCAAAATCATGTCTTGCTTTGTTATTATTATGGGTAGAGAGTAGTTTCACCATACCTTTCTGAGTTTGAGTATGTGAGGGTGATCTAATAATGGTTGAGGATGTTTAAAACTTGGAAATGTGTTTTCTTACTTGTTAGAAGTTTTTAATGCTAGAACTGAAGTTGATATCAATTACTTGATCTTAAATGTTTTTGTCTCTCTGAAGGGTAGATTAATGTTTGAAACTCTATCAAGTGTGTTACATGCTTAACAAATGAGAATTGATGTTTAATATGTTTAGTGGTAATAAGAACTTGTTCAGAATGCATATCTATCTTGAAATTGCCAATGAGAATTGATGTTAATGCTTGATAGGTATAAGACTATTATCATGAAAATATAATAGCTTGGTATGTTGTTCTTGGCCAAATAAATCATTCTATTGTTATTAAAAAAAAATAGATTAATTGTTGATCACCAAAACCGAAATCTCAACCCAATGAACTTAGTGTTTTAATCAATTATCTTAATTATCAACTTACCTTAATTTACTGTATTTTACCACACTTGAATATTGTTAAAATTGTTTTTTGTTTTATTATCAACTTTTAAATTGGTTACCTTTTTACTTGTTGCAAAGATTAGTTACAAAATCCGTGAATCATTTTGGTTGCACTTAGATTAAGTGAATACTTGTATTCTTAGTGTGTTTGATCACTCAAGTGGATTGACACTCAAAAACTACAAAGAATAGGCCGTCTACTTGTAGCTGAAGTGGTTAAAGGGACAACTTTGTAGCTTATCAAGTTTGGCGCCGTTGCCATCTTGGATGTAGATTGATCCATTAAGATTTGGTGTTTGCTTGATACTAAGTCTTTTGTTTACAATTAAATCTCACATTCTCTACTTTGTTTTCCTTTCTTTTTCAAGTGAATGCACTTAAGAAGCAGAGGATTAACAAACTTAGTACCTCGCGTGAACGATATATGAGCATTTTAAAGAGGAATTTCAAGGGAGAGGAGAGAACGAGAGACGTTAGCAAACATTCAACAAAATATGGCTGACATGGAGAAATAACAACATGATGGTGATGTCTATGAGAACTAAGTACACAAAGGAAACAAAACTATCCATCAATCGAGAGTGCAAAGAGCCATTGAAACATTTGACGAGCCAAGCATTCATGGCAGCCGGACTGGAATAATAGCACCACCAGTGGAGAACAACAGCTTTAAGATCAAAGCCAGCCTTATAAACATGGTGCAAGACAGTAAGTTTCATGGAATACCAATGGAGGATCCTCTAGACCACCTAGACAACTTCGTAAGCTTCGTAGAACCGTCAAAATCAACAAAATTTCAGAGGATGCATTCAAGCTGATACTATTTCCATTCTCTCTTAGAGAGAGAGCTCATTGATAGGTCTAGTTTTACTCCCTATTCTATTGTAAGTGCACAGTTATGCGTATGTAGTACTTAGGGTATCGAATCCACAAGGACTCACGGTCACACGATAGATCGTATGTATTCAAGTTAAGCTAAATCAATTCCAGAGAAAGCAGTAAACAAAATCAATAATCTAGAAAGGTGTTTTCAACAAGAGAAATGCGTCAGACTTAGAAAGTTCTCGGGAATTATGCTATGCTAGACACTTCACTAACCGGATTCAGATTAAACACAGGTTCAAGAACTAGAAACACAATGCTAAATAATCCAACCCTTGCTGAGATTATTTCTATATCTAGCAACCTAGCGATCCAAATTTCTTTGTGATCCTAGAGTTCTAAACAAGCATTAAGAACATGTTCTATCGGTTCACAATTTTCCTAAACCAAATCTCTTTGCATCTAGTCAAATTGCTCACACTAAGTTTGGTTCAGATTATAACTCACACTCTCGCGCTATTGTTATTTATCTCAGATCTAAACCCTAGGTGATCAGTCTAGAATTCAGTATTAAGAACACTTAGGTGATGAACAAACAAATAGTGAATCCAATTAATCAGTTATCAAGCAAGCATAAAACCTTTGTGAGAATTTCTAAATCTAACTAGGTTACTACTCAGACATATTAACAATTAAACAATACATCATAAATAGAAAACCAAAGGAATGAATAGATAAAGAAAAAGGGTTCGAAATTCTTCCCTCAATATTACAAGTAGCAAGAATCAGCCCTCTCCAAAATCTCTCAAGCAAGAACAAAGTTAAGAACAAGATAAAAGAATGAATGAGTCTGAAACCCTAATTAAACTCTCTAAACACGTTTTGGGGTCAGTTTAGAATTAAGAGAAACTTTTGGGCAATTCTGCAAATCTTCAAAACTTGTCTCTAACTCGCGGATGTTGTTCTGTCGCGCTCAGTGTCGACCGAGATCCAAGTCAGTGTCGGTCGACACTCAATCGTGGTCGAGACACCAACTTCAGCTCGTTGCACAAATCACCAGAAACGTCCTATAATCCCATCATTTGCTCCAAACGCAAGCTTACCTGTAAAGACTCGATAGACTCTAAAAACCAGGTTAAAGACTCAATATATACAAATATATCATGGTTGAAAACCTAGAAAAACCATGATATATCACTCATCTATGGAATAATAACCTTTATAAATTTTCTATCACTTCTTGGAATCAATACAATATGGCATTCGTATCACAGTTCTTCTTATCAACAAGAACAACACAATTGAGAAACGAAATCTCAAGCTTCAAACAAAAAGGCACATAAAATTTTGGAGAAGCTTGGGAGAGATTCAATGGATACACCATGCAATACCCTCACCATGGTTTCTCAAAGGAGAGTACTCAGCACTCTCTACTGAGGAGTCTTGCCAAAGTACCGGATGATGCTAGACACATCTAGCAATTGAAAATTCATGCAAAAAGATGAAAGAGCCGGTATGCAACCGGTGGAGAACTTGGCTCTAAGTGAATCAAACTCTGGAGAGGATTATGACCACACATATCGAGAAAGAGGCGAGCACGAAGACGAAAGAAGGGAGATTAAATCACTTAATGAGAAGCTAGACAAGTTACTAAGGGAAAACCAAATAACTGTCAACTTTGTTGAAGACTTTGATCAAAATCAAAGCTACCTTGAAGAAGAAGAAGAAGCTGAGATGAGTAATGAGGGACAAGCTGATATGAACTACATCGGAGGACAAGATTCAACAAAAACTTCAACCAAAACTATAGGAATCAAGCCTTAAGGTCAAAATACTCTACAAGGAAACTTCCCTACATACCGGCTTACAATAACAATGGAGGTTTCCAAAAGAGGAAAGGCAACCGTTCAACAACAATCAAGGAAACTTCGAGCAAAGACAACAGAACAACAACAACCAAGGTTTCTATCAAAACCAAGGGAACCAACAGTTTCAAAGACAAGGAAACCCAATAAATCAACATACAAAAGAGAACCACGCACAGCTATTGTTGAAGCACATATTTGAGAGCAACAAAAAGATGACTGTGAGATAAATACAAAGTATAAGAGTCTAGCAGCTCATTTTGCAGCACTAGACAATCAAGTCTCCCAAATGGCATCAACATCAAAGCTACCACCATGCATACTCCCTGGAAAACCAGAAACAAACCCAAAGGAGTATTGTAATGTCATCTTCTTTGATGAAGGCTCAGTGGTTGTTAAGAAGGAAAATAGCACTGAAGAAATTTCTACAATTCAACATGATTCTAATGTTAAAAATTCAGCTACTTTACATGCTACGAAAATCGATGAGTATATTAAGGAAGGGGAATAATGCTCCAACAAAGTTGAAACGGAACAAAGCCATGAAATTTAAGATCATCCTTATGAACCCGACATCCCATTTCCAAGTAGATTCCTCACTAAATATCAAAATAAAGCAATCTCCAAGTTCAAAAATGATATAAAGGAGAATGGGGTCCATCTGTCTAATATGGGGACTATGCATGAGGATCATCTCCATCTCATTAGTGACATTTTAGCCAACAAGAAGAAGGTGGAAGAGCTGATGGTACTCTCTAGATCAAAAAAAAAAAATCCCTCTACAAACTTGAAGATCAAGGAAAGTTCACCTACCTTGCTCTCTTGGTGATTTAAAACTTGATGATGCTCTTGTTGAATCTGGTAAAACTGTGAATGTTATCTCAGTAGCGATAGTGAAAACTTTGGGAATCCACGACATGAAACCTCATCCTTCTTCTCTCATGTTTGGGGATGCTTCTTCAAAGTATCTGCATGGTGTTTTTGAAAACTTTCCCATCGTGATTGGCGAATGCACAATTCCTATAAACCTTATTGTTTTGGATATGGTTGATAACAATAAGTTTCCCTTGATCCTTGGAAGACCTTTCCTCACAACGGTTAGAGCAACAATTGATTTTTCAAACAGTAAGGTGACTCTCCAACATGTCAACAAAAAGATCCCCTACCCCATACAAGCATCACCTTATTATTGTGGAAAAATCGACAATAGATAGCTGAATATTAAAGAAGACCAAATTGAAAAGGAGAAGGCTGTGAAGAATGTGAAAGGCAAGTCTACAACGCCTTGAGAGGGTGAGGAGGAAATCTTGGATTCAAGAAGTTTAAGAAGTTCTTTTGAAGACCGCAACGGGAATACCAAATTGGAGGGATTGAGAGGAGTTAAGAGACCTCATAATGAAGAAAAAAAGAAGATGAAGGAACCTAACCCTCCCAACTTATCTCCATCTCCAACATTCTAAACTTGCATCCATTAATGCTTAAGGATGGAAACATCAAATACAAGGTCAGGTGCAACGGAAAATAACCATTCTCAATTGTCAAAGCCATCATCAGCCCTCAATATCAAGGAGATCCAGTCAACCTTCAAGAGCTGCTATCACAATTCCTGACCATCACTCTGAAAGGAAGGCCACAACCCAATCATCACTAAAAAGTGAGAAGAAAGTCAAGCTAGAGAATTTAAACAAGCTCACTTGGGAGAAAATACCACGCTATTCTTTGTATATCTTCTTTGATTTTCTATGTATGATTTGTTTTGTGTTTTTTGTATGCATTTTACATGTGTTTTAGTGTTTGTGTGTTTTAACGATTTAAGGGGATTTCAACCTTGGGACGGAAAGCGCACATAGATTGAGCGGAAATAACATATAGCGTGTGGTACAACTGTTACCAGAAACCACTGTGGAAGGAAATTAGGCACACTGAGCAAGCGGAGCAGGATCTTTATACCACTGCGAGACAAGAAATTTTCAACGTAAAAAACCCACGAGTTATAGCGGTTGATGAAACGTCTTGAGAAACCCACCGTGAAACAAAGGACATACATCAGCCACTTGTAGCGGCGATCGAAAGCTACTCTAGAAAAAAAAATCTACGTGCAATGGCTACTCACAGCGTGTCAAGCCGCTCCAAAAAAACAAAAATTCAAGACTCAAAAAGCCGTAAGCTCCCACGACGAACGCAGCGACCTCCATATGCCGCTCTAAGAAAGTCAATCGCACAATGGTCTCAGCCAGCGACTGTAAAAGGCCGCTGCGGGCGTTTTGACCAAGACCACCTTCCGCTTGAGGTACCACCACCACCACTTTGTACATAATTTTCTGTTTGATTTGTTTTTTTATTTACCATCTTGTGTCTTCCTTGATTTACTTTCACACCGAGCCGGTGTGAAGTAAGTTTGGGGAGGATCATTTTACAATATTTTATGTTTTCTGTTTTTTTCTTATGTTGAGTCCTTGCATTTGTGTGTTGTATTGTAAACAAATATGTTTTCGAAAAAACCCAAAAATCAACCATAAAAAAAGAAGCATATAGTTCCATATATATTTATGTTTTAGGGTCGAGTCTAGCAGTATGATAGATTACATTTTCATTTGCATACGCATAGGAGACGTTGATATAATTGCCTCGTAATAAATTTAGACTTTATAACTGAGCATGATGTCCTTGTTAATCATAATATGTTGCTTAAATATCTCTTGAAACACTTGCACATTTCGAGTTTTGATCACTCCACTCCCATCTATTTGTCTTGATTTATACTCTCGGTTTTGAAACCAACTCATTTATTTGTACTTAATGAATTTAATCCTCTCACTCATGGGTTTTGATGTTTGATCATGGTAACCATATACACACTTGGATTATATTTTTATCACAGTTTACCATCCTTGTTAATCCAAGTGGCCATTCTCATTGTTATGATGGTTTCCTCACCTTAAAACCCTTTCCTTTCCTTTAGACCTTCATTGATTGTTTGAGTGAGGCCTATTTTGATAATGCTAACATGTGAATTTTTTTTAAAGTATGAGAACAACAATGATTAGCTCTTGTTGGCTATTCTAAGAGTTCACCATTGGGTTAGCATTAGGAGTGTGAGTGATATGCTCAGAGTTTACTTCCCTAAGTTCAACTGCAAGTGCACAGGCAAATGTAGTATCTAGGGGTCGAATCCACAGAGACTCAAGAAATCTTACGATAGACTATAGAATATCAAGTTAAGCTAGGCGATACTAATCAGAAAATAAATAACTAAGCAGAAAGTAAATCAGTAGCAAGAACGGTTGTTGTGAAGCAAGTACTAAAAGCGTCAAGTCTAGGGAGTTCTCAGGAAATCAGAAAAGCAGATCAATTATCAGTCAGGATCAAATTAAGTTCGGTTCTAGAACTCAAACACAAGATAGAACTAACCAACTTTCGTTGCGAGAATTCTCTAAATCTAATTAGCAGAAACCTAAATTTCTTTGCAATTCCTAACAGATTAAACTAGCCTTAAGTGCAGGTTTGATTTGTTCACAATTCAATTAAACCAAATTTCTTTGCAGATAATTAAATTGCTCAACCTAAATAGATCAGATTTTAAACCACACTTTCCTGTCAAGTTATAAACCTAAAGTCTAGATTCTAAGTGATCAGATTAGAAACTAGTATTAAGCACAATTCAGGTTGAAGAACAAATAAGATATGAATTCCTTAACTGATACATTAATCTAGCAAGTCATAAAAACCCTTAAGAGAATCCCTAAACCTAGCTATGAATCTACTCAGACATGATTAATGGAACACAAATCAATGAATAAATAGTTTGCATAAAATCAAAGAGTAAAGAGTTAAAGAGGTTCGAAATCTTCTCTCTGGAGTACAAGAACGATCAGCCTCTAGGTCTCTCTCTCTCTAAAAAGCTAATAGTATGAATGCGTAACTAAAACAAAACACCAAAAGCCTTAATCACGTCTTGGGGTCTTTTCGCAATTACTGGAACTTTCTGGGGCAAAACTGCAAATCTCCAAAGTCTTCATTAATGTGCTGGTGTAGGGCTGCAACGATCGACGCTAATAGTGCAACGATCGTTGCATAGGTCGATCAGACTTGGTGAAATTAGCTCTCTCGGCTTAAGCTCCTCATTTTTCCCAAAATGCTCCAATATCTCTAATAATCCTTCAAATGTGCATGTACCTAATAAACACATGTAATAACTCCAAAGACACGACAAAAGACTCTAAAACACACTTATATCATTGCTTAAAACAGGTAAAAACCATGATATATCAACTCCCCCACACTTAGCCTTTGTTTGCCCTCAAGCAAAACAGAAAACTAGAATGTGGTGAAGAAGTTTGGAGACTTCAAAAACTCTTTTCATCTTAGAAGCACAATACTCAGATTCCCCTTAGTAAGCCACATGAAAGATTCACCTGCAAAACTCTTTTCTTACTCTGTTAGCTCTAGACCACCATACTATTTTTTCTGGTTCCTTTCTTTTCTTTTCCCTTTCTTAGCAACTGATTTTTCCCCATTGGGTATCAGTTTATTTATTTTTTTATCAGTGCTCTTCCCGTTATGGGGTGTACTTTGGACACATTCCATGGATGCACAGGAGGTAATAGGGGTCTCTACCACTCCCGCGACCACTTCGGAGCTACTAGCTCATCCTCAGTTTATTACTCTCTTTTTTTAAGGAAGGGGAGAAGGGAACCTTACTTGGACAGGTTTACAAGCTGTGTCAGAACCAGTGTTCAAAAACGCGGCCGTCCAGCCGTGGAGGTGGCCGCGTCGGCGGTGGGCGGAGGACGGCCGCGGCGAGTTGGCCATAATCGCTCAAGAAATCGGACAAACTCAAATTGATCTCGTTTTATGTTAAAAATATAAAATATTTCAATAGATCTGTTAATTTTTAGGTATATATGCAAGAAAAACGGGAAAATCGATCTAAAATAGAGTATAAAAGCGACAGCGGCCGTCTAGGGTTGCAGAACACGACCTCCCTTGTAGAAGACGAAGTTGAAAAGTCTATTTTACCCTTTCATTAAAGCTGGAACTGAAAAAATAGCCAAAAGCAGTGGCTTGGAATAGAACCCGTGACTTTAATGTCAATTGTAGCGCTTCCTAACCACTCGCCCACTAAAGACTTTATATATTTATTGAACAAAACTTAATAAATATCTAATATTTTACATAGAAGTCCTAAAATTCCACCACGCGTAATATCCGACTAATCCCCGATTTTCTTGTTAGGCGCTAGGCCCAACCCGACCGCCCGACTAGCGCCTAGCGATGTTTCGAGCACTGGTCAGAGCTAACAGAGGAATCCGACTCAAGGTATACCAAGCCCTTATGTGAGAAAAGTAAGTCAAAATTAGGGGCGAAGTCAGTAAAGGATTCTCTGAATACCTGAATTGATATGGGTGTCCTCAGTAGGTTGATCTGCGTTGGGTTTTCTAATAGTCATAGTTTGATCCTGCAATCTCATCCCAATGATTACTTAAGTTCCTGCAAGTGTTGTTGGCTTCTCAAAAATTCATTGTTTCCTACTTAAACTGTTTTGACTCGATAAAACCGACACAAAAGACACAACTGGCTCAAAGAAAAGAAAAGGATTAATGTCAGTACCATATCCCCCACACTTAAAACACACTGTCCCCAGTAGTGTCAAGCTTAGGATCAGTAAAAGAAGAAAATGTTAAGGATGAGTTGGGTTCTGTCGGTTTTACCTGTCTCGCACTTGCATCGATCGTTACGCATGAATGCGACGATCGTTGCAGGGCGATTGTGATTTTGTGCCGATCGTTGCACAGGACCGCAACGACCGCTTCAATGCGATTTTCGTGTTGTGAACATTGCGATTTGTAATCTGCAGTTCTCAGACTCGTAATCTGCAAGTAAAACTCAACAAAAACAAAAACAAAACGTAAAATCCTAACAAAAACACCAAAAAGAATATGTACAAACGAAACAGTGGGTTGCCTCCCACTCAGCGCTTGTTTAAGGCCATTAGCTTGACCGGACGAACGAGATCAGGCTCCTGGAGGTTTTGACAGAGGCTGTTAGTGCCTCTGCGAAAGTCTCCTCATCCAAGGTGGAGAGTAAGCATTGTCAGCGTGAGCTCGTCCAAGAAACAAATGGATGCGATGTTCTCCTGCATTCACAGCAGTAAAGTTATTAGAACTGAGTTTGGAAGACGCGTACCTTTGCTTTGGTGAGGTTGTGATTGTAGGAGCTTTCTTAGAAACAGTTGCAATCTCTGAAGATGTTAGAGTGGAATCTTCAGAAACCACCATCCTCTCCTCTCCAGGATCAGAAACTGAAGTCTCACTCTTCTGCGCTTCATGTCCATCCTCAATGCTAAAGGTTTGACCATCAATCTTTGGCCTGCGCAACATATCCATCTCAAAGTGTAGAGGCTCATCTCCCAGATGGAGATCAATCAGACCATGCCCCACATCAATCTTCGCTCCAGTTGTGGCCAAGAAAGGTCTTTCCAGTATTAGAGCATCATCCGGCTCACTGTCGTACTTAAGCACCACAAAATCTGTCGGAACTATGTAGTTTCCAACTCTGACTGGGATATCCTCAAGAACTCCTTCTGGAATCCTTATTGACTGATCAGATAGGACCAGAGAGGTCCTAGTGGGTGAAAAATCTGTCATCCCCAGTTTCTCTGTCACAGAGTATGGCATGAGATTTCCAGCAGCTCCCAAGTCACACAAGGAGCGCCTGAAGCTATCCTCAAAAATGGAACAACTCAGCACAAATATACCAGGATCAGGTAGCTTTTTGGGGATCTGAGTCAGCAACACATCACTGACTTGTTTAGGGATCACTATCACCCAATCTTTCAACACTTCGTCCATAGGTAGCATCTTCTCCAAGTATCTCTGCACACAAGGATGATATGGTGGATCATCAGGTTGTGGATCTTCTTCCAACTTCTCATCCATTACTTCCAGCTGTCTGGCTTCATCAAGTTCTTGTTGAGATATCTCAAACACCATAGGGAAAGGTGTAGTAGGCTTGTGAGCCTTCTCTTCAGCAATACCACGAGAAACAAGTGAGGCTGATTCTTCACGATATGCAACGATCGTCGCACTTTGTGCAACGGTCGATGTAGGTGTTTCAGTCTCGGGTTTTTCAGCTTCTTCAACGAGTTCAGCTGTATTAAACTCAGATTTCTCTCCTTGGTTTGATCCATCATCAATCTGAACTGACCAAGCTTTGATGTGGGTGTCCATGATATTCTTCCCCTTGACTGAGCTCGAAATTTGGTTCACTTGTGTATCCAACTGCTTCACATGTGTACTCAAGGATTCAAACTTCCCATTCAGATCTTCATACACAGCATCCAGCTTCTTATTGAAGTCTACAGCAGTCTTAGTCTGACCCTCCAGCAACTGCTCCATCATGGCTTCCATCTTGCTCTCATGAGCACTAGCAGCAGGAGGTGTCTGGTAGGAGGATGATCCATAAGTCCTCTGATAAGAATTACCTTGCTGAAAAGGTTTCTGATAACCAGCAGTCTGTCCATATCCAGAAGAGTTCTGGTTGCTTGTGAAAGCACTCTTCTGTCCAACATTAAAGAACTTGTTGCCTTGCTGATTTCCAAACCTGTTTCCTTGAAATCTAGAGCCACTGATGTAGTTCACATCCTATTCCTGGTGATCTTCTTCAGCCTTAAACACTTCAACTTCCTGAGCAAAATAGACAGCTTTCTTTCCAGTCAACAAACTGTGAACAGTGTCCAGCTTATTCCTGATATCAGCAATCTCCAGATTATCGATCTTTCCACCAGACTCTTTCCTTCTTCTATCAGCAGTCTTGATGCTATTACTGCTCACCAAGTTATTAATCAGTGTCCTAGCCTGTTCAGGAGTCCTTGTATTGAAATTGTCATTGCTGGCATTATCCAATGCAAACTGGTAATGGAGATCAATTCCTCTGAAGAATATGCCTAGCAGCGTCACTTCAGAGAATCCATGATGAAGACAGTCACGCTGGTACTTCTTAAACCTCATTCAAGCAGACTTAAGAGGCTCTGTAGGACCTTGGGTGAATGGGAGAATATCCTGTCTCGACTGATCAGAGCGAGCATCATCATAAAAGTGCATCAAAAACTCCCTCTTCACAGCATCCCTAGTAGTAAACTTCCCAGTTGGAAGTTGTTTCAGCCAAGTTGCTGCCTCTCCAGCGAGAGAATAGGGGAAAAGTTTGAGATACAGGTAGTCATAGTTTACCCCATTGTACTTCATTCCAGTTATGAATTCTTCAAAATCATCAATATGATCCATGGGTTGCTCATGTGGGAGACCATGGAAAGGATTCTGCCTCTGAACAGAGTAGTAGACAGTCTTGATCTCAAAGTCATTCTTCTCAAAGCCAGGAGGTACAATTGCTGACCGGTTAGCATAGAACGGTTGTAGTCAGCAAGAGTCCTCTCATCAGCAGGAGGATTAATCATCTGCCCTTGACCTTGGTCCGGTTCAGGATCAGGGATCACACGTCCCTCAACATCAATCCTTAGCTCGTCATCATTGTACCGGTTGTTCTATTGGTCTCTCAGAACACCCTCAGCATCAGCATCATGTCTCAAAATCAAGCGATTGTTCATCATCCTTGCTCGTTGACCTTTTCTGTTTGTTCTCTCTAGTCTAGCAAGTTCCTCAAGCCTGAGATTCACGAGATTTGCGTTCGGATTACTTATGGTCTCACGCTTCTGCATAAACCGTCGGTAATCGCACTGTATCGATCGATGCTAAGTCTGCAACGATCGTTTCAACTCGGGATTCGCCTTGTGTCGATCGAGTCAAAAGATGCAACGATCGATGCTAAGCGATATCAGACCTGAAACACACAGAGACAGAAAAACAGAGAAATTAGTAACAAAAAAAAAAAAAAAACCTAGTCTAAACTTTAAATTCAAATCTATCGAAGACTCAAAAGAGTCCCCGGCAACGGCGCCAAAAACTTGATATGCTCAGAGTTTACTTCCCTAAGTTCAACTGCAACTGCACAGGAAAATGTAGTATCTAGGGGTCGAATCCACATAGACTCAAGAAATCTTACGATTGACTATAGAATGTCAAGTTAAGCTAGGCGATACTAATCGGAAAATAAATAACTAAGCAGAAAGTAAATCAGTAGCAAGAACGGTTGTTGTGAAGCAAGTACTAAAAGCGTCAAGTCTAGGGAGTTCTCAGGAAATCAGACAAGCAGATCAATTATCAGTCAGGATCAAATTAAGTTCGGTTCTAGAATTCAAACACAAGATAGAACTAACCAACTTTCGTTGCGAGAATTCTCTAAGTCTAATTAGCAGAAACCCAAAATTTCTTTGCAATTTCTAACAGATTAAACTAGCCTTAAGTGCAGGTTTGATTTGTTCACAATTCAATTAAACCAAATTTCTTTGCAGATAATTAAATTGCTCAACCTAAATAGATCAGATTTTAAACCACACTTTCGTGTCAAGTTATAAACCTAAAGTCTAGATTCTAAGTGATCAGATTAGAAACTAGTATTAAGCAAAATTCAGGTTGAAGAACAAATAAGATATGAATTCCTTAACTGATAAATTAATCTAGCAAGTCATAAAAACCCTTAAGAGAATCCCTAAACCTAACTATGAATCTACTCAGACATGATTAATGGAACACAAATCAATGAATAAATAGTTTGCATAAAATCAAAGAGTAAAGAGTTAAAGAGGTTCGAAATCTTCTCTCTGGAGTACAAGAACGATCAGCCTCTAGGTCTCTCTCTCTAAAAAGCTAATAGTATGAATGTGTAACTAAAACAAAACACCAAAAACCTAATTATAAAGCCTTAATCACGTTTTGGGTCTTTTCGCAATTACTGGAACTTTCTGGGGCAAAACTGCAAATCTTCAAAGTCTTCATTAATGTGCTGGCGCAGGGCTGCAATGATCGACGCTAATAGTGCAACGATCGTTGCATAGGTCGATCAGACTTGGTGAAATTAGCTCTCTCGGCTTAAGCTCCTCATTTTTCCCAAAATGCTCCAATATCTCTAATAATCCTCCAAATGTGCATGTACCTAATAAACACTTGTAATGACTCCAAAGACACGACAAAAGACTCTAAAACACACTTATATCATGGCTTACAACAGGTAAAAACCATGATATATCAGTGAGCACATAAAAATGGGAATGGGAATGAAAGAAAAGAAAAAAGAAAGAAATGGGGAGAGAAAGAAGAAAAAAGGAAATCAAAGGCTTGGGTGAAAAAGAGAAACACTTGGGAAGTTGAGACAAATTTGGAAAAACTCTAGTTAATTAAAAGAATAACTTATCAAGACCCAAAAATAAAAAGAAAAAAAAAGTCAAATGGGTTAAGGAGTCTAATTTGGGACGGAATGAAGATTGGTTAAACTTTGTATGGGAATTAGAAATGCAATTGGGTAAGACAATGAGAGTTAAGAATTGTATGCATAAATTTTTTTTGTCTTGCTACATTTTTCATAATGTTTAGCATTCCTTCTTTTGAGAGTTAGCCACCAAAAATGAAAATATGACCTTCCTCTAAACATCATTTGAAGCCTTCTAATACCAAGCCAATTGATTGATATCAAATCTCCATTTGTTAGACCACACTTTGTAAATGAATGAATGTAGAAGTTAGTGGAAAATTGAGATTGTGGATTCTTGATAATGTGTTGAATAAGATTTGGAGTGTTGATAAGCCTTGAGAAATTAGAGTGGATTGGAGTGTTTGTTCATGCAACATGTTGTTATTCTATAAGAACATCATGTTGAGGGCTTGCTAGATTTGTTTGGTTGTGAGTCTCCAACATCAAACCTTTTCTCTTTTGTTCTCTTTGTTGTTTGCTTGAGGACAAGCAAAGAAAAAAGTTTGGAGGAGTTGATGTATTGTATTTTTGAGTGTGTTTAATCATGATTTCCATTAATATATTAACTTTAGGATGTGCATTTAGACATCATTAGGTCACAATTTCTCTCTTTTTCTTTTGCTTTAGGTGGTGGAGGATCATGATAGAGAATTAGTGTGATAATAGAGCAAGTGGGGACTAAAATCACAAAGAAAATGTGGAAAACAGCTAAGGGTCACGAGCATACATCACAACAGGATGACACAATGACATGTCAAGCCACTGTGAAGATTTGGGACAAAACTGTGAGAGCCGCAACGACCTTGGCAGCGACCACAAAAGGCCGATGTGAGATAAATCATCCACAACGACTTGGTGCAACCACCACAAAAGGCCGATGTGAGATAAATCAGCCACAACGTCCTTGTGCAGCGACTTGCAAAGGCCGATGTGAGCTTTAAGTTTTCCCACATGCTACTTTACTTTTGCTTTTGATTTGTAGTCCCCTCCATGTGTTGTGGTCGACGAAGTCACTTAATTTTCTTCTATTTAAGAGCTCTTGATGTGTTATAAGATCCATCACTTATTCTTGTAAACATCTACTTTTAAACATTTAGTTTTCTTTGATCTTTTATGCAATTAAGTTTGTGTTCTATAGTTTTTCTTATTTCTTTCATACTTGCTTATCTAAAACATGTCTTGCTTTGTTATTATTATTGATAGTGAGTAGGTTCACCAAATTTTTTGGATTTGAGTAGGTGAGGGTGATATAATAATGGTTAAATATGTTTGAAAACTTAAAAATATTGTTTTCATACTTGTTAGAAATTCTTAATGCTAGATTAAAGTTACAATTCAATTCCTTGATCTTAAATGTTTATGTCGCCGCTGAGAAGTGTAGATTAATATTTGAAACTCAACCAAGTGTTTTACATGCTTAACCAATGAAATTGATGTTTAAAATGTTTAATGGTAATAAAAACTTGTTCATAATCCATATATGTCTTGAAATTGCCAATGAGAATTGATGTTAATGCTTGATAAGTACAGAGTTATTATCATGAGAATGAAGTAGTATGTTGTTCTTGGCCTAAGAAATCATTCAATTGTTATAACAAAATTTAGATTAATTGTTGATCACCCAACAAATATCTTAATTATCAACTTACCTTGTTTTATTCTGTTTTACCACACTTGAATATTGTTAAAACTGTTTTCTTTTATTATCAGCTTTTGAATTTGTTACTTTTTTACTTATTGCAAAGATTAGTTACAAAATTAGTGGATCATTTTGGTTGTCCTTAGATTAAGTGAATATTTCTATTTTTAGTGTGTTTGATCATCCAAATAGATTGACATCCCCAAAAATACAAATGCTATGTCATATATTTGCAACAGAAATGGTTAAAGACATAATTTTTTAGCTTTTCAATATGAAATTTATTTTTAATTAACCTTTAATTATAAATAAAATTGAAAGATAAAATATTAAGAAATTCTATATTGGATCAAAATATTATATGTATTTTTTTGGTCAAAAAAACAAAATATTATATATATATATAACTAATAAGAATATCAGAAACTAATCAATATTAATATTATTCAAATATATATTGGATCGAGTTCTATTCAAGATTATATGATTGCAATATTTGGTAAGGTTTTCAATAAAATACAAAAATATTTACATTGCTACAAGATGAACTAAAAATATATTATCAACTTTAATCATTATAAGACGGGTTAAAAACTAAAAACTTTGATTCAGATTAAATTTATGACTCCTATATGAACATATGTTATTTAAAATCTTTGATCATGAAAAAAATTTATTGTATCTAAAAAAAAAAAATCTATATGGACATATTTTATATGTTTTTCATAATATATAGAATATTTTAGACCAACATAATACAAATTAGATATATATATATATATATATATATATATATATATATATATATATATATATATATATATATTTACCGTGGCTATTTTATTTAAAAATACTATAATGAAATTATATATTACTAAGATAGATCTAGATATTTATTTTAACAGCTTATATATTACTAAAATAGATCTTGTACATATATTATTAATTTTAACAACTTTTTAGTAATGCAATCACAAGTGAAACTAAATTAAAATTAACTTAAATTAAAGTTATCAATTAATCTGTACTTTCACTATACATGTCAAAATCTAGAAAATAGATTCATGTTCGACTTTCATAAATCTTTATACTAATTGAGAATTGCTTTTGGTCTTATATTTACTCTCAAAATGGCTAATTACTAATTTACCATTAATAAAATTAAGCTATTTGCTATGTTAATCTTAATTTATATTAATAATTATTATATTTTTTTAATTTTATTATGAAGATATACATAACTTTGAATAAATAAATGAGATGATATAAATATTTTTAAATATTTTTAAATTAACCTTGAATTAAAAATATAAAAAGATAAGATGAGATGATAAATATCACAATATTTATGAAAAACAAAAAATTTATTTTATAGATATGCATAACTTTCAATAAAAAAAAATAAGATGATAAATATGAAAATTTTATGAATACTTTTAAATATTAATAATATTTTTAATTTTTATATAGTAAATTCATATTATTTATATAAAATTTGGAATTTATATATGTAAATGATAAAATATTTTTAGTAAAAAGTAATTATATATTTCTATAATAAATTAAAAATATCTTATTAAATATAATAATGTAAATATTTTTAACCACAAATAGTTTTTATAATAGTGTTATTGTTGTTAAATTAATTTGATAATATTATTTTTAATTTTTGTGTTTAATAATATTTGTGCTAGCATATGGTGCGAACGAATCATAGTAGTTTATAATTATATTAGTATAAAATTATATTTTTATTTAAAATATTAAAATTAAATAGTTTCTATATATGAGCATATGATATTTTAAAAAATACTTTAAATCAACACAATGTATATCACATGAATTTTAGTATAATTGTTTTATTAAAAATAAAATATTATAAAGTTATTTATTAAAAAAAACTAATTCAATACATTCATGCATTGGATATATGTTAAGTAATTAACAAATTAATTATAAATCAGAAAATTATTTTTACAAAGAAAGTTTTTTTAAGGGGAATTGAAATTTAAAATTTTTGTTTCGATCATGTGTCTTTTTTTTCTCATGAAATAAAAAAGCATGTTTTTACCCTTCCTTTTCATTAGTAAAATAACTATGAAACTACTTTTCTACCATTATATTCAGCTATATGTTGTACCAGTCTTAGCCATATTTTCCACGACAATATTTTCGCAAATTTTCTTTTGAGAAAAGGCATTATTTGGCACTAAAAATATGTCCAATCACAAGCGTGGCACTTAATTCGCCGTGTCAAAACAATAGCATTTTTAATTCGGGCAATTTACCATTGTACCCTTCCTCTTGTCAAGCGATTAGGTCACGATTGTGAGACGGCGGAGATTCGACGGCGATTCCGACGATTGACGACGGAGAGATTCCGCTCCACCTCGGCTTGTGCTACTCCGATACAGATAGATAACAAGCGAGGTAAGAATTGAAGTAAGAATTGAAGCAAGAATATTATCGGTTTGATTTCGTTGCCTTAGCTTATTGATGTGTTCACTGCAGTGTCTGCTCCGATTGACGACGGAGATTGACGACGGAGAGATTCGGATCCACTTCGGCTTGTGCTACTCCGATACAGATAGATAACAAGCGAGGTAAGAATCGAAGCAATAATAGTATCGGTTTGATTTTGTTGCCTTAGCTTATTGATGTGTTCACTGCAGTGTCTGTTCTTTTCAACCGATTTCGTTTCATTAGCTTATTGATGTGTTCATTATTATGAATCTGTATAATCTCCAATGTCTGCTGTTCTCAACTGATTTCATTGCCTTAGCTTATTGATGTGTTCACTGCAATGTCTGTTGTTCTCAACTGATTTAATTGCCTTAGCTTATTGATGTGTTCACTATTATGATTCATTTCCGTTTTGTGGTTGTAGATCATGTTGGATCTTTATTGTGTCTGTGGTGAATGGAAAAGAGACGAGAAGATGCAGTGGGAATTTGAAGTTGATGATAGCAGAAGAGCCTCACTGTTTGATGTTGAGGAAGAAGTCAGTTTCAGTGATCTAGTAAAAATTATCACCGAAGACTTTAATATAAAGAATAGACAGTTTAGTCTTTCTTATGGGCTTCCTCAACGAATGAAGGCTTTTGTCGAAGATTTTCTTCCAATAGCTATAGGAAATGATCGGCAATTAAGAACCTTTATCAACAAAAGAAAGGTTGATCCTGAGATGATCCGTCTTTGCTTAACGGTTAGTAATCGTTTCTTGAATAGCTTTATAATTGTAAAACTTTTAAATTCATATTGACTTACTTTGTTATTTATTTCAGGTTGGTGATATATATCCTCCAGTATTGGAGAATGATTGTAGCACAACTGAAGAGGTAATGTCTTTTTACTAGACGAAATATCTATTTAGTAGTTGTTGTTTATTATTCAGTAAAGTCTTCCTGATTAACAGGATAGATTTCCTAATCAGATAAAGATCTTATTTGGTCACTCTTTGTTGTAGGTAAATGTCAGTTCGAATATAAATGGCATGTTTCCAACTGCTGCAAACAAGAATTCACATGGAACACAAAATGTAAGACTTCTTGCACCATTATTGTAAACGAAATATCTGTTTAGTAGTTGATGTTTATTATTCAGGATAGTCTTCCAGATTAACAGAATCTTAGTTGGTCATTTTTTGTTGTTGGTCATTCATTGTTGTAGGCAACTGCAGAAACCAACAATTCGTCATCAACTTATGATAGAGGAGAGCCTTCTGTTCTTTTGCATTCTGTTCCAGATCTTCCTCTTCATACCGGATTTTCTCCTTCAACATCTGGTGATGTTATATGTGTCAATAGATACTTCAAGAACAAGGCAGGGATGATTATAAGGATGAAGAATTGGGCATTGGAGTGGAAGTTCGAATTCAGGATGCTTTGGTCATACAAGGATAGAGTGATTTTAGGCTGCGTTGATGCTAAGTGCACTTGGAGGATGCGTGCAACAAGGCTTCCGGATTCTCAGTTTTTTGTGGTGAAGAAGTATGTACATGGTCATACTTGTGACACGACTCACAGAAATGCGAACCATAGACAAGCAAGTGCAAAACTGCTTGGTTTTTTGATTTGCAGCAACTATGGAGAAAAAAAGAATGGACTCAATCCGAAGCAGATTATTGAGCAGGTTAGGATCCATCATGAGGTTCAAATCAACTACAAACAAGCATGGAGAGTTGAAGAAGAAGCTCAGAATTTGATGAGAGGTACTCCTGAAGACAGTTATTATAACTTGTCAAAGTGGTTGTTCAAACTTCAAGAGACAAACCCTGGATCAAAAACGTATCTTGAGATGGATGCTGCTGGAAAGTTCAAGTATACATTTGTTGCATTTGGAGCATCAGTAAGAGGTTTTTCATTGATGAGGAGAGTTATAGCTGTTGATGGTACATTCCTCAAGGGAAATTTTAAGGGGACTCTACTAGGAGCTAGTGCACAGGATGGGAACTTCCACTTATACCCTCTAGCATTTGCAATTGTTGATTCAGAGAACGAAGAAGCATGGTCTTGATTTTTCAGAGGGTTGACATTTATGATCCCTGATGCAGAAGACCTTGTTTTTGTTTGTGACAGGGCTCAAAGCATCGCAGCAGCTCTTGCAAATGTTTATCCTCTTGCACATCATGGGATTTGTAGGATTCATCTGATCAATAACATCAAAACAAGGTATGGAAAAACCGGACTGATTCCTTTGGTAGAATCTGCTGCTAATGCCTATACAGTCCATGAGTTCAATGCGCTGTTTAGTGATATAAGAGATGGAAGTCAAAGCTTAGCTAAGTATTTGGTAGATGCAGATGTCAGGAAGTGGGCTCGTTGCTTTGCTCCAGGAAACATGTACAATATTATGACCACAAACATTGCAGAGTCTCTGAATTCGATGTTAAAAATGCCTCGTGAGTTGCCAATAATCTCACTGCTGGAGACTATTAGATTGACGCTCACGACATGGTTTCATGAGCGCCGGGAAGCTGCCAAAAAAAAATGAGAGTATTGTTACACCTCGTGTAGTGAAGAAGCTGGTATCAAGATATGATGCTGCTATGACACTTAATGTCTACCAGGTTGATATATATGTGTTTGAGGTTAAAGATGAAGCTAGGAAGTTTGTTGTGAATCTGGAACAGAAGCATTGCACATGCAATGTTTTTGATATAGATAGGATTCCTTGCATTCATGCTGTTGTTGCTGCTAAGCGTTCAAAGTTGGATGAGAACAAATATGGGGATGCTTTCTACTCCGCAGAAGTGTTTGCTAAAGCTTATGCTGAAAGCATACATCCTTGTGGAGATTTGAGTACATGTGAGTATCCAGAGGCTGTGTCTGGCTATTCATGTCCACCACCAAAGACTAAACAAAGCAGTGGCAGACCTCCAACTAAGAGGATCAGATCAGTTGGAGAGTTTGGAGTTCCAGGTTCTAAATCCAAATCACATAAGTGCAGTAGATGTGGTGTTCCTGGCCATAACAAGAGCACCTGCAGAACAGCTATATGAGGATAAGATTTGGATTTTACACATGGATGCTTGCAAGGATTACGAGGATGACACATCATACATTACTTTCCGAATTATTCTTCTCAATATGATACTCTCTCTTTATTTATCATTTATAAGTGTTTGCAACATTATTTGATTGAACATTTCATGTTTTTTCGTTTCAGGAACAAAAATGTATCGTCTCTTTTAAATGTTGGCTGAAAACGATTAAAAGTTTTAAGTAATGCGTTCTTAAAACTGATTTATTGTTTCCTGAAAGGTTTCAAATTCCAGTTACGAATGTAAAAATATTTGTAATACCTTCCTTGAAAAGTGTAAGTCCTTCCAGAATTTTATTACTCCCTCCGTTTCACAAAGATGCATGTTTTAGAAAAAAAATTTGTTTCACAAAGATATATTTTTTAGCTTTTCTATGCACACTTTATTAATTAATGATGATATTTTGAAAATTTTAAGAAGATTAATTAAATTTATTAAATTACTATTGGTTTAGAGATATTGGAAACTGTAGAGTAACAAAAATCGATGCATTTATGATTAAGTATTAATTGTTTTCTTAATATATGTGAAAACTCTAAAAATTGTATCTTTGTGAAACGGAGGGAGTAGTTGTTATCAATATATATACTTTTAACTTAGTAGAATATTCGAAGTATTAACTTAGCCTAGTGCCTAAATAACATAATTGCATATCATTCATGTCCCAAGTTCGAACCTAGTTGACAAGTTATTTTTTTTTTAATTAAATAATTTTAGAAGACCTTCCTGGATAACTGTAATAGTTTCATCTATATTCATTGAGATGTACTATAATATACAAGTTAGTTTGCTTTATGAATATCATTCAAGTCCGACGATCAAAAGTTGAACAAATTTTTAAAAGTATAGATTTAATATTGCTTCCTGAAAACTATCGGTTTCAAAATTTACGGTTACCCATTGTTTTTGTATGAAAAGTCACATGTTGGAAAGTGTGTGACTGGTCAAAGATGAATGAATTGGAAAGATGTAACTGGTCAGTGATTGTTTTAAAAGTTGCATTGGTTCACTATTTCCAAAGTCGACTGGACACCCATTTCCTTTGTCTATATATAGAGTCACATTTACATATACAAATATATCGATTAGTTTCACTTGTTTTTTCCTTTCATTTTTCGAGTTTAGGTATCTCTATCTCTTTCTCATTTACAATTATGTATCTCTTTCATCTTTCATTTGGCCAGTTTCTAAATACACTTTCAATTTTTTTAATGTTTTCCTTTCGCTTTATAAGAGAAAGGTTGAAGAGTTTTTACATGTGTTTTTTCTAAACATGTTGCATGCATTTCCGTATGTTGTTGTAATTCACAAATATATATATATATATATATATATATATATATATATATATATATATATATATATATCTAAACCTGTTACTTGCGTTTCATTCAGGAAATCATGTCGCTCCTACAAATACATGTTAAGAAGGCTTTGAAAAGTTTGGAGAAGAATCCACTTCCATTTGTTAGCATTGGTCCGGTTGAAGGTGACATTTACAATGGGATGGCATGATGATTGGACCTGAAAATTCTCCATACGAAGGAGGCGTGTTCTAAGTTTTCTCTTTGGTTTCCTGTTGAATATCCTTTCAAACCACCAAGGTTCTTCTTTAAAACAAAGGTGTATCATCCAAACATTGATAAAAATGGGTACGTTTTAATTCCTAGGTTGATGGCCTTGAGGGAATGGACAATTTTGGACACCATTCCAAAACTTCTGGAATCAATTCATTCTTTGCTGAAAGAACCAAAAGTTGGAGAAGATGATCAGGTTGTTGATGAAATTGCCGACCTCTACATATCGGACAATGTTGTGTTCAAATCCCTTGCTGAGGCGTGGACTAGGGAGCATGCTACTATCTGAAATTACATTTTATTATCAATATTTATGTTTTGCCATCGTTTTTTATTTAAGACTAAATCTATGTACCTCATCTCTCTTTATATTGTTGTAATGATATTTATGTTTTAAGCATGTTTGTCCAGTTTCTTATTAGTTCAAATCACTTTGTATTCAGACCTTATGGCCAAAGGTTTATGAGACAAATTATAAATTGATTTAACTACAATATTGACGGTGATCTAGTAATTACACAAACCAAAAGAATGATGGGCAATTGTTTCAAATTGAGATTAACAAAATTCTTTAAAATTATTTGGGTTTAGCGTCCTGAATATATATTATGATTTCTAGAAAAATGAAGCAGTTTTAAGAGATGAACGTCTTCTCTATCTGATTTCTAATGACGTAGTTTGAGTTCAAAAAAAGAACACACTCATTTATCTCATGTAAGCCGCAGTTTTGAATTCAGTTGAACTAGTTTTACAAAGATGTTTGGAAACTCTTGATGAATGTTTTGCAGATTATCCCCTAAAAAGGGGTGGTTTTGTTATTCGAGACTTTAAATTAATTTGCTTGGGTTTAGGGTTTAGAAGTGGTTTAGGGTATATATTTTAACAACTCAAAAGAGGATATACAATATTCCAGACTGTAGATTAATTTGCTTGGGTTCATCACGTAGTGGTTTAGGGTATAGATTTGAACCATTAGAAAGAGGATATAAAAAAGTCCATACTGTTAATTAATTTGCTTGGGTTTAGGGTTTAGTAGTGGTTTAGGGTATAGATTTGAACCACAAGAAAGAGGATATAAAATATTCCAGAATGTAAATTAATTTGTTTGGGTTCATCAAGTAGTGGTTTAGGGTATAGATTTGAACCACTATGAAGGAGTGTTTCGATATTCCAGACTTTAAATTAATTTGCTTGGGTTCATCAAGTAGTGGTTTAGGGTATAGATTTGAACCACTATGAAGGAGTGTTTCGATATTCCAGAATGTAAATTAATTTGCTTGGGTTCATCAAGTAGTGGTTTAGGGTATAGATTTGAACCACTATGAAGGAGTGTTTCAATATTCCAGAATGTAAATTAATTTGCTTGGGTTCATCAAGTAGTGGTTTAGGGTATAGATTTGAACCACTATGAAGGAGTGTTTCGATATTCCAGACTTTAAATTAATTTGCTTGGGTTCATCAAATAGTGGTTTAGGGTATAGATTTGAACAATGAAGGAGTGTTTCGATAAAAAGGGAAATACGATAATCCATATGAAGAAGTGTAAATTAAATTGCTTGGGTTCAACAAGTAGGGTTTAGGGTTTTTTAACAAGTAAAAAGGGAAATACGATAATCCAGGGTTAAGAAGTGGTTTAGGGTATAGATTTGAATCCAAAAAAGGATGTATGTGCTTAGGGTTTAGAGTCTGGAAATTAATTTGCTTGTGTTTAGGAAGACTTTCCTAAATTGTAATTCGTTGTACTTAATACAGGAAAAAAAAAATTCTCATATAGGGATTCGAACTTGGGACATGAGGGTCGTTACGTACTCGTTTAGTAAATGAAGTGTATAAACCATCTGAGCTATCTGTTGGGACTTGTTTGTTTTCTAATTCATTTAATGTTATCAGATAACGCTTTACAATCAAAACCAAATAAGATCTTATCGCTCTTAATCCTCTTTTACGAAACTCTTTGTAGATCCGGAAAAAAACTTCAAAAGGGGATCGAGCCAGATTCTCTTCCAATTTCTTAATCCTTTCGACATAATTTCTGGGAAATCTATTTGTATTCTCTGTCTAACTTACTGGGTCAAGCAGGTAAGCAATCGTTCTTTTTGTTTAATTTCATCTATCATCTTTTACACTGAATCTTTGATATCTTAAGTATTTATGCTTTGTTACTGAGATGATGGAGATTAATTGTGATTGCAATCTTGACAGATATGGGCTGTTATAGTTATAGCCAGCCATCAAGTTCAAATGCTAGTCTTGCTGATTCTGATTATGTAGGTAAGTCTGTTGTTGGTAACATGAGTCTATTTAGGTAAGGCTGATTGTTGAAGAAAATGATTATACTCTTGCTGATTCTGATTCTGTAGGTAAGGCTGTTGTTGAAGAAAATGGTATGATCACGGTTTGTTATTGTGGCCGTAAGGCAATACTTGACACATGCCGTTCTCAATTGGACCCGGGTAGAAGGTTTTTTACTTATTCTAATTATGACGATGGACAGTGCCACATTTGGAAATGGTGGAACGAGGCTGTGACAGAAGATTTGGTTGCTCTTAAGAGTGATTTTGCTGAAATGTCTTTAAAAATACAATTCTTGACCATTGGTTAATCACAGACAATGCGTGACGACATTATAAAAGCTCACGACGAGATTGATGCACTGAGGAAACTTCAGGTAGGGAATGAAGAAAGGATTGCAAAGCTAGAGAAAGTTTTGATAACCAAGAATAAGTCGATTGCTGCCATGGAACCACATATTCTGTTTTTGGCATTTGCTCTTCTGCTTGTACTTATTCTCATATGGGTCAAGTGTTAGTTTATGTTATGTTGCAATGGTCTTAGAGACTTGGTGTGTGCCTTTTATGTAATGCTTTTGGACGATCTTCCAAAATATGTAAAACGGTTTCTTGAATATCATTTTCTATTTTTGTGAATCATGCATGTACTCTAAGTTGGACTAAACAAATGTGTAGGATTACGACAATTCCTTACTGAATAACAATGAAATTTATCAATGTGTAAGATTACAACGATTCCTGAATATGTGTACTTCCTTACTGAATATACAATCTACTACCATCCAAATATCCTTTAGATTTGATTTCTAACATAATTAATAAATATTAGGCATTAAGACTTCAAATATCCTTCTGTTACAACCAAAATGTTCATAAATTTTAAAAAGAAAT
This sequence comes from Orychophragmus violaceus, assembly GCA_030180135.1. Classification (NCBI taxonomy): domain Eukaryota; kingdom Viridiplantae; phylum Streptophyta; class Magnoliopsida; order Brassicales; family Brassicaceae; genus Orychophragmus; species Orychophragmus violaceus. The sequence goes on along the minus strand of CM058232.1, from coordinate 83,054,165 downwards.
AATGCAAAAACAAGCCCAACAAACAATCAGTTTGATCTCCACTTATCGAAGGTATCTGGAATGACTCTGCAGAAGTACTCCATTTCTATATCCCAAAAACATTTGTCGCACATGTTACCTTCTTTTTCAATTTCACTCCACGGGGATATCCAGTTGGTAAGCGTAGCACAAGAGCAATAATAAACTCCTTCCATATTGAGTTGGGAACGCCTTGCTGTGATGAATTCTGGCGGCGGATTTGGAGGATAAGCTTTTAGGCTAATTTTTCTAACAATATGTCCAAGTTTTTTAGCAGATGCTCTTGTGAAGTCGAACTTTCCAAATAACTCATCGTCACCATCTTTATTAAATATCTTCCTTATCATACCGTATGAGTATATCGCTACTTCATAACCACGATTGGCTGCATTCTTCACTGCTTCAATTCCATCATTTTGACTTTCAGTGTACAGTAAGTCAGAGATTCCTTTCAGAAACAAGGCTGATGTGTTATCCGCTTGGTAACACTTACGAATGAAACCATCAGTTACACCAATATAGTTTTTGCGCGCACGAACTAGATCAACGGATTGGTAGAATTCTTCTCTTTCCGCCATATCTCTTACTGTTTTACATGTTATCTTCGAATGCTTGAAGTCTATAAAGTTGTCCTCGCAAGTATGAATGAGTACCTTCATGATTAGATCTTCTGGCAGCGCAAGAAGATTGAAAGGCTTGATGGCTTTTCTTGCCCTTGTAACTGAACGTGTCTCGTAATGATACCTTTTGTATGGTGGTAAATACCAGTAATCATTTATCATATTTGCCTTTCGAAGATGAGCACGGTTATGACAATTATAGAACACAATTCTTTATATAGAGTCGAAAGGCGGTTGTTAAAAAACAAAGAGACATGAATTCCTAGAGAAACGAAATGAAAAGACGCATATTAAACAAAGAGACATGAATTACGTGTCTCTATGATGAAGATGACTTTTGATTAGACCAAACGATATATATGTCTTAATATTCCTAGAGCACCGAAATGAAAAGACGATTCCAGCAATGACGTAAATTATTGGAACTCGTAGTGTAATGAGTAGAATTGACAGTTAATTAATGTGATTTACTGTAGTGCAACTTGTTGGGCTTTGTACAACTTACATCTGTTTTGTTAGACAAATTACCTTGGGCTTTTCCTATTTTGTTGGGCTCGTATCAAAATTGAGATTTCTAAACTATACCTTGGCCCAATGATTTTGTAAGGCTTTCCAGTTTGAAAAGCATTCTAAAGATTTTGTAAATTTGTCCAGTTTGGTTCTTAGGACTTTTGTTAATTCGAACAACATTAACAGAAATTTTGGTAAATGAACAACATTAGAGACACTAATTTGATCAAATTTCAATGAAAATCAACCATTGTATGCAACTCTTTTAACATTCTCTAGCTTACGGCCACCAAATAAATGAGAATTATTTGTGCTTTGTAAACGGGCCACCATACATTATCATATGTGCTTCTTATCATATAAATTTTTGATTTTGTAAGGCTTTCTAGATTTAGGACTTGTTGTTTTTACATTCTTGTTTGTGAACAATTCTCAACATAATAAACTGGCTTAATGATAGCTCAACCATTAATTACTACTCTTTAAACTTAAAAAACCATGTTGGATACTCGTATTAAGCATTTCGACTTAGAAAGGCTTGTAAATGGTCTTATACATTGTCATATTAGTATAAAGATTGGGATTTAGAAAGGTTGTAAATGGTCTTAACCAGGCATTGTTGTTTTTTTTTTTAATTTTGTAAGGCTTTCCAGATTGGGATTTAGAAAGAAGAACAACATTAACTGAAATAAATTATGCCATGTTATCAAAATGAAGAACAACAAAGAGAATTATCCAAAACAAGAAGTTTAAACATGGCAATGTAATCCAAAAAAAAAAGACAAGAAACAAAAGTCATCTTATGGATTTTGCTTAATTTGGCCAAACAAGAACTGTTTTGGTAAACTTGTCTGCAAAATACCATTTCTCCTCCGTCCAGAAACACTTAAGACACGACCCTCTTCCCTTTCTTCGAATTACCCAGATATATGGAGCACAGTTACAGTCGTTGACACTGTAGATATCGATATTGGCTTTTGCTTCCTCAAACCACTGTGGAAGTTGATACCTCTGGCGTTGAGTACTATCATGATAAAGCTTCCTTCTGCATTTCAGGGCAAATTTTTTTGAAATCTCTCCATCATACTGATCCGACGGGTTCATGATTCTATCAAGACAAGCCCTTGCGTATATAGCAAGATCATAACCTCCATATGCCGCTTGTCGAATCAATTGGAAACCTACATCTCTATTTCCTTCTCTAAACATTTCGCTAAGACCCAACAAGTACAAAGCAGAGAGATTATTGTTTCGAAGACATTGTTCCTTAAAATTACAGAAACCTGGATATCGTCTGATAGGAGTTTGCATTTCCACCAAGTCTACCTCATGCAGAAACAATGGCGTCTCCAGGATGGATTTCCAAGATCGACAAACCGTTTTTGCAGTGATGTACTCGGTATATGAACATTCACTTTTTTGAGCAAAATGTTGTGAATGATTTCAGCGGGAAGATGAGGTATATTGCAACGAACCGCCTTCATTCTTTTGCGAAATATGGATTTTCTTGTAGATTTTGTGGAAAGAAGAAGATTGAACTTGAAACCCATTAGAAAAAACAGAAGAAGAAGATTTTGTGTAAAAGAAGAAGAAGATTTTGTGGAGATATGGATTTTCTCGTCTCTCTATGATGAAGATGACTTTTGATTAGGCCAAAACTATACATCTCTCTTAAATAGACAAAACAGAAAGAATAATTCGTAGAGTGGCGTCTCTTGAAATTCCTAGAGCTCCGAAATGAAAAGACGTTTGCAGAGATGACGTAGACCATTGGAATTCGTAGTGTAATGCGTACACACTGATGGGCTTTTCTTATTTTGTTGGGCTTATACTAATTGTCTTACTAAAAATAGGTTAGTAAGATCTTCCCAAATATTTAATATGTTTTACTGAATACAGCAAAAGAAAAAAATTCCCATATAGGGATCGAACTCAGGACATGAGGGTCGTTGTGTACTCGGGTAGTGAACGAAGTGTATAAACCATTTGGGCTATCTGTTCGGACTTGTTTGTTTATGAATTCATTTAATGTTATCAAATAACGTTTCAGAATCATAATCAAATAACGTTTCAGAATCATAAATCAAAAAATTCCCATATAGGGATCGAACTCAGGACATGAGGGTCGTTGTGTACTCGGGTAGTGAACGAAGTGTATAAACCATTTGGGCTATCTGTTCGGACTTGTTTGTTTATGAATTCATTTAATGTTATCAAATAACATCTATTGTACCACTTCCTGAATATTAGCTTGGCCCAATAGTTACTTGATATTCCTATATACACTACCTTGTCCCAATGGTTCGATTCTCGTAATTCCAAGTTTTTAAAAAGTTTTTACTTTTATAAACTAGAATGACATTTTAAAAAGTGGTTTAGGGTATATTTAACCACTAAGAAGGATGCTTGCGCTTAGGGTTTAGATTCTAAAAATAGGTTAGGAAGATCTTCCTAAATGTGTAATACGTTTTACTGAATAAAGCAAAAAAAAAAAAAAAAAATTCCAATATAGGGATTCGAACTTGGGACATGAGGGTCGTTGTGTACTCGGGTAATGAATGAAGTGTATAGCCATCTGGACTATATATTCGGACTTGTTTATTTGCGAATTCAATTAATGTTATGAAAACTCTTTATAAACTAGAAATACATTTTGAAAGCAATTCCATAAATATGAAAGAACTTCCAGAAAGTGTGTAAAGGGTTCCTGAATTACTAAAAGACGAACATAATATTCAAGTCAACAGTAATATCAAAGGTTTCAAGTCAACACAAAATCAAAGGTTTACAACTTGAAAAGCAAAAGAAACAGTAGTATCTTAAACTTTTTCAACTTGATAAACAAAAGCAACAATAGTATCTTCAACTTCTTCAACTAGATGACATTTTTACCTTTAAGTCTCGATAAACTCCTCAAAGATTTCGCAAGCTAACTTTGATCTTATATCTTGTGATTTCTCATCAGAAATTCCTGACATATCTCTCATCCCCAGGGAGTGGCACTCTAACATCTTCACCACAAAGAAACCACAGTTGGAATGTAAACTAGTCTTTGGAATATCTTTTGTCTGCTCTACAGTAAATGGTGTAACATCATTGAAATCTTCATTAGATACTTCCTGAAGCAAGGCTGGAATCATCTCTGCATCAAATGGCCACAGATAATCAACCCAAAATCAGTAAAAACAAACATAAATAATACATAATCACTACAAATATGATTATACCTGCATATTTTTGCACTTGAACAAAACAGGCATTGATATCCTCAGAAGGAAGACCGCAACTGTAGAATGTGATCCTCCTTTTCTTGAGGTTTATAACCATTCCTATCCAATGCCTAACTTGTGTGGTACGTGTAACACCATACACGACCTCCAATTCCTTATCCCATTTCCTTTTAGGATAGCTTTCACCTGTCAGGATAACAGTTCAATAACACAGAGAATGAACACCATCCAAACTAGAGAAGAATCTCATTGAAAACTAGAGAAGAATTTACCTGTTACAACTTCAGTTATCTCTTTCTTGAAAACCGAACGCTTTATGGGTTGAGGAGGCTTCTTGAATCTGTCATAAACACCATCCAATCTAGAGAAGAATCCCATTGAGCAGAAGCAAGATTGTGGAAGCCGGTTATTATGGAACCAAGCAGCATTCTCGTTTCTTCGGGATTGCAACACTTGTAAAGTTGCACTTATGTGCTGAGAAAAACAAAAAGATGAATAATAACGTTGATGTTACACAATCGTATCTTTCATAACAAAATATGATTTGTATACAATAAATATTTACCTCTGTATCCAGCGAATGTTCTGGATTTTCGATGCTTTCAAAAAAATGTTTAGTCACATTACATCCATCAATTACAAGGGGTCTGTGGACAATATAAAAATTTAGTTAGTCACCACAACAAGATCACAACAACAAGATCACAACTACATAGTTAAATATTTAGTTATTTACACTCTAACCTTGCATGTTTGCCTCGTAATTGCATCCAGTCTACAAGCTTTGAATAACGAGAGAATGCAGGAGTCATGAATGGATCCACAGCTAAATTCATCTTTGGTGTTACCACTAATGCATGGTTTCTTGCCTTGAAAGGAGTCTTAGTCGATTTTGATTTTTTGGGTTCTCGTTTGCTTCTTCTCAGAAACGTTTCATTCTCATCAGGTTGTTTCCTTTTCTTGTTTGTTTTATCAGTTTTCTCCTTCTCAGGAGGGATTTCTTCATCTGAATCAAGAACTTCCTGAACGAATAAATGTAAAAAAAACAAGGTTATGAAGCATTTTATTTCAATTGTCTTAATTTTAACTTATTACATACTGATTCTGGTGGCTGTCCCTGACTTGGCTGATCCACAGACAATGAAACATTTACATTGTCCTCCTCCTCCTGCCAAGTACACCAAATAACTAGTTAGTTTCATTCAATTCTTTTTAAAAAAACTTAATCAAAATAACGATCCATGTGCCACTTGTTACATACTGATTCTGATGGCTGTTCCTGACTTGGCTGATTAGCAGGCAATGAAACATTTACATTGTCCTTCTTCTCCTGCCAAGTACACCAAAGAACTAGTTAGTTTCATTCATTTTAAAAAACAAGTTAATCAAATTAATTGTTTTCAATTATACCTCTTCAATTGCTCGTAGTTGACTTGCATGGAACTCAACAAGTTCAGTAGTATCAGTTAGATAAACTCTGAATAAGTCTTCAAGCAACAGACTCCTAATCGTTCATTTACACAAGTTGTATTTGTAATATGCTTCAACTCTTTGCATCAATTCAAACCTTCTGTTGTCATCCACTATAGGCTGTGTTGGTGTCAGAGTCTGTGTAGGACTTCCCGTCAGAGGCTGTGTAGTACTTCCCGTCAGAGGTTGTGTAGTACTTCCCGTCAGAGGTTGTGTAGAATTCTGCGTCAAAGACTATACAATAGTTTTTTTTTTATCAAAAAGACATTTTCAACATGTTTTTAACAATTTTGGTACTGCTTCATGTATATGTATATATGTTACCTGATTAGGAGTCTTGATACAAAGCTTATTTACCAGTTTGTTTAAATAAACTGCATAAGGTTGTCCATTGCAAAACATAATAAAAACTTCCATTAATCTGTTAATATTGTATAATTGTTTATTGCCAAACCAACAAAATAAACCGAATTCTTACCTCATCAACTAATGAATTATCATCCAAAACAGGAGGTTTGTTACCAGCTGGATCTTCCAAATTCCCTTTATCAATCTGGCCATCTTCTACTGTTTTATCTTCAGATTTTTCCAGAGTTGGAGACTTGGAAACATCCTGTTCATTCAACAACTTCTTTTCAATTTATGAATCACAGGACATTATGAAAACATGTAAATTGTTGTTTACCTCAATTCTTACCTCATCAACTAATGAATTATCATCCAAAACAGTAGATTTGTTACCAGCTGGATCTTCCAAATTCCCTTTATCAATCTGGCCATCTTCTACTGTTTTATCTTCAGATTTTTCCAGAGTTGGAGACTTGGAAACATCCTGTTCATTCAACAACTTCTTTTCAATTTATGAATCACAGGACATTATGAAAACATGTAAATTGTTGTTTACCTCAATTCTTACCTCATCAACTAATGAATTATCATCCAAAACAGTAGATTTGTTACCAGCTGGATCTTCCAAATTCCCTTTATCAATCTGGCCATCCTCTACTGTTTTATCTTCAGATTTTTCCAGAGTTGGAGACTTGGAAACATCCTGTTCATTCAACAACTTCTTTTCAATTTATGAATCACAGGACATTATGAAAACATGTAAATTGTTGTTTACCTCAACATTTAATGTTTCAGCTTGATCTTTTTCCAGAGTTGGTGACTTGGTAACATCTGGATCATCTACCAGATCTTTATCAGTTTGTTCCTTGCAAAACGTTAGGAATACATTAGCAGCCTGTCAACACAAAATTTGATTCATGTATTTGTACTATTGTTTCAAAGGTAAAGTGTTACCTTTTGTGTACTATTGCGAGACAGAATTTGAGTGGGTAGCTGTGAATCAGGATCTTGATAACAAGTCTGAGTTGGTGTTGACATGGGAGTGAGATCCACCTGGTTTGTATTATAATGGTAAAACAAAAGTTAGAAAGACAGAATGTTTAGAAAGTGATTCCTGAGACAGACAGTTTTGAAGAGTTTCCTTACTTTCTCACTAAACTCAGTATCTTCATAATACGGCTGAATAGGTGACCTGGAAGAAAAATCCTCTGGGTTTGCATTGTCCTGGGTTAAAAAAACAAACGTTTAGAAAGTGATTCCTAAGACAGACAGAATGCTTCATCAAACGAATTTAAATCACCTTACATTCTCATTACACTCCGTATGTTGATTATTATCCTCAACTGGTGGTGAGCTGGAAGAAATATGCACTCGGTTTGTGTTGTCCTGTAAAAAATCAAAAGTTAGGAATGGATTCCTAAAACAATAAGAACGATTCCTAAAACGAAATACATCTTACATTCCGAATATGAACTTGCTCTTTGAGTCCTTTAATATCATCCTTGACATTCTTCAAGTCATTCTCCAGGGATGTCAACCGGGTGCTAATCTGTTGGAACCCATCATCCATATTCTTCTGAAGATTTTGTAGTTGATCAAGGACTGAGACACCTGAGGATGAAGATGGTTGAGAATTGACAAATTTGTATCCGGAATTATGAGCAGTCACCATCGCCTCTACAAAGTCAAGGCAGCCATTTTCCCAATCTGTTTTGGTGAATCTGTAGCCATTCTTTGATAGATCTGCAATTGAATCCAGGTTTGAATCTGGGATATCAGCCATAGAAACAGAATTTTCTGGATCATTTTCAATTGCTGGCAACACACAGACAACCCTTAGCTACAAAACAGAAGAAAATTTTGGTTAGATAAACTGAAAAGATGTAAAATAGAAGAGAATCATATGAAAATATGTTACCTCATTTAAAGATTCAAAAGCCAGAACCTGCTCTTTGCTTGGACTGGATGTCAAAGCATATTTTTCACATAAGTACCAAGGTTCTGTTGATGGCACATTCCTTGGTATTCTGCTGCTGAAAGCTGATTGGAAGTTCGGAATTGTCCAAAATCCACAGATGCAGTGCTAGCGGATACCCTTGAAGCTCGTACTTCACCTTGTTGATGTTCCTCTCTAACACCCTGTTTATCGATTTCAGAAGTATCTGGTACGAATCCCTTCCCCCAGGGATATTCCAAGAGTGTACCAATGTCCTTTGCTATTTCCACATGTTTCTTTGGGTATCTATGCTTCCCATAAATACCTAGAAACATGCTTTCAATAAGCAAAAGCATTCCTAAACTGAATCTGTCATCTTCCTTTTCTTTTCCTGTAATTCGAAGTTGTTCAACCAAATCATCCAAACAGTGTTTACCATCCAACAAATCCCAATCAGACGTGTCTTCTTCTGTCATGGTACTGGATATTGTATTGCCTTCACATTTCAGCCATGTCACCATGTGGAACTCTCTAATAGAGAACCTGAGAGGTTGAGCTCCAAAATGAAACCATACCTGTAATATAAAAACGCAAAGCACATGTTAAAAGACATAATCAAAACAAACAGAAGATGAAAAAGAGAGAGAGAGATTACCTCATTCTTCTTCACAGTAATTAGATTTCTGCTGAGAATTGCATGAACAATCTTCGAAGAAAACTGTACATGTCTATCATGGAGCTTTAGAATCCGTCCCATAAACGTATCCTCGATACGTTTCATCTCTGATTTGGACAGAATCCCGCGCAGTTGAACAATGTCGGAATCATACGTGGGTCTGTTTATAGAAACAGACTCGCTTGGCTCACAACCAAAATTGTGCATCAATGAAGGAAGAGTGATCCTATACTGTGAATCTGTCATCTGCAAAAACAACAACTTCTAAACATCAACTTCTAAATATGATACTCTCTCAAATGTTTAGGAAGTTATTCCTGAAACAGACAGAATGGTTCATCAAGCGAATTTAATACAACATAACAACTTCTAAACCACTACTTGGCATGTTTAAAAACAACCACAGAAACAGTAACTACACAAAGTAAGATACCAATTTCGAAACAGAAACAGTACAAAGCAACTTCAGTTAACAAAGCAAACTTGTAAACCGAGACAGACACAGACAAAACCCAGTATCAAGATAACACTTCTAACTAGCAGAGGAAAGCAGAGGAAAGTTACAGACTTTAAAAGATATATACAGATGAAAACATCCTAACTAGCTTCTCAATTGTATCGTAAGTTCATTTTCAACCAATAAGCGTATAGACGACAAATCTCCTAGTCTAATAATATCAGTGGAAATTACATTACTGCAAGAGTTTGGTAAAGTAAAAGAGGCCAATTAACATTGACAAGCATGAACCGTTGAACCAATACAAGTTCAATAATGGAACTTCCATTGAATGTTATAACACTCAAATGTGACAAAAATTGACATTCTTTGGCAAGATCAATATGAGAAGTAACCAAGTCCTCAACACTAACCAGAGACTCAACATCTTTAAATCTAGAATCGACAGACAAAGCCTAAACCAAATCAGATTAAAGCCACAGAAACAATTAGAATATGGTAAGCAATTTCTCTTTACCACGGAGATTAGGGTTTAGGCCGGAAATTAGGATATGAAGCGATCGCCGAAGAAGAATCGATCGACGAAGAAGAATCGATCGCCGGAGAAGAATCGATCGACGGAGTAGACTAGATTTCCGGAGAAGACTCGATCGCCGGAGAAGACTCGATCGCCGGATTAAGGAGATTCGATATCGATGGCGATTCAGGCGGCAGAGAGCATCGAGACCGAAAGGAGAGAAATGAGGAAATTAGGTTTACCCCCAAAAATATCTGAGGGCATTTTTGATTTTTACCCTTTAATGAAATGCTACATTCTGGATTCTCATAGCGTGATGCCAGTTTTTGGAAAAAGTGTTTTTTGTGCTTTTAATGCGAATTGCCCTTTTCTTTTTTACCGATGTGGATTCTGCCCTATACTATATGTTATTTATTTATCTAATCTATTAAAACAGGAAAGTTTGTCATGGTACATAAATGTTGTTCCCGAAATTTACCTTGATATTATTAGGATTTGTAACCTTCATTAAGGGTAAAACTGTAAAACAATTTATATTTGATTTATTATCTCTACAATCCATGTTTCCAAACAAGACAATTATTAAACATGTAGCCAAACAACCAAAATCTAATGGGTCCCACTTTCCTAATTAATTAAAATCAAAACAAATTAATTGATAAAAATAATTAATAATTTATACATCAACTATTATATATAAATTAAGATTATCTAATTTATGATTTAATTCAAAATATATTTATAATATATTTTAATATCTCTTTATTTTGTTTCAGATATATATATATATATATATATATATATATATATATATATATACATATTACGATTGATGTTTTTACGATTGTACTTTTTAGCAGGTTTTTCCATCAAACTGAAAAATATTTAATTAATTAAACGGGTTGAAAAATTAATTAGCCAATCTCGATTATAAATTTTCTAAAAAAAATTCGCATATAGTAAATAATTTCAGTTGATATATTTTAAAATTAATAAAATATTAAAATGATTTCATACTTATATTATTCAAATATTTGAAGCGTCAAATTATGCTTTATGTTTGAATGAAGTTTTTAACGGATAGTTCCATCAAATTTGCAAATTATATATACGACTACAACATGTATTTTATAAAATAATATTTTAGATAAATAAAATAACAATTAAACATATACCACATAACTTTTACAATAGTTGTTTTCACATATATATATTTTTCCAAACTATGATCTTACGATACAACACAGATTAAAATATATAATGCGAAATCGTTATTTTAATCTCTTAATCCTTACGATATATCTCCTCCAAATAACACATAATTCATTTAAAAAAAAACTAAATTGATAACTCACTGTTTATAATGTTGGTTAAACAATTATAATCAAAATTAGATTACATAATTAAAAATCTAAACTTCTATTAACAAAATGAATAAAAAGTAAAATTTGTAAAGAAAATTATACCCGCACTTAGAAGTGCGGGTCAAAATCTAGTTTATTTTAAAACTCGCAACCGGCCACATTGTTGGCTTCGCATTATTGAGCACTCACTTCAATTGCAGTAGCCGACCAAACCAAACACATGAATTTTTATTAACCAATTATTAAAAAAAGCTGACAAACAAATAAATCTAAGACCAATTTTATTCAAATTTTAAAATAAAAATTGAAGAGAATCAAACAGACAAATTATTTACAAAACGTTCGTCGTACTCGTTTTAAACATTTTCGCGTTTGAATCTTTCGCCGTCCTTAATTTATAGACGCAACCGTCCCAATCAAATCTTAATTATTCAATCACCGCATCTCGTCAACGAAACCGTCAGCCGCGATAACGACGTCAGCGTCCCACCAAGTCTCACCGTTCGATTCCGTCAACGCACCGTTAAACTTCCTCAAATCTCCCATAGCAATTTTCCCGCTGACGTCATCTCTGACGTAGACCTTATCCACGCCGCAAACGTCGACTCCGATTATATTCCCGAGAAACCTCCCCGGCTGCCTCCACTCCGCCAGCAAGGCCGGCATTCGAAAACCGGCGCGTGGATCACACGCTTCCACCTTGACGGCGTCATTACCTTTCTTCTCCGCCGTCAGGAAAAACGATGACGGCGAGGAGGAGCTGCAGTTCCTTAGAAACGATGCCACCACATTATACCGTTGATCATCATCTCCGTCTTCGTCACCGCCGTCTATATCTAAATGATCCCAAAGCTTGACCACTCCGCTCGATCTGATCCCACCGTGATCCGGCCACGAGAACAAATCTCCGAAGCTACCATTGAAACATGTGAAATTCCCATTTTGTCCCTGATCATCATTATTGTAATAATCAGATCCTTTCACGCGGAAACCTCCGTTGACCCATTCACGATCATAGATCGAGTCAATATCTTCATCTTCGTCATCTTCTTCATCATCTTCGTCTTCTCTGTCATCTGAAGAAACCGACGAAGAACAAGAAACATCGGAGTCGCTATCGTAATCATCGAAAAGAGTTGGAGAAGAAATAGAGACATCGATTTTTCTTAACCTAACAACTAAACTCTTGATTCTAGTGATGAAGTTTGTAAAATAAGCTAAGAAAGCGATAATCAAAGCTCCCCATTTCCAGAAACCGTAAGCTTGGTGTAGCTTTCCGATACCGGAAACAGCAACAGATCGAGAGAGAAACGACGGGTCATTCATTGAGTTTATCCCGAAATCCCTTATTCTATTAATCACCGGAACCTCCATGGCTAATTAGGGTTTGGTTTTGGTAAAGAGAAAAATGGTTGAGAGGAGAAAGAAACAGAGGGTTGAAAGAAGGAGATGAAGTGAGTCTTATAAAAACAGAGAGAGATGACGTGTCGTGTAACTAGTGGGATGACCGCGAGAGTTTTGTGGGCACACGTAGGGAAAGATAAGGCAACAATCACAATGAGTCAGCTTCTGCCAGAAGGATTCTCTGTGTCTACACTATTATCTCTCCGCCACAATAAATAACTGTTTTGTTTGTTTTATTGGGTGTTATTAGTAATTAAATTCATAAATACATGAGTAGTTGGAACCACCTACCACAATATAGCTTTATTTCCTTCACAATAATTGAAATAAGGTTTGGATTTGAGGCGTCCATAATAATTGTGCTGGTGGTGGTTACTTTGTTAAGAGGATCATTGAGGTTTCAAAGATAGATATTTTTAAGAATAATACGCGCTATATATATATTTATTTAATAATAATGGGATTTATATAAATGTATGACAACTGTTTTTCTCCCATGTAGATTTATTTTCTTATCATTATGTGTGAAGGAAAATTTGATATACATGCATGAATTTTCTTTTACAAAATATACTTACAAATATATATAAAAGGGTAAATTTGACTTTCACATAGTTATATGTGGTGAATACTATATATATATATATATTATCTTTCAAAGTATGAAGGAAATTAATTTCTCATAATTTTAGGAAATCAGAATTTTCTAAACAGAGAAAAGGGAAAAGCCAGAAAGGTGCTAGAAACTCTTGTGGACCCGGTCTGAGACAATTTCGTATTGTAAGAACAAAGACATGTTAACCACATATTTCCTGCCACGTGTCTGTCCTGAACGAGCTGGAAAACAAAACAGCATTTATAGCCATTACTTGTAAATGTGATTCCTACCAGAATGAGCTAGAGATAGATTTGGTCCAAAATCACAAAGTAAATTTCTTTACGGTTAGATGCACGCCACGGTTTCTTCTACGGGAAGGCAACATCATCAAATCGAATCTTATTTATGAGTTAATTAGGTGCTTTATCGATCCGATTACGTTTTCATCTTGACTTACAACTTGTGTGTTCGACAAAAAATAATTCAAAGCAAAGTCTAATTTGTTTTACTTAGACAAACTTTGGATTTGAGTACAACTTGTATTTTGAAGATAAGAGTTTTCAATAGCTATTTAGGCTTATCCTCTCATGATGGTACATTACTCTTACACACTGAACGTGCCAAAATCACGACTTGACTCGATCCACCGTTTATTAGTGAAACTGATTAGGTACTAGTATTAATAAGGATCTGAGTAATAGCAGTGGTCATATCAGATTAAAATTATCTGCAGATTAAACTAATTTCTTGGGAAAGACAAGAATTTGATGAACCCAAGTTATTTATTTACAAAAAATTGTCTATGTCAAATTTATTAGTACTATTTTAGACAGTTGCAAACAAAATTACGAATAATAAATAAAAATGGTGTTTACCATTCACTAACTAATCTGATTTGATCTCTACGATAATTCAAAACCTAAATAAATAACAAGGATTGAATAGTTAAATATTATTTCACACAAAACAATAATAAGTTATTGAGTTAAAAGGTTACGTTAATTGATTTGTTAAATATTGAATTATTTCAAAGGATTTTTCATGTTACTATTATTAGTTAAAGGGAAATTTGTCATAAAATCATAATTTTATGATTAAACCATGGAGTATTTTAACTTTTCAGTTGTAATATTTACGTAGAAAGTGTTTGAGATTCATTTTGTTTATATAATAATATTAACCTTTAACATATATTTATTTATTTATAATCCAAAATTACATAGAAAATAAAAAAAATAGTAACGTTTATCTCCTTTATAATGCTTTCACTGAATGCGTATAGATTAAAATGGGTAACTGAAAACTTCGTAAAATGCAGATAATAGATCCGTTCTGAGACAGAATGAAACAAAAGATGAATAGAATGCAGTTTAAAAGAAAATGGTTAACTGATTATTTAGTATATCGGTTTTACGCTTTGTATGGAGTAACCACTCAGAACCTCGTTTATTTAACCAATTTTATGGATATCTCAGTTTAGAATAATCATGCAGGCAAAGTATAAATTATGATAAAATTTGATTTTGGTATGATAATGATGTGATAATGTGGAATCAAGTTGAGAAGCATGTTGGACCGTGAAAGTGCAAGAAAAGTCAATTTATAACATATTGGAAAATGATTAACGAAAGAATGTTTTCATTTTTGGGAAAACTGAAAAGGGTAAGCCACCAATTTGACAGCCGGAAAAAGGTTTAAGAGTTGGGCCTATGGAGTTCAAAGGACGCTTAAATTCAACGACACACTTTGTTTTATCGTTGAGCCCAAACATCCAACTGTTCCTCCTCAAATTTCAAATCAAATCGAAACTTGAACTAATAAATAGATTTATATATGTTACGTATAGTATTTGTGATATACTATATTATAAGTGATATAATATATATATATTATTTGATAACGAAAGGAAGAAAGGATGTAATGGAGAGAGAGAGGGAGTTGTGAGCGAGAGAGGTTTGAGCAAGAGAGAATAAGAGTGTATTGTTTTTTTGATGTATTATGTTGTGTGTCATTACAAGAGAAGATAACCATATTTATAGGAGATGAAAATGAATAAACAAATACATGTGGTATTGCAAGTGGAATTGAGTGGAAGTGAGTGGAGGAGAAGGATAATCATATTGTCTTCAACACTCCTCCTTGATTATCCATCTTCTGTTAGGTACTGCCTCGTTAAAAACCTTATCATGGAAAAATTCAATGGGATAAAAATTATGTCTAAGGGAAAAAGAGTACAGTAACATAATCACCCCCTGAAAATAATGGATCTTCATAAATCACGTAGATGACGCATTCCAATATTGTGAATATGTTTTCTGAATGTTGAGGTTGGAAGCGCATTTGTAAAGAGGTCTGCTGAATTGTCACACGAACGAACATACTCGATGTTGACTTCTTGATTTTTCACTAGTTCTTGAATGTATGAAAAATATCTTGGAGGGATATGCTTTGTTCGGTCGCTCTTGATATATCCTTCCTTTAGTTGAGTGACACAAGCATAGTTATCTTCAAACATCTTTGTTGGTTCTTTCTTTGTGGATATTCCGCTTGCATCTTGAATGTGACGAGTTATAGATCTTAACCATACACATTCTCTACATGCTTCGTGGAGCGCAATAGTTTCTGCATGATTTGAGGAAGTTGCTACCAATGTCTGTTTTTGAGAACGCCAAGAGATCGCAGTTCCGCCAATTGTGAAAACGTATCCGGTTTGTGAACGAGCTTTATGAGGATCTGATAAATATCCAGCATCTGCAAAACCAACTAGACCAAACTCGGAGTTTTTAGGATAAAATAAACCTAAATCAATCGTACTCTGGAGATAACGAAATATATGTTTTATTCCGTTCCAATGTCGACGCGTGGGAGATGAGCTATATCTTGCAAGTAAGTTTGTAGCAAATGCTATATCAGGTCGAGTACAATTTGCAAGGTACATAAGCCCACCGATAGCGCTCATATAAGGTACGTCAGGACCTAATATTTCTTCATCATTTTCGCAAGGTCTAAATGGATCCTTATCAACGTCAGGTGATCTATTTACCATAGGAGTACTCAAAAGATTCGCTTTATCCATATAAAAACGTTTTAAGAGCTTCTTGGTATAATTTGATTGATGAACAAATATCCCATCTCGGAGGTGTTCTATCTGTAGTCCAAGACAAAGTTTTGTCTCTCCGAGATCTTTCATTTCAAACTCTTCTTTCATATGATTTCTGGCATCATTAATTTCTTTTTGAGTTCCAATCATGTTCAAGTCATCAACATATACAAAAATGATCACAAATCCCGACGATGATTTCTTAATAAACACACAAGGGCATATCGCATTATTGATGTAAACTTTATTCAACAAGTATTCACTTAAGCGATTATACCACATGCGTCCCGATTGTTTTAATCCATAAAGAGATCGCTGTAATTTGATAGAACATATTTCTTTAGATTTTGAATTCAATTCTTTGGGCATCTCTGATCCTTCTGAGATTTTCATGTATATATCATTATCAAGTGATCCATATAGATATGCTGTCACGACATCCATAAGATACATTTCGAGATTTCTAGATGCCGCTAGGCTCATTAAGTATCTGAATGTGATTGCATCCATGACTGGGGAATATGTTTCATCATAATCAATTCTCGGTCTTTGAGAAAAACCTTGGGCAACTAGTCTGGCTTTGTATCTTGTGATTTCATTTTTCTCATTTCTCTTCCTTACAAACACCCATTTGTATCCAACTGGTTTTATACCTTCAGGTGTTGTGACAATAGGTCCAAAAACATTTCTTTTATTGAGAGAGAATAATTCAGTTTGTATGGTCATCTTCCATTTCTCCCAATCATGTCTTTTCTGACATTCTGATATGGATTTTGGGTCCGGATCATCAATTTCATGATCAATTTTCTTAGATACAGAAAAGGAGAATACTCCATCCAAGTCATCAATATCATGTCTTTCCCATAATTTTCCATCTTGGGCATAGTTAATGGAGATCTCACATTTTCTTGATCATGTTCGATTTCGAGTCTTTCATCTTTTTCTTGTTTTCCAGGATCCTTTTCACAAATGTCTTCTTGACATTTTTCTTGATGTAGTTCCTCTGCAACATTTTTATTTTGTTCTCCCAACTTCTTTTTATTTCGGGGATTTTTATCTTTTGAGCCCATTGGCCTCCCCCTCTTCAACTGAACCTTAGTTCATTAGCAATGGTTCCATCAGTTTGTTCTTTTAGAATTTCAATTCTAGATGGAGCATTTGCAGCGGGTATGTATGACTTAGTCACTCTCTTTGTATTTGTAAATGCATCTGGTAACTGGTTTGCTATATTTTGTAAGTGCACAATTTTCTGAACTTCCATCTCCCGTTGATTCGAAGGAGGATCAAGATAAGCCAAAGATTGTGTACACCATGTGATATCTTTTGGTGATTCTCTTAATCCTCCCCCTGACGCGGGGAATTCATCTTCATTAAAATGGCAATCAGCAAAACGTGCCGTAAACATATCACCAGTTCGCGGTTCAAGGTATCGAATTATACTTGATGACGTATACCCAATATATATGCCCAATCTCCTTTGTGGCCCCATTTTAGTTCTCTGCGGCGGGGCTATTGGAACATAAACCGCACATCCAAAAACACGGAGATGAGATATATTTGGTTCTCTGCCAAATTAGGAACAAAAAATATCTGAACGGATATTAGACTTATATCCAAAGAATCAAATTTGATTTTCGGCCAATTCGAAAATCGAATAGATACCCAAAATATAATTATATATCCAATAATATTAATTATATTTAGACTTAAAAAACCTCAAATAACCAAAATTACAATTATAAATTCAAAATTATGATTTAAAATAATTAAAATATCAAAACAGATGAAATATCCTAAAATATTAAATATAATTTCGAAAATTTAACCAAATTTTATTTAAATTAAAAAAATTATTTAATATTTTGAGTATCTAAATCCGATCTGAATATGGAACCGAACCCGAATAAAATTTTAAAATACTCGAACAGATTTTATATTTCTCAACCAAAAACCCAAACCAAAACCAAACATATACCCTATATACCCTAACGAGTAACGCCTAAATCTAAGCATAGCCATGATTTAATAATTAACATCAAACCAAGTAGCATTTAGGGATATCAATCCAATTGGCCTTGCACGACCAAATCTCAAATCCATATTTCCTTCATATATTTGAGTCTCGGTCCAAAATAATGGAATAGATAAAACTCCCCTGTCCCGAGTGTTCTCTTAGGGACTCATATATATAGAGATACAATCCTAGGGTTTACATACAATGGTAAATAATAAATTTACAGTCTAATATTTACAGTCTAACACCCCCCGCAGGCTTATCGTCGGGTGGCCAAATGCTAAATCTGGACCAAAAAAATTGAAAAGAGGAGATGCGAGTCCCTTTGTGAAGATATCGGCGAATTGATGTGCCGATGGTACATGAAGTACTTTGACCTCTCCAAGTGCAACTCGTTCGCGAACAAAATGTAGATCGATCTCAATATGCTTCGTCCGTTGATGTTGAATTGGATTCGAACTCATGTAGATGGCACTAACATTATCACAATACACAATCGTAGCTTTAGGAATCATTATCTTCATCTCGAAAATAAGTGTACGTACCCAAGTAGTCTCGACAACAAGCCAACAACATTGGCGACAGCTCTATATTCATCTTCGGCACTAGAACGTGAAACCGTCGGTTGGCGCTTAGAAGACCATGACACCAAATTATCACCCAAAAAGACACAGTAACCCAAAGTCGATCGACGAGTATCAGGACAGCCAGCCCAATCAGCGTCGGAATATGCAACAAGATTCAATGATTATGATTTGTAGATATGAAGACCATGTTTAATTGTGCCTTTGATATATCGGAGGATGCGCTTTAGAGCATTGAAGTGTGACTCTCTCGGATCATGCATGAACAAGCAAACTTGTTGGACGGCAAATGAGATATTTGGACGTGTGAATGTGAGATACTGGAGAGCACCCGCAAGACTGCGATAGAGAGTAGGGTCTAAGATAGGAGGTCCCTCATCAGCAACAAGCTTTTTACTAACTTCAACATGTGTAGATACCGGATTACAATGAGTCATTTGAGCTCGATGAAGAATATCAGCATCATAGTTTTGTTGTTGAAGGAAGAGACCATGTGAATTTTGCTAAACCGAGATACCGAGAAATTGATGAAGTGCACCAAGATCAGTCATTTCAAACTCCGAGTGAAGACTCTCAATGATACGACGAGCAAGAGTAGGCTGAGATGAGGAGAGGACAATGTCATCAACGTACAAAAGAAGATAGGCGATGTCTTTACCAGCGGAGAGGACAAACAAGGAGGAGTCGGAGAGACATTGTTTCAAGCCAATCTTCTTTGCAAAAGTAGCAAACCGTTGATACCATGCCTATGGATTTGTTTGAGACAATAAAGTGACCGTTTGAGAAGACACACATGATCGGGTTTCATTGGGTCAACAAAACCTGGTGGTTGATGCATGTAGATGATTTCTTCGAGATCTCCATTGAGAAACGCATTCTTCACGTCAAGCTGATGAAGAGGCCAATCTCGAGCCGTAGCTACGTCTAGAACGATGCGGATAGTGCCGGGTTTCACGACTGGGCTAAATTTCTCCTCACAATCAATCCCAAGCTGCTGCGATTTTCCTTAGCAACAAGTCGAGCTTTGTAACGGGATAACGATCCATCTGCCTTAAACTTATGTCTGAAAAGCCACAAAGATCGAATGATGTTAGTATCACGAGGCCGGGGTACAAGGACCCACGACCCACTTTTAATTTGAGCATTATATTCCTCCGTCAAGGCATTGTTCCAATGACCATCCTTAGCTGCATGAACATGAGAAAAAGGTAAAGGATATATGGTACTATCGGTATGAAGACATAAGCGAATTCGTGGTTTAACAATGCCAATCTTACTGCGAGTATGCATGTAAGATCAATTAGGAGGAGGTGGAGGAGGAGGAGGAGGAGGAGGAGGAGGAGGATAAGGTGAGGGAGAAGGTGACAGTGGAGGAGTAGGTGGTGGAGTGGGGATCTGGACTGGAGGTTTTAAGATAGGATCAAGGAGAGTAAGGGGGGGGGGAATAGGTACCTCAGGGGAAGTTTTGGAGAGAGAAGCAAATGGAAAAACCGACTCATGAAATATGACATGGCGGGAGAGTATGACATGCTCAGTAGAGATGTTGAGACATCGATAACCGCGGTGATCCATTGGGTAGCCTAAGAAGACACATGGGGTAGATCGAGGAGCTAGCTTGTGTGGTGTCGTCGGCAAACGGTTGGGATAGCAAAGACACCCAAAAGCGCGCAGGTGGTGGTAGGACTCCGGTTTTTGAAGAGACTAGTAAATGGAATCTGATTCATCGATGGTGGAGGATGGAAGAATGTTGAGGAGATAAACCGCCGTGTGGAGATTTTCAACCCAAAACGTGAGTAGCAAGGAAGCTTGAATGATGAGCATCCGAATGAGATTGTTGATCGTGCGAAGCATACGTTCGGGCGCGTCCATTCTGTTGAGATGTGTATGGACATGAGAAACGAAACTGAATCCCCATAGAATGCATGTAGGCATGAAAAGCGCGATTGTCATACTCCCCACCCCACCGTTGTAATATTGTAGAGCCTTGATTTTACATTGAAATTGAGTATGCACATAGTTGGAGAAGTGAATAAATTTTGAAAGAGTATCACTTTTACGATGAAGAGGATAAACCCAAACATAATGAGAAAATTGATCAATGAAGAGAAGATAATACTTAATGCCACTAGCGTTAGCAATAGGAGAAGTTCAAATATCGGAATGAATAATATCAAATGGTCGAAAAACTATTGTATTAGACGAAAAGAAAGGTTGTCTAACATGTTTCCCAAGATGACATGCTTGACACAAATCCATCAAAGCATTTTTATTGCAACGTGAGGAAAGAGAAGATAAAATACGAATAAGAGTAGAATGTGGAGGATGGCCCAATTGGCGATGCCAGAGGGAGCCATCAACAGACGAGGCAGAGAGTGCGAGAGACGATGGAAGAGTGGTAGATGGATGGACAGTGTACAACGGTCCCGGGATGTCACATCGGTGGAGTTTCGCTTGGGTGTTGAGATCCTTAACAAAAAAACCAAAGGGATCAAACTCAACGGAACACCAATTATTTGTAGCAAATTTTCTAACAGAGAGAAGGTTTTTAATAATAGAGGGGCACACAAGAATATCATTAAGTTTAAAAGAACGAGAAGGAAAAGGAAGAGTGCCCTAACCGATTTTTGTTACAGGAGCCAAGGATCCGTTACCAACGGTGATATTAGGATATAAGCTCAAATTAGAAGTGGTTCGTAAGTTACCTGAACCGGAGGCGATATGATTCGTGGAGCCACTGTCCATATAACAAGTGCAATCATTCGGGTCTTGAAGTGCCATGGTATTGAACGCGTGAGTGAGTTGAGCGGGAAGTATGTGGTGTTGAGACACAGGTGGAGCAGTGGTGAGTCCTTGGACGAAGTGATCTTCATGAGTGGGTCGTGGTGGTACCGAACCAAGCAAACCGGACTGCATCAACGGCGCATGGGGGTAAGAGTATCCATGATACTGGTATGTTGGAGGTGCCGAGTAAAGAGGTGATGGCAGAGAGGATTGTTGTAAGAGTAAGGCAATGGCGAGTTGTTGTTGTAGTGTCGGCCTCCACGTCCTCGATATTTGTGGCCACCACGACCGCGCCCACGTCCATGATATCTACCGCCATAGCCTGAATTGTGAGAGTTCGTGAGAGCTTGCTGGCGGTGAGAGCCATTGTTGTTGTTGCTGGAGCGAGGAGGCGTGTGGGTCGAAGTGTAAAGGAACACATGTGAATAGGAGGATAGAGTGTCGGTGGTGGCTGCCTTGACTTGTTTCTTAAGTCTATCTTCCTCACTTTGCAACATTGATCTAGTTTCAATAAAACCAGGAAAATGAGACTTGTGTTTGATAACATTTATAATCCTATCAAACTTATCAGACAAACCATTAAGAATATGCATCACCAGGACCCGTTCAGTAATTGGAGAGTCGATATTGGCAAGGAGATCAGATAAACATTTAAGCTTCTTACAATATTCGTGCACCGAGAAGTCACCAATCACAATAGTTCGAAGTTCATTTTCCAATTGCATAGCCCACACTTCTTTGTTATCCCTGAAGAGGGCTTCGATCGCACACCATAGATCATGTGCTGAGCACTTCGGCTTCAAAACGGTTTCCAGGATCGATTCAGAGATCATCCCATAAATCCACATCTTAACGAGATTGTTATGTTCTTTCTATGTATTATCTTCGGGAGTAGGTGGAAGAGACGTGCCGTCTACATGTCCTAACACGCCAAAGGAACATGAATATATGCTTTGATTTGGCTAATGGTGAAAGGTTTGTCGGTAAAAGAAAGATGATTTGGTGGTATGGGTGTCATCGTGAAGCAGACGTAACTCAAGAGAGAGAAAAGATACATAAAAAGAAGTGATAAAAGAGAATGATCGACGATAGAGAGAAGAAGAAGAAGTATGGAATTTTTTTTTTCCAACGATTTTTTTTTTTCTACTTTAATAAAGAAAATAAAAATAAAGGATTAAGAGAAAAAAAAAAGAAAAAAAAAAGATATGGTGATCGTGGGAGACAAAAGTAAAAAAGGAAGAAAAGTGAAATTTTGTGGAAACAAACAATGATGCACCACTATTTAATATATATATATATATATATATATATATATATATAAATTAAAATAACAGAAAATACTAAAATGGAATCAAATGGAAAAAAAAAAAGTGGAAAGAAGAATACGTAAAAAAGAACAAGAAGCTGGTGTATGGAAAATAAGGAAGACTTTTTTTTTGGGTTCAAAGACAAAGCGAGAAGAATCACTCTGAACTACTCTTGAAAACAAGATTTCTTTTCTTTATGACAACATACGATTGAAATTTGGAAATTGATAGCACAAAGAATGATTTGTTAAACTGGAGATTTGGTACAAAGAACAAGAAAGAAGTAAGAAGAAGAGCAAAATAATAGGTAAAGAAGCTTAAGTAGAAAGAAGCCAAGAACAGTTAAAAAGTTGCAGGAACTAGGAAAAGAAGAAGAAGACATTTTTTTTTTAAAGATTTAAAGAAAGTTGCAGAAGAAGATTACAAAAGGATAAAACGAGGTAGTAGAAGAAGATCAAATAAGGAAGGAGATTTGTGAAAGAGAAATGATGTGAGGTGTTGAAAGAAAAGAGAAAGAAAATGACATACGTGAGATGAGGAAGAAGGGAAAAGAAGAAATGAAGAAGATTTTATTTTAGCTTTGATACCATAATGAAACAACTCCCATGTCCGGAATGTTCTCTTAGGGACTCATATATATATATATATATAGATAGAATCCTAGGGTTTACAGTCAAAAAAATAAAAAATAATACAGGCTTATATTCTAAAGCCCAGCTCAATCCAAATAGGATTATAGGAACTTTTTGGGGTTTCTAAGATTTTCTTTGATGTTCAAAAGAATAAAAATATATAGATATTGTGCAACACATGTCCCGTCAGATCAAAGTCAGCAACTCTTTGACTCAACGAGTCATAGTTTACAAACCGCGAACCAAGCCATAAACCAGAACTAACACTTAAATAATTAAAAAGGTTTTACTTTATTGAAATAGAAAACCAAGTCTTACATGAAAACCGAACCAAATGAAATAGCTTAAACTTGAAACGGAGGAAAACGCATAAGTCTTAACGAAACAACGAACAAAAAAAGAAGAAGAGAAAGAAATACCGCTTCCCAAAATGTAGCACCACACCGTCCGTCTACCCCTGCAACGCTCCAGGGTTACCTGCAAAACAAACAACGATAGAGGCCTGAGTAATTAGTTCGACACCAATACCCAGTGAGGGCGAATTCCAGGAATACCGCTATCTCTACTTTAAACTAGCACAACATCAAGAGCGAGTCCAAGGTTAATAACACTTTGCACCCAACGCCCGGAGGCACAAACAATCTAAAGTCCAGATCGTACCACAGGCACCCGTACCTTGCACGCTGGACTCCTACAGCCGAAGCTCAAACAACAATACGACCCGAAGGCCCAACTCTCGGCATGCGGCCACACTTGGGGGGCTCGCCAAAACCCCCTTCCGACGATACAAGGGACGCGTACCCAACCTCGTTATACACGTGCCGTCACCCAACACCATTTCGGGGGCCCTAAAATAGTTCTATCACGCATAGCCATCACACACAAACAACGTTTTCGGTTCAAATGATAACCTATTACCTAGGTGCCGTTTTCGGTTTAACGACCTATATTCTAGGTGCTTTTCAATCACATCAACGCAAATCATCCGCTAGATCTACACTACATAGGAAAGATACTATTAAACGAGGATTCGAGTACCAACATCGCAGTAGAATAGAAAAAGAGTTCACGTCGGTCCTCACCTTTGTCTAGATCTGAAGAACGGAAGTAGATCTGATGAAACCGGCAATAGATATGGGGATCCTGCACACAGGTCTAGGGTTTTAGACGACATATTTAGAGAAAGAGTACGGATCTAGGGTTTCAGGCAACAGATCTTAACAAAAAGGAAGATATGGTCCAAATCTACAACTTCTATCCATCAGAACATAGATCTGAAGCAGATCTGAGCAAAAGAGAGAGACGGAATGAGAGATACGGTTCAGATCTACAACTTCTACGGATCAGATCTGATCTAGAAGCATAGATCTGAAACAGATATGGGTTTAGAAGAGGAAAACAGAGTAGATCTGAGATCTGGAAATTCTCACCTTAAGAACGCGAAGAACGAAGGGCTCTGCGCTCAAACGAATCGAGAAGACGACGACTCAGGGTTCGGGATCGGAAGCGCGAGCGAAGGGCGGTCTCCGGCGACTTTTCCGGCGAGGTGCAGCAGTTCTGGCCGGCGGCGCGGCGGCGGTCACGGCAGCGATCGGAGCTCCGGCTGTCATCGGCCAACGGCGGTGATCGGCGGTCAGTTGCTGGGGCTGGTCGATTGGCTGGCTCCGGTCATGAGCAGGGCTTCACTGTTTCGATTTCTGTGCAGAAATGAGGGGGTTAGCTCTTCTTTTATAGGAAAAATCCCTAGGGTTTCCAGAGTTAGCGGGTTGGGCCTTGGGCTTCTGGCCCATTCCCTTATTTTCTTTGGGCCTTAAATTGGGGATGTTATAATTTTCCCCCACCGAACGAGAACTCGTCCCCGAATTCGCCCCGCCACTGGACTCTGGAAACAGCTCTGGATGGCTCAACTTAAACGGCTGCTCGGGTTCCCAAACATCATCCTGAATTTCGTCTCTCTCCCATCGAACCATTATCATGTTGGTTCTCTTTCCGTTATACTCGGATTCCCGGTGGTCCATGACCTTGACCGGCTTATTCGTCACTGACCAATTACGGTTGACATCTGATGGCGGCTTGGGTAGGATCAGTTCCGGTTCATGAACAACCTTCCACAAAACAAACAAATGGAACACATTGTGAAAATCCGACAACTCTTGCGATAACTTTAACATATACGCCACCACACCAACTCTCTCGACTATCATGAATGGTTCCATATATCTTGGCCTCAACTTTTTCACTTTGCGGTTGGGATCGTTGCCCCGGAACGTCCTCATCTTAAGGTACATCGCATCACCCACACTGAACTCCATATCCTTATGATGTTTATCCGCATAGCTCTTTTGACGGTCGTGAGCCTACTTTAGCCTTTCCTTAAGAAAATCTACTTGCTCCACCGTCTCCCGAATCATACCCAGCACTAAATCACGCCTCTCCCCCACCTCGGTCCAACATAGGGGAGTCCTGCAAGGTCAACCATATAGAGCCTCATATGGTGACATCCCTATGCTCGAGTGGTAACTGTTGTTGTAGGCGAACTCGACCAACGGCGGAAACTTCACCCAATTGCCTTCCCAGTCCAACACACATGCTCTTAGCATATCTTCCAACGTCTGAATGGTCCGCTCAGACAGTCCATTGGTTTGCGGATGATAAGCCGTACTGAGAAGTACCTTCTTACACATCGCCTTCTGAAATGCCTGCCATAACATGGATGTTGTAACGCCCCTTTCCCGTCGTCCGCAGACCGTCGAGCTGACCGGCTAACAATCAAACAAGAACATGACCGATCGAACTCAAGAAAGTCAAACAGGAAAGGTTCGCCACAGGACGAAGCCAGAGATAGATCAGTTTGAGACAAAGGCTCGCACTAACCCGTCCTTGACTCCGCTATCCTCACTTTTGTAGTACAAGTCGTACGCCTTGTACCACTTCCGTGAGTTGTGTCGGTTCGGACTAAACACAATATCAGGAAAGCATATTCATTTCTGAGTAATCAAACGTTCATCACAACATTTAATAATTTTACAAAACAGTTTGCCATCAATCAAAACAACACACAATCCTCGATACAAAAATGGCGTCAAGCCGAACTGAGAGAAAACCGAAAAATCATCGAATCAAAACCCCGCCACAAGCAATCCCGAAACTACACCGAGGATCTCCCGAACACCCATACACAAACCGCAAACACAAAATCGGCCGGAGTCAACGTGTTGACTGGCGTTGACCACGGCGTTGACCAGCCGTTGACCGGTGTTGACTTTGACCTCCAGTTGACCGCTGACTTTGACCGTTGACTTTGACTTTGACCAATATTGAACCGGTTGACCCAATCTGAACCAGCTGAACCACTTCAATCAAACCAAACCGACTGAACCGACTTCAATTGAACCGGTTAGGTTAAACTGGTTTAGGTCAAAACGTTGACCGGTTTAACCCACTGTTGACCAAGGCTTAATAAAGCCTAAACCAAACCCAATCTTTAAACAAACCATGCTGACCCAACCACTGAATAACATGCTTGAAGATGGCGGATGAAGGGGCTTTCTCCGGCGGCTTTCCGACATTGACCGGCGGTGGTCCGGCGTTGACCGGCCGGTTCACCCCTTTTTCCGGCGACTCAGACAACGATATACCCATAAAACTGGCCGAAAGGAAGAGATCTGGACATTTGTAGCTTCAAAAGGTCAAGATCCGATGAAGGAAGAGACAGAGCCCAAGAAACCCTAGCCGCGGCAGATTTCCGGCAAGATTCCGGCGAGCTCCGGCAATGGAGGTCATGACTGTCTGGCTGGCGGTTGTAGAGGAGGGAGAGAGGAAGCTACTGGGCTTTGCAGAAATGAATTTGGGTTTATATTGAAAGAGTTATGAGATTTTTAGTGTGAGAAGGTATTATGAACACTCAAGAACACTTTGAATGTTCTTGAGTTTCTTTGAAGATTCATATGAATTTTCTGGGTTTCTTTAATGAATCTAGAGAGAAGAGAGAGATTTTGGTCGTGGGTGAGGTTAGAGAAAGAGAGTAAGAGTGAGTGAAATGAATTTGGCTTGGTATTTTTGTGCATGCAACAAGATTCATGCATCAAGTATGGGCTTGAGACCTCACAAGGGAAAGCTGACGACCTAGGGGTGAGACACCTTTATCTGGAGCTCCTTCTGATCCACAAGATTCAGCCCAAAACCGGCCCAATTTAGTTGTACACCCTTCTTGCAATTTCTTCTCGGTTTCCTTGATTTCACGGTTATTGTTTTAGAAAATCATTCACTATTCCCATAAATCCCAAAACCTCCAAATCTGATTCTCCCTGATTTTATATGAATTTAGCAACTTTAATCACCTCATTTGGAGTTTCCTAGCTTCGGTTATGAATTTTCGAAGTTTTCTCGGTTTAGTCGGTTTTCACTCCGATAAGCCAAAAAATCCGTTTATGCACCGTTTCTTCCAATTCTGGTCTTGTAAATGTTCTTTATGCTTTAGAAAGAGAACATTTGGCCCGTCTCGACTTCCGTCTTAAATTTTGGCAAAATTACCATTTTACCCCTGGTTTGGCAAAATTACAATTTTGCCCCTGTTAACTTTTCTTCTGCCCGTTGACCATATTTTTGAATACCGGGTATTACATTCTTCCCCACTTATAGGAATTCGGTCCCCGAATTCTTCGTCACTAACAGACTTCGAATCGGCACCAAGCTTCCGCAAGTTACTTTACCACGTCCTTTTACTGCTCTTTTCTCATACACCATCGTCTCGTTACTTGACCTTTGACACTCAGAATCCATTTTCAATACTCTCTGGCGCTTGGCTATCTCATCCCAAACTTTCCACTGTCCCTCGTATTGCTTACTCGGCTACTTCTCCATACTCGATCCTTGATCTCGACGACACTCCTTCACTTGCTCTTTATTTTTCCCACTTAACCACAACTTCGTTTCTCGATTTCTGGTCCTGCTTCACTTTTAGATTTCCCGTTCTCATTTCGCTTTGCCACTTTTCTCTTTAACTGATCTCTCTTGAACCTCGAACTTCCACATGTAGCTACTTTGCTCTGATTCTCACTTCTGACTTCCCCACTTCGCTTCGACTTCCACGTCATTCCCGATACTGGTTTGTCTCCCCGAGACACTCTTCAAGAATTTGTATTCCAAACCCCACGTCCTTACGGCTCTAACTCCATCCATACTGATAACTCCACTCTGATTCCGATACAACCTCTTCCTTCCCGAACACTCTTCAAGAATTTTGATTTCTGAATCCGACTTTTCTAAGACTCCATTCAATTCACACTGATCGCTCACTCTGGTCTCCACACTGTCGTTGACGTTACCTCAAATATTTTCACTAACTCATCATACCAACAACTTCGTTCTTCCAATTGCCTTGCACTGATACACCACTACAAAAAAAGGGGCATTGATAGCGTTGGATATATGCAATAATACGTCATTGATAGCAAATTATCAAATGCTATGTCTGCCCCAGCTATAATAGGTCGCCCATATATTATAGCATTTTTCACTACTGCTATTGAAAGAGTTACTTATGATAGCATTGTTTTTTACTTGCTATGTATTGTTTTCTCTTATGATAGCTTATTGTTTAAACGCTAATGTAGTTATTTGGTAGCCTTGATTTAACGCTATATGTTTTACTCTTGTAGCAAATCTTTGTGTTGCACTCTGATAAGTTATAGCTCTTTTTAATGCTGTATTTTTTATGTCATGGCTCGTTTGTGAAGCTACGGTATATGACTGCATATCAATTTTTAATATGCAATAGTTTATGTATTGATAGCAATATAATTTTGGTATGCCATAAGTTTCAAAGATTGCACATTTTCCATTAATCCGAAACCTGTTTTAATGACAAAATACTGAAAGCCGAACACAATTCAAACAAGTTTGAAACACACAAAATTACCAAGAGTGCAACCATTCATTACATAAATCTACTTCCCCATTCAAGTCTCAAACCAAAGTAGAAATAGTGCTAGAGTGAACCTGATAACATTCAACAGAAAATGACTTTCTCCTTTCGCCATGCAATGGCTGATCCAATTGCATTCCCCATGGTTTCATTTTCATCTGATGGCCTCCAAACTGCTGCAGTTGGAACTTTCACAATTTCAACCCATATCTTAACTACGTTATGCCCCAAAGGAACAAAGTGAACCTTCTGCTCTGGGTTGTCTGAAGCCCAACGTCCCTCAGCCACTACCTCATTCTTTCCGCTAAGCTCCATTAACTTACACTTCTGATTCTCTTTGGGTTGCTTAGTTGGACTATTACGCTACAAGGCATGCAATAGAAACCAGTTTATAGTTGATATAAGAGCAAAAGCTGAAAGCCACACAATATGAGAAGTATCTTACCGTAGATCTTCGTGTCGGTGATTGGGTCTGCAACACTCTTTTCTTAACAGGAGCTTGTTGGAGTTGATGCGTAGGAGATATACAATTAGGAGATGCAGCCTTTACACCTTCTGATGCTGATAATGGAGATGCAACCTTCGCATATAATGCTTTTGCAGCTGATGTAGGAGTATGATCACGAGACCTTTGAAACATAGAATCTGTGTTATCTTCAAAAGCACACTTATTAGCAGGCCATGCAACGAATGACTTCACAGATTCCCCAAGATATCTGACTTGTTTCGTAGGTCTCCATAGAAATGTCTCTTGTTTATGAACTACATCCACGAAGACTTTTACTGCTTTTGGTCCTATAGGAAGACCATTAACCAAAGCTGTGGGTTCTTTGCATTGCCAACGGCCTTCAGCAACAACTTCTTCAGTACCTGACATGTCTAGCAGCTTGCATTTGTTCTGACAATATGCTTTTGGACTCTGTCACATTAAGAAAAAAAAAGTCAGTAAAGATGAACACTGTAAAGTATCTAGCTGAACACTTATCAATGAAAGTTTACTAGAAGGGGAATGTCTTCAGAATATGGCCCCTGGTCTATGAAAACACATTTATTTGTTGGCCATGCAATCATTTCGCCAACAACTTGCTCAATAGTCAGAATTCCGGCTGCAGGTCTCCAAAGAAAAATATCTGACTTGATCGCAGTCTCAACCAAAACTTTGACAGCATCAAGGCCTAATGGGATCTCATTCACGAAGTCCTCTGGATCAGATGAAAGGATACGTCCCTCAGCCACTATATCATCAGTGTCATCCCAATCGACTAACACACACTTACGATTGCATTCCCTGTTAACACTCTACAAGGGTTTCACATAAAAAAATGGTCAATTTTTTTTAAAAGTATTAGCAATTTCTTTCATGTAATCAACTTACTCTTGCTCTTGGAGCAGCTGAGTTTTCACCAGCTTCAGGTTCTTGCCTCTGTCCCTAAAAAGCAAAGTAAAAAACATGTAATCAAACAGTTGATTAATTTTAAACATGAACTTTATTATGATTCTTCAATAGTAACTGATGTCACCAACCTGTTTAACTCTAGCAAGTTAATCTTCCAATTGATGTATTTTGTTAAGCAAACTAATCTGCTTATCTTCTATGTCAGTCAAAAACTTCTTCTTAACTTCAAAACATGCTAACTTGGTTTTACTCATGCTCCTACCCATTGCCCTCAGTCGAACTGGATTATCAGGTCCTAAAAGTTGTGTTAGATGGTCTTCATGTGCGTTTGTTGACTTTGATTGGTCAGCAATATCAACCAGCTCCGCTGCCTTCCTCTGCGCAAATATGAAAAGACTCATGAAAATGCAAAATGATATCTTAGCTCAAACTAAAATTGTAATAACTTACAAATTTTTCAGCAGCTGTTGTGTTGACAGGAGTACCATCTTTCTTTGTACGCGACTTCACCCACACCTTTAGCCTAGTCACTTGCGATGGTTCACTACTTGATTGTTTCTGCTCAAAAACAAGACATTGTTTACGAGAAGTTTAGGGAATTCATATGATAGGAAAGGTAATAGAAGCTACCATATCCTCTCTGAGCCGGACCATTCCTTTACGACTACACGTGTGAGGTATCTGTAGTCTCCTTCTCTGCTTGTAGGATTCATTCACAACTGCAAAATCTGAGCTTATCTTCAGCTTCACAAATTTGCGCCATTCTGTTGGTGTCACATTCTTTGGCCGCAGATTCATCCTTTCTTGGTTAGTAGTAGCTTTACACCTTATCTGCGTCACAAGACGTGACTTGGATGCCCTCCACAGAGTTCCCATCTGCCTCATCACAGCAATCTTCTGGTACTCTTCATCAAGCTAAAACCTTGCCTGTAGTAGCTCACACATAGATCACAGAAAGAAAGAATCAAAACTATTGCATGTATAATAGACAATGAAAATTGAGACTTAAAAGAGAAGGTTACCTGAACAGACTTCCACAGAACTGTTCTAACTTCATCTGTGATTTTCCTTCAGTCGAAAAATGTCACAGGAACATGTTTACGCACAAGAGGACCTAGATACGACGGCAACTTCACTGATCCTAGACCAACATGCTCTCCGAGGTTATTAAAGTCAACTCTTTCACGGAAGTTTGGATCTTTGGCTATGTTTTTCATATTTGTTGGTCCTCTATGCCTCTTACGCTTGGGTTCAGCCTCTGACATTTGAAGATCACCTTCAGGCTCTTCCTGATCCCTCTCTTTATGTCCACCATCAGTATCTCTTTCTTTCTCATTATCTCTTTCTCCAGTCTGTCTTTCTTCTTCATTCATTCTTTCCTCAGTCTCTATTCCTCCTCCATTCACTTTGTCATCAGTCTCTATTCCTTCTTCATTCACTCTGTCCTCAGTCTCTATTCCTTCTTCATTCACTCTGTCCTCATTCTCTCTTTCTTCTTCACTGACTCTGTCTTCAATCTCTCTTACTTCTTCATTCACTCTGTCTGCAGGTTTAGACGAGCCCAAATATTCAGGCTCTTCAGGATCTATCTTCTTTGACTTCTTCGTATTCTTCGTCTTTTTGGTGATTTTTCTCTTGCCCATCTTAATTCACCTGAAAAATAACAATTGTATTAGTAACCTTCACATTATCTGAACAAAACAAGCACAACACATAAAAGACTCGAACACAAAACAAACAAACACAAACAAAGCACACTACAGAACATCAAACAGATCACAGAAACACATAAATAAATTGATCAGAAGTCATATATCACACATATATTCCTTCACAATCATTTCTAGCATAGTGAGGGTCTTCTTCTTCATCCAACTCAGCATCCATATCAATAGTCGATGGCAAAGGTCCAATATCTGCATTCCAATCGTCTTCCTCTTCCTCTGTGTATCTTCTTGAAGGGCCTCGTAATACCACAGACCAACCTGAATTATCAGTGAAGAGGGAAAGATTGTGAGAAGGTATTATGAACACTCAAGAACACTTTGAATGTTCCTGAGTTTCTTTGAAGATTCATATGAATTTTCTGGGTTTCTTGCATGAATCTAGAGAGAAGAGATAGCTTTTGGTCGTGGTTGAGGCTAGAGAGAGAGAGAGAGTAAGAGTGAGTGAAATGAATTTGGCTTGGTATTTTGTGCATGCAACAAGATTCATGCATCAAGTATGGGCTTGACACCTCACAAGGGAAAGCTGGCGACCTGGGGGTGAGACACATGTCTCTGGAGATTCTTCTGATCCACAAGATTCAGCCCAAAACCGGCCCAATTTAGCTGTATACCCTTCTTGCAATTTCTTCTCGGTTTCCTCGATTTCACGGTTATTGTTTTAGAAAATCATTCACTATTCCCATAAATCCCAAAACCTCCAAAATCTGATTCTCCCTGATTTTAGATGAATTTAGCAACTTTATCACCTCATTTGGAGTTTCCTAGCTCCGGTTATGAATTTCCGAAGTTTTCTCGGTTTAGTCGGTTTTCACTCCGATAAGCCGAAAAATCCGTTTCTGCTCCGTTTCTTCCAATTCTGGTCTTGTAAATGTTCTGTATGCTTTAGAAAGAGAACATTTGGCCCGTCTTGACTTCTATCTTAGACTTTGGCAAAATTACCATTTTGCCCCTAGTTTGGCAAAATTACAATTTTGCCCCTGTTGACTTTTCTTCTACCTGTTGACCATATTTTTGAATACCGGGTATTACAGATGTGAACCTAGGGTCTCTTTCTGACACAATGCTGACTGGCGACCCGTGCAACTTCACTATGCACTCTACATACTTTCGGGTGAGGGTCTCGGTCCCATCTATTTTTTTAATCGCTAGGAAGTGTGCGGACTTGGTGAGTCGGTCCACGATCACCCAAATCGCATCCTTCCTTCATGTCGTCCTTGGTAGTCCGGTAACAAAATCTATGGTTACCATATCCCATTTCCATTCTGGTATAGGTAGCCCTTGCAACAACCCGCTGGGTACTTTCTTTTCCGCTTTGACTTGCTGACAGTTATGGCACTGGGAAATCCATTCTTCTACGTCTCTCTTCATGCGTCCCCAATGGTAGTAACGATTTAGGTCCTGATACATCTTGTTAATCCCCGGGTGAATCGAAAACTGAGACTGGTGCGCTTGCTTCAGAATCTCCTTCCTCAACCCCTTAACTTGCGGTACACATACTTGGTTCTTGAACATGACAGTTCCATCAGTCGTTGTGTGATACCCAATCACCTCCTTCTCAACCATGGTATGCAGGGTTCCATCTTGTGGTTGGGCCTCTCTGATCCTTCACAACAGATTGACTTGATCCAAAGCTCCTAGCCCGGTGACGCTTTCCTCGACGGTGGTAACACACAACTGTAATTCCGCCAGGGTTTCCGATAGCTCCTGCACTTCCTTATTCATCTGACATGATGATCTTTCTTCTGATTAGAGCATCAGCTACCTGGTTAGCCTTCCCAGGGTGATACTCGATCCCGAGGTCGTTTTCCGCTAGCAGCTCCATCCATCGGCGCTGCCTCAGATTCAGCTCTCCTTGAGTGAAGACGTACTTCAAACTCTTATGATCCGTGAATATCTGCACCTTCTCTCCGTACAGGTAAGCACGCCATATCTTCAAGGTGAAGACCACTGCTGCTTGCTCCAAGTCGTGGGTGGGGTAATTAACCTCGTGCTTCCTCAACTGCCTCGATGCATAAGCGACCACCCTTCCTTCTTGCATCAAGACACACCCAAGTTCAAGTCCAGTTGCGTCCGTGTAGACTAGGTATTCCCGGCCGCGGTAGTACTAACACTGGAGTTTGAGTCAACGATTCCTTTAGTTTCTCAAATCTCTGGGCGCACTTCTCCGTCCACTCAAACTTGACGTCCTTTCCGGTCAGGACCGTTAGGGGTTTAGCTATGCTGGCGAATCCCTCCACAAACTTGATGTAGTATCTAGCCAATCCCAAGAAGCTACGAACGTCGGTTGCATTCTCCGACCTTGCCCAGTTGGTGATCGAAGTGATCTTTTCCGGATCCACTGCTACACTGGACTCCGAGATCACGTGGCCAAGGAATCCGATCACCCTTTGCCAAAAACTATACTTGCTGAGCTTGGCGAACAACTGCTGCTTTCTAAGTGTATCCATGACAATCCTGAGGTGACACTCGTGCTCTTCCTTACTCCTTGAGTAGACCAGGATGTCATTAATGAAGACGATTACGCACTTGTCCAAGTACTCACGGAATATATCGTTCATCATCTTCATGAAGGCTGCTGGCGCATTGGTCAAACCAAACGGCATTACCACAAAGTCGTAGTGTCCATAACGGGTTCGGAATGCCGTCTTCTTGATGTCCTCATCCGCTATCCGGATCTGATGGTACCCCGAGGCAAGATCGATCTTCGAGAACCTGGAGGCTCCCTGCAGCTGGTCTAATAGCTCATCGATCCTAGGCAACGGGTACTTGTTGTAGTCGATACATAGCCTGAAGCTCCCATCCTTCTTCTTGACGAACAACACTGGCGCTCCCCACGTTGAACTACTCGGTCGAACGAATCCCTTCTCCACAAGGTCCTCCAGTTGCTTCTTCAGCTCAACCATTTCTGCGGGCGCTAAATGATAAGGAGCCCTTGACACGGGTGTTGTTCCGGGCTCTAACTCTATCGTAAAGGCATCATTCTGTTCCGGTGGTGGTCCCTTCAACGGCACGAATACATCCTCGTATTTAGCGGCCACCAGAATGGTTTCCAATCTCGGAGCTCCCTCTTCCTTGGTCATTGAGATGGTTGCCAAGTACGCCTCGTTCCCTTTGCTGATCAACGCTTCTGCTTGCATCATGGATATGATTGATATCTTCATATGTGTTTTCATTCCTTTGAAAACAATCTTTCCCTCTTCACGAGGAAAAGTGACGATTGCCATGGCACAATCCATTACTGCCTTGTGTCGTACCAACCAATCATTCCTAGGATAACTTCATAGCAACCCAGCTCCACTCGTGCCATATCCGCAAGTAAGTCTACTCCGGCCACCGTTACTGGTACTCCTTTGAAGATTCCCGTGCATGCTACTTTTTCCGATCCGGCGGTCTCAACCTTCATTATTCCTTCAATGAATCTGCCCTTAAAGGTCCAACAGTCCGAGAACCGAGGACTCATAAAGCTATGCGTAGCTCCTGTGTCAAACAAGGTGTGGGCGGCTACTCCCCAAACCACAACCGATCCTACACGTTTACTAGGCTAAGCTACTAGACCTTTTACGATTAAAACTACAATAATTCACCCAAGTAGGTAAGAATTACGTACCCGCGATCGGCTCTACACCACTGAGAACTCCTGCAACATACGCTCGAGGTCCCCCGGTTGACCTCCCGGTGGCGGTAGTGGCAATATCCCTGCTCTTCCTTGTCCTCCTTGTGGCGGTGGTGGCAACTCTTGTGCCCCGGCTCCTACCCTACCGGCTTAGTTTGGACATCCCCTCGACATGTGTCCCATTTGTCCGCACCGGAAGCACACATTATGTGGGCAATCCCTCTTGTAGTGGCCTACCTGCCCGCATCCGTAGCACGCTGACGGTTGTACCTGCTGCAACGGTCGTGCCGGTAAGGGCTGTGCCTGCGGCACCTGCTGCACCCGCTGTGCTTGTACTACCGGAATGGTAGCATTTGCAGTCTCCTATTTTCTCTTAGCGTTCCGATGATGTGCGCTCTTTTGCTGCCTTTGTTCCTACTCCCAATCCGTCTCTGCATCAGTCGCTTTCTCGATCAAGTCTTTGATGTCGAGGTAATCCCTCTGCTTAAAACGGCACTTGAGCTCTATCCTCAATACAGCGAGGAACCGGCGAATCAGCTCCCGCTCGATCAGATACCTCCCTGAAAACCTCCTCAAGCGGTTGAACACCTCTCCATACTCCCACACGCTCCGAGTTCCCTGACAGAGGTTGTGTAATTCCCCTTCCAATCTATCCATGGCCACTTCCGGGAAGTACTTCCTGTTGAAAGCTTCGTGGAAATCCACCCATGTCAGCTGACGTCCTTGAGCGCTCTCCAGTACTCCTTCCCACCAAACCAATGCATCATCCTTGAGGTAGAAGTTTGCTATCTCCACACAGAACTTCATCGGGTACCTAGCAGTATCCAAACTCCGCTCCAGCTTTCTTCTCCAGTTGTCCGCTGCAATGGCACCAACTCCACCGAAAAAATGCTACATTTGCATTTCCTGCAGGTGCTTCAACATGCTCCAGTAGGACATTCCTTGCACCACTCATGGCACATGCGGTGGCGGTAGTGGTGGCGGTGGGTACTGGTTCACTACTGGTGGAGGCTGGACGAATCCAAACCCCATAGAAGCGAATCATGCTCTTCCAACGAAAAAACCAGCTCCACCTGGTGCACCTCCTTTTCCGGCTCCTCCTGCGGCTCTAGGCGCCGCATTAACATTCACCGGTATCACTTCGGGAGCTCCTACTCCTACAACTCCCATCGCTGCTCCAACAACGGCTCCAGCAATAGCTCCTGCTCCTGCTACATTTCCTGCAGCATCTCTTGCAGCCCCGACGTTTCCAATATGTGCCTCCCGAAGGGCGAGCAGTTCTAGCAGAAGAGCGGCGTCAACAACTACATGTCCAGCTCCCAACTCTACTCCTACTGGGTTTCCAGCAACTAGTCCCTGAGCTCCATGCACACTCGTAGAACTGCTTGACGAGGTAGCTGGCGACGGTGCATCAAGGTCACGACGTGCTGGCACGTCTCTTCTCTTAGGCGGCATCCTGTTGCAAAAAGAATGACGGATCAGTAAGTCGACGGTTGAATACTGAACTCACTTTCGGAGTGTATATAAGGGGGAGATCGGAGTGGTGCTCCTAACATCTAACTTTTTTTTTTTTAGAAATCCCCATTTAGAAAGTAATTGGAAACACTTTGAAAACGACTTTGAAAACGACTTTGAAATCCGAAATACACTATCCTACCCTACCTAGCCAGGACAGCACTGACTAGGTCTAACCCGGCTCTGATACCAAATTGTAACACCCGTCCCATCAGATCCAAGTCAACGACTCTTTGACTCCACGAGTCATAGTCCACAAACCGCGAACCAAACCCTAAACCAGAACCAACACTTAAATAATTGAAAAGGTTCTACTATTGAAATAGAAAACCGAGTCTTACATGAAAAACTGAACCAAATGAAATAGCTTAAACGTGCAACGGAGGAAAATGCATAAGTCTTAACGAAACAACGGAAAAAAAGAAGAGAAAGAAATCCCGCTTCCCAAAACGTAGCACCACACCATCTGTTTACCCCTGCAACGCTCCAGGGTTACCTGCAAAACAAACAACGATGGAGGCATGAGTAATTGGTTCGACACCAATACCCAGTGAGGGCGGATTCCAAGAATACCGTTATTTCTACTTTAAACTAGCACAACATCAAGAACGAGTCCAAGGTTAATAACACCTTGCACCCAACGCCCGGAGGCACAAACAATCTAATGTCCAGATCGTACGCAGGCACCCGTACCTCGCACTCTGGACTACTACAGCCCGAAGCTCAAACAACAACACGACCCGAAGGCCCAACTCTCGGCCCGCGGCCACACTTGGGGGCTCGCTAAAACCCCCTTCCGACGATACAAGGGAGGTGTACTCAACCTCGTTATACTCGTGCTGTCACCCAACAGCCTTTCGGGGACCCTAAAATAGTTCTATCAAGCATAGCCATCACACACAAACAACGTTTTTAGTTCAAATGATAACCTATTATCTAGGTGCCGTTTTCGGTTTAAGTGACAACCTATATTCTAGGTGATTTTCAATCACATCAACGCAAATCATCCGTTAGATCTACAATACCTAGGAGAGATACAATTAAACGAGGATTCGAGTCCCAACATCGCAGTAGAATAGAGAAAGAGATCACGTCGGTCCTTACCTTAGTCTAGATCTGAAGAACGGAAGTAGATCTGATGAAACCGGCAATAGATCTGGGGATCTTGCACACAAGTCTAGGGTTTTAGATGACAGATCTAGAGAAAGAGAACGGATCTAGGGTTTCAGGCAACAGATCTGAACAAAAAGGAAGATACGGTCCAAATCTACAACTTCTATCCCCTGTTCGAAAAGTCGGCGTGGAGGACCGATTAATCGTCGGGAATTCGCTGGTCGGACTGGAGCCGCCGCGAGTTGGACATAAGCGGGAGAAAAATCGTATCTTTGATATATTTTTTTGTTTTTTCTTTGTTTAAGGTTAGAAATCAAGAGATTTGTTCGAAATTGAGAAGAAATTAGATGAAATGAGATGAAACGAGATGAAACGACACCAAAATTGATGAAAAGGATGAAAAATCTGAAGATTTTGAGTTGTGGCCGTCAATAAATTATGGTTACACAGATTCTATAGGGAAGAAGACGACTGTGAAGTTACCATTTTACTTTTCATTAAACTAAATCTGGAAAAAATATAAAACTGCACACGTCGAGCATCGAACCGAAGACCCACATATTAAACACACGCTCATAAATCGCTGGACAACTTGATATTACTGTTAAGTTGTTAGCATTATATGCTTATAACTATATTTTGATTTTAAAAAATCTTTAAAATTCGGCCCCGCGTAATTCCTGTTTAATCTCCGATTTGTTTGCTAGGCGCTAGGCCTAGCCCGACCGCCCAACTAGCGCCTAGCGAGTATTTGAACACTGCTTCTATCCATCAGAAGCATAGATCTGAGCAAAAGAGAGAGACGGAATGAGAGATACGGTTCAGATCTACAACTTCTACGGATCAAATATGATCTAGAAGCATAGATCTTAAACAGATTTGGGGTTTAGAAGAGGAAAATGGAGTAGATCTGAGATCTCGAGATTCTCACCTTAAGAACGCGAAGAACGAAGGGCTCTACACTCAAACGAATCGAGAAGACGACGACTCGGGGTTCGGGATCGGAAGCACGAGCAAAGGGCGGTCTCCGGCGAAAATTCCGGTGACTTTTCCGGCGAGGTGCGGTTCCGGCCGGCGGCGCGGCAGCGGTCACGGCGGCGATCAGAGCTCCAGCGGTCGTCGGCCAATAGCGGTGGTCGGCGGTCGGTGGCTGGTCGCTTGGCTGGCTCCGGTCATGGCAGGACTTCGCTGTTTCGATTTCTGTGCAGAAATGAAGGGCTAGCTCTCCTATTATAGAAAAAAATCCCTAGGATTTCCAGAGTTAGCGGGTTGGACCTTGGGCTTCTAGCCCATTTCCTTATTTTCTTTGGGCCTTGGGGATGTTACATATTGATTTTTAAAAGCATGAAATATGGATATATAATAATGTTGCGGGATCAGGAAATATAACTCATCCAACGAATTGCATGTATAAATCAATGCTTTAACATATCTAGATAAAATATAATTTCTATATTTGTTCTAGACATGTACATCAATACTAAAATGTAGATTTCGAGATTTATAGTAAGGTAAAACTATGAATCTATACTTGACAAAAAAAACTATGAATTTATAGTTTTCGATCGATGAAAATATAACAATAGAAAATACTCCATCTTGTTTGATCAAAGAACAAAATTGACAAAAAAAAAAAGTACTCCATATTTTAAAAGTAAATTCTTGAACAAAAACCTTTAACTCAATCAAAATGTTTTTTTTCCGAGCTTTCTAGGTCAGTCCGAGCCGAGTTGAACTAAGCCCAAATTATCTACGTTGTTAACATGTCGGCCGCGTAATTAAATCGCGGTCTATGTCGCCCAAAATATTTCAACTTTTTGGTTATTGTGCTATTGGCCCATGTTGATGGACATACTGGTTGTTGAGGGTCTCGAGTTGTGGGCCAATGTTGGGTTTCGTGGGTTTTGGTTAAGACTCTTGCTGCACAGATTTTATGATGTAGTACTGAGGAGATGAGGAGAGTTAATTGCATGCAGTTTCTTTTTTTAGAAAATAATAGTAATTTTGTATTTTTCAAAATCTTTTTGCAATTGTGTATCTTTTTTTGTCTTTTAGTGGTGGTTAATGACCATTTAGCCTTGTTTTTTGTCTTTTAGTTATAGATAGTTAATTATACAAAGCTATCCACAATTCATCTTCTATCCATCCGATTTTTTTTTTTAAATTCTTTTCTTTTCTCTTACACTCTCTTTCTTACTTTATGCATTATTTTTTACCCCACGTTTTTTTGACTGTGGATAGGATGAATTGGGTGAGGTTTTCGGACTTATAGATCATCGGAATGGAGAGAGAATCGATCGATCTATCGGAAATCCAAAAAAAAAAAAAATTGGACTTAAAAAAAAATTGCGAATGGATAGTTTATCCATCCACGTGGATACTTATGATGGAGAAGATGCTTAACAAGATGATTTAACATATGATGTTGGACGATCACATGAATGATGAATCCAAAAATATGTTTACCATGGGTAAATGTTTAACATATGATTATTCGTGGACAAGATGATCAACAAGAATTTGGAACCTTATCATATCTCATGCTTAACAAGATGGTTTAACATATGATGGACAAAATGCTTAACAAGATGCTTACCATGGGTAAACGCTTATGATCCGTGGACACAAAGTACGTATCTAACAGACAAAAGTTGGTTAAGAGTTCATATGATTGTGAATTTGTGGACATAGAGTAGGTGTAGACCATGTTTAACAAGATGGTTTAACATGAATGATGATGGACAAGATGCTTAACAAGATGGTTTAACATGAATGATGATGGACAAGATGCTTAACATGATTGTTTAACATATGATTATTCATGGACACAAAAGCATGTTGGACGATCACAATCGATGGTCAAAAGTCATCATTATTGCGATCCGTGGACACAAAATTGGTTAAGAGTCCACATGATTGTGAATTTGTGGACATAGAGTAGGTGTAGACCACTATCCATTCAAAGGTTTAACATATGATGTTGGACGATGGTAAACGTTTAACATATGATTATTCGTGGACAAGTTGCTTAACAAGATGGTTTAACATGAATGATGATGGACAAGATGGTTTAACATGAATGATGATTGTCAAGATGATTAACAAGATGGTTTAACATATGACTATTCATGGACACAAAAGCATGTTGGATGATCACAATCGGTAGTCAAAATTTATCATTATTGCGATCCATGGACACAAAGTACGGGTCTAATGGACAAAAGTTGGTTAAGAGTCCACATGATTGTGAATTTGTGGACATAGAGTAGGTGTAGACCACTATCCATTCAAAAACAACATTTTCATTGGATACTTCCTACCCATATTAAGCACCTTGCATGTATATGACCATTGTAGTATCCACATGGATGGATATTCATTCGCATTTTTTGTAGTATCCACATGGATAGAGACTCAACTATCCATTTGCAATCTCCGTATTAAGTCCATTTTTTTTTTTGAATTCCGGTAGATCGACCGTTTCTAACTCCATTCTGGCGGTCTATATGACCGGAAACATCACCCATTGCATGATATCCACCGTTCAAAAAAATGGGGTGAAATCAATGCAAAAGTAAGAAAGAGATGGGAAAGAAAAAGAAAAAAAAAAGAAAAAAAAAATAGGTGAAAAAGAAAGTATGAGGATAAAATGGTCTTTTTGATGGTGAGTCCTACAAAAAAAGATACATAAATGCAAAATCAATTGGAAAGATACTAAATTGCAATGAAAAAGATAGAAAGATACAGTGAGTGCAATTCACCCGTACTGAGGACCACATATTAGAAATTACAGAGAAGATGTTGGAAAATAAAATAAATAAAAAGTTTTAACAAATAGTAATAAAATATGCAATCCTATAGTTGAGCTTCTGCATTTTGTGTAATTCCACCCATATTTATTTTCTCTGCATAATTAAACTCCAATTAATTAGAATCAAGAATTGCGTTTAAAAATTATAAATCGAGATTAGTCTCTAATTACGTTTAGTTGTAAACCACACTCAGACCAATTAAATTAAAATCAAACCGACCATACCAAATAACTAAACCAGACTCAGCTTAACCAACCCTAAACTAACGACCTAGATGTTTATCAATCCACGACAGCTGAAAAAACAAGTCTTCTTCTTCACACAAATCGCAGGAGAACTGATTTCGAAGATCCATTCTGTTGGAATGGAGAGAGAAGACGATTTTGGAATGGAGAGAGAAGACGAATTAGAGAGAGAAAACGAATTGGAGAGAGACAATAACTCCATTGTTCTCAAGTTAGAGAGAGTCTGAAATTCTCCTGTGATTTCTGATAATTTGCAATGTAATCTGAAATAATGAAATATTTTTGATTTTTTAGGGAAATTGATGGACCAGAGGAGAATGTGGAGGAAGAGGAGGAACCAGAGAAGAATGTAGAAGAAGAGGAAGACATAGCTGAGTGCTTTGAATATGAAATTGAAGAAGATGCATTCTCTTGTCATTGTTTTTAGTCACTGTTACTCAGTTTATGGAGACTAAGAACATATCAAACAGGTTAAGCAATCAGATTAAGAACAAACGATCTACAGAACATTAAACAACAACATAAAACTTGTTTGTTCACTCTAAAACAAAGTAGAATCTGGTTTTGTTTTTTTTAAACGAGCGTACTAAAAACGAGTGTATTTAAAACATCACCTAACCAAGTACTTAAAACAACACCAATGCAAGTCTCCAAGTATAAGAATTTCAGAAATCTTGATTCATTTGAGATGGCTGAGTGAGTGCAATCAAATCATATCCATTAGATGAGCTTCCCACTTGATTTTCAGATTGAGAAGCTACAACAGTTGACTCCTGAAAAGCAGAAAAAGATTTTTAAAACAGTCTACTATTGAAGCATTTACAAGAAGTTTGTATAGAGCAATCAAACCTCGAAGTTTCTCGGCTTCTTCTTTGGACGGATCTTGCAACCGGTGTAGTTGTGTCCTTCTTCACCGCAGTTTGAACAATGTATTACCCGGCCCGTCCTAGGCAATTTCATAATTTCCTTCTTCTTCCTCTTCTTCGGTGACTCATGCTTGCCTTTAATTCCTTTTTTTTTATTTTCTTTAAATTCTTCTTTCTTCCAGGTAGATCTGGTTCTGGAGGTCTGACATCTAGACGACAGCATCTCTTTAACCAGAAACGTGGTCCTCTTACGGGTTCCATGTTAGTCTCGTAATTTAGTTTCCAAATCTCAGTTGCGAACCATGGACTGACGTAGTCTTCGGCTTCCAATCCTTCATTTAACATTGCTCCATAAGCATGCTCACACGGTATACCTAAAAGAGAGAATATTATACCCAAAAATAATGCTCACATCATATACCTAAAAGAGAGAAGATTTCAAACCTGAAATTTGATACTTTCCACATGAACAAGTCTGATTTTTTATATTCACAGCATAAGTATTTCCATATAGTGTAACTTCATGAACTCCATGAGTCGCAGGAATAGAGGTGCAACTGTCAGCTTTTTCCTTCTCAGCCGCCAATGTCTTTTTAACAAATTTCGAGT
The DNA here is from genome assembly GCA_030180135.1 of Orychophragmus violaceus. Lineage (NCBI taxonomy): Eukaryota > Viridiplantae > Streptophyta > Magnoliopsida > Brassicales > Brassicaceae > Orychophragmus > Orychophragmus violaceus. Next base: position 83,009,777 of record CM058232.1, on the reverse strand, counting down.
TCTTACCTTCCCACTTATCTGCTTTAAGCCATCTCTTGGCTATGCGAGCCATGGCCTGTCTACGGATCATCTCCATCATAGGTACCATAGCCCTTTCTCGAGCTTTAGTGATGGTTGCATTATAGGATTCAGTAGCATTGTTATCAACATCCTCGCAGAAGCTTCCAAGTTTGTAAAAAGCGAGACACCAAGTCTCTGGTTTCTCCTTCATCACATCGTCGTTTAAACTCTTATCATACACCAATAGCTTCACACGGTTCTCCTCATACTGAAAACGAGTATAACTCCATGCTAGATTCCAAATCATAGGTTTGATCAGATCTTTTTTTGCATGACCTTTACTCTTAAGGTTATCTATTATGTGTTTAACGCACTTTCTATGCTCAGCAGATGGTAACTCCGCTTCGACAGCAGAGATAAGTCCCTGGAAAAAATGAAATCATACACGTTATGAATGAGAAACATAACTGCGAAAGCCCTTGAATTTAAATAGTACCTTACCTCTATCCGAGATGACAACTATTCCATTAGCAGTTTGAAGACCTAAGTCTTGTTTTATGAGCTTCACAAACCATAACCAATTTGGTCCATCCTCCTTTTGCACCAAAGCCCAAGCAACTGGATAAATCTGATTGTTCACATCGTGTCCGACAGCAGTAAGCAACACTCCTTTAACGGCAGCTTTCAACAATGTTCCATCAAGACCAATTATCGGACGACACGATGATATATCATGGTTTTTACCGGTTTTAAGCCATGATATAAGTGTGTTTTAGAGTCTTTTAGTGTCTCTTTAGAGTCTTTTACAGGTGTTATTAGGTACATGCACGTTTGGAGTGGATTTGGAGTTATTTGGACTATTTGGAGCATCTTGGTGTTTAGACCCGAGAGGTTGAGCTCACTGTCCGAAACAGTGTACTGTGTCGATCGACACACACATGCATCGGTCGTTGCATGACGCGTTGGGCCAGACTCGCGAGAGTTAATGAAGAATGCTGATATTGCAAAGTTGCCTAGAAGTTCCAGATAATTACACAGAAGCCCCAAGACGTGTTTTAGCTATTTAATTAGGTTTTTAGATCAGTTTTTAGATACGCTTTGATACGCTAACATACTTGAGAGCATAGAGTTTTTAGAGCTTTTGGGGGTGATCTATTTCCTGTACTACATCTCGTTGATTTGAGAAGATTTCGAACCCCTTTTACTCATTTATTAATCTCTTTTATGCAATCTATTAATTCATTGATTATGCTTTCATATTCTATGTCTGAGTAGATTCATATTTAGGTTTAGGGATTCTCATAGGGATTTCATGACTTGTTAGATTTATTTAATTCAGTTAGGATTCATAACCTTAATTTTCTTCAACCTGAATCGTGATTAATGCTAGTTCTAACCTGATCAATTAGAATCTAGATCTTAGGTTGCTAGATTAGCACGAAAGTGTGATTTAGAATCTGAACTATTTAGGTTGAGCAATTTAATTACTCGCAAAGAAATTTGGTTTAATTAGATTGTGAACATATCGAACTTAAAATTAAAGCTGGTTTAATCTGCTAGGAATTACAAAGAAATTTGGATTTCTGCAATTAGGCTTAGAGAATTCTCACAACGAAAGTTGGTTAATTCTACATCCGTGTTTGAGTTCTAGAACTGCGTTTAATTCGATCCTGACTGAATGAATTGTCTGCTTGTCTGATTTCCTGAGAACTCCCTAGACTTAGCGCCTTAAGTTTATTGTTTCAAACCATTCTTGCTATTGATTTACTTTTCTGTTTTGCCTTTTAGTTTCTTACTACATTCACCTAGTTTAACTCGACCGTTCTTTAATCTATCGCAGCCTAGAGTCCTTGTGGATTCGATAACCCTATATACTATAATTGCATTGACTGTGCACTTGCAGTAGAATAGGACAAAACTTAGACCTATCACACGAACCCATAAAACTACTTCTTAGAGCTCCAATACAGACATAGAACCGATCAAATACATCTTCTTTAGCAGCATTAGGATAAGCTTCAACTATGACATTAGAACCCTGATTAGTGAACATTATCTCCTCTGCATATCCACGTAAATGTGCAAACTACTCAGCGTACTCTCTTTCTAGCCATTTCAGAGCGAGAAGTCTACCTCTATGGCACTGATCTCTCGTACTAGTGATATGCCACTTCTCTTTGATGAGACTTTGAATTTCTGCAGGCATAAATTTACTCAGTTCTGCCCTCAGCTTGTCCATGAATAGATTCGCAATTACTGCACTCTTCAGAAGTTTGCATCTTCCATTCCCACTGCAACTATGATAAGCATATCTGATAGGTCGTAAGTTTTAATCCCTATACTAACTGCAAGTGCACAGTAATATCAATGTAGTACTTAGGGTATCGAATCCACAACGACTCAGGGAAACGATAGATTTAGAACAGAAAAGATTAAACTAGGAGAAAGCAAATGTGATTAGAAAACTAAAAGAAAAACAAGAAAGTAAATCGATAGCAGGACTGGTTTGAAAGCAATTAACTAAAAGCGCTAAGTCTAGGGAGTTCTCAGGAAATCAGACAAGCAGATAAATCATTCAGTCAAGATCAAATTAAGTACAGTTCTAGAACTCAAACACAGATATAGAATTAACCAACTTTCGTTGTGAGAACTCTCTAAGCCTAATTGCAGAAATCCAAATGTCTTTGTAATTCCTAACAGATTAAACCAGCTTTAAGATTAAGTTCGATATGTTCACAATTCAATTAAACCAAATTTCTTTGCGAGTAATTCAATTGCTCAACCTAAATAGTTCAGATTCTAAACCACACTTTCGTGTCAATCTAGCAACCTAAGATCTAGATTCTAAGTGATCAAGTTAGAACTAGCATTAAACACAATTTAGCTTGAAGAACATCTATTGATATGAATCCTTAACTGAATTAATTATATCTAGCAAGTCATAAAATCCTTAATGAGAATCCCTAAACCTAACTATGAATCTACTCAGACATAGAATATGAAAACATAATCAATGAATTAATAGATTGCATAAAAGAGAATAATAAAGTAAAGGGGTTCGAAATCTTCTCCAAAATAAGCAGAAAGTAGTACAGGAATCAGATCAGCCCCAAGCTATAAAAACTTTATGCTCTAAGTATGAAAGCGTATATCAAAACTGATGTAAAAACCTAATTATATAAGCTAATCACGTCTTGGGGCTTCTTTGTAATTATCAGAAACTTCTGGGCACAACTGCAATTTTTCATTCTTCATAAACCGCCGAGTTTGGCCCATCTCGCTGGTGTGTCGATCAATGCACATAGTGTGTCGATCGATGCATTACTCTGTTTCAGACAGTGAGCTCTATCTCTTGGGTCAAAACACCAAAATGCTCCAAAAAGCTCCAATAACTCCAAATCCACTCCAAACGTGCTAGTACCTAATAACACCTGTAAAAGACTCTAAAGAAACACCAAAAGACTCTAAAACATACTTATATCATGGTCTAAAACCGGTAAAAACCATGATATATCAACTCCCCCACACTTAGCCTTTGCTTGCCCTCAAGCAAAACAGAGAACTAAAACATGGTGAAGAGGTTTGAAAACTTTAAGAAACTCTTTTTATCCTAGAAGCAACAACACTCAGATTCCCCTTAGTAAGCCACTGAAAGAATCACCTGCAAGACATCAAGACCAACATGTACATCCCCACACTTAGCAACTGTCCTAAGTAAACTCCACAATCAATCCAAGCAATTCAAATTCACCCTACTGACTTCTATAAGCTATTAAGTGCGGTCTCACCTAAGGATTATCGATCAAAGGGCACATGGATTCTTACTTTGTCAGCTCTAGACCACCATACTATCTTTTTCTGGTTCTTTTTCTTCTCTTTTCCCTTCCTTAGCATTCTGATTTTTCCCCATTGGGTATCATTTCATTTTTTATCAGTGCTCTTCCCGTTAAGGGGTGTAATTTGGACACATTCCATGGATCGCACATGAGGTAATAGTGTTTGCTACTACTCCCGTGACCACTTCGGAGCTACTAGCTCATCCTCAGTTTATTAATCTTTTTTTTATGGAAGGGGAGAAGGGAACCATACTCGGACAGGTTTACAAGCTGTGGCAAAACTAACAAAGGAGTCCGACTCAAGGTATACCAAGCCCTTAGGTGAGAAATTTTAAGTCAAATTAAGGGTGGAGCCAGTAAAGGATCCTCCGAATACCTGAATTGATATGGGTGTCCTCAGTAGGTTGATCCGTGTTGGGTTTTATAATAGTCATAGATAGTTCCTGCAACTTCATCCCAATGGTTACTTAAGTTCCTGCAAGATGTTGTTAACTTCTCAAAAATTCACTGTTTCTTACTTAAACTTGTTTTGACTCAATAAAACAAAAGTTTTCGAAAAATGGACTGACTCTAAGAAAACAGAAAGATAGTAGTCAGTACCACCTCCCCCACACTTGAAACACACTGTCCCCAGTAGTGTCAAGCTAAAGATTGGTAAAAAGAAAGAAAAATGTTAAGGATGTGTTAGTTCTATCTGATTTTTACCTCTGTCGCTCATGCATCGATCGATACCTAAATGTAACGACCGTTGCAAGGCGATTTGCGTCATGTGTCGATCGTTGCTCAGGACCGCAACGATCGCTGCAATGCGATTTTCGTATTGTGACGATCGACACACAGGACCATGTCGATCGTTGCATTGCGATATCCGAGAACAGTCAGCAAGTTAGCAGGTTAGTCCGTGAGAAATCATCAAATTTCAAACCTGCAAGCTGAAAATCACTGCAAAAGAAAAGATGAAAATGAAAATACAGAACCGATGTCTAGAGAAGTCACTACTCTCACTCGTCATCTATGCCATCATAGCGATCAGTACCACTCGAAGAACCAGGAGTCGGAGATCGCTGTCTACGTCGACGAGAAGGTTCTGGGTGATGAATCTTCGGCTGTCTCCTGCAAGTGCAGGTACGCATGTAGTTCCTGATGCTCCGCAGAATACCATCCTCACGCTCTCTCCACTCTCCCTCAGACATCTCAGCAAAAGGTACAGAAGGCTCGGGATAAGGAACAATATCATCAGTAGGAGCAGCAGGTGCAGGCGCAGATGAGGAAGAAGGGCGTGTAGAAGGCTCTCCCAGCGGATGAGCCATCGTAGGCACACTGCGCTGATCTCGCGTAGGAGGCTGGAATCTCAAGGCATCCAGCGTATCAATCTGTGTCAGACCAGCAGCAGGAAGATTTATACCCCGCTTCGTAGGGGAGTCATAATAGACCCAAATATGTCCCTCCTTCAGCCATGTAGTACTCTGCAGGTGGGTAAAATCAAGGAGCTCCTTCATGTCGTCACACTCCGTACCCTCTAAGGGAATCCTGCAATGCCTGAAAATGGGAGTAAGCAGACTCCCTACTGTCTTAGTGCCCTTCCCATCGAATGGCTTCTTCTGCAGACCACACAAGTGATGAGCAAAGATAGCTCCCAAGTTGAGTCCTCTGGTGGGATCTCTCAAATCTGTCACAAAAAACTGCTCCCTTAACCCTATGAATAGCATCTCCAGCTCGTTCTTACGCATCTTGTTGGCTTCAGCTTTGCACAACAGAGTACATCCCAAGATGCGCAAGACATATCTGAGAACAGGATGCCTAACTTGTATCAGCTTCGTCGTCCTCGAGCAATATCGACCGGTTCCAACACAGTCCCAGAAATACTGAGCTTATGGCACATCCCACTCAAGAGACATACCAATACGCGCTGGCTCAGTGCTGAATCCATAAATCCGACAGATATCAAGAAGGGAAATCCGATACCTGGCTCCTAAGCACATGAAGGTAAAGAAACCTCATGAAGCCTTCCTGCTCTCTGGGCCAGGGTAAATCACTCTACAGGTGGCCAGCAGCTGTCTCACCAGATCAGGATACAAATCGTAATGCTGCATAGGCATTGTCCCCAGACCAATGCCCTTACACAATGTCAGCACCTGCTCATCGATGCCTCGACTACTACAAGTCGAATAGTCCGCAAACTTGGTCGGCTTAAGCGTCATGCCACACCAACCATTGTAGAGCAATGTATCAAACTCGTCCCAATGGTCAAGTAGTGGCCTCTCTGTAAAAGTGTCGGTCTTGAGCAACTGATCAATCTCCATACCCCAGACCTTATTTGTCGGAATCAGCTCCTTATACGCCCTAGGCCATGGCAGCTGTATAGCTTCTTGATCTCTCTGATAAGGCTCAGGATATGGCGAGTCTCTAGGGAACCACTCAATTGGCGGAGGATGATGATCTGTAACTGCAGCTGCTGTGGTAGCTCTACGTTTACGAGCTTGTCGAGGAGGCATCTGCAAGAAAATAAATCATATAAGTCACGGCAGAAACTCCCTGTGGAATCGCAATGCAACGATCGTTGCACAAGTGCGTCGATCGTTGCAGGGCGATTTCACAGCCGACAAACAATCTCAAAAACGTTTCTAAATTCGTTCCAAAATCTCACAAACAGCCTAATACCATCACCAATCAACCCTAATCAAGTCTAAACAGTACGGAATCATCAATTTCAAGCCAAAAATCCCTAATTTCTAAACCCTAGAACCGAATCTTAAAATGAAGAATTTAAGAGCTTTTACCTTGGAATCACTTCAAATAGGTTAGAGAAATAGATAGGGGGTGTGAAAACAAGTAGAATCAAGCTTTGAATCAGAGAAAATGATGAAGATTTGAGAGATTTAGGGTAGGGGAGTCGCGGTTGTACGGACGGCGAAATGGGGAAGAAGAGAAGAGAGAAAGGGCTTAAGGCACTTACATGGATCGTATGTGCAACGATCGATGCATTAATGCAACGATCGACGCTGTTGAACCAAATTGATTCTGGTTTAGCACGCGTACCTTAATTTTGCAATTGAACCACATGCAACGACCGTTGCACAGGACCGCAACGATCGTCACAAGGCGATCCCATCTCTTCGTTATTTCTCCCTGCAACGACCGTTGCACATATAGCAACGATCGTCATACAACTCCAGACAGTGTTCTGTATTAAAAACTTAGCAAAAACAAAATAAAAACGTGAAATCCTAAGAAAAACACCAAAAATAAATAAGAAAAATACTAAAACCTAACAATGGGTTGCCTCCCACTCAACGCTTGTTTAAGGTCATTAGCTTGATCGGACGAACAAGATCAGGTTGCTGGAGATCCCGACAGAGATTGTGATTGTCTCTGTGCAAGTCTCCTCATCCAAGGTGGAGAGTAAGCTTCATCAATGTGAGCTCGTCCAAGAAAAGAAGGAGTGAAATGTTCTCCAGGATCCAAAACCAAAGTGTTACTTGTCTGCGCTCCATATCCATCCTCAATAGTGAAGGTCTGTCCATCAATCAGCGGCTTGCGCAGCATGTCCATCTCAAAGTGTAGAGGCTAATCTCCCAGATGGAGATCAATCAAACTGTGCCTCACATCAATCACTGCTCCAGCTGTGGCTAAGAATGGTCTTCCCAGTATCAAAGCATCATCCTGCTCACTGTCGTACTTAAGCACCAAGAAGTCTGTCGGAACCAAGTAGTTCCCAACTCTTACAGGGACGTCCTCAAGAACTCCTTCCTGAATCCTTATCGACTGATCAGCTAGGACAAGAGAGGTCCTAGTGGGTGGAAAATCCATCATCCCCAGCTTCTCTGCCACAGAGTATAGCATGAGACTTCCAGCAGCTCCTAAGTCACACAGAGAGCGCTTTAAACCATCCTCAAAAATAGAACAACTTAGCACAAATATCCTAGGATCAGGTTGCTTCTTAGGAATCCGAGTTAATAGCACATCACTTATCTGTTGAGGAACCACTATAACCCAATCCTTCAGCATCTCGTTCATTGGCAGCATCTTCTCCAAGTACCTTTGCACACAAGGGTGATAAGGTGGATCATCAGACTGTGGAATTTCTTCCAACTTCTCTTACATCTCTCCTAACTGTCTGGCCTCATCAATCTCCTGTTGAGTTATCTCAGACACTCCAGGGAATAAACGATTAAGCTCTTGATCTGCCTCTGCATCAATGCCATAAAAGTCATGTGAATCTGTCTGTCCACGACATGCAACGATCGACGCTAGAGGTGCATCGATCGATGCAGATGATTTTTCACAGATTCCACCCGAGAGATTTTCTTCAAATTCAGAATTTCAGCCTCTTCCACTAGTTCAGCTGTATTTAGCTCAAATCTTTCACCTTGGTGTGATCCATCATCAATGTACACTGACCATGCCTTAATGTGTGTGTCTACGACACTCTTTCCCTTGACAGAGTTTGAAATTTGGCTCACCTGAGTGTCCAATTACTTCACATGAGTACTTAGAGACTCAACCTTCCCATTGAGATCCTCATAAACATCATCTAACTTCCTGTTGCAGTCCACAGCAATCTTAGTATGTCCTTCCAGCAGCTTCTCCATCATACTCTCCATCTTGCTCTCATGAGCATTAGCAATAGGAGGTGCTCGGTAAGAGGAAGATCCATAAGTCCTCTGATTACCTTGTTGAAAAGGCTTCTGGAAACCAGCATTCTGTCCAAAGCCAGAAGAGTTTTGATTGCTTGTGAAAGCACTCTTCTGTCCACTGAAGAATCTATTACCTTGCTGTCCTCCAAACCTGTTTCCTTGGAAACCAGATCCTCAAATGTAATTCACATCCTCTTCCTGACCATCTTCTTCAGCATTGATCACTTCAACATCTTGAGCAAAATGGACAGCTTTCTTCCCAGCTAGAAGATTGCAAACAGTGTCCAACTTACTCCTAATATCAGCAATCTCCAGGTTCTCTATCTTCCCACCAGCCTCTTTCCTTCTCCTATCAGTAGTCTTGCAGCTGTTACTGCTTACTAAGTTATCTATCAGTTGCTTAGCTTGCTCAGGAGTTCTAGTGTTGGAATTTGCATTGCTGGAATTATCCAACGCGGTCTGGTATGGGAGATCTATACCTCTAAAGAAAATGTCCAACAATGTTACCTCAGTGAATCCATGATGCGGGAAGTCACGTTGGTACTTCTTAAACCTCATCCAGGTAGTCTTAAGAGGCTCTATAGGACCTTGGGAGAAAGTGAGAATGTCTTGTCTCGACTGATCAGAGCGAGCATCATCATAGAAGTGTCTCAGAAACTCACTCTTAACAGCATCCCAAGTAGTAAACTTCCCAGGTGGAAGTTGTTTCATCCAGGCAGCAGCATCTCCAGCGAGAGAGTAGGGGAAGAGTTTGAGAAACAGATTGTCATAGTTCACTCCCTCATACTTCATCCCAGTGACTAGTACCTCAAACTCATCTATATGATCCATTGGCTGCTCATTAGGGAAACCATGGAAGGCATTCTGCCTCAGAAGAGAGTAGTAGATGGTCTTGATCTCGAAATCATTCCTATCAAAACTAGGAGGTACAAAAGCTGACCGGTTAGCATGAAACTCATCCGGACGGTTATAGTCAGCTAAGGTCCTCTCATGAACAACCATCTGTCTATCTTGACCTTGTCCTTGGCCTTGTCCTTGGTTTTGTGGCGGTTCAGGCTCATGGATAGGATCAGGGATAACATTCCCTTCAGCATCAATCCGTTGCCCAGCAGCATTGTACGGATTGTTTTGTCGGTCCCTCAGGGTACCTTGAGCATCAGGCATTATAATCACACGTTCAACAACCATCCTTGCTCTTCGAACCTTCCTGTTAGTCCTCTCTAGTCTAGCAAGCTCTTCAAGTTGAAGGTTAACGAGATTAGTATTCGGATTACTTCTGGTATCACGCGTCTGCATAAACCGTCTGTAATCGCAGTGCAACGATCGATGCTAAGAGTGCAACGATCGACTCAACTCCAGTCGCTTAGTGACGATCGACACAAAAGGATGCAACGATCAAATTAAGTACAGTTCTAGAACTCAAACACAGATATAGTATTAACCAACTCTCGTTGTGAGAACTCTCTAAGCCTAATTGCAGAAATCTAAATGTCTTTGTAATTCCTAACAGATTAAACCAGCTTTAAGATTAAGTTCGATATGTTCACAATTCAATTAAACCAAATTTCTTTGCGAGTAATTCAATTGCTCAACCTAAATAGTTCAGATTCTACACCACACTTTCGTGTCAATCTAGCAACCTAAGATCTAGATTCTAAGTGATCAAGTTAGAACTAGCATTAAACACAATTTAGCTTGAAGAACATCTATTGATATGAATCCTTAACTGAATTAATTATATGTAGCAAGTCATAAAATCCTTAATGAGAATCCCTAAACCTAACTATGAATCTACTCAGACATAGAATATGAAAACATAATCAATGAATTAATAGATTGCATAAAAGAGAATAATAAAGTAAAGGGGTTCGAAATCTTCTCCAAAATAAGCAGAAAGCAGTACAGGAATCAGATCAGCCCCAAGCTCTAAAAACTCTATGCTCTAAGTATGAAAGCGTATATCAAAACTGATGTAAAAACCTAATTATATAAGCTAATCATGTCTTGGGGCTTCTTTGTACTTATCAGGAACTTCTGGGCACAATTGCAATTTCTTCATTCTTCATAAACCGCCGAGTTTGGCCCATCTCGCTAGTGTGTCGATCGATGCACATAGTGTGTCGAATGATGCATTACTCTGTTTCGGACAGTAAGCTCTATCTCTCGGGTCAAAACACCAAAATGCTCCAAAAAGCTCCAATAGCTCCAAATCCACTCCAAACGTGCTAGTACCTAATAACACCTGTAAAAGATTCTAAAGAAACACCAAAAGGCTCTAAAACATACTTATATCATGGTCTAAAACCGGTAAAAATCATGATATATCAATATCTAGTCTTCACAACCCACATCTTACTTGGTTCGTCATAATAACAGTAGACTCTCCATTTGCATTTCCCAACAATGCCACATCTAAAAGAAATCTTGTTCTTATCCCATCTATCTTGTTTAATATTCCTGCCTTTGCTCAATGCATACTCTAACACGGCTTGTCTGAAGTGATAACTAGTATAGAACTGTGTTCCTAACTCTAACATATCTTTCTTCTTGCCCATTCTTCGCTTTTTCACATCAAAATCATCTTCCTCTACTTCATCGTCGCTCTCTGGAATACTGTGTCTCGGCCTAAATTCCTCATCAACAAAATCAGCCACATCTTCTTCAATTTCATATTCAAAGCGCTCAGCTATGTCTTCCTCTTCTTCTACATTCTCCTCTGGTTCCTCCTCTTCCTCCACATTCTCCTATGGTCCATCAATTTCTCTAAAAAGTCACAAATATTTCATTATTTCAGATTACATTGCAAATTATCAGAAATCACAGGGGAATTTCAGACTTTCTCTAACCTGAGAACAATGGAGTTATTGTCTCTCTCCAATTCGTTTTCTCTCCCTAATTCGTCTTCTCTCTCCATTCCAAAATCGTCTTCTCTCTCCATTCCAACAGAATGGATCTTCGAAATCAGTTCTCCTGCGATTTGTGTGAAGAAGAAGACTTGTTTTTTTCAGCTTTCGTGGATTGATAAACATCTAGGTCATTAGTTTAGGGTTGGTTAAGTTGAGTCTGGTTTAGTTAAATGGTCTGGTCGGTTTGATTTTAATTTAATTGGTCTGAGTCTGGTTTACAACTAAACGCAATTAGAGACTAATCGCGATTTATAATTTTTAAACGCAATTCTTGATTCTAATTAATTGGGGTTTAATTATGCAGAAAAATAAATATGGGTGGAATGGGGGGAATTTCATGAGTTTGAGAGTCTGGGGGAAAAAATGCAGAAGCTCAACTATAGGGGGGGGGGGAAACCAGTCAACCCTTTACAAATGCACTACACTAAAATAACTTGATAAAAACAAAAGGTTGAAAAATTTACAATCTTTATTTTATTTTGTATATGTTTTCAATTCTCTCTCATCTTTTCTCTATCGTATCGAAAAAACAACTCATTTCCGCCTCTTCAATCTTCGGCATTCTTGCCGGGAGTGAGAGAGGCTTTTTTCTTTTTCTTCTTTCTTTGCCATGCGCTTCATCCGTTGCATGCTGGTGACTTTGTCTGATATATGTGGTGAGTCGCTAGTCTCGGTAGTGGCGAAAGGTTCCCCTGTGGTTAGTGTTGGCGGATCTATACATGTCTGGGTTTTTAGAGGAGGGGATCCAGTGATGCTTCCTCCAAGACGGTCGGTGTTGGTTGCAATTTTACCCTCTTCTGGGTGTGGTCCGGTTTCTTTCAGAGAGGTCCATAGGTTGGTGAGCGGTGGTGACACGCCGCAGAAGGTGATTCGGTTGCATAAACCGACGATAAGCTCAAGTAAGCCTAGAGGGCAGCGTGAAAGAATTCTAGAACCGGCGGATTTTCGGCGACTGGTTCTGGATCCGATCTGCGATCCTTTTGAGTATAAGGGCATTTCACATTTGTTTTTGGTATGTATTCCGCCAAAGTACCTCAATATTTGTTCTAGGTCTGTGTTCTTTTGGTGGTGGCGGTCATGTATGGCTAGCGGCACCAGCTTCAGACGCTTGGTCTCGCTTATCTTGGTGGCGGCGGCATTCAGA